>CAWUFW010000137.1:1787500-2387500 GCA_963921515.1 Calotriton arnoldi
GCGAAGTGTGTGGCCATCACCTCGGCACAGGTGGAATTCTAGCGGCTTTTTCTGCAATTAGTGGTAGGAGGAAAGTGTGCGTAAATACAGCAATAAAAACCGCCATTGGGCTGTCCCCTTTCCCCTCTTTTATTCCTCCTTGCTTTGGAACCCCTGGCAGCAGCAATTTGTCAATCATGCAATATTGTAGGTATTCCCCTTCCAGTGGGGACCTCGAAAATGTATTTATATGCTGATGACATATTACTCACTATTTCTGATTTGCCTCGTTCTCTGCCTTCATTGTTTAAAATCATAGAAGACTTCTCCTCCTTCTCTGGTTACAAAATCAATTGGGATAAGAGTGAAGCACTTCCCATATCAGATGGCACTACCAAAGCAGCTATTCAGGGTTTTCCCTTTCACTGGCAATGCTCACATCTACAATACCTGGGTATTCTGGTGAATAAAGGGACGGCTGGAATGGTTGCGGACAATCTTGGTCCTTTAATCATACAAATGCAACATCATTTTGATAAATGGAAAGTATTAGGATTATCTATGTGGGGCAGGGTTCAAGCTGTGAAAATGGTCACGCTCCCGTGTTTCCTTTATACACTTGGAATGCTCCCTCTTCAGATACCTTTATCCTCACAGCGTCTTATAGATTCTAAGATCAAATCCTTTATCTGGGGCTCTACCAAACCTCGTCTAGCTGTACATAAATTGAAAGCACATCATTCTAATGGAGGTCTTAGCCTCCCATCAATAGAACACTACAATTTGGCACTTCAATTATCCCAAATCACATACATGTTGCAAGATACTTCTCATACGCCACAATGGGAACATGTAGAACGTCATCTATTGTCCACTGAACTTGGTCTCTCAGCTTTTTACGGCACAGGTACTAGTCGCCAGGATCCTCGCAATCCACTACTGGCTGCGATGCGCAAAACATGGCAAAGAGCTCACTGCCTTTTGGGTTTTAATTCACGTATTCATGTAAAAGCCCCAATATGGAATAATACTGCCATACGCGTTAAGGGAAAAACTATCTCCTGGCCCCAATGGAAACAAGTGGGTATTTTTACTCTAGACCAACTTCTGCATGATGGTGAACTCAAAACCTTTGCCCAACTATCTGAAGAATTTGGTCTACCGTTACATCAAACAACAAATTATACTCAACTTCATCTATGCCTTAACAAAGTACTAGGGTCACATCCATGGTCCCGTCAAAACTCACCAATAGTATCCTACCTATATACTTGGGGAACTTCTAAAGGAGTTATATCTGGTTTATACAAACTATTCACATCACAATTATTTTCCCAACCCTTATCATGTGCTCTCCGCCTCAAATGGCAAACGCGCCTATTGGTTACTTATGAACTTCTGGAAAATTTAACTAGAGGGGCCAGAAAAGCACGACTGAAGTTTTGCTTGATCAAAATTCTACATGATTGGCATTGGTCTCCAGCAAAATTAAATAAAGCTGGACTTCTCTCTCATACCAATTGTTGAAGATGCGATGCTCCTGGTTGCGACATAGTCCACATTCTCTGTTCTTGCCCTATGGTTCAATCCTATTGGTCCTATATAGGTCAGGTTTTACAACATACGTTGCCTCTGGGTTTACCGTTAACATCAGCCACCATCCTCTTGCATGATTTACGAACGTCGCCACACCTTTCCAAACCACAATGCCGTCTTTTACATATTGCTCTAGCCACAGCTAAACTATGTATATTACAACAATGGAAATCTCCGATTCCACCCTCTCAAGAGTCTTGGCTGGTGACTATGGTTCAAACTGCCTCTTATGAAAGAGTCATTTATACTTTGCATGACCAGACATAATTATTTAATCAAGTCTGGGCCCCTTTTTTGCAAATGAATACTGATTCTGTGATAGACCATGTTGCTCACCCCATAGTGGATAATACAGTATCATAATTCGTTCTTCCTTCTTATTTCTCTTTCCTTTCTGTCTTTCTTCTCATTTTTCCCTTTCTCTTAACTTTATTGTTGCGGGTTTGGGTAATAATACTGACAACCGGTAATGAATTCCCTCCTATCTGATATCTTGTACCTTTTCTTTTGTATCTGTATAATCCTTTCATAGTGTTTATTATACTATATGGTCTGTTCTTTTATACTATATCATATTGATATTTTTCTTTTATTATCCCTGTTCTTCTATCCATTCACATTTACTGTTTTTCTTCTTACATACTAAATCGCAATTTAATACTTCACTCTATATCACGTTCTTGATCTTCTGGCTTTACTCTTTCCTCTTCCTTTTACCATTTATCATTGGAGTTTCTCTATCGGATTACTTGTTATTTTAATCACAATTGGATTTCTATATTTTCCTTACATTTTACTATTAAATTATCTGTTTTCTAGTAAGATAAATTTGATTGTCCATCTCATACTCCTTTTTCCTCAGATTTATGGATATCTACACTTTTATGAATTAATATATTTAACTATTTCTACTGTAATTCCAATGTAATCCATGTTATGGTATTGCACCTTCTTGTATTGTTTTGTATTATATTTATAAAATGCTAATACACAATTTCAACACAAAAAAAAAAAACGCCATTGGCAAAGCTGATAGGTATCGCCTATGCGAGACCTATTGGCATTGTCAATAATTTTTAAAGATGTTGCACAGCAGCTTGGGCTGCTGGACAGCATGGTTTAAAGAAAATGAAAAGAAAGCGCTATCGTGCAGCTAGCGTTGACTGAGCCATAGCACTTTTTAAAAATGTACTTTCAGCCATGTTGCACAGCAGACTACGCTGCTGTGTAATATGCCTTAAAACAGTGCGGGTGGTTAGAGGTGGTAAGCAACACGAGGGAGAAGGGTGGGAAGCAAACAATGAGTAGCAGGAGGTGGGGGGTAAAGAGAACCTTCCCTTGAGGGCAGCGGAGGACTGAAACAATGAATGGGGGAGGGTGACCCAACGGAGAGCGGGAGGAAGGTGGGGGGGCTGACATCATGTATAGGGGAAGGAGGGCCAGGGTGAAGGAGAAGGACTAAAGAGGCATGCGCTCTCTAAGAGAGCATGCCGAAAAGTTTTTTTTAAAAAGAGTACTTGCAGGAGCCTGCAGCCAGAGAAAGGACACTGACCACAGGAAGCTGTACTTGGTCCATGCTCCACGGCAGGGACAAAGACTGAAGCTCAGGAGGAAGCCGGAGGCGAGGAGGAGGCGCTGACCAATAGGAAGCAAGGAAACAAGAGTAATGTGGGAACCAACCAATGGAAAGCAAATGTAAGTAATGGGCAGGCTCTACGCCGCTTTAAAGATATTTGTTCTTCACAAGAGAATTCGCAAGCACAGCGCAAGAGCTGTGCAGGTGAAATCTAAAAGCATTGTTTCTAAACACATTTTCTGCAACTTACTTGTAGAAAGACCACATTTTCAAGGCTGTTTTTATCGCTCTTTAGCCTCCAGTGCGGTCATAGTTTAAATATGAGGAGAAAACTGCGAAGCCCAACCACTTTTTCTCCTCATGTTTACCCCACAAAAACCAGATTTTCTTCAACCATAAATGAAGCTGATAGTGTACATAGAGAGATGCTGTGAGTAAACCTTTCAACCTAACCTGTGTAGGAGCGGAACTTTCTCACACTCTCACACTGGCGGCGAGGATAGGATGACGCCCACTGACCAAGGTAGCTCAGTGAGTTAATGACTTGCTGCTGACATCTAGCGTGAACTGTAAGTCATGAGTTGAAGTCCCAGAGGGCTCGCACAGCCTTTCCTCTGGGTGTAGATGAATCTGTTGTTGCTGTCTTTCAGCGCCCATTCAATGCCTGCTAGCGCTTCTCGAGTGACATTATTAAAAACCTCAGCTCTCAGCTGCGGAGGGCATTCTAAAGTTTAGTCGTTGGTATCTCCTGAGGCCAACGTGGGTCAAGAATGTGGTGATGTATCTACATCTTTTATCCCATCTGTGTTAGTAGTAACTAGCACTGAGGTTGAGTGTCAAAAATCCTCACGCCCCGTGTAGGTCACTGTGAAGATGATACAGACCAATAGAAGTAAGAAGTATGTTTGTGTAACACCAGCTCTCCGTCCTGGACAGCAACTGCCAACCCTGGAACATTACACGCCAATTACAACACACATCCCAGAGTGCAGACCACAGATATCCCAGTGGAAACCCAAGACAGCCCTTCCCACATAAAACCATATGGGCCTCATTTACAAGGAATTAACGCAGCGCTGTGCCGCAAGCCATTTGGCCGCGCTGCGTTAATTCCGAAGCAAAAGAATGCGTCATATCTACAATGATATGACGGATCGCTTTGCTCTCCCTGCACTGGCGCACAATTTGCTACCATGCGCTGACGCAGGCATCCTTGCACCATGGTGCAAGGGTGCCTGCGTCACCGAGATGATTGTTTTTGTGCAGAAAGGGACACCTTCCTGCACAAAAACAATCACAAGAGGTGATTTCCTCTTCCTATGTGTGCTGCAAAATGCAGCACGCATAGAAAGTGGAAAAAAATTAGGAGGAATGAAAACTCCTCGTTGCGCCTCCCCTGGGGAGGCGTAGCATTCTGATGCATTTCCAGGTTTATGATTTCTCGTAAATCTGGAAATGCAGCAGAATCCATGGGTGTTGCGTGGGAACACACACAGTAACACCCATGGCACGCCCCTTTCACGAAAGTGTTGTGTGTAAAGGGGACATATTTGCAAGGACAGGAAAAGCCACGCAGGGTGGCTTTACGTGTCCTTGTAAATATGGACAGCAAAATGCGCCGCCTGTGCATTACAAAACGTGATGCACCGGCAGCGCAAGGGGCTTGTAAATGCTTATATATATATATATATATATATATATATATATATATATATATATATATATATATATATATATATATATATATATATATATATATATATATATATATATATATATATATATATATATATATATATATATATATATATATTTATTTTCGAACAAATTGCCCTGGAGCTTTACAGGACGCACTCGGCAGCCAGCCTGCCATCCAGCCTTCACTGACAACTCGCATTCCCTTTCAGGTATGATTCATTTGCCGACGCGTTTCAAGACTTTACGTCCCTTCTTCAAAGGCAGCTTCATTACGAGTGAGTTACGAACTGCTCTCATTTTTCCAATTTTATACATGTTTCTTATTGGGTCTTAGCCCTTGGTGGGCTGCGCTTAGTTTAGAGCAATAACATAGTGCATGATGGAACTGATAGTCCAAAATGAGAGCCACATTGCATTTCCTTAAGTGGGTTTCGTACTCACAAGATTAGTAAAAGCATATCTCTCCTTAGTAGGATCCTGAAGGGATAGCGAGGTCGGTACATGACCTAATTTCCAGAGGAAAGGAATTCCACAGTCTGGGAGCCAGAGTTGCAAACCTGCTTCCCCCTTGTCGCTTCAGCTTAAAGGTAGGGATTGCCAGAAGTTGGAGGTGAGCCGAGCGGAGGTTGCATGAGGGGGTGTACCGTGAGAGGAGGCTGTCTATGAATTTGGGGCTCCGGCCATGCAGGGATTTAAACACCAAACAACCTACTTTGAATGCGCAGGGTTGAGGAATGGGGAGCCAGTGCAGCTTCCTCAGGAGGGGGGAGGCATGTTGCCACCTAGGTTGCTGGTAAATCAGTCTGGCCGCTTGATTCTGTACCATCTGTAACCGTTTGGTTAGGAAAAGTGGCATACCGAGGTAGACTGAGTTGGCGTAGTCTAGGTGTGACAGAACCATGGCTATCAAGACCTGTATCAAAGCTGCTTGGGTGAGTAGCCTGCTAATCTTTCTAATCTTACGCAGCTGGAAGAAGCAAGTAGAGATCACAGAGCCGACTTGTGATTTTAGAGATAGGTCATTGTTTATTGTGACACCAAGGCTTTTGGCAGAGGAGGAGGGGATTGGGGGGGAGGGGTCCTAGTTCCCTTGGCCAATAGAGTGGGCCCCAGAAGTTGTGGCTACCACCCGTCAGGACTAGTTCGGTCTTGCCTGGGTTTAGCTTTAAATGGTTGCAGTCCATCCAGTGGCGGATGAACAGCATGGTAGACTGAAAGTCAGAGACTGATTGCGGGGAGTTGTCGATGGTGAACCTATTATCACACCCCCTTGGTGCAAACTAATGCAGTTCCTTTCATGCAACTTTCCAAAGTAAAAGCCAAATTATTATTTTGTGCCAGTTTGCTTCACTTTTGTGATACAAACCCAGTGCAAAATGTTAGTAAGTCTGCCACTAACAGTTCATCCTGAGTACACGGTGAAATCGGGTCCAAAAGCCACTTGCGGGTATCCTGTTAGCGCAGCGTATATGTAGGCTTTTACCCTGGATTCTGTGCTTTTCTCTATGAGGGATGACGTTCAGAAATGCCCCAGTTACTTACCGGTAATCTTCATTACTTCGAGTATTGTCTTCCTCGCCACATGCTAAACAAAGTGAGCTTCAGCTCCACACCAGAACCCACCAAAGCAAAAGTTAGCCTCCCATCCCTTCCTAATATGGCCGTCCCATATCACCCCTGACCTCTATAAGAGGGGGGTCGGCCCAACCCACAGCCTGAAGAACTACCAAGCCCCAAGAAATGAAGCCGATAGCACCCTTGGGAGGGAGGGATGAGACCTCATGTGGCGAGGAAGACAATACTCGGAGTAATGAAGATTACCGATAAGTAACCGGGGCATTACCTCCTCGTAAATCTTCCTCGCCACATGCTAAACTAAGTGAGCATATACCCAAGCCAAGAGGCTTCATAGCAAACAAGAAACCAACGACAAGGAGTAGATGACACACAAACAGGATTTAATCCAGAGTAGAAAAACAAACAGATCAAATCACACAGGCCCCAGGACAAAAGGCTACCTCATGAGTCGGAGGACCCAGCCCTGAGAACAGCCTCAGCAAAATCCCCAGGAGGAGAACCACCCAAAACCACCCGGTAGTGCTCCATGAACATGTGCGGGGAGGCCCAGGTCGCAGCCCGACAAATATCCTCGGTAGAGACCCCCTTAAACGAGGCCCAAGACACAGAGAGGCCCCGGGTGGAACGACCCTGAACCCCAGAAGGAAGCTCAGACCCCTGAGACTCGTAGGCAAGCAAAATAGCCTGCTTAATCCAACGACTCAACGTGGAAACGGAAGGTGTGTGACCGGACCGGGCCAAATGTCACAAACAAATTGTCACAACAACAGAAAGCGGCAGTGCGGTCCAAATACACCATGACCGCCCGCCGAACATCCAGCAGAGACAGAGAGGCATCAGAGCCCGAGACAGCCCCCTGAGGAAAAGAGGGCAAAAAAGGAATTTTCATCAGGATCGCCTTCTGGGCAGCATCAGCCTTCCAGTGGCGAAGCCAGACTTGGCGACGGGTCTGAATCGCAGCGCCACCGGCTGCGGCCCCCAAGGTATCGAAAGAAATATCCGACAGAAGTCTCGTCTGCTGTTCCATCAGCGCCAAAGTAGGAACTACATCAGCCCCCTGGTCCAGCAACTCCATCAAAGACTGTAAGTCCTTCAATAAAGACTGGACTGTGTACGATAAGTACGCTGAAGCACGGATGGAAAAGTTGGCCACCGCATAGGCCCGTTTGGCTGCAGCCTCCACCCGCTTGTCCACCAGGTCCGAAGGAGAAGCATCCTCAGAAATGGTTGGAACCCTGAGTGGCAAGACCAGCCATGAGTGAATCCACCTTCACAGAAGAAGGGGATTTCCTAGCAAAGTCCAGGATGGCGTAGCACTTGGCCAGATAACGAGGAAAAGCCTGCTTATCGATCTCCTGCCATTCATTATCAATAACTTTCATAATCAAAGAATGCAAAGGAAGGGACTCAGGTTCCTTGCGCTGGTATTGCAAGAAAAATCCTCAGAAAGTTCATCGACCGCGGGAGCTGGAAACGCCATGTTATCCTTGATGTGTTGAAGGGCATCACGCGGTTCCTGTCCCTGCACATACCGACCCCTGAGGTCCTAATTCTCACCCTCAGCTTCGGAAACTGGAGGAGGGTCCAGGCGGGGACATTTGGGGGAAAAGGGACCCTGCCCCCCTTCACGCTCCTCAAAAGCAGCAGCCACCGCAGCCTGAATCATGACCTGGATGGACTGCATAGACAGGGCATCAGAGGGTGTTTGAGAGCTCCAGCCAGCCACCACCGGAGGATCCGCCCCCTGATCCATGAGGACAATCAGCCGCACTGTCAGCACACAAGGTCACAACCAAACGTGTGGACAAGCTGCATAAGAATGCCCAGTAACAGAACTGCCTACCTTAAATAGCAGTGTCTGTCGCAAACTAAAAGAGAGCGACAGAAAAGCCACACTGCAACTTAGTTGCCACGAAACCCGTGACGCGGAAAGCCGGAAATGCCAGGCCCCGCCCCTCAGGAGGCGGGATACGCCCGGACCCAGCAGAGTCGTAAAAGGCACCACGGATGCAGCCAAAAACAAGCATTGAAAATGCAATAGGTCTCGCATTTCTTTAAGTTAGAGCCTTTGGCTTTGCTAATGGTATTGTATTTTAGCCATCTGTTATTCAGTGTATAACAATTGTTAAAGAAGGGAAGGGGTGATTGAGCCCAGGCATTCAGGTTTCACATTGTGCAATATTGCCCGTAGATGTGTATGCCTTCAGATGTTGAATTTGCATGCGCACCTCCGACCCCCACTTACTCTTCGAAGCCAGTCACCCTGCAAACCGCCCGTTTTCTCACCAATTTAAAGATGAGTGGGCATGCGTTTTGCTTTTATTCGTTCTGTGGATGTAATTTACGAGTGGTACCTCATTACGGTCAAATTACAACAAACTACCAGCAACTACAAAAACCAAGCACGGAATCGCAACCTGTGGTGCGCGCGCACCACAGAGGAGCGGGAGGGGCGAGGGAGCCTGTCGTCTGTGCCGCGCGCTGATGCGCGTCCTAGACATGGACGGGAATGGGCGGAGCAAAGGCGGGACATGTGCCCGCCTTTGCACAATTGCGTGCCGTTTTTTTTTTTAAAAACGCACGCTACAGCCCAATAGCAGGGGGGAAAACGAATCGCACACGCACGAGCGTGTGCGATTCCTAGGTCAGTTTTTAAACCCCATTCAAGAGGTCCCGCGCTGCGCGAGCAGTGCTGCGCACTGCAACGCTAGGCGCGAGACCTAAAAAGGAGGCAATGTGCGGCCCCCACCAGAAAAACCATGGACAGGGGGAGACCTGGCCATGAGAGGAGGGGCGCCGCAACCCGCCCGCGCCAGCCCATCAAAGCCAACTGCGGGAACCACGAACGAGCTCCGAAATGCAGGCGGAGCCGAATGGGAGAAGCGTGCCCAGCAGTCCGGCGCTGGGAACTGACACCGTCCCGGACGCCGAGAAGCCCCAGACAACAGGTAAAGGCCACCGCGAGCACTCGCAACCAGGCAGTATGCATCCACGGCCGCCGGAGTCATGAAAGGCTGAGTAGAGCATAGCCCAAACCAACCGCGGCCGCCCCCTATTAGCCCTTGGCTCGCTAAAGCAGAGCCTAACCGCCTCAATCTGGGTGGAAACGGGGGAAGGAAGGGGGAAGATCCCCATGCACACGGGCCCGCTAGAGCAGGGCCTCCACCCAGGGACCCACGATCATGCTAGAGCAGGACCCCAACTTACCGTATAGCGCACTTGGAGAGTCAGCGCAGAACCAAAAAAAACAGGCTGTGGGTTGGGCCGACACCCCTCTTCTAGCGGTCAGGGGTGATATGGGTCAGCCATATTGGGAAGGGATGGGAGGCATGGGAGGCTAACGTTTGCTTTGGAGGGTTCTGGTGTGGAGCTGAAGCTCACTTCGTTTAGCATGTGGCGAGGAAGACTTACAAGGAGGTAATAGTCTTTGTAACTGGTTTTACCACATGGTAGTCCCTTTTCTGTGCTGTTTTTTCTGTGCAGTTTCGTCCAGCCAATAGAGGAACTGGATGATACCAAATCTGGGAGTAAGTACATTTTGTGTAAAAGCAGGTATAAACAGCACGTGCTCCGGATTGTACAATTACCACAGCACTTATAAAGAGGATGCCACTGTTTTCTTAAAGAATCTCTTACGCGCAACCATTTTATCAGAGTTTAAGAAGGATATGTGTGACATACTGTTGCTTAGGCTTTTGTGAAGGTTGAAAAAGGTCTTCGCACGCCCCTCCCTAAACCCCCAGAGTGATTTGTGTGCGTCGTCTGGTGCATTCCTGTTTGTAATTTTAGACTGTATTCTACAGGTGGTGCTTGAAAGGATCGCAATACCCTGGGTGCAGCACCCCGGCGACACTGCGCCCGTGCAGTTAGTTGCTATGTTGTCGCTGCATCGGTTTGTGTAAATAAGACTTGACACCACCTGCGCCTCCATGTCCGCCAGGCACTACTCTGCTCACAGGCGCGACGAGCATATATATATCTGCACTACTCCCTGGCTCCCAAGCACGAAAGCTACCAGAACAAGGGTGATTCCGTTTGGTTGTAAACATGCAAACTGAGTATAGGCTACGGGCATGTTTACAAAGAGTTCATACAGCACAGGCAGCTAGTCAACTTGTTGAAAAGGCGAGAGTATTGGCACAGTTCTGCTGTCTCCCTGCGCTGGAGGGTTGTATGACGGAACAACGCAGGGAAATACTTCGTATGCCTTAACACTTTGCATTTTCTACCCCACATTTTTTTGGAACGCATATGCTTTTCCATAGTATGCCTTTACGACGCATTGTTAATATATATTTATATATATATATATATAAACAGTGTATTTGTGGGGGGAGACCCCCACCCCAAACTTACCTTAAAAGCGTGGTAAAGACATTCGTTGTAAAGGCATAAAAGTTGTAAAAAATTGCGTGGTAAAAAATGTGAAGTAAAGGCACAACGTGGTAAAAACCTTGTTGTAAAGGCTGTTTCCTGCGCTGGAGCACTTGTGGCTGTCATGTCCCATAATAGGTACCCTTGGATGATAATGCAAAGCTGTCTGCATTGTACTCAGCATAGTTTTTGTAGAGGAAGGTGTCCCTTCCTGCACAAGAGATGTGCTTTAAGGCATTTTCCTCTTTGCGTGTGAGCTGCACACATGCACAGAGGAAACAAGCATTTGCAATGCAATAGGTCTCGCATTATTAAAGTTTGAGCTATTGGCATTGCTAAATAATGCAACACCCAGCAGTGTAGCATGTGGTGGTGCTGAGTAATGCTGCGATGGTGCTGAGTGATGCTGTGGTGGTGCTGAGTGGTGGTGTGGTGGTGCTGAGTGATGCTGTTGTGGTGCTGAGTGATGCTGTGGTGGTACTGAGTGATGCTGTGGTAGTGCTGAGTGATGCTGTGGTGGTGCTGAGTGATGCTGTGGTGGTGCTGTGGTCGTGCTGAGTGGTGCTGTGGTCGTGCTCAGTGGTGGTGTGGTGGTCGTGCTGAGTGGTGGTGAGGTGGTGGTGCTGAGTGGTGGTGTGGTGGTGCTGAGTGATGCTGTGGTGGTGCTGAGTGGTGCTGTGGTGGTGCTGAGTGGTGCTGTGGTGGTGCTGAGTGGTGCTGTGGTGGTGTTGAGTGGTGGTGTGGTGGTGGTGTGATGGTGCTGAGTGGTGGTGTGATGGTGCTGAGTGGTGCTGTGGTGGTGCTGTGGTGGTGCTGAGTGGTGGTGCTGAGTGGTGGTGCTGAGTGGTGGTGTGATGGTGCTGAGTGGTGGTGCTGAGTGATGCTGTGGTGGTGGTGCTGAGTGATGCTGTGGTGGTGGTGCTGAGTGATGCTGTGGTGGTGCTGAGTGGTGCTGTGGTGGTGTTGAGTGGTGGTGTGGTGGTGGTGTGATGGTGCTGAGTGGTGGTGTGATGGTGCTGAGTGGTGCTGTGGTGGTGCTGTGGTGGTGCTGTGGTGGTGCTGAGTGGTGGTGCTGAGTGGTGGTGCTGAGTGGTGGTGTGGTGGTGCTGAGTGGTGGTGTGGTGGTGCTGAGTGATGCTGTGGTGGTGGTGCTGAGTGATGCTGTGGTGGTGGTGCTGAGTGATGCTGTATACCTTCCCATTCAGTGCTCTAATTTCCTTTTATGAACGAACACCTTCGAGTTGACCTCCAATAAAAGTACATTATTCATGCCCTGTTTATATAGCCGCAAAAGCATGTTTTTGTAGATGATCCACTTTTCGTGTTTGGTAGGTAATGTTTTACTAGTCTATATGCTTCCCTATACCGCACCCCTGTCAACAGTGACGTTGTCACTTTTAAGGCTTTTGAAACTCCTTCCGATTAATTAGCCTTGCCGACCCCTTAATAACGTATCAGCGCGTCCGCCCCTTTCTGGCACTCACCAGCTGTAGCAGGCGCTCCCGGCACGGAGGATAATGCTGACCCGCACTTCCTTGCAGTAGCGCAGCAGCACTCGTGGAGAGCTGAACTTGGTGGCCCCATGGCACGGAGGGGCAGACAGGAGGACCAGAAGCACGAGGGGCAGCCCGCCAGGGCAGCTCATGGTGAGACCTTAGGGGAGCACTGCTTCTGCCGGTCCGGAGCTAGGGCGCCCCTAGCGAGCATTGTGACGTCACACAATTCAAGTCAAGCTGTAACGCAATAACGAAACGCTCCGTAGAAGTCACGCCTGGAATTACGTCACACCGGGCATTCATCGTACCTCTTTGATGTTCATGAGCGGTAAGACTCACGAGAACAGCACGCGCGCTCACTGTTATCACCATAGACATCAAAAAGGACGTGGAATCGCGCGCACACCACAGAGGAGCGGGGGGAGGGAGCGCGGCAGCAAGACGAACGCGCGCTGCTGCGCGTTCTGGCCACCGTCGGGAATGGGCGCGGCAAAGGCGGGACATGCGCCCGCCTTTGACCAATCGCGTGCCGTCTCCGTAAAAAAACGCACGCTCCAGCCAATGTGGGCTTCCAAAAGCAAAACCACACGCACGAGCGTGTGGGTAACTTCAGAAGCCCTTTCTATGCAATAGGTCTCGCATTTATGAGAGTTTGAGCTATTCGCATTGTAAATGACAATGCCTTTTATTTATGTGTTGATTTTTAAAACATAAATAAAAGGCATTGCCATTTACAAAGCCAATAGTTTACTTAAACTCTCGCAAATACGAGACCTATTGCATTGCAAATGCTTGTTTTTAAAGGCAAGCACAATGCAAGTGTTTTCAGAAAGGATAAGTGGTGTCTGTTGCGTGACACTGTTGCTCAGTATAATATTCAACACACTGCATGCGACATGTACCAGCGCTGGGGCTGCATGGCTTCCTAAAGCTCTAGCGGCTCAAAGCGCTATGTAGCACGTTTCTTGCGTTACTCTTCAAACTACCCGTCACGACACATAGGTACTGCATTCATTATCCTTTGCCATATAAATTGAGCTTGTAAACGTGCTCCTCTTGGTTTCAAGATCTCTTTCTTTCGAGGAAGCGCAGTAGTTAGCTTAGAGAGGTTTAATTTCTCTATAGAGTTCCAATTACTTCTTTAGAATCGATAATCAAAGTATTTTTGTTCCCCTTGGTGTTCGTGGTTAAATGATCTTTACTTATGCATACACACTCTGTCATTCGCAAATACCCCACAATATGAAGCTGTAATAGGGAAGATTTAAAAAAATAGGATTTATAAAAATTAAAAACAATAAAAATAATAATAGACCATAATTTTTAAATAATGCTGCCCAGCCATTAGCAGCCGTCATAGCTGATACTAAAACAGGCTTTAATCCTTTATTAATGCACAACGCCTGGGTAGGTCAGTGTTCTGCTCACACCCTGCCGCCTTGAGTCCCCTCCACCGAGCCGAGTCCATGGCAATGCCCCCCACCCCCAAGTCTGCCAGTTTAGGAGGTAGGGGGCAGCAACTGAAGCAGTCTACCTCTTGAAATATCACTCTTGTTGCTTTTTTTTTTTTAATATGAATCCAAACGGTTCTAGACAGGTGCATTTGCCACAAATGTAACTTTTCCTGCAGCTTCTGTCTGGAAGTCCCCCTCCATACACACGCACCGCCGGCCAGTAGTAGCGCTAAGGGCTGCACGGCTGTCGGGACTGGGCCCGCTGAGGGAAGCATCGAGGGCTGTTGTAGGGAGACCGGACGGGTCCGGTTGGACTGAGAGGAAGGGAGAGACCAGAGAAGGGAGGAAAGGAACGGAAAATAAGGGAGCGGGGATGAACGCGAGGAGGTAAAGAGAGGTGAAAAGAAGAATAAAGGAGTGTCTGGGGAGGGCAGGACGAACAGAGGGCGAAGCGCAGTGTACGAGGGTCACTCGATGATGAACGCACTTCCACCAACGCGTAACCGTTAGAAAGCATTGGAAACAGGAGGGGAGGGTACAGCTACCCAACGGAAGGACACGCAGTATCAACACCGGAAGAATGAGGGGCTGAGCCTACCCTGCTGGGATTAAAAGTTATCGGCTTCAGAACGACCCAGAAACGAGAAGTAGTCAACAGTGGCTGAAGGGAAAATATTGAGACTGAGGGGTGGGGGTGATGAGAGATGGGGGAGTGGGGGGCTGTGGGAGTGTGTAAGTGAAGGGCTGAAAGGGAGGACCCAGAAGGGAAAGAAAGAAGTGCCGAAGCGAGGAGAGTGAAGAAAGGGGAGGGGGAGGGAGGCGACGGAGAGCCAAGGGTTGAAAGAACAAGAAAAACATGCATTGGCAACGCACAGAGGAGAGCTATTGATTTTGAAGTGCTTGTTGTTTTAGCAAAATATGGAGGCTTCTGATTATTTTGGAATACTTGTCAAATTTGTCAAATACACGGCCTTCGGAACGGAGTCTGTCCCTTTTTACTGCCCCAGTGTTTTATTCTGTGCTTTCGTGTGCCTCTAGTCAAACTTTATTGACTTTCCATTAGGCAAGAATAAATCCCATCCAAGCCTTTCAACGACCCAAAGCTCTCCCAACTATCACACTGTCCCAATTGATGTATCCCCAAATTCAAGCATTGCTCCCGCTGTTCAGGTGTTTTACGACAAAGCTTAGGACAGTGTTGTAACCGAAAGGCAGAGTCCTTCCTGACTTTGTTATGCAGACATCCCTCACAAACGTATAACGATCATAGACACGTTTTGCCCTTTGGGGACATTTCGGGGTGATATTACTCTCATTTTAAGAGTAAATGTAATTCTAGAGACGCCCTGTGTCAAATAATTAGTGCTTTAAGAAAAATGTTGAAAATATTGGCTGGCCGATAACGTGCTTGAGGTAAATTAAGCATTCCCATGATTGTTCACGTGCTTGAAATGAAGATGACCTCCGCTGACCTCGTCCACCCCCTCCCCTTTGTACTGCGATCCTTACCCCTCCCGCTCTTTACAGCGTTTCCCTCGGGGGTCCCCCAGTCTGTATTACAGGGGCTTTACTGTCCTGTAGATAGGGGGCGGGGTCGCAGCAGTAACCTCGAGTCTTTGTTCACAACGTTGAGGCGTTATCTCAGGTTCCCTGTGTCCTCGGGAGGGGGCAGTGGGAAGCCAGGGGCAAATGCTGCCTGGTGCATGTTTCTTTTCAGCCCTCGGAAGCAGAACATTTTCTCTGCAAAACACAGCAGCGCCAGGCGAGATATGGGGCCATTAATCGTGCAAAAATGTCCTGCACCATCCAGAACACATTATACACGTTTTCTTTCAAAGTGCTCCGCGCACAGCTTGTTTATTTTTAAACGCACCATTATCACACGCGTCTTGGTTCTGTGCTACGAATGTTTCACAGGTGAGCCATCGCGATAATATATGACGGAAAGCCCCTCCGCCGTATGCGTTGCAGTTCGCCACCGGCGCGTTCCTTGACAGAGGATGGAGGGGCAGGGTGGGCAGGCGCTTTTCGCCTTGTGGACTCCACCGGTGCTTTCACCGGCAGTGGGTTGTCAGAACCGCACTGTTTCTAGGTCTGGCTTGACAGCTTTGCTGCACACCTTTGTTCCGACGTAAACATGAAATTAAATGGCCAAGCTGTATGATCCTGTGACAAATCACATTGGTCACACAGTGCCCTAGTAGTCCCTTTAGCCAAAGTAAAATGAGAAAAGGGTAAACACCAATATTAAGTGCTATATAACACAACTGAGCTTTGCTTTAAGTGATTTCCCCATCGACTCTGCACACAGCATTGAGGAAAAACAAATGTAGGCTGCACCAGTTCTTCAACTGGAAACTCTTAAAGATGTACATTTGACCATTTACATATATGCCTTGATTCAAAATATGTAAATCACCTTCAAGTTACTTTCAGATTCGTAGTCAAATACTACATAGTCAAAGAACTTGACCCTGTTGGGTCACAGTCACTGAGGCCCAGCAAGCCCGCACCGGATTTTTACACTTGTCAATTCCGACAACTCTACTGCACACTCGCTGTTGAACACTCCTCATCATACACCAATAATATCCCTTGCAACCACAATGACAATTTTTCCATCCTCTGTAGCTTGGTGTTTCCACTTGTGCGAACGCCATGTGCGGATCCTTCCATCAACAAGGTACAATTACAGCAGAGGGGATTCTCATCTACCCACAGATTAGTCACTGGATGGAAACAGGCAATGCATGGAGATCTTTTCAGGCTTGCCAAGGCTGACTAGCCAATAATACCCGTGACGACAAAAGAGAATGCAGTGTCCGAGAAGCAATGGAGTGGAAGTCAAGCCTTCCAGTAGCCCCAAATGACCAGAACTTCCATGTTTGTCCAGCTCCTTCAAAACATCGACGGTCCTCCATGAGTGTAAAACAAACCAGGAGGCGCCATCTTTTGAGCGGGAGGGGCTGTTCCGCAGTCCTATAGGACTCAGACACTGGCAGCTGGTCTACTAGGTTATTAAAAGTGTTTTTAGTGGGTATACAAAGTCACACGTGTACCTTGGGTAGTAGAACCCTCAGGAGCCCTCACTTTGGGTTAAGCCACGATTCTCCAACTCCCTCTATTGCCCAGGATAAGCTTCCTCAAGCTGCTCTCATAGAAGATGCACCTTCAATCTCAAAGGCGAGCCAGGGAAGCGCGTACCACTTGTCAGCACTGTGGAGGTATGCGTGCACACGTGAGCACACACAACACTGGAAAACAGATAAGGCCAGGGAGCAACACAGGCCTGTGCCCCTCCTACACATACAAAACCTCGGGACAACAAACTGCTACTATGCGATCACAACGAACCTGCTGTTATACATATGAAAGAATGCGCCTTAAAACAGAATCTGCCTTGAAACCAGTAAATGCAACGTTAGTACTAGCTGACACTCCCATTTCCGTCACACATGGAGGGCCTGTGTACCTTGAACTGAAATGCTAAGTCATTCTCCTTGCCCAGCCTCCCTCAGGCTCCCCTACAAGCAGACAGACGTCAGAGAGAGCCAAACGTACAAGTTCATTCGATCCCGTTTTTCGCAGTCTTGTCAGAGGGCCCCGTGTGAAAAGGGTGAATGTGGAGGTTAACTTGTCCAGAACAAGGCATCCTGGATCGACTGATGTATTTTTATCAGCTCGACGTTTTCAAAACCGGAGCCTCGGCCGCTGGAAGGCTGGCCGAGGAATACCTTTCACAAAGACGGCTCTCCTCGGGAGAGCATGTGAGTAAACAAACTGTGGGGGCGAGCGGCAGAGAGAGTGAGAGCTGTGCGGGGCTAGGATGACCAGAATTGTAAAGCCAACAAGCACGGAATAGAAACGGTGCGCGCGCACCACAGAGGAGCCGAACGTGAAACCAGTGGTGCGCGCGCACCACAGAGGAGCGGGGGCCAGGGAGCGCGGCAGCGAGCGAGACGCGCGCTGCTGCGCGTTCTGGCCACCGTCGGGAATGGGAGGAGCAAAGGCGGGACATGCGCCCGCCTTTGCCCAATCGTGTGCCGTTTTTTTTAAAAAAACGCACGCTACAGCCAATGTGGGCTTCTGAAAACAAAACCACACGCACGAGCGTGTGGGTCGTTTTCAGAAGCCCTTTCTAAAGGTCTCGCGCTGCGCGAGCAGTGCTACGCACTGCAACGCTAGGCGCGAGACCTAAAAAGGAGGAACAATGAAAACACTGCTCCGCCTCCCTCAGGGAGCGCAGGATTTTGGCGCAAATCCCCGTTTATAATTCTGTGTCGATAGGGATTTGTGTCAAACACATGGGCGGGTGGTTGCATGGGAACCCCCACGCACCCCCTCCTTGACACAGAGTAATGCAAGAGAGCGCAATGTACTCCCTTGCGTTACTTTGGGTTACAAACCAACGCACATTGTGATTTACGTTGGTTTGAGAATTCCAGCAGAAGACTTTGCTTTTGGTTGCATTAAAAAACGTAAGCGAAGCCCGACGTAAGCTCTGTAAATCAGGGGCTACCTACATTTTGAACCCGGGTGCTACCTTGCCAGAGCGTAACATATGTCAGTTGTAAAAAACACATTAACATCTGAGGCTCACACTATCAGTAACGCCGTACAAGTTTCAAACGAACGAGCACTGGAGTTTCTTTGGTGGAAAGAAGCCTGAGACAACTGGGAAATACATGAAATGTGGGCTCCTAGCACTCTGCTTGAAGCTGGTCTTGTATTTTTAAGACCGGACTGGAATTATGCAATTGTGCGGCTGGATGCGCTTTTCGCATAATTATGAATCTGGCGCATTTGCCACATAATGTATAATCTGCAGATTTTAGCAACAAAAAAAATTGTCTCTAGCTCAAACGGTTCAAAAGTTACTAAAAACGCAGCCATACGTGTTGCAGAGCAGTAGAAAGCCCTTTGCAAATGTTTACTAGTCACCTTTCTGTAGCTTGCTGCTATATTTGGGTGTTAAACTGGTACTAAATAGGTGGAATCCATGTCCAAACAGTGTAAACAAGTGTAAAAATGACAAATTAATGGAGTAATACTATCAGACAATGTGCCACATTACACCGCATAATTTGGCTTTTCCTGCCGCATAATTTAGTCAACCCAGCCGGATAATTTGGCTCTCCACTGTCGCATAATTCCAGTGTCCCGGACCTGGAATATTTTGGAGAATACTGGGCAGGTGGGTGACCAGGCAGGGTACCACCAGCTCCCCGACTTGCTGTCTGTTTGGGACTACATTCGGGGGGCGGTCCAGCCTCAAAGGCTGTGCACCCCCCCATCATGCGGATGGAGTTTAACTTTACCACAGTGACCCGTCCGGGGGAGGGGGGCTGACACGTGGCGTCTTTAAACCCTGACTCAGGAAGGGGGGAATAGAGTGGGGGTAATTATGTGCCACCCTCAGAACAGACTGTACATGAAGATGCCTTGCTTAAGCTCGGCCTGTGTACAGAGCACTCTTCCTTGCACACAGCAGTACTCCCTGCACAGCGGCTTGGGTTGCATCACTGGCCTGCCAGCTCCCCGAGCAGCCGCCGGCTCACCCTCAGCCTCCTTCGCTTGCCCTCAGCCATGAAGGACAACCAGGACCCTGCAGCTGGGAGCAGGCGTGTGCTGGGGAGCAGGCATGTGCTGGGGAGCTGGGGAGCAGGCGTGAGCTGGGGAGCAGAGGAGCAGGCGTGTGCTGGGCAGCAGGCGTGTCCTGGGCAGCAGACATTTGCTGGGGAGCAGGAGTGCGCTGGGGAGCAGGCGTGTGCTGGGGAGCAGGCGTGTGCTGGGGAGCAGGCGTGTGCTGGGGAGCAGGCATGTGATGGGGAGCAAGGGAGCAGGCATGTGATGGGGAGCAGCCCCCGGCTCACCCTCAGCCTCCTTGGCTTGCCCTCAGCCATGAAGGACAACCAGGACCCTGCAGCTGGGAGCAGGCATGTGATGGGGAGCTGGCGTGTGCTGGGCAGCAGGCGTGTCCTGGGCAGCAGACATTTGCTGGGGAGCAGGCGTGCGCTGGGGAGCAGGCGTGTGCTGGGGAGCAGGCGTGTGCTGGGGAGCTGGCGTGTGCTGGGGAGCAAGGGAGCAGGCATGTGCTTGGGAGCAGCCCCCGGCTCACCCTCTGCCTCCTTGGCTTGCCCTCGGCCATGAAGGACAACCAGGACCCTGCAGCTGGGAGCAGGCGTGTGCTGGGGAGCAGTCGTGTGCTGGGGAGCAGGGGAGCAGGCGTGTGCTGGGGAGCAGGCGTGTGCTGGGGAGCAGGGGAGCAGGCGTGTGCTGGGGAGCAGGCGTGTGCTGGGGAGCAGGCGTGAGCTGGGGAGCAGAGGAGCAGACATGTGCTGGGGAGCAGGCGTGTGCTGGGGAGCTCCGCCGGCTCACCCTCAGCCTCCTTGGCTTGTCCTCAACAATGAAGGACAGCCAAGACCCTGCAGCTGGGGAGCAGGCATGTGCTAAGGAGCACGCATGTGCTGGGGAGCAGGCATGTGCTGGGGAGCAGGCATGTGCTGGGGAGCAAGCGTGTGCTGGGGAGCTAAGGAGCAGGCGTGTGCTGGGGGAGCAGGCGTGTGCTGGGGAACAGGCGTGTACTGGGGAGCTGGGGAGCAGGCATGTGCTGGGGAGCAGGCATGTGCTGGGGAGCAGAGGTGTGCTTGGGAGCAGGTGTGTGCTGGGAAGCACCCCCGGCTCACCCTCAGCCTCCTTGGCTTGTCCTCAGCCATGAAGGACTGCCAGGACTATGCGGCTGGGGAGCAGGCGTGTGCTGGGGAGCAGGCTTGTGCTGGGGAACAGGCATGTGCTTGGGAGCAGGAGTGTGCTGGGGAGCTGGGGAGCAGGCATGTGCTGGGGAACTGGGGAGCAGGTGTGTGCTGGGGAGCAGGCGTGTGCTGGGGAGCTGGGGAGCAGGTGTGTGCTGGGTAGCAGGCATGTGCTGGGGAGCTGGGAGCAGGCGTGTGCTGGGGAGCGCCGCCGGCTCACCCTCAGCCTCCGTGGCTTGTCCTCGGCCATGAAGGACAGCCAGAACCCTGCAGGTGGGAAGCAGGCATGTGCTGGGGAGCAGGTGTGTGCTGGGGGGCTGGGGAGCAGGCGTGTGCTGGGGAGCAGGCGGGTGCTGGGGAGCAGGCGTGTGCTGGGGAGCTGGGGAGCAGGCATGTGCTGGGGAGCAGGTATGTGCTGGGGAGCTGGGGAGCAGGCGTGTGCTGGGGAGCAGATGTGTGGAGGAGAGCAGGCTTGTGCTGGAGAGCTGGGGAGCAGGCGTGTGCTGGGGAGCAGGGGGGGCAGGCGTGTGCTGGGGAGCAGGCATGTGCTGGGGAGCAGGCATGTGCTGGGGAGCAGCCGCCGGCTCACCCTCAGCCTCATTGGCTTGTCCTCAGTAATGAAGGACAGCCAGGACCCTGCAGCTGGGGAGCAGGCATGTGCTAGGGAGCAGGCGTGTGCTGGGGAGCAGGCGTGTGCTGGGGAGCAGGCGTGTGCTGGGGAGCTGGCGAGTAGGCATGTGCCGGGGAGCTGGGGAGCAGGCGTGTGCTGGGGAGCAGATGTGTGGAGGAGAGCTGGCTTGTGCTGGAGAGCTGGGGAGCAGGCGTGTGCTGGGGAGCAGGGGGGCAGGCGTGTGCTGGGGAGCAAGCGTGTGCTGGGGAGCAGCCGCCGGCTCACCCTCAGCCTCCTTGGCTTGTCCTCAGTAATGAAGGACAGCCAGGACCCTGCAGCTGGGGAGCAGGCATGTGCTAGGGAGCAGGCGTGTGCTGGGGAGCAGGCGTGTACTGGGGAGCAGGCGTGTACTGGGGAGCAGGCGTGTGCTGGGGAGCAGGCGTGTGCTGGGGAGCAGGCGTGTGCTGGGGAGTAGGCATGTGCCGGGGAGCAGGAGTGTGCCAGGGAGCTGGGAAGCAGACATGTGCTGGGGAGCTGGGGAGCAGGCATGTGCTGGGGAGCAGACGTGTGCTGGGGAGCAGGCGTGTGCTTGGGAGCGCTGCTGGCTCACCCTCAGCTTCCTTGGCCTGTCCTCAGCCATGAAGGACAGCCAGGACCCTGCAGCTGGGGAGCAGGCGTGTGCTGGGGAGCAGGCGTGTGCTGGGGAACAGGCGTGTGCTGGGGAGCAGGCGTGTGCTGGGGAGCTGAGGAGCAGGCATGTACTGGGGAGCAGGTGTGTGCTGGGGAGCAGGCGTGTGCTGTAGAGCAGGCATGTGCTGGGGAGCAGGCATGTGCTGGGGAGCAGACGTGTGCTGGGGAGCAGACGTGTGCTGGGGAGCAGGCGTGTGCTGGGGAGCGCCGCTGGCTCACCCTCAGCCTCCTTGGCTTGTCCTCGGCCATGAAGGAGAGCCAGAACCCTGCAGCTGGGAAGCAGGCGTGTGCTGGGGAGCAGGCGTGTGCTGGGGGGCTGGGGAGCAGGTGTGTGCTGGGGAGCAGGTGTGTGCTGGGGAGCAGGTGTGTACTGGGGAGCAGGTGTGTACTGGGGAGCAGGCGTGTGCTGGGGAGCTGCAGAGCAGGCATGTGCTGGGGAGTAGGCATGTGCTAGGGAGCAGGCATGTGCTGGAGAGCAGATGTGTGCTGGAGAGCAGGCGTGTGCTGGGGAGCTGGGGAGCAGGCGTGTGCTGGGCAGCAGGGGAGCAGGCGTGTGCTGGGGAGCAGGGGAGCAGGCATATGCTGGGGAGCAGGCATGTGCTGGGGAGCAGGCGTGTGCTGGGGAGCAGGCGTGTGCTGGGGAGCAGGCGTGTTCTAGGGAGCAGGCGTGTGCTGGGGAGCAGGCGTGTGCTGGGGAGCAGGCGTGTGCTGGGGAGCAGCCCCCGGCTCACCCTCGGCCTCCTTGGCTTGCCCTCGGCCATGATGGACAGCCAGCACCCTGCAGCTGGGAGCAGGCGTGTGCTGGAGAACATGCGTGTGCTGGCAGCCAAGGGCGAAGGAGACGCTGCATCTCTGGGGGCCTTGACAGAGCTGGGCTCTGGTTTGGCTCTGAGATGCAGAACACGAGCCGAGCCATCAAAAGATGTAAAACATGCAGCAAATGTCATGAAAACATAGGATACAGACTTCAAAACGAAAAAGAAAACATTTTTCAGCATTTCTCCGTGTCTCTAAACACATACGAATATATTATGGAATTGAGTGAAATTTATTACAAATAATATATTTTTTAAACATAAAACATTCAAGAATACCCCCATGCCCCGTTGATGTTGCCATGAGTTACACAAAATGAATCAGTTTGTCACATTTTGTATTCATATGCTTTTATTGTTATTAGATATGAAGCAAGATTACCTACATTTATTAATCATTCTGCGGTCCAGAGACTGGAGGGTTACAGCCCTGTGTGTGTGTGCTTTGTGTTCAGTTATTCATTCATTGTTATTCCATTACTGTTCGTACATGGCGTTCAATACACACACTTATCACACCTTAAATCAAACCGGCGCTGTAAAAACATAAACATGTGTACAGTCATGGGATTACGAGGTGTGATTTCTGCCTGGAATGTTTCTAGAGAGACTGAAGATCAAACACAGTGACAGCGTCCCTGCCGGGAGCCATGCTGCGCCTCGCACGCGTCTCCTTGAAGAGCTGTCACTCAAGGAGTGAGCTCTATGGAGGGTCGCGGATCTCTTCGGTGCGCACGCGTCTCCTTGAAGAGCTGTCCCTCCAAGAGTGAGCTCTATGGAGGGCCGGGGACCTCTTCGGTTTTCACTTTTTGTCATTATTTTATTTCAGTCAGTGAGGTGTTCAACTCCTCCTAAAACCCATAATTCCCTCAAGTCAGTCGAGCCAGCAGTAACAGAGTCGGACTGGCCTACAGGGCAACCAGGCAGTGTGTGAGGCTAGTCTGACAGATCAGTGTCTGTGGTGCTTTTTAGCAGTTTGTGGCCTGTTTTATGGCCAGGTGGGATGGTTTGCACTGTTCATTTCCCTGATATTGCCACGAATATTCCTAGCAGTAAACACTGGTGCATGGAGTCTGCCATGTCTTGTACAAGACCACACGGCTTGTCTTTATAGGTTAAAAACTGGCCTGGTTTGCAAAACTGGGCCACTCTTGTGGCACCGGTTCACTGCAGGAGGCCACTTTTATGTCACTGCCTGGGCCAATCTGACCCGGAGTAACATCAACATAAAATACCATCTCCAGCCTCCCATACTCTGCTGCTCGCCTTGCTTGACAAACAGACCGGTTTAGAAGATTCTGAAGATTTCAATTAAATAATGAACAAAAGACAGAGGTGAAAGGGCCGCCACGGGTCGGTCATCAGGTTACAGCGCTTCAAAGAGATGTAGGTGATGTGCAGCTTGGCTTCAGAGAGACGTGCTCCGCCTGCCACTGTTTATTCATCAATTTACACCTACAAATCTGAGGGGATCTTTTCACGCCAATACCTGGGGGGAGGACAAAGAGGGTGGGAGGACTAAATATCCCCACTCCCACAGTTCCTACGCCATGGTAGCAGCAGTGTGAGGAGCATCAGTCAGAGGGGGCAAAGGAGCAACCGTCACACCCCTGGCTGGACTAGGACATACGTGCACCCACATACACACACGCCCGCCCCTCACAACCCAAGTTTACTAGAAAATAACTACAGCATCATAAGCGCATATTCAACTGGATGCGACTAAGACAGACTTGCATGCAGAGGTACTACAACTGAATGCTATTAACAGCAACAAATGCCTGACAACAGTCCTCGTATACACATACACTGGCTCGTACGTCACATACAGCCTCGTATGCAAAGGTGCCACAGCTATAGGCTCGTTACAGCAACATATACCTGGTGACAGCTAGGCATATCGATGCCATAACATAGATATGCCACAAACAGCCTCCTATGTAAAGGTACTATTACTATATGCTAGTGACAGCTTCATACACCTGGCAACAGCCCTCATATGCACATACACAACCTCAAACACCTGACTTACAAGCCCAGATACATACTCGTATACAGACAAACAATATCATAGGCGTTGGACCTGTCAGCCTTAGGGTGGTCTTCCCCCAAAACTTTTTGCCTTACTCCTCCATTTTTGCTGATCTAGTTTTCACTGGCCTTAGGACTCTGTGCACTTTACCACTGCTAACCAGTGCTAAAGCGAGTGTGCTCACTCCCTAAAACATGGTAACATTGGCTTACAACCAATTGGCACATTTAATTTACTTGTAAGTCCTAGTAAAGTGGTACCACATGTGCCCAGGGCCTGTAAATTAAATGCTACGAGTGGGCCTGCAGTAGTCATTGTGCCACCCACTTAAGTAGCCTTTTAAACATGTCTCAGGCCTTCAATTGCAGCCTATGTGTGCAGTTTTAAACTGCCAATTCGACCTGGCAAAATAAACTTTATGCCTCACCTAAACCTTCCTTTTCAATACATATAAGTCACCCCTAAGGTAGGCCCTAAACAGCCACAGAGAGCAGGGTGCAGTGTATTTAGATATTTGGACATGTACTTTTGAGTACATCCCAATCATCAGAATGTATGTCCTGTGTTTCCACATCTCCTAAGGAAAAGCGAAACGTATGGTATGTTGAGGACTTCCGTCGGGCCATGGATTTCGAATGCCACTTTATCCCAAACTATGCCATCAGCAACAGGGAAAGCTGAAATGTTCACAAGGGCTTGATCACGTTTCATGATATGGGACGATGTATGGGGAGCCAGAATTCCATCAACCAACTTCACAGCAGAGCGCTCTGGCAAGTATTGACCATTGATTAGCAAGAAGAACACTGTCACAAACCCAATCGACATGAAGAGGAAAATCAGCACCAGCACCAGCCAGATGTAGGTCCAGGGTGGCACCAGGTAAGTCTTTTTGAACCAGGAAATGAAAATACTGGTTTGCGTCGGTGGAATAGTTACAGTTGATGACGAAGAGGAAGAGTCATAAGAGAAGCTCGTACGATCCCCAAAATAACCGCTTGCTCCCAGGTTCATTAACGGAGGCAGTGCAGCATCAGCTTGATGATGTAAAGGGCTGTCCGGTACTTCAATATGGCACTCATCCGCAGGATAAGCATACTCGATGTCAGCGTTGGAGGAGGAAGAGGGCACAACAGGCAGAAAGTCAATAGAAGTCTCCAGCTCACCCTCAACGACACGGGCATTAGTCGAAGAGGCCGAAACCATCGGATTCATGAATACAGCGTTGCTTGAAATACTGGGAGTCACACTATTCAGAATCGGCCAGATGGTGTAGTTTGACATTGTCAATGAAAATATATTGGTTTTCTTTGCTACCAAGAAAAGGTGGTAGTAGCACTGTACGAGTACCCTTCAATCCACGAACTGGGACCGGTGCACGATAAGAGGGACCTAATTCTTTTTTGTTCTCCAATTTTTCTCGTTCCAGATCTCCAATCGTAGGGAGCCAGCCGGTGACCGGAATCAGCATTGCCGTATCATTGGAAGAGGGTAACTGTTCAGTAGCGAAGCTGTCATGGGTCTTTTATAAGTCCTGTAACATAGTAGAATGGTCATCTACATCAAATGTTGCGGCAGCTGCCACAACGTCTAGACCATCAAGGTCTGGCACAAACATTTTAATGCCAAAGAGCATTTCGTATGGGGTACGCCCACCCCGAGATCTTCTCGGGAGATTATTAAGTGCACGTTGAACTCCATACAAATGGGCCAGCCAGTACCTAAGACTCTAGCTGTCAAAGATTGCTTTAAGTCACGGTTCATTCGCTCCACTATAGAAATGCCCTCAGGCCTGTATGGAGACGAAAACTGCACCAGCACCCCCAAAGACTTCATCGCGTCCTTGTACGCCTTAGAGGCGAAAGCTGGACCTTGGTCAGAATGGAAGGTGCCACCGGCAAACGTCCTGACAAAGACACGCAAATCTCTAATGACATTTCGAGCATCAGCACTGCATTGTGGCCAAACCCATAGGAATATAGTGCACGAATCAACTGCAACAAAAATATATTTATATGCAGTATCAGAAGTCAATGGACCGCAGTGATCAAGATATACACAGCCAAATGGCTGATTTCATATATATAGCTGTGTTTGTGGTGGACATGAAACCGTAGATGGTTTGATTTGTTGACAAATGTCACAAGAAACCACATAATTACGGGTTTGTCTATATAAACCACGCCACCAATAACGTTGCTGTAAAATAGAAACAGTAGCAGACACTCCGGCATGTGCAGAAGCCATACCCTCGTGTGCGGCTATGATCATAGGAAGCCTGCGGTCCATGTTGGGAATCAGCCGATCCCCAACTGACAGTATAGTAGCATAAGGAACTTGTTCGGGTGACAATAGGAATACTTAGAAGGGAAGCCCTGCGAGAAATCAGTTCCATCCATCGAAGCAGCTATAGCTGCCAGTATTTCATTATCTATTTTAGTCATGGACCTTGTAACTGCTGCAACGGAACATGTGGCTACTGCAGATTTGGCTGCCTCGTCAGCCAAAGAATTTCCAACAGCATGTGTTCCCAAATGCTGATGGCCGAGAGTATGTATAACCTGTGTGAGTGGCAGACGTTCTTTAAGTTCCGCCACTGGAACCCAAAGAGTCGTATGCTTTATTGCGCTGCCCTTGGAGTCTCGATAATCATTTTGAGACCAAAAGAATAAGTTGTCATTAAAAGACTGGACACAGCAGTATGAATCGCACACAATAAGAGTGTTCACATTTGGATCAGCGAATTCTAGAGCTAAAACTAGAGCGCCGAGCTCCGCCAATTGCGCCGTACAGTCCCCAAGTGCCTGTGTATGCACTATGGAGGACTTAAATTCACCATTTACAATTGAACTAGCCACAATCGCGCAAACCACCGAATAAGCATGTTTGGACCCGATGGCCGGTTGAGCCGAGCGGTCGGTATAAATTAAACATTTGTACTGATCCAAAGGAAGCAACGACAACGGAGGAGGATGAACATGTTCATACTGTAAAAACTCCTGTGTCTGCAGAGCGGGATCAAAGATAAACGTGACATCAGCCGATGCCAAAGAAATAGCCCATTGTATCCAACTGGGATGTAAAGCTTTAGAATTCGGTACACTTGCCTTGGTCACTGCTTCTAAAGCACGCATCGGTAAAACCATAAGAATGCGTTTTCCCTGCACTAGTGATCTTTCTTTCAGAATCGCCATTTGAACCGCAGTCAAAATCTTTTCAACATTGGAAAATCGCATTTCCGCTGATGTGTACAAATGTGATTTGTATGCTATAGGTACCGTGTCCCCTTCGTTGAACATCAAATATGTGAAACCCACCGTCCCTGGCACAATTCGTATGACCAGGTTCGCAGAATTATCACGTGTCAACAAGAAGTTAGTCGCTAGCAGATCAGACTGCTAAGATTGAAGAATTGAGGTATGTTCGGGAAGCCAGCTGGCAGAAGAATACGTGGGTTGTATCAATGCGTAAAGCGGTTTGATACGCTGGGCATAATCCGGAATGTATGTCCTCCCGAAATTCAAAAATCCCAGCAAAGATTAGAGTTTTTTCAAAGTAGATGGAGGCTGCAATTGTGCACATTTCTCCAGCAAGTGGGGGGCCAACCCCCTACCCTCATTGTTGAGCTCATAGCCCAAGAAAAGCACCACTAAACAAGCGATGTGTGATTTAGCAAAGTTAAATTTATAAGCAAAGTCGGCAAACGACAGAATGATCCGATCCACGCAGACTAAATGCGGAATTAGTTCGTCATCCGTCAGATAAATGTCATCGACATATGAGAACGCATTAGGGTCAACGATGGGTAACAAAGACACAACCCATTCAGCAAATGCCCCAGGGCTGTTCTTATAGCCCATAGGCAAATGTGTAAATCTTTTTGGTTGCCGACCGAGCTAAATGCGGTCAAATCACGGCTTTCTGGAGCCAAATTGTGACTATAAAAACCATTGGATATATCCAATTTTGTTTTGTATTTTTTGCGAACAATGTTATTCACTAACGCAGAGCTGTGTGTGTTCTGTACCGCAAATGTACAGACATGACTATTTAAATTTCGATAATCTAACACAATGCGATATGAACCATCCGGTTTCGATATCGTAAAAAGAGGATTATTCATGGGTGATACACAGGGTTCAATTACTCCTTGATATTCCAACTGGGACAAAATGTCACAGGCGGAAGCTTTAGCCTCTCGTCTAATTGGATATTGTGGTTGGGGCTGCAGCGTAGATCGCAAAGGAATTTCATGTGCCGGCGAATCTCTATCCCAGCCTACCTGATTACGATACACCGCCGGAGCCAGGGCCAATGCCCACTCAGAAGCGTAAGCCTGTTTAGCTTCCTCAGGGACGTAACGTGAAAAACTCGGAAGTATCACTACCTCCCCTCAAGAAGAAGCCAGAACAAATGGCGGAGGCCAATCCGCCTCTGCCAATAAAATGTCATACGAGGAGGTGAGATTTTCCCAAAAAAATGCAGTAATTGTACGCTGTATATCACCTTTGATCTGGAGGACTATTTCATATGAATATAGCCCATTACAATGCGATGTATTACATCGCGTGCTTTTACAACGCGGTTGTTACAACGACTTGCAGTAGGGGCGCACTGGACTTAGGAATTGTATTATTTGCTATTCCTACTCGAGTTTGCGCAACAGTAGGGAAGGTGTTGGAATTCATTTCCAATACCTCAGCGCCATCTACAGCAAGTCGTTGTAATGACTTGCGATGTAAATGCATCGCCTACTAACAACGCAGTCGTTGTAATGACCGCGCTGTAATAGTACTGCGAAGTAATGACAGCGTTGTAAACGCTGTTTCCCATTTCATATAGTCTATCATGGGGTGCAACTCGTGTATCTGCTGTTTCTACTGTAATAAAAGTATCAGTTGATCTCGCCTCCAGACAGGGACGCAGTGCCTCCCGCACTATGATAACTTCTGCCGCGTTGTCGAGGAGTGTCACTGCCCACGTCCAATCTAGGAGCAGCGTTCTCACCGTCTGAGGCATACTTCGCAGTTAAAGTGGCAACATTCTTCTTTTGATAAGGGGGTCAAAAACGAGGCAGTCCCTCTTGTTTGGCTTTTATGTCAAACTGGCGAGGTTGATCTCGTCCCTGTTGAGTGGACGCACCTTTGCTGCGATCCTGGCGCTCTCCACCACCAACTTGAGAGTCTGATGTGTCCTGCCAAGAACGAGGAGAGCGTTGATCAGGGACTTGAAATCTGTCTGGTGTCTTAATTTTCGTGCGGTCGCGCAAATCATAAGTACGCTCAGAAGAATCAGGTGTCGGTGAACCAGCACGAGAACCTTGCTTCTGGTTTTACTGCCTCTGTTTTTTACTCCAGTTCTTTTTAGGAAAGAACGGGTGCCCATCCTTCTCAGTTTGGGCTTTTTGTTGAGGTTGAGTTTGAGTAAAAGGCTTAATTCCCAGACTATTGCGCCCTAAGGTTTTATAAGCTTTAGCAATAATCTTTGGTAATTCGCGCTGTTTGTCTGCGTCAGCAACAGCCTCCAAGCGTTGAGCCACTTGTAAGCTTACAGCTTCACCCTTCACATTAGCAAGGATCATATCGCAAACTTTGTCGAACACTCCCACCACTCTCATTCCCAACTCCAGGGCCGCTTCGGCCCCGTGTTCATCCTGAACACGCTTTATCATGGAAGGGAGGACAGTCATTGAGGGGGTGCCAAAACACATCGAATATACCGCTGCAAACACTCTACCACAAGTGTTACAATCAGCTAACTCGGGAGCAAGGCCTTTAGGTAAGCTCATAGTCAAGATCCTGTGTTTTTCAACAGGAGTGGTATTTGGAAAAACAGCTTCAAGTTGCACAAATATTTCAGCAGCCAATAAGGAAGTTCATCCTTATTTTGCAGACGTTTGCCCATCACTGAATTAATCACGAGAGGACTTATAACTAAACCACCGTGTCCTGACGCTTGTGCAGCAACTCCAGGTGGTGCCACCTGTATGTTGCGCGACATGAACTGTATAACAGCCCTATGTACACGTATTAACGCTGTATGTAATACCGTAGCTCCGCGACAGTAACATTAAGGTCATTTGGATGTATGGTATACCCAGCCAAAACGGGCTATGTGGCCCCGTCAAAGCTGTCAAAGGGTGTGGAAGGGCGCCATTAAACCATAAGGTGTGTTGCCAAGCTGTCAACGGAACTGCAAGTGATCTATATGGTCGATAATTCTGCCGAAGCGCAGTGGCAGTATATTCGTGAAAGAAATTATCATTTCCATCCACTGCCGGAAAGGTGACCCAAGAATAGAATACCTCGAAGCGGTGAGCTGCATCCGCCTCAACAACAAAAATAAGAGCTGCACCAGCATTAGGGACTCCATGTTGAGTCAAATAAGCTGTGACAGGAGCGCTGTTTGGAGCCGTTATGGCAACCGTCATAATGAAAAGAATATCAAAACAACCTACGAGCGGCAGCGCAACACTGGGCTAAAGAAAGAGAAAGACCTTTTAGAATTCAAGCTTGAAAAACCTATACATTTCAAATATAGGAGGCTACACCGTCACAACCGCCTCCAGAAACAGAAGTGAGGGGATTGTGGACAAGCACAAGCACTACTCAGGAGTCTCGCAGGTAAGTACCAGACCAAACATTGGTGGCAGTATGTTGCAGGGATTCTGCACATACACAGAACTATGCGCAGGAATACGGGACCTCAGTGAATAGGGGCTAAGCCTTCCTACCGCCTCAGTACCCACCATCCCAGAACCGACTAGCTATAGTGTCTCACTCGCTCTCCAAAACAATCATGAAGATGCAAATGATTAGACACCCCTGAACACAACACTCCCGACTCTCTCAGGAATCACGGTAACAAGACGTACCCTTTCACTCACTCACTCGTACTTGTCCACAATAAGAATTGACAGAGTCACTGGTATAGTTTAAAATGTTTATTTTAACTATCGTGCTCTATAACGCAGTATACGAGCCACTACCAGCAGCAAAACGCATAAACCTAAAACAGTTAGCGTTGTAGCAAGTCCATATATTATAAAGGGAGATGTCATCTTATAAAGACAGTGGATAAAGGACTATAAGGCCTAACCACCCCGCCCCCCCTTGGTAAGAAGAAGTATTATTATATAATAGAATATCTCTGGGCTTTGTCAGCAGACCCCATACCTTAGTGCCTAGATGGTATATCTACATCATAGGAACCGCATGGCTCCTCTCCCTGGAAAGGTCCTTCTCCAAGTGTCTGTGTACCAACATGCATTCCCATAATATCAAAGCACAAGTCTTCAGCAGCCGCAGCTGTGTTAGCGTGTTTTGTCTAGTTGCTAAGGACTGACCAGAACAGAATAACAAGGGGCATTGTTTATCGACCTTGCTCACCGTTTTCAGACTAAACTCCAGGAACAGACCGAGAACGCACAAAGCAGACAGTTCTCATGTGAAAGGCATAAACAGAGTCTTGCAAAATAAAGGCATGTAGTAACGTGGGCAAAAGCAGCATCATGGCAGCAGGGCTCATGCTAACTTAGCGATGTCGACAATGACCCTATCGGCCGTATGACACAGTGCTATATCGACAACCATCCACTATGCTCTCCCTGCTCCTCGCAGCCTCCTCCACCGCAACTGGGACTCTTCACGCTCCACTTTTGAAGGTAACTCTTCCAGCCGAACTAATCTCATCCATGTACCTTGTACAGCATCACATGGTTATCTAAAGCCATCATCCCGGGCGGCAGACTTGCACCTCCAGGTACCGCCATCATGTGCCATGTCCACCATTCTCCGCTCACATACAGGTAAATCCTAACAAGGCCTTTTTAATGCCATTTATGAAACATTTAGCTTCATTTCCTCAAACACACCATCTCCATCCCCTGGTCTCCCTCCTACTCCAGTTATCCCTTCAGGTAGCTTGGTAGAAGGGGTCACAGGAGGCATAGATGCCAAGTGTGACGTACAAAGAGCAGGGGCAGACATCAGATGTTTCGTCTCTGCCTCAGGTGCTTTTTTCCAGGTGGTTCCTGATGCTATCCAGGTGGGAGACAGATCTGGTAAACGTAGTTTCTTACACCAGCACCAGGCAAACCTCACACACTAAGCTCATTTGAGCCTCATTGTTGGGTGCAGTTAGAGTCCTGTGGTGCAGTACGAGTGGAATCCACGATTGGTCATACCTGTCACAGTTAGAGCCTCACACTGAGGGAAGCAAACAAGCATTAGTAATCCAATAGGCCTCGCCTTTGGGCAGTGCTTAATTTGTGAAAGAAAGAGTGCCGGTGCATGAAGCTCTGCCCAGGAGGCCGCTGCCAGAACAATTAAATGTTGGTGCGCCAAATACCAAGGCTAGAAGCCTTAAATCCACCCCATGCCTCTTTAATCTACTACACACACCCCCTGACCCTTTAACTCTCACTTGCAGGTTCCTGCTGTCTCCATTTGTGACGGTCTTTCTTTCCTTCATCTTTCTGATCTGGGTGTTTTCCCGTTATTGCACTGGGTAAACACCTGACATGGAAAATAAGCGTTGGTCCCTAAAGAATAAGTGCTGGTGTCTCCACCAGCAACCACAGGCTCAAATTAAGCTTTGGCTTTGGGACCTATTGGCTTTGCCAGTGGTTTTTAGTCAGGCAGCACAGCATCCACAATGGTGTCCAACATGGTTACAGAGTTAAAAAAAAAAACTTTGACACGGCCAGAAGCATGATTTTGTAGGCACACATAATGCATGCAAACCTACAAAATGACGCGCCTACAAAATGTCAATGAGTGCGGGTTGCAATACAGGGTGGCAGAGGCGACAGAGGCAGGTGGAAGCATCTCAGGGTTTTGGAAGGGGGCCTGAAGCATCTCAGAGGATGAGACTTAAAAAGGGATAGGTAGAATGCTTGAAAAATGGTGGACTGGATTGCAGCCCATAGTAAATGCAACAGCTGAGATTAATCCAAGCAATCCAGCATATGCTATTACAATGCAAGCCATTACAACGCATGCAACATTACAACGTAATTTACTCTCCTAACATCCCGGGTGCTTACCTCAGGGAAGGTGCTGGTCAGCATTGTGATGGCATGTGTTGTAATAGCATGCCTAGTGTGCACGTACGCTGGGTGTTATATCATGCTCTGCCTAGTGTGCACGTACGCTGGGTATTATATCGCGCTCTGCCTAGTGTGCACGTACGCTGGGTGTTATATCATGCTCTGCCTAGTGTGCACGTACGCTGGGTATTATATCGCGCTCTGCCTAGTGTGCACGTACGCTGGGTGTTATATCGCGCTCTGCCTAGTGTGCACGTACGCTGGGTGTTATATCAGGCTCTGCCTAGTGTGCACGTATGCTGCTTTACAGACTAAATTACGCTGTGTTGTATCAGTGTAATACGCCCAAGATTGTTACTTTCAGTTTGCTAGAGATGCGCCCCACTCGTTAACAAGCATTAGAAATGCAATAGGTCTCGCATTTTTTTGATTTAGAGCTATTGGCATAGCTCAACACCTACCAGACAGATATTGCCACTTTGCAGGTGCTGAACAGAGCATTGCTCCGTGAAAACGGCTTGAAAGCCTAAAACGATGTTGATAGCCTACAAAATAAAAAGGCAGATCAGGATGACCAGGAGGAACCGTGGATGTATTGGGATGGCCAAGGCAAGCAAACAATGAGTGAAATCGCCTGGGCATGAACCCAAGCAGGCAAAGGCGGGAGAATCAGACCCAATGCACCAATAAAAACCCTGGATTTCTAAATGGCACAACGACGAACAAATGGCAATTCATGGGCATGCCAAAAGGCGATAGAGGAGATAACAACAGGTCTTGCAGACAGCGCATGCGTGCTGCCTAGGCTCGACCTAAAAAGAGAGCAACGACTAGACCCTGTGATCAAAACTTTAAATAAAATAATTTCAATAAAAGAGCAAGAAGGACAGAGCTCTGGGGCACACCTCAGGTACTGGCGGGGGAGTACCTGGAGCAAGTCTCTCGGATGCTCTGAGAGTGCCCTGCGAGCAGTGATGTGAGCCATTCCAGGACATCCTCGCTCCTTGCCCCATACACGATGACCGAATAGACAGGAGTGCCCAGTGGTCCAGCATATCAAAAGCTGCTGAGAGATCCAGCAGCACAAGAGATCCAGCAGCCCTCTCACCATTATCGACTATGTATAGAGTAGTCGTCTAAGTCCTACGACCCAAGCGACAGCTAGACTTGTAAGGCTGGAGGAGATAAGACTTCTCAGTGAGATGTTAGTTGGCGAGAGACAGCCAACCCAGTCAGGCTAGTGATGGGGAAGCTGCTACCCTCAGGGTCAACCAGTCTGGGTTTCTTTCAGAAAGGTGAAGTAAGTCCAGTTTTTAGAGCAGACAGTAGCAGCCCTGGGTGAAGGTGGCATTCAGGATTGTACACGAAGCTGCAAGTGTGAGTTTAGAAAAAACTTTAGATGGAACAACAGTGCCATCTTAATCGGTGGGTTTGAGGGAGTTAAGAGACCTGGAGAGAGTGGATGTTGGGATCTCAGAAACTTTGTCCTACCGTGATACATTTGGGGAGTAGAGAAAGAGATGCTCAAAAATAAATCAAGGGATGTTCCACTATCCTGAACTATCAGCACTTTGTCAACAAAGTATGGATTGAATTTAGTAAAGATGCCATTAGAGTGGTATGTGGGAGCGGGAGACAAGGCTTAATGCTATGACGGATGGTGCAAAATGACGCTCTTGAGAAACTGGGAGTAGGGCATTCTGGTGGTGCAGTGGGTACATCTGGCAACCTGCACTCTGCGTTCTCTTCTTAGGGGCACATGCATCAAAGTAAGGAATTGCGATTTCTTAATAGCGATTATTAAGGAATCACTATTAAGGAATCGCAATTCCTTATGCATGTAGGTTTCGCTAAACTTTTTGCGATTCCCACACATTCCTTAATCGCAAATTGCGATTCGCAATTAAGGAATGCCTTCCCATTCATTGCTATGGGCCTGGAGGCCTATAGAAATGAATGGGACAGCATTCGCGATTTGCGAGTACCAAATAGGTACTCGCAAATTGCGTATGCAATTTCAAGGGTGCTAGGGGGCCTAAAGGCCACCGTGATGCACCCCAAAACATGCATGTGTGCACATGTGGCGCACACACATGCCCTAAAGGCATGTGTGTGCGCTCACGTGGCACTTAGAAAAATGAAATTTTATGCATTTTTCTAAAGAATTGCAAATTACCATCAACTTGAAGTTGATGGTAATTTGCATTCCTTAATGCAAAGTCGCAATCTTAGATTGCTTCTTGCACTGCATTTAAGGAATCGCAAATTACGATACCTAAATGTATTCACAAAATAGGTAATCGCAAATTTTGCGATTACCTATTTTGCGAATTTGCTTTTGGGTTGATGCATCCCAAATAGTAAAATACCGTTCGCAAAGGGGCCGATTCTGCGAATCGGCCCGTTTGCGAACGGTATTTTGCTTGATGCATGTGCCCCTTAGTTCTGTAACTTTATTCAGAAGAGAGATGTCAGAGGAATGGCGACTCTTTTTTCAACCTTTCGGATAGTTTGCTTACCGTCTCCCCACGCCCTCAGCCCACCGCTTGGAGTCAGGCGGTACCAAGGGGCAGAATTTTTGAGGATGCGGGCGGTTTATCTCAATAGGGGCCTGTCTGGTGCATAAGATGATACCCTGCTGTGGTACAGAGAATAAAAAGCATGTATCTCTCCTCCAGATGATGGAGGCTGAGCAGAGACAAGCTACTCTTCAAAATGAAAACAGTGCGACGGTTTTTAATTTTACATTCCGGATCTTTTTTTTTATTTATTTGGGTGTCCAATTTTTTCAGAACATTTCTGAACATTTGAGGAATAGGTTTAAAAATGTATCTCACCGACTGATTTCCAATGACTCCGCACCAGAAAGAGTCCGCAGGGTGGGTAATAAAATTGAGTGCATTTCCTCATACTGGTAAGAAAAACCTTTCAGCGTTTTCTCAATTTACCTTGCAAAGACACAAACTGACACAAAATGTTGCAGGATGTATGAGGGGCATCAAAAAACAACATTTTCCAAATTCTTTAACAAATTTGGGAAAGCGGCTGGTGGACAATCAAGTGAGACACAAATGGAACAATTTGCACACTGAGTGAGAACTGACAGCCAGAGTTCAGTAGCACCCACAAATACCCCTGAACCCCAGCATGTGTCCAGCAGCCCCTTTCTCTTTGCCAAGTGAGTCCTCCTCCCAGATCCTCAGGAGCAGTCTGTCCACAGGCCGAGCTCCCCCGCCTTCTGTTTTCAGCCCGTCTCATTTCCCAATGTTGGGTTTCCGCCAGAGCAATCCTGGCTCCAACCCAAGCAGGCCTCAGATGACAACACTGTGAGGTTAACTGTGGTCAGGATCGGCCAGGGGCCCTGGCTGGGAGTTGATCTCTTCAGCCCAGTATGAAAGCGAGCAACGGTTTCTCCTGCACATGTTGCTCTTTTGCGTTGATGGCGGGTGTGTAAGGTGAGGGTGTCAGGAGCTGTGGCCTGCTGGTAGCTGGGTTCCCGTCCTGCTACCTGTTGACATGGCTACTGTTACCACTATCTGATTAAATGGTTTCTTCAGCCGCTATTTGTTGACGCGTCTCGAAATGTAATATCCTCTAAATAAGTCGGCTTCACCATAGATCACCGCTTTGCTCTCTGGGCCATCGCGCGGAAGTCCATAGAAGAAGCAGGGATTTTATGTTCCTGTCACCTACCACACAGCTCTTGATCTACTGAAGAGCATCTTTGAAAAAAGCTGATCTGTTGAAACATTTTCTCAGGTCTTTTTTTTAGTTCTCTGTGCCTTACAGTCTTCTAATTGAGCAAAGTTGGAGGGTTATCTCATAGGCCGCCTCTCTCAACGGATCCATTCTATCAGAGCTTGGAACAGGTCTGTGTTCTCGCACCAGCTATGTCTGGTCTGTATCTTGTGGAACTATCATCCAAATTAACAGAAACAAAGTCCTTCTCTCAGAGAAGAGGTGGGTTTATCTATGTGGCTTACTCTTTGCAGATGATCTGCTTATGGATTGAACCATCATCGGCCTTCAGAGTTAGTTGGTGGCTTTACACCAATACTGCATTGAGAACAATCCTAAGATACGCGCTGACAAAACAAAAATTCTCATCTTTGGGAAGACATACAGGACACTTTCTTGGCAGTTTGCAGGAAATTGTATAAAGCGAATAGACTCATGTAAATATCTTGGGGCTTATTTACAAGCCTCTTGCACCACTGCTGCGTCACTTTTAACATGGGAAAAAGTGACGCACGGGCGGCGCAAGGGGCTTGTAAATAAGCCCCCTTGTGTTCAATTTCTGCTGGTCTTTACATTGGGGAGGGCATCTACAGCATGTATCTTCGCTCTGTGGTCTCTTTCTGTTGGCTAGTTAAGTTTAATTCTGAGTTCAGAGGATCATCTATGTCACCTCTTTTATTGGGGTTTAAAAGCAAAATGCCTGAATATGGTGCAGAACTATTGGCCGGCGACCATCGGGTTACCTGGGATTTTAATGAAAGACGCACCTGGAGACATCGTGAACGTCTCCTCCAAAACAGTGACACATTCGGTTCGATGCGAGTTGGTGGTTAACTTCATGATCATCGCCTGTCTTGTGGGGATCAACAAAAATCTCTCAGATTTTGTATTTATTTTATTTTACGGAGTTTTATATAGCGCGAACTTGACCCGTATCGGGTATCAGAGCGCTTTATATAGCACCAGTTGCGTTACATGAGGACACATTAATTTTTGTTAAGTACGGGGAGATTAAGTGATTTGCCCAGAATCACAGGCTGTTCAGCGTCATTGGCGAGACTCGAACCCAGTTCCCCAGATTCGAGGTTGACCGCCCTAGCCGTTAGGCCAACTCCTCTCCCCCAGATGTGCAGGATAGGCCTACAAAAGAGTGGAAGAATATGGACCAGATTGATTCTAAAACAGATAAATTTAAAGGTTTGTTCGTCACTCTTGGCGAGCCGCAGCAATGGGGTCATCTTCCTCCCAAGTGGGAAACGAGCGGATCATCTATGCCGGTCTCTAGTAGAAGCGGCAGGAGTACCTGCTCAGCAGTAATGAGTCCGTTGGCCAACGTGAGCTATGTGGATGTGATGGACAGTGTTGTTTGCCTCTTGGTCTCTGTAAAAAAGTACTATTTGATCTTATGATTTGTGTTTGTCTTTATTCATAATGTGCTATAATTGTTTCAGAGGTTTTTTGTCATCTTGTCATTGATTGGTTCACGTGCTTCCCTGTACGAGAACGGATTGTCCTGGGTCCTAGTGCAAGGACATATTGACATGGCTCCTGTGTCAGTCTTAGTTTCTTATGTCATCTCACAAGCACTTAAAATGGCTCAATGTGTCGCTTCTTATTGGCGTAGCTCCTGGAGTGGCAACCTGTTTACATGGGCGCTCGTTGTCATGGCTCCTGGTGCGGCTACCTGTTTTCATGGCCACTCGTTGTCATGGCTCCTGGTGCGGCTACCTGTTTACATGGCCACTCGTTGTCATGGCTCCTGGTGCAGCTACCTGTTTACATGGCCACTCGTTGTCATGGCTCCTGGTGCCGCTACCTGTTTACATGCTCCACGATGCTCTAGCCGCCATTTGTCCCCTGCTGCCAACGCAGGTTACATGTTAATAACAAACGCCACCAGCTGTATGCAACTCTCCCTTCCCCTTACTGTGCTATTCCATGTTTTCTTGCTAGTTTCCTTGCTTGACATTCTTGCCTCGTGGCGGTCTCTGACCACCAGGATACCCAGATGGCAGTTCTAGCCCAGCCCTGCCCCGGGGCAGTGTATCATGTATTTGTGGGGTCACAGTTTCTCCTGTGCCCTGGCGGTGTCACTCTCCTTAAGACTCCATGTAAAATACTTACAGGCCCCAGTAACTGCCCCTCCATAGTGGGTAGAAATCTACCCCTGCATGTGCTTCTAGCTAGATGGCTTTCTGTCTGCGGTTGACGTAGCCCACCATAGATGGCCAGTACAGGGCACCGTTGCCTTCCATTCTGCCCAACAACCAGGACTACCCACCTATTGGAAACCCCTTGTGTCCTGGAAAGGGAGTGTTTGTATCTGACTGGGAACAGGCCAGAACCACCCCTCCCCCCAACCTGCTCGGCCAGTTTGTGATTGGATGTTGGATCAATGTCCAGCCCCCACAGTCACAGTACTAGAGCCATCCAGCAGCAAACTGGTAACTTGGATCAGCCTGAAGGTCTGCGTAGACCCGCTGTTTGCTTTCAATAGTGGGGTTCTGCATGGGGCCCTTCCAGCAGGGACTCCCTGTCTCAAGACCCATACTACCGGAGATCCATCCTACAGTGAAGGGAGGCCCAAGACCAGAGCCCGCCAGTATGCCATCCCGAGGCTATGGAACAGGTCTTCAAAAGGGTCAACCGTGTCGCCACCAAGACTGAGCAGCTGTGCCAGCGACATCGACAACATTTGCAGATGAGACGCCGCACTCACTGCCCCAACAAGCTCTTAAAAGACTGATCGTGCCCTTCACCCTCCCTAAATGATGCCTCTCAGCTTCCATCCCTCACCTCTTCAATTCCCCCTTACTCTGTCCTATACCAGTTTGACCTACAGATGTGCAGTCTTATAGGCACAACAAACATAGAACCTCCCAGGACGGTCCTCCTGTCTGTGAAGTACCCTATGCTGTGGGCATCCATTCAACATCCACAAATCCCTGCTTCATTTCTTGATTATTAGAAGCGGGTTGTATTCTGGGCTCATTGTCCCAACCAGACTAGGAGGCCCTGAAGATGTAGACACTCCATTGGCACCAGAACATCTTGAACGTACCATAAACCCTATTGCAAGCCAAGTCATACAAATAGGTTTCTATTACATCACAAAAGCGTGCTCGCCACTAGTCATTCACGGATGTCTTCAAGGGGCTGGTACCATCAGTGTTACCTTAAAAGGAACTTTGGGCGTAAGCGTGCATATGGGATTATCACACCTTCTTGGAGAGGAAGTATTGTGGTTTCATTATATGAAAAGGGTCCCAGAACGTCCCCTGCCAGCTTTAGGCAAATCGCACTTTTAGATGCGACTGGAAAATTGTTTGCTAAAAGCATCCTTCTCCATCTTCAGGATTGGGCTTTCGGAAATAACTTCGTCCCGGCAGAGCAAGCAGGGTTTCGTAAGCATAGCGGCACACTAGATAATATTACCGCAAACTCTAATTGAAAAATACCCAAGGGTAAGGGAATGGCCCTGTACACTGCCTTTATAGATTTCTCCACGGCTTTCGACCGGGTAGACCGGGGGACGCTGTAGAGGAAATTGACCGTAATGGGGATCCCTATGCATTTGCTGAGACTGATTATAGCATTCCACTCCTCAACTTGGACTCCGGTTCTGATGGGAGGTAATCAGGGCCTGTCGAATAAAGTAGAAACTCATAATGGGTTGAAGCAAGGGTGCCTGTTAGCCCCTCTCCTCTTCTCTCTTTATACTAATGACCTGCCGAGTAGGGTGGGGCTGTGTAAAGAGGACACCCCAAATTAGGAACAATGAAATTGAGTCTGCTTAATGCTGATGACGCCATCCTGATGGATCGAACCCCGATAGGATTTCAAAGGCGCCTTAATGAGTTAGCATGCTACGCGGATGATCATTTAAAAAAAATAAATGTAGCAAAAAGTAAAATTATGTTTTTTAGATATCGGGGGTGTAGAGTCAGGAAAAATATGCACTGGTTCCTGGGGAAAGGTAAAATTGATGTCGTGAAATTGTACCCGTACCTGGGAAGAATTTTTACAAGCAGATGTTCTAGAAGTGATCATATTGACCAATGCCGAAGTAAGGCAATATCTCAGGCATACGGAATTGGTAGATTTTACAAATGTTGCGGGCAAAGACACTTTGCACACGTTTTATCAGTATACAAAATTAAAATCCCGCCAGTACTGAGTTACGCTTGTGAACTAGTGGACGAACAGCAGTGGGTTCATTTTGAGAAGGTAGAGGGGCGTATTTGGTGCCAGATCTGTAATTTGAATAGAGCAGCCCCCATATCGGCGATCAGGCTTGAATTCTGGCTCCTCTCGACCTATGTGTTCATCATGGCTGCATGTTTGAGATGGAGTAATGCCTTACTGAACAGCGCTGAAAATCCTTTACGGGCAGAGCTAAGGCAGGATATTTTTGCAAGCCTGAAGGGGAAAAGCATTGTTTTTAGGAATTATGTAAAGGCGGCAGATTTATTTGGCATTGGGCTTAGCAGCGTAGGCTCTTTACCAAAACAAGCTGTGAAAATGCAAATTAAAAAGACCATTTATGAAGTCTGTCGTAAAAGAGATACTGCCTTCTGCTTAGGTCATTCTGGCAATGATACAATAGCTGGGAGTAGTATTTATAAACAACCTCAACCATATGGTGTATGGAACCTCCCTCACGGAGTGCGCAGAACTATCCTGTTGTTAAGGCTGAGTCAGCTGCCCCTACGAATTGTGACAGGGGCGTGGGAGGGATTAGCCTGGCAGGACAGACTTTGCCATCTATGTGGACGCCGGGTAGAGGATTTAAACCATGTCTTATTTGTCTGTCCCCTATTACAACCATTACGACGTCGTTTGCTGAGGCCATTGTATTTCAAATATAACATCGCTACCGCCGAGGAGGCCCGAAATGTCCTTTTGCCCGCCCACCCTCCCCTCTGAACAAGTGTGTTTTAAAATGTATATCTTTTTAAAACAATTTTTAATATATTTTAGATAATAACTAATGTGAAGAAGTAGGCTGCGGTATGCTGAAGAGGGTCCTGGACAATATTCACTGCATATTATATTATAATTAGAATTGCAGGGTCCTCGTATTATATATTTGATGATGTCATAGAATCTAATGGTACATCTGAATTACACCTCCTCTGTTAGTTGGCTCCCTAAAGGATCAAAGGATTAATGGAATTGGCATAGTACTTATGCACTTGCACTATCGATATCATGTATGCTGCTACATAGACTGCATCGCATAATGAATGTATTTTGCACCTTTAAGGCTACTGCTTGTATTTTTCCCTGGGGTCCGTCTGAGCAAGATTCACTTTTTATTTTAAAAGAAATTGTTACAGGATGCTTTCGCATTTGCACTTTCAATTATCTTTTACGCACTTATGAATTTAGTATGTACAATGAAAACTGTAACCGTTAAGTCTCTGCATACACTTTGTACGTATAATATATATAGAAATGTAAGATGCTGTATAATGAAGTTAAAGTTTTTAGAGTATTTAACGGTACAGCTTGACCCAAACTGTCTTATCAGTATTCCATTACAATGGTGAAATTGGTCTAATATCTGCGTACTTGCACATTTAGTTTTAGAAAGCTGCTTGTATCTCATATTGCTCAACAAAATTGATGAATTTATGGTTTTATATGCATTTTATTTTGTTACTGTTATTATAGCTCTGGATGATTTGTTAAATCAGAGCCTTTTTATTTGTATATTTTTATGTGGAACTCTTAGGAGCTCCAAATCATAATAAAAATTGAATTGAATTGAAATTGGGCGTAAGCGTGCAGGTCACAAAATCACAGGATTTGCAACCTCAAAATACAGTTTTACAATAGCCCTTCTACAAGTCAGAAAAGTCTTTCTAACTTACAAAAGGCTTTTGAGACCCTGTCCAAAGCGCAAATACGAGACGGTAAGAAGGGGTGTCACCCTCCTATCTGCAATTCAGAGAGCAACCTATCAACTGTTTGTGACTGCAATTGCAAATCATTGGTCAGATACCGACCCCTCAAAAGAGGTGGGATCTAATCCGCATAGGTGAAGCTAGGCCGGTGGAACACCTTCCCTTTGGATATCATGATGGTGGCCTCTAGGATAACAGTCATCGGCCCCAAGGACACATGAATGATCTCCCGATGTCGTCCCTAATGAGAAACCTTTTATTTAAAATCAACACCTTTAGTGGGCACGGGCTACCTTAAAAAATAAGGGTTTTAAAGTTGGACATGCACATGGAGCAACGAAGGTCTGCTGTCCCTTGCAGGCCTCCATCCCTGCATTTGCAGCCAATCACAGTGCACCTGCAGTGAATCACGCTGTGACCTGCCCAGGGCTGGACCGAGAGACAGAAGCAGCCATGGAAGAACATGTTCCACCTCTGTTACTCCTGCTTTCCTTTTGTATTTCCTCTTTCTCTCTTTTCTCTGTCTGTCCTGAATGATCCACTGCACCAGCTGCAAGCAACCTGAGGGAGCTGAGGAAAGTTGCAGCGGTGCCAGTAGGGGCCCTCTGCCTTCAAAACTGGCATGCAGAAGCTCCCGCCCAACTGGGAAGTGCCAGGCAGAAAAAAAGGGGCCATCAGGAGCCGGACCTACCTCTTTAATAGTTATTAGGCAGGTCATTTTGTGACCCCTGTGAATGCACAATTTGCAATTTGATCTATTAATTAATATTGCATCATCAACTGCTTTTCCATTAGCATTCCAGTCGGCATGCAAATGGACGCCCCAGGGGCCTCATGTATGAAGAACTGGCGTAGGGCAGTGCCACAAGTCTTCTTGCTGCGCTGCTCTACGCCAATGTGAAAGGGCAGGAATGTACCATATTTATGAAATACAGTGCATTCCTGTCCTTTCCCCCTGTGCTGGTGCACAATTTGCTACCTAGCGCCAATGTAGGCACCCTTGCACCATGTGGTAGGGTGCCTCCGTTGCAGGCAGCATTGTTTTTATAAGGAAGGGGCACCGAGAGGTGTTTTCCTCCTTCCATGGAAAGAGGAAAAAACTAGGAAAAATACAAATAAATTCCTCATTATGCCCGCTCTAGGGAGGCGTAAGGTTTTGGCGCTGCCCCAGGTTTACGAGATGAAGTAAATCTGGGGCAGCGTCAAAATCCACAGGTGTTGCGTGGGAACACCCACCGCAACGCCCATGGAACGCCTCCTTGACGCAGAGTAAGGCAACGCAGCGACTTGTGCCTCTTTCTCTTACTCCATATCTGTGAAGTCATGTAAAGCCATGCAGGGTGGCTTTGCGTGGCCTCATAGACATGATCGAGAGGCTTACGCTGCTGGAGCGTCATAAAAAATGACGCTCTGGCGGCGCAGGCCTCCCATAAATAGATGGCCAAGGTGTGTGAACGGGAATAGCACATCTTGGCCTTTGCGTCATCCAGTGCTGCCTTTAAAGGAGCCCTGCTACTTCGTCCCAGCAATCTGCACCAGTGAATGTGAGGCTGGCCCTTTAATTCTGGAAGAGCCGTGCAGGCTGGCATCAAGTGATGCTCGCCCCGTTCATTCCATCAGACAGCAGCGCAAGGGGTCCTTGACAGCAGCGCGAGGGGTCCTTGACAGCAGCACCCGCAGATGACCTTGGAAGAGGTCAGATGGGCAGCACGGAGGCCCTTCTAATGGTTCCTTCCTGGCAGCATTTGCTGTGTTTACAAAGAGAGTCAATATGGGCGACTTCTGACAAACTGGCCTTCTGAGTTCGAACATGGAGACAGACAGAAGTGCGTCTTCTCCTTTCCCTGACTGCAAAAGGCGTGAATTTTACAACTTGGCCCAGTTACAATAAGAGGGAACAGGCTACAGCTTGGCAAAGATTTTGTAACACATATGCAAATAAAAACATGTTTTAGGTTTACAAACGGAGCTATCAGGGTATTTCTAAGTATCCCAGAAACACGTCCAGTACTTCTGAGGTAGAATTGTATACACGGGCCGGATTCTCAAAAGACTTGTCCACTTGTAACTTGATCTTATGAGTGCAAATGACTTGACATATGAGTGCAAATTCACTCTAAAAATTGACAATACGTAATTTTCACTCAAAAAGATTTACTCACGTATAAGGACATCCCATTATGGCGTAATATTTTGCAGGAGTACATTTTTTCCGGTTGTGGGAGCGGGCATTCCAGAGCAGTGGAAGTATAGACCAACTCATAAATTTGAGTATTTATAAACCTTTCCACTACCTGTCCGACATCTTAAATAAAGATTTAATCCCATCATTAACAGGAGTAAATTTGGTACGAGGGTGGTATGGGAAGGAAATACTTCCAAATTTGGAGGAAGATTTTTCCCCATATAAAAAAAAAAATTTCCTAGTGGAGAAAATGATGAAAAATGCAAAAGTGCAGTTGGACTAATGTAAGGTTATTTTTCCATGCACAAATGCACATTATGGTATTTCACAAAACGTTTTAATATGTCATTTTTAAGGTCGAGCCTGCGACAGCACGTGTTAGCGCATCCGTCTCCTTGTGAGACACTATTGTTTACAAAAAGGGCTTGGGGCCCGCCTGTTTCTTTCCATTTTGGCCCTTCAGTGTCACTCTTCTTTGCAGTATCCCTAATTGGCTAGTCCAGCCGAAACGTCACTTCAGATGCTTGCTGTGGAGCACGGACCAAGCATAGATTGATTCAATTTAATCAGAGCCCGTCCGCTGCTCCTGATGTGATTAAGATTCTATTTCTTCCCCCTCCGATGTGATTAAGGTACTATTTCTTCCCCCTCCCTCTCCCGCATTTTTGAAGCAGCTGTTGTGCCAGAGTATCGCTATCAGCTGTTAACAGGAACACAGCTGTGTCAGCCACTGGCAGCAACCCTAGGACATTGCAGCTCCGTTTCACAGTAAATAGCAGCTTTACTCTTTTAATGTATTACCAAACTAATGGGATAATCACCAGGGTGTATCTTGGTCAGTAAAATTGGGGGGGGTGTGAGCTTCAGATTTTCAATCAGACTGGCCTATAATGTTTGAATATATAATATGACAAGCAAGGTTCACGAGAGGGGCCTAAGGGACAATGGAAAGGGAGAGGAATGCGGATTGGTAGGAGTACTAAGAGAGAAAACACAATGGGAGATATTCACAAGAACGTGCGATAAACATCGCCAAAATAGGTTAACGCAATTTTACATATCGCCGGCTATCGCGGGAAAATAACTCTGTGTTAACGTCGCATTCTCAACACGGCGGTAAAATGCGATAGTTTCCCGATAACGCGGCAAATGTCCGTGATAACAGTACCGGGACGGCGATAAAAATCCAAACCCGAAAGCGAAAAAAGTTGCGATGGGCCCAATCGCGATAAAAAAAGACCAGTGAAAAGCAGCGCCAGGCCTGCAATTCACACGTCAGGCAGGAAAAATCAACACAAAAGCAGAAAACAAAAACACAAACAAAAACAAGACAACTGCGAAGCACCATGGAGGTAGCCGGAGCAAGTACGGAGGACAACCAGAACCCCACAAGCCCCACGGAGGACCAGCCTGGGACCCTGGGGTCAGAGAAGGGCAAGAAGAAGAGGATCCCGCGGTTCAGTCCGCAGGAATACAGGATCCCGAGAACGGAGGTGACACACCCACCACCTAATTGCCATTTGTGAGAATGACAACACCAAATGTTGCACTTACACTTGTCAGAGTGATGTGCTAATGCAGAGGAGTGACATGCACACACGGAAAGTGTGTTGTAATGAATTCATTTGCACATGCCGTGCCTGTGGTCATTTTATCCAGTCCCATCATTGACAAGGACAGTCCCAATGTGACGTGCTCATGTGAAGAAATTGTCAATGATTGTGTTCCTTCTGGCTATTCCTGCCGCAGCTGCAGTGGGGTGTGGTCCACCTGCATCATCTTCCTCATCATCGTCCGGTGCATCTGGCACTTGGATCCATGGGGCATTGGTGCGTACACATATGTTGTGCAATACACAACATGCAGTGATCATCTTGCACACTATGACCAGGCTGTACAGGAGTCTTCCACCTGTGATGTCCAGGCACCTGAAACGTGACTTCAACACGCCAAATGAGCGCTCCACAATGCCCCTGGTGCGTTTGTGGGCCGCATTGTACTGCCTCTGGGCCGGGGTGTTTGGGGCTCGTAGGGGTGTCATCATCCACGGGCAGAGTGCATATCCTTGATCACCTGTGACAGGGGGGGGAGACATGTGTCAATCGGTGGTTCTGCAGTCTGTGTTGGCAGGCTGATTACTTCAGTGGTGTGTGATGTGTGCGACTTTGGGATTCATGAATGACATGTCTTGCATGTGGCAGATGGGTGGCATCCATGTGTATTACGTTGCCTCACAGCTGCCCCTCACTACCCCCGAGCCTATTTACTTGTGTGCACTGCGCGGTTGCATCACTTGCACTCCTACGACATACCATTGTCATGGCTGTCTGCGCGTTTCCACAAGCCGGACTACGACACTGTGAATATGGCCGTTGAAGCTGGTCTGCCTCGTGTGTGTAGGGCCATGGCCAGGTATTGGCGGACACAGAGACACATGCAGTAGTTGCTTTGGTGGCCATTCCGGAACTGAACCACGCCCAGAGCCCTGCGCTATGTATTCCCACCCCTACGCTGGCCCAGCCCACTCCGCTTACCCTTACAGGGGGGGACGACATAGCTACATGTCCAAGGTCTTCCCCACTGCCTGAGGTGACATGGTTCCGTTCACTGTCCACAACACTACAAACAACAGCAGTATATGTCCACATGGACATGTCTGTGCCCTGCATACTGATGTCTGTCCAGCGCATCACCGCCACACTTGGCATTGTGTACATTCAAATTCATGGGTCTCCTGCCTCCTTCGCACAGACTTGGTTCCCACCACTCCCCACATTCTGCAATTGTGTGGCAGAGGTGCCATGACGTGGATGGTTTGTCTACATGGCTGGACCCTGTAACCACAGTTTCTTGTGATGTCGTGTCTGGTAGGTGGGCATGTGGTTTGGCATGTTGTCTGTGATTAAGTAACGTGTGCATTACCACAGTTGTGAGTTGCATGATTGTGGAGTCGAGGTGTGTGGAGTGTTCATGTGGTACTTACCAACGAGCAGTGCATTTCCATAGGTGCCATCCTGAAAGCGCTGGTTGATGATGGACTGTCGGAAGATGTAGGAATCATGCACACTGCCTGGGTAGTTGGCGACGACGTTGGTGAAGAGTCCCCGGTGGTCCACTATTGCCTGCACATTGATGGAATGCGTGTGCTTTCTGTTGCGGTAATTGTGTGCAGTGTCGGCAGGGGGCACAAGTAGGACATGTGTGCAGTCAATTGCCCCCAACACGTGTGGGATTCCAGCTATGGCGTAGAAGCCTTGCTTGGTCTCCAGCTGTTCCTGCGCAGTGTGGGGGAAGTGAAGGTGCTGGGGTATGAAACTGATGATGGCATCCAGGACAGGTGTGAGGAACTTTGATAGGGCTGGCTGTGAGACTCCTCCGACTCTGGCAGTTGTTGGTTGGAATGTACCAGAGGCCAACAGGTGCAGCACAGCCAGCAGCTTTGTCTGCGGAGGGATGTTGGTTGTCCGCTGTGTTGGTACCGTCAGCCTGTGGGCAATGTGGGTCAGGATGCGGAGGATGGTTGTCCTTTTGAGCCTGCAGTGGGCAAAGACTTCCTCTGGCCTTAAGTCTGTGAGGCTGGTGCGTTTTCTGAAGGTCCGCTGTCTTGTTCTGCGCTGCCTCGGTGGTTGTCCAGAGGGGGTGGTCCGGGGGGGGTGGTCCTGGGGGTGGTGGCAGTGGGTGTTGTGGGCCTCTGGGGTCTCCGAGCTGCATGATCAGTAGCTCCATGGCATCTGTTGGTCCTCAGATGTGGCTCGGGCTGGGCTCCCTTTCATACTGCAGGTTGTCGCCCTACTTAACACCAGCAGAAGGCAGGTGTTAAATCCCTGCTGCTAACGCGCCTCATCGCCTGTTTTTGGGTTGCATCGCAGATCTGACTCGTCGTTGTGAATCTCGCGAAGTGGTGTTTTCGAGTATTTTTGCACGGGAACGCCTACTCTGCATATCATTAGCGTTAGTTGTCGCTCTCATCCGTGGAGATGTTTTTTGCAGTAGCTATCGCAGGACAACTGGCGATGTCAATCAATCACAGAATTTGTAGAGCGCACTACTTACCCGCGAGGGTCTCAAGGCGCTGGGGAGAGGGAAGGGGGGGGGTGCTACTACTGGTCGAACAGCCAGGTCTTGAGTAGCCTCCTGAAGGTCAGCAGGTCTTGGGTCTGTCGTAGGCTTAGTGGAAGGGTGTTCCAGGTCTTGGCGGCGAGGTGTGAGAAGGATCTGCCGCCGGTGGTTGTTCTTCGAATGCGAGGGACGGTGGCGAGGGAGAGGTCGGCGGAGCGGAGCTGGCGGTTGGGGACGTAGAAGAAGAGTCGTCTGTTGAGGTAGGCTGGGCCAGTTTTGTGGAGTGCCTTGTGTGCGTGGATGAGGAGTTTGAAGGTGATCCTCCTGTCGACGGGGAGCCAGTGCAGGTTCCTCAGGTGGGGGTGATGTGGCTGTGGCGTGGTACGTCGAGGATCAGGCGTGCGGAGGCGTTTTGTATGCGTTGCAGTCGCTTGATGAGCTTGGCCGGGGCTCCCGCGTAGAGGGCGTTCCCATAGTCAAGTCTGCTACTGACGAGGGCCTGGGTGACTCTTCTTCTTGTGTCTGTCGGGATCCACCTGTAGATCTTGCGAAGCATGCGGAGGGTGTTGAAGCAGGAGGAGGAGACTGCGTTGACTTGCTTGGCCATGGAGAGCGTTGAGTCGAGGATGACTCCAAGGTTGCGTGCGTGGTCGGTGGGTGTCGGGGCTGCTCCCAGCATCGTTGGCCACCAGGAGTCGTCCCAGGCTGAGGGGTTGGAGCCGAGGATGAGGACCTCCGTCTTGTCCGTGTTCAGCTTTAGTCGGCTGATCTTCATCCAATCGGCGACGGCCTTCATTCCTTCATGGAGATTGGCTTTGGCGGCGAGGGGTCCTTGGTGAGGGAGAGGATCAGTTGAGTGTCGTCGGCATAGGAGATAATGTTGAGGTCGTGCTGTCTGGCGATGTGTGCGAGCGGGGCCATGTAGATGTTGAACAGTGTTGGGCTGAGGGAAGATCCCTGGGGTACGCCGCAGATGATCTCGGAGGCTTCGGATCGGAAAGGTGGGAGGCGGACTCTCTGGGTTCTGCCGTCGAGGAAGGAGGTGGTCCATTCCAGGGCCTTGTCTCGGATCCCTGCGTCGTGGAGGCGTGCGCGTGAGAGTGCGGTGGCAGACAGTGTCGAAGGCGGCGGAGAGGTCCAGCAGGATGAGGGCTGCGGTCTCACCGTTGTCCAGCAGGGTCCTAATGTCGTCGGTGGCGGCGATGAGGGCAGTCTCAGTGCTGTGGTTGCTGCGGAACCCCGATTGGGATGGGTCCAGGATGCTGTTTTCTTCTAGGTATCAGGTTAGCTGTTTGTTGACGATCTTCTCGATGACCTTGGCTGGGAACGGAAGCAGGGAGATGGGCCGGAAGTTCTTGAGGTCTCTTGGGTCCGCCTTGGGTTTTTTGAGTAGGGCGTTGATCTCTGCGTGTTTCCAGCTCTCTGGGAAGGTCGCGGTCTCGAAGGAGAGATTGATAACGTTGCACAGGTGGGGTGCGATGGAGCTGCTGGCTTTGTTGAAGATGTGGTGCGGGAAAGGGTCTGACGGGGAGCCGGAGTGTATTGTGCCCATGGTCTTGATGGTGTCATCGATGTTCACGCTGGCCCAGGCTGGCAAGGGGTCATGGTCGATGGTGTGCGGCGGGTCTGGAGTATCTATCTTGGTGGGGGCTGTCTGGGTGTTGAAGCTGTCGTGGATGTCGGCGATCTTGCGGTGGAAGAAGGTGGCGAGGGAATCGCACAGGGCTTGCGACGGCGGGATGTCGTTGGTGTTGGAGCTGGGGTTGGAGAGTTCCTTCACGATGTTGAAGAGCTCCTTGCTGTTGTGTGCGTTGTTGTCGAGGCGGTCTTTGAAGGAGATTCTCTTGGCGGACCTGATGAGGTGGTGGTGGTTACGGATGGCGTCTTTATGGGCTGCGTGGCTGTCCGGTGTCTTATCACTATGCCATTTCTTCTCAAGTTTCCGGCAGGTACGCTTGGAAGCTAGGAGTTCCGGGTGAACCAGCTGGCTCTTTTGGTGGTGTCGCTGTAGGTGAGTTTTTTCAGCGGGGCGAGGGTGTTGGCACAGTCGTCTATCCATCGTCTGAGGTTGCAGGCAGCGTCGTCGGTGATGGATGGGTCGGAGGGAGGGCTGAGAGCGAGGTTTGCCCGTAGTTGGTCTTCGGTGACTTTGCTCCAGCAGCGGCGTGGGATCTGTTGGGTGCAGTGGTGTGTGGTGGGTTTCTGGAAGGTGAAGTGGATGCAGCGGTGGTCGGTCCAGAGGAGTTCCGTGGTGTGGATGAAGAAGACGTGGGAGCTTGAGGAGAAGACGGGGTCGAGCGTGTGGCCGGCGGAATGTGTCGGTGTTGTGACGAGCTGTCTCAGTCCGAGGTTGGCGAGGTTGTCGATCAGGGTGGTGGAGTTGCTGTTGTTGTTGTTCTCCAGGTGAAAGTTCAGGTCTCCGAGGAGGATGTAGTCGGTAGAAGTCAGGGCGTGCGTGCTGATGAAGTCGGCGATGGAGTCGCTGAACTGGGGTCGGGCCCAGGGGGTCTGTAGACAAGGGTGCCTCTGAGGGTGGTGTTGGGGTCCGTGTGGATCTGGAAGTGCATGTGTTCGGCGGTGCAGAGAACTTCGTCGGTGCTGGTCGAGACCCTGATGGAGTTCTTGTGGACGATGGCGATTCCTCCTCCTACTCCGTTGACGCGGTCTCTGCGGGTGATCTTATAGCCGTCTGGGATGGCTATGGCGATGTCGGGTGCGGAGGAGTCGTTCATCCAGGTCTCTGTCAGGAAGGCGACGTCTGGTGATGATGAGTCGAGCAGGTCCCAGAGCTCGACGGCGTGTTTGCGTGCGGAGCGGGTGTTCAGTAGGATGCATCGGAGGTGGTTGAGGTCCTTCTTCGCGGGCGCTTCGGTGGCTCTGAGGCTGGTGTAGCTGCAGTTCCGGCAGGTGAAGGGGCCATGTGTGCGTTTCGGGCGGCCTTGAAGCAGTTGTGTCTCCGTCCGGGGTTGAGAGCGTGGAGTGTGGTGGCATCGTAACGGCGTCGGTCCTCGAGGCTGGAGCGGGGGGCGCGCGGCCCAGGGGTTCTGGCGCTGGGCGCGGTCCAGGCGCAGATGGGCGCAGATGGGCTTGCCTTAGGCGCGCCTTCGGCGCGCCGGCGGCACGCCCGCTGCGCGCATCCGCTGCGCGGCCGCACAGCGGCCGCCATATATGGGGAGCTGGGAGGGAGGAGCAGCTGGGAGGCGGGAGGCAGGGGCAGCGAATGGGCAGTCAGGGGGGCGGGGCCGCAGGGGACACAGCGGCGGGGGTACAGAAGGCAAAGTTGGGCACAGCAGAATGGGGGCACGAGGGGAAACAGAAAGCAAAAATGGACACAGTCAACGGGGGCACGAGGGGAGACAGAAGGCAAAAGAGGACACAATCAATGGGGGCACGAGGGGAAACAGAAAGCAAAAATGGACACAAGCAATGGGGGCACGAGGGGAGACAGAAGGCAAAAGGACACAAGCAATGGGGGCACGAGGGAAACAGAAGGCAAAAGGACACAAGCAATGGGGGCACGAGGGGAAACAGAAGCGAAACGGGCACACAAAATGGGGGCACGAGGGGGACAGAGGCAAAACGGGCACCAAGGCAACAGCAGAGGGCGAGCTTACCAGCAGCAGCAGCGGGCAGGACAACACAGGCGGAGCTGTGTGGCGGGGAGCGACCTACCTGGCAAGGTCAAGGGTCGCTCTCCTCACGCGCAGCGGCCGCCATATATGGGGAGCTGGGAGGGAGGAGCAGCTGGGAGGCGGGAGGCAGGGGCAGCGAATGGGCAGTCAGGGGCGGGCCGCAGGACGCAGCGGCGGGGTACAGAAGGCAAAGTTGGGCACAGCAGAATGGGGGCACGAGGGGAAACAGAAAGCAAAAATGGACACAGTCAACGGGGGCACGAGGGGAGACAGAAGGCAAAAGAGGACACAATCAATGGGGGCACGAGGGGAAACAGAAAGCAAAAATGGACACAAGCAATGGGGGCACGAGGGGAGACAGAAGGCAAAAGGACACAAGCAATGGGGGCACGAGGGGAAACAGAAGCGAAACGGGCACACAAAATGGGGGCACGAGGGGGACAGAGGCAAAACGGGCACCAAGGCAACAGCAGAGGGGCGAGCTTACCAGCAGCAGCAGCGGGCAGGACAACACAGGCGGAGCTGTGTGGCGGGGGAGCGACCTACCTGGCAAGATGTCAGCAGTTTGCACCAGCTTGTGAATAGGGCGATGAATCTATCGCCACTTTTGCGGCGCTAAAGTGCCGATAAGTTCTTGAGAATATGCCCCAATATTTTCTAAAATAACCAACATTTTGAGGACTTTCAAAACAGAGGGTGAGAGTGTGTACCCAACTATTTATCCAAAAATAAATTTATTAGGGGGGTGTTACACCCCAAATACCCCCCTTGAAGATATGCCCCTGATAATAACCGCAGCACCACGGCGTAAACAGCCTGCATTCGAAGTATGCATGGAAACATATGCCCCCCCTTTCACATCAGCCTTAATTACGCCCCATTACAAAATCCATGAATTATCCAAAGCGATCATTGTGCATGGTGAGCAAAAAAACGATGGATTTAGGCCCAGATCTCTGTACTGGGGTGAATGTATGACATTGTTCTGCATTCTGTCCATTAACTGTTGCTTTTGCATTTGTCACCCCGAGTGGGATGGGTATGCCCAGACGTGGGTCCCATGCTCTCCATGCCACTGGAATCAAGCTATCCTGGCTGAAGAGGGGTGAAACCCCGAAACCGGTCCTAGGATGCTTGTTTCCAGTCCAGGGAGGACCTGGCTTGGCAGTTCGGGCTGGACTGTTCCCATGAGGCACAGGGTCAAGACTGATTTGCATATGGCTGGGTTCAAACTGGAATGGCATGGTGAGCAAAAAAACGATGGATTTAGGCCCAGATCTCTGTACTGGGGTGAATGTATGACATTGTTCTGCATTCTGTCCATTAACTGTTGCTTTTGCATTTGGGAGGCGGGAGGCAGGGGCAGCGAATGGGCAGTCAGGGGGGCGGGGCCGCAGGGGACGCAGCGGCGGGGGTACAGAAGGCAAAGTTGGGCACAGCAAAATGGGGGCACGAGGGGAAACAGAAAGCAAAAATGGACACAGTCAACGGGGGCACGAGGGGAGACAGAAGGCAAAAGAGGACACAATCAATGGGGGCATGAGGGGAAACAGAAAGCAAAAATGGACACAAGCAATGGGGGCACGAGGGGAGACAGAAGGCAAAAGGACACAAGCAATGGGGGCACGAGGGAGACAGAAGGCAAAAGGACACAAGCAATGGGGGCACGAGGGGAAACAGAAGCGAAACGGGCACACAAAATGGGGGCACGAGGGGGACAGAGGCAAAACGGGCACCAAGGCAACAGCAGAGGGGCGAGCTTACCAGCAGCAGCAGCGGGCAGGACAACACAGGCGGAGCTGTGTGGCGGGGAGCGACCTACCTGGCAAGGTCAAGGGTCGCTCTCCTCCGCACAGCGGCCGCCATATATGGGGAGCTGGGAGGGAGGAGCAGCTGGGAGGCGGGAGGCAGGGGCAGCAAATGGGCAGTCAGGGGGCGGGGCCGCAGGGACGCAGCGGCGGCGGGGTACAGAAGGCAAAGTTGGGCACAGCAGAATGGGGGCACGAGGGGAAACAGAAAGCAAAAATGGACACAGTCAACAGGGGCACGAGGGGAGACAGAAGGCAAAGAGGACACAATCAATGGGGGCACGAGGGGAAACAGAAAGCAAAAATGGACACAAGCAATGGGGGCACGAGGGGAGACAGAAGGCAAAAGGACACAAGCAATGGGGGCACGAGGGGAAACAGAAGCGAAACGGGCACACAAAATGGGGGCACGAGGGGGACAGAGGCAAAACGGGCACCAAGGCAACAGCAGAGGGGCGAGCTTACCAGCAGCAGCAGCGGGCAGGACAACACAGGCGGAGCTGTGTGGCGGGGGAGCGACCTACCTGGCAAGATGTCAGCAGTTTGCACCAGCTTGTGAATAGGGCGATGAATCTATCGCCACTTTTGCGGCGCTAAAGTGCCGATAAGTTCTTGAGAATATGCCCCAATATTTTCTAAAATAACCAACATTTTGAGGACTTTCAAAACAGAGGGTGAGAGTGTGTACCCAACTATTTATCCAAAAATAAATTTATTAGGGGGTGTTACACCCCAAATACCCCCTTGAAGATATGCCCTGATAATAACCGCAGCACCACGGCGTAAACAGCCTGCATTCGAAGTATGCATGGAAACATATGCCCCCTTTCACATCAGCCTTAATTACGCTCCATTACAAAATCCATGAATTATCCAAAGCGATCATTGTGCAGACATTTCGGGAGCTTCGGACCCCTCCGGGCTTACTGCTAGTTCATTAACAAGACAAGTTGCTGCTTTCTTTAGAAACCATAGCAACAATAGGAGAAAACAGTGAAGCGGAGGGGCATAAAAGCAGACTGGGCTTGGGGCACAAACCACAACAGCACCAGCCACATCCAAGAACATGGCGGTGACTGCAAGGTGGGCAGCGCTATTTAAAGTTGTAATGTACAAAAACAACGTGTTTCACAGCATGCATCACAGCATCCTTTGAGCTGTATGCGCAAAAATACATTCTGCTAGTTTGACTGAGTTTAAATTTACTCACTTACTCAACCTCGGAAGTAACAAAGGCTTGGTTAGTCCTGGGAACCTTTGAATGCTTGACTTGCAAATGAGAGTTGCAAGATGTCAGCAGCGAGTGCTGAAATCACTGAACCAACTTAGGGCTAATGGGTGTATCTGATAGAGACTTCTAGCTGCAGATTCCTTACCTTTTAATTTCCCAGGCATCAGGATGGATCCGGAAACTTTTGCTGTGCAATACCCCTTGTGCGCGCCATCGGATGGCTCCATTCGGGTCTGTGTGATGTTGTCGGCGTTGTTAGCATCGGTTATTATGTTGCGTTACCTATATAGGCACCAACCAGGCGCGCAGACGTCAGTACTTTTCATTCTTTCCACGCCAGAAGTGCAGAGCCACGAAGTAACGGACGTAGTCATGTGCAAAACTAGGGCCCTGAACAGGGGAGTAACCCTAGCCCTACAACACTAGTCCGCACAGTGGGGAGGCATGGGTGGGGCTGTAAGGAATCTGCAGCTAGATAGAGTCTGTACCAGATAATGCGCTACTGAAGGTAAGTAACTGGTTCATCTGATAGAGATTCTAGCTGCAGATTCCTTACCTTTGAATTAGATAATCAAGCCATACCATCCCGGCGGTGGGTTGCGGACCAATACCTCAAATTAGGAAATCCTGCAGGACTGAACGGGCAAAAGGCCCGTCTCTGCGGACTTGATTGTCCAGGCAGTAATGTTTTGCAAATGTGTGCAATGACGTCCATGTTGCTGACTGACAGATGTCTAGGACTGGGACACCCCGAGCCAAGGCCGTAGTCGCAGCCTTTCCCCTAGTGGAATGGACTCTTAATCCCTCATGGGGCTGCTTCTTTGCCAGGGCATAACATATCTTAATGCAGAGAACGACCCATCGTGAGAAGGTCCTTTTCTGAACTGCTCTTCCCTTCTTAGCTCCCATGCACTCCACAAAGAGTTGTGCGAACTCTTTTGTGCGATCAAGGTAGAACGACAACGCTCTTTTTGGGTTCAGTCGGTGGAGATGCTCCTCTTCCTTAGAGGGATGCAGGGGAGCAAAAAAGGTGGGCAAAGCTATAGACTGACTCAGATGGAATGGGGTCACAACTTTTGGCAAAAAGGAAGCCCAGGTACAAAGTGCCACTTTGTCTGGAAAAGACATCAGATAGGGAGGTGAGCAAGAGAACGCCTGCACGCCTGCAACTCACTCACCCTCCGGGCCGATGTAATCACCACTAAGAAGGCTGTTTTGATGGTCAACAGCTGGAGGGGACAATTGTGTAAAGGATCAAAGGGAGGTGAGGACCAAATTAAGGTCTCACTGTGGCATAACAAAGGGCGTGGGTGGAAACACGTGAGCCAGCCCTTTTAGAAATCTATGTACAATAGGAGACTTAAAGAGAGAGGGCTGGTCTGGCAGCCACAAAAAAGCAGACCGAGCAGAAAGGTAACCCTTGAGAGTTCCCAAAGCAGAGCCCTGCTGGGCAAGGGTCAGAATGAACAAAAGAACAGTAGAAAGAGAAGCAGAAAGAGTGTCAATAGATCTTTCTGTACAGTATAATACAAATTTCTGCCAACGACAGGCATATTTTGTCTTAGTGGAGGGCCGCCAGGCCGCCTAAATAACGTTGCATACTTCAGGAGGAAGGTCAAAAGCCATCAAATGCCGTCGCTCAATCTCCACGCATGGAGGCGCAGAGTTGACAGGTTCGGGTGAAGGACCCTCCCCTCCTACTGCGACAGAAGATCCTCCCAAAGGGGCAGCCTGATCGGAGGATCGATGCTCATTTTCAGAAGCTCTGGATACCAGACTCTCCTCACCCAGTCCGGAGCCACAAGAATGACTTGGGCCCGGTCGCTCCTGATCTTCTTCAGAACCCTTGGTAGGAGTGGTATGGGCGGAAAGGCGTACAGCAGGCCTGAGCTCCACTCGCGGTGAAAAGCGTCGCCGAGCGATAGCCACCTTGGAAACTCCAGCGCGCAGTACTGCTGACACTGCACCTTTTTTTCGGAGGCGAATAAAACTAACCAAGGTTCTCTCCACTGCTGAAAGAGACCTTGCGCCACCTCTGACTGGAGACGCCATTCATGATCCGCTAGGCATCGATGGCTGAGTTGGCCTGCCCTGGCGATCAGAGAACCTGCCAGATGTTGAACCACCAGGGTTATGCCCTGCTGTTCCAGCCATGTCCAGAGACACAGGGCCTCTCGACAAAGGGTCCACGACCAGTAGCGGCCCGTGGTGGGAGTGCTGCTGGGCGCTGACGTGGGGCGGGGGAGGGGCAGGGTGGGGGGTAGTAAACTACGGATTACGGCCGATTAGAGGTAAGTAAACATATAAATAAATAAAACAAATTTAGTTGCGCGCGCTGCATTGCATTTGGCGATGTCTGAGTAGAGAAGTGAGGCCCTAATAAAGTTGGTCTCATCTTCCTCAGAGCACTGGTCACCATGGAGGCCTTTCTTTCCATGACTGAGTTGTACCTGGCCCTAAGGGTCAACCTCTGGCTGCCTACAGCTGGGGGTTGGGTCCCTTTGGTTGGAACACTAGAGGGAGAGGGTAGATTTGGAACCATTTGGTCCCAGGTTTGCCCTTGCCCAATAGAGTCCATCTGGGGGTGGTCCCTATTCAATGGCAAGAGGGATCCCTCAGTGGGTTGAGGAATTGTCACCTGGCTAGGGCTACTAGACTGGGTGCCCCTAATCTGTTGATGGGGGGGTTCCTCTGGGCAGAGGGCCTTTAGGGGTCCACTGACCTCCCTGACCTCTGCAGCCCTAGGCTGATTGAGGTAGGGTAGAGAGGGGCAGGATATCTGCTCCAGACTGGGTACCACCTTGGAAGGGTCCCCTGCCATCAGGGGTGTTGCCAGGCCAGGCCTGACCACCTCTGGGGCAGTTCCTTCATTAGGGGTAGGATCAGATCCCTGAGGAAGCTGACCCTTACCTATAGTCTGGGGGGTAGAAGACTTTTCTTCAACCCTTCTGCTCTCTTGTGGAGTAGAGTGGGCCATTCTTTCAGGCTCCACCTCTCCAAAATTTCCCTGGGGTTGGGCTGAGGCCCTAAGAGCCCCACCAACTTTCTCAGGGAGGCCTAACATTCTTAAATGGGCCTGGTATTCAACTTCAGCCCAGGCTGAAATTTCCAGATCATTGCCCAACAGGCAATCTACAGGCAAGTTTGGGGACACTGCCACTCTCTTTGGGCCAGTGACCCCTCCCCAGCTGGAGATTGACTATGGCCATGGGATGATCTGTTCTAATACCACATCAATGTTGGTCACCTGGTACTTAAACTCAGGTAAAAGCTGTTGAGGGGGACTAGTTTCCCTGTCACCATGGTGACACTAGCCCCTGTGTCTCTGAATGCCAAAGCTTTCTGACCATTTATCAGTGGCTCCTGTCTGTACTTGCCCAAAGAATTAGGACTGACAGTAAAAGTGGCAAATCCCATGCCACCATCACAGACTGAGGAGGCCTGTGAGGGGACCTTTCTAATCCATGGTCCACCTCAGTTCCCCATAAGAACCCACCTAACTTTTTGGGTGCATTACTACCACCTGGGGATTACTACTTGTAGTACCAGGAGGAGTGGTAGTATTGCTGGGAGGAACATTTTCCTTATTGCTGGCCTTAGGGCAACTGGGGTCATTTTTCCAGTGGCCAGGCTTCTTACATATATGGCAATAAGGTTTCCTTTTCAGGGAGGAAGGAGTTTGGGACCCACCCCCAGAAGAGGACTTTTGGGGCCCTGTAGTGGATTTATCTTTTGATTTATCCCCACCTTTCTCTTGGTTTTTGGAAGAATCTTTCTTCTGGTCACCACCCTGATTCTTTGGCTTTACCCTGGTTCTGACCCATTTGTCTGCCTTCTTTCCCAATTCTTGGGGAGAGGTCAGATCAGAGTCCACCAGGTACTGGTGTAAAAGCTGGTTTTGACAATTATTAAGGATCTGCTCCCTCATAATCAAATTGTACAATCCTAAAAAGTCATGCACCTTGCTGCCATGTATCCAACCTTCCAGAGCCTTAGTAGCACAATCTACAAAGTCAACCCAGTCCTGAGTCTGTGCCTTTGGGGTGTCTCTGAACTTAATCCTGTATTGTTCAGTGGTTAATCCAAACCCATCAATCAGAGCACTCTTCAGGACTTTGTAATTATCAGCATCCTCTTCTCTAACAGTGAGGAGCTTGTCTCTACCTTTGTCTGCAAAGGAGAGCCACAAGATTGCTGCCCACTGTTCCTGAGGGACCCTCTGTACTTTACAGGCCCTCTCCAGTGCAGTTATCCATTTGTGGATGTCATCCCCACTCTGGTAGGGAGGGACAATCTTGTTCAGGTTCCTATGGTCATGAGAATGTTCTCTACCTCTAGGGACACTGTTGCTGCCACCATGGGGCTCTAGCCCCAACTTCTGAGAAGCTCTCTGAAGCTCCAGCGATTCCCTATCTAAGGCCAATTGCTCTCTCTTGATTCTGAGCTTAGCTCTCTCAAACTCAAGCAGTTGGCACTTCTTCTCATAAGAGGACTCCCTTTTATGAGAAGCAGAGGTCCTATGAGAAACAGAGCTCCCTACAGAAGTACCAGAATGATTAGATTCCTGAGAAGGAGATCTTGATCTTCTTGGTAACCTGTTAACCCTTCCAGGTGGGGTAAAAGAGGGCCACTGAGGCCTTCTCCCTCACCTCCAGGAAGAATTGGATTGTCCAGGTTAGGATCATTTTGATCCTCCTGGCCAACATCAGAGTCCAGGTCATAGAAGTTTTCACTTTCTGGCCTTTCCTCTTCTGCTGTCCCACCCAACTTGCCTGCCTCATCAGACCCTGGGGTCTTTCTGAGGTCATCTAAAAGCAAAGCCTCTATGAGGCGTTGAGTGTTTGGGTTTTTCCCTGTCTTCAGTTTCCTAGATGTACACATGGTTCTCAATTCCTGAAATGAGATATGGTCATACTTAGTTGGCAGAGGCCTAGAAGACATACTAGAGTTATGTGGTGTGGCACCTACTGTTGCAGGGATTCTGCACATACACAGAGCTATGCACAGGATAATAGGACCTCGGAATATAGTGGTGAGCCAACCATAAACCTTAGCACCTAAAACCCCAACCCGACTAGCTGTAGCGTCTCATTAGCAACAATACTACCAATGATTAGACAACCCAGAACACGGTATCTCTCTCTCAGGACTCGCAGGAGCAAGAACACCCTTTCATCACTCACTCATACCTGTCCACAACGCGCGTAATAAGAGACACAGTATAGTTTAAATGTTTATTTCAACTATCGTGCTCTAAGATACAGTACACGAGCCAGTACTATCAGCATAATGCATAATGATAATATAATCAGCATAGTTACAATTCCATAGAATACAAACGGGGAAAGCATTTCATAAAGCAGTGGATATAGGGCTAAATGACTATACCACCCTCCCCGTGCTATTAGCTAGTTTATTATATAAACAGAAAACCTCTGGGCATTGTTAGGCGGACCCTCATACCTCAATCTCTAGATGCAAGTTTTACATCAGTAGACAAACACAGCTCTTCTCTCTGGAAAGGTTTTTCTCCAAGTGTGCTCTAACAGTGCAAACACAATATTAAAAGCACCCGAATTTCTCCAGTTCAGCTGCACATAGTGTTATGTCTAGGTGCGAGGGATAGGCCAGATCAGTAAGAACAAGGGACGTTGTTTTTCGACCTTGTACATGTTGTGCAGAAGCGACCCACAGGGAACAAGAGAAAAGGTGAAAGGCAGAAATGCAGACAGTCCTAATATAGCCAGGCACAAGCAGAGGCTTGAAAAACAAAGTCACAAAGTAACGTGTGCAGAAAAGGCATCATGGCAGCCAGGCCGCAGCCAACTTAGCAGGGCAGGCCATGAGGCCACAAACCACATGACACCCTCCCCTGGACAGTCCATCGACCTAGACGGAGTTCAAAGCGAATGAGCAGAACAGAAACGTCTGTTTGTGAAAAAGTCCCCATGAAGGACAACGAATGGGAGAGAAAAAAGAAAAAGTCTGTAGAAAAAAAGTCAGTGTGAAGCTGAAAGCGGAGGCCCTTGTCAATCCATCAAGGTGTAGGTGCAGAAAAACGCCACACTTTCCAAGAGGACCTCGTTGGAATCATCAGAAAAAAGGGACGCCATCCAGTCCAATAAATCAAAACTACAGTCATGTTCCTCATAAGAGGGAGCAGTAAAGAGCATTGCGGGACAACTTGCGTGATACTCAATATAACTTTGTTGTAGGAGAGTCTGAGCAGCCGCCCAGACATCCCATTGCGCCAAAACTCCAAGTGCAGCCGCAAGCGCCATATAGCCATCCTCGGAACAGTCCCGCTCATGAGCCTCTAAGGGACCCATCAAGGGGACAAAATCCGGGCGAGACAGAGACGTATTGGAAAGGCAATAATCCAAGGACCAGGAAAAAGGACAGCGGATGCAAGTCATCACAGGTTGCACGCAAGTGAAATACGCAAAGCGAAACGAAAGACTGTAGGACACACTGAGGGTCGCCAATGGCAGGACGCCGAAGCCGGCGAGCATGCGTTCACGGAGCATCTGAAGTCGACCGCGGTCGAGAAGGGCCCAATGAAGTGCAGCCATTGCGCAGTAAACAGACCAAAAGCAAAATACCAGCCACCAAAGCGAGGATCAACGGAAAGCCGCCGAAGACGCTGGAAAAAAATGGAATGAATAAAAGCCGGTATTACACCAAAGATAGTTTGAAAGGAGGTCACAAGGCCAGAGCCCACAACTTTAAAGAAGTGCACCAGACCCTCGGTGCGTGATGCATTGAAAACGCTGTGAATCAGTTCACCGAAATGCTGTGGGAGGTTAGTGTTCAAAAGGGCCTGTATCTCACTGTGGGTACTTGCCACCTGGAGAATGAATGTCTCCCGGGCGGACGTAAGCATAACCTCCTGGTTCAATAATAGCGCCTTTATTCTGCTCAATTTATTGAAATCCGCCTTCAAGGTAGGAATGGAAGGCCAAATGGAACTATCTATGATGTCGTGCGGGGGAGGAAAAAGCACATTTTTGCAGCAGACAACTCTGTCGGAAACGGTAACAATATATGGTATACCGGCTAGCATGCCACAGCAGTCCTGATTATTCAGAAGCAGATAGCTACCATTTGCAAGCACAGTGAAAGTAGGAGATATAGCAGGAGCAGGAATACCCTTCAAAACACAAGCAAGATTCGGAGCTGAAACGTTACAAGCGCCGTGCAATTTAATGTGTTTGCAAATAAGGGAATGACCCACAGTAGAATCACAAGTCTCGCCTGTGAGAAACACCTCCTTCCCGTCCCGAAGACATTTAAACATGAAAGGCAGGGACCACAGTTCATGCAAGAAGGCACTGCCCAAAGGCTGAAAACGGCCAACGGGATAATGTTTCATGCAGGAACTGAATTCAAATAAAGAAAAAGGTAAAGCGATAACCCCGTGTACTAGCCACACCGCAGAATCCAATTCCGCAACAGAGAATGGTAATGGCTCTATTTTCTCGATATGTAACAGAGTGTATGTGGCATCTTTCATGGACATGAACTGCTGCTTGTCAGTCAAATTAAAAGGTAAAAATAAGGCAGTGGTGTTCAGAAAATGCCAAGGAACTTTACCCAACTTAAGTGTCTGCAAAGTCCATGCAAACTGCATAACTGAACGCAATTGATTCTGACCATGATATAACACAGAAACATCATCTTGTACAATATCGACAACAGAGGACACAATATTCTCTAACGTGTAAATGCGGGAAGACAGGGTATTAATACTATTGTCAACAACAGCAAGCACCTTTTCTAAATTTGCTTGATCAATCTCCCGAAGGCGGGAGGCAGCTTCAATTTGCGAAAGCTTCCAGAGTTCATTATAAGTTTCATAAATGAATATCTTAGGTCGAGGGCCACGAGGCCCCAGAACAAAATCGGACAGATCAATGTTGCCTGAAAGGAGGGATAAATGCTGTTTTACAGAATCTAAGGAGGAGTGCTGCAACCACAGTTTACATAATTTTCCAACAGAATAAGTTGTAACAGTACGGGAGTCAGAAAACCTTGGGTCTGGCCTATCCTGTTTGTAACCAGGAGCTGAGTCATGAAAACGCAATTGGCAGGCATTTGCTGCTTCGGGCCAAGCCAGCCAGGGTGACTGAACAAACGTGGAAATATTAAATGAATTGTTCTGAAACAAAGCTTGCAACTCTCTAAGGGAAACATTAAAATGCAAGCTCTCATTAGTGGTGGAAGACAACACAGGAATGGAAGGGGCATTTAATTGTTTGGAAGTAGCCAAACCCCAACACGTGGTTTGATAGATTGAATGATTTAAAAATAGAATTTGGGTCGGGATAAGGCAAGCACGGTGCAAGGCTTCTGTGCCCTGTACCTGCCAGGATTTGGAGCCCCAAATAGATTTCAAGTCAATGGTGTCCCGCCAGTGCTCATAACCACCCACAGCCAAAGCGGCCAAAAAGGAACCCGAATACAATAACTTGGTGTGGGTCAACATGATCTTCTGCGTAGAAGAGGTGTTTAATTTAAAATAATAGGACCCAGGGTTCGATCTATCAAAGTTGGTAAAATAAGTAAACTTGTTTCTAAGAGTGTGGGAGCTGCCTGGCAAAGGGGTAGGACAATGTTCCCATTGGGTGTAATTCACAGGACCCCTAAGGGTACTTGGTTTATGGAGGAAATGGTTGCCCCAATGCTGATAACAATATAAATCGGCATAACTTGCAGAATTCATGTACAAATCTTCAGCATTAAAAGCAGCATAATATTTCAAATCAGTAAATAATGATTCAACGGCATGCACATCCCAATCGTCAGAATGAATATTACTTTTAACGACATCACCCATTGAAACACGGAGGACATTTGGAACATTAATAATCTCGGTAGGTCCATGAATTTGGAAATTTACCGCATCCCATACGATGCCATCAGCGACTGGGAAAGCTGAAATGTTCACAAATGTGTGGTCACGCTTCATGATGTGAGATGAAGAATGCGGAGCCAAAGTTCCAGCGACACAGTTCACTGCAGAGCGTTCTGGTAAATAGTGACCATTGATTAGTAGAAAAAAGACTGTGACAAAGCCAATGGACATGAACAAAAAAATCAGGAAAAAGACCAACCAAATGTATGTCCAGGGCGGGACCAAAAAATTGTCTCTGAACCAGGATACAAACAAACTGAATTTTGACGGGATTAGTGATGAGGTGGAATCCGAGTCAAAGGAATAACGTGTTGGGCTAAGTAGCGTAGTTGGTGCGTGAGCCACCGACTCGTTGGCTGGGTATGTATACTCAGTCTCCTCTTCGCAGGGGAAGCCGGGAAGTCGAGTAAGCGATCAGGCAAATCTACCATCTCGATAGCAACATCTGTGACCGTTCGGGCAGGAGGGCCACGAACATATGTCCGGGAAATGACTGGACAAGAGACCGCTGGTGTTACACTATTCAGGATCGGCCAGATGTTGTAGCTTGACATTGTCCACTGAGATGAATCTGTTGTCCTTGCGACCAGGAAGCGGTGGTAAGATGACTGTACGAGTACCCTTCAAGCCAAGGACTGGAACTGGTGCACGATAAGATGGGCCAAATTTTTTTTGTTCTCCACTTTCTCTCGAACCAGATCTCCAATCTTCGGAAGCCAGCCGGCAACCGGAATCTGCAACGCAGCGTCTGTGGCTGAAGGTAAATGTTCATTTGCAAGTTTGTCTCGGTCTTCTTGTAAGCCCTGTAACATAGTAGAATGGTTATCTACATCAAAGATGGCGGACTGCGCCGCCATGTCTAGACCATCAAGGTCGGGCACAAACATTCGTATGCCAAAGAGCATTTCATATGGGGTCCGCCCACCCAGAGGTTTTCTAGGGAGATTATTAAGTGCACGTTGTACGGTATACAAGTGGGCCAGCCAGTTCCTGCCAGTACCTAAGACTCTAGCTGTCAAGGATTGCTTTAAGTCACGGTTCATTCGTTCAACAATCGAATTGCCCTCAGGCCGATATGGAGACGAAAATTTCACCCGCACCCCCAGGGAACCCATTGCGTCCTTGTAAGCCTTAGAGGCAAACGCTGGACCTTGGTCCGAATGGAAGGTGCCACATGCGAAAACTCCCACAAAGACACGCAAATCCCTTATGACATTTCGAGCGTCAGCACTCCGTTGTGGCCAGACCCAGATGAACCGTGTGCACGAGTCCACTGCAACCAAGATGTATTTATATGCAGTGTCTGAAGAGAATGGACCGCAGTGATCCAGGTAAACACACGCAAAAGGTCTGTTTGAAATGCAGAGCGGTGTTTGTGGTGGGCGTGTAACCGTGGAAGGCTTAATCTGCTGACAAACGTCACAAGAAAGCACATAGGTACGGGTTTGTTTGTATAACCCACGCCACCAGTACCGCTGCTGCAAGATGGAAACCGTCGCAGACACGCCTGCATGAGCCGAAGCCATGCCTTCGTGTGCGGCCGTTATCAAGGAAAGCCTGCGGTCCGCGTTGGGAATCAGCCGATCACCAACGTCTGGAATACTTACGAAAGGAGCCTGTTCGGGACCTAATTGATAAGTATATTTGGAAGGGAAACCCCAGGGATATTTGGTACCTTCCTTTGTTGCAACAATAGCTGCTAAGATATCAGTATCTATTTTAGTCATGGATCTTGTAACTGCTGCGACTGAACACGTGGCTACTGCTGATTTGGCAGCTTCGTCTGCCAAACCGTTACCAACAGCGTGTGCGCCCACACGCTGGTGGCCAAGGGTGTGAATCACCTGTATGAGCGGCAAACGTTGTTTAAGATCTGCCACTCGAACCCAAAGCATCTTATGCTTAATTGTGCTGCCTTTTGCATCTCTATAGTCATTTTGAGACCAAAAGAAGAGATTGTCATTGAAATGACTGAACACAGTAGTATGAATCGCACACAATAAGAGTGGTCACATCCGGATTAGCGAACTCAAGTGCTAGCACCAAAGCGCGCAGCTCGGCCAATTGTGCAGTACTGTCTCCTAGTGCCTGTGTGTGCACGACAGTTGATTTGAACTTTCCGTTCACCATGGTACCTGCAACAATAGCACATGCCGCGGAATAAGCATGCTTGGAACCCGTGGCCGGTTGTGCCGAACCATCGGTATAGATTATACAGTCGTAATCCTCAAGCGGTAGCAGAGACAGAGGAGGAGGATGAAAGAATTCATACTGTAAAAACTCCTGTGTCTGAAGAGAAGAATCAAAAATGAAAGTGACATCCGGGGACGTCAAAGATGTTGCCCATTGTATCCAACGGGGGTGCAAAGCTTTAGAGTTTGGAACACTTGCTTTAGTCACTGCCTCCAGGGCAGGATATGGTGTTACCACCAGAATGCGTTTTCCCTGTGCCAGTGCGCGCTCTTTTAGAATCGCCATTTGCACTGCAGTCAAAACTTTCTCCACAGAGGAAAAGCGCATCTCTGCGGAAGTGTACAGGTGTGACTTGTATGCAATCGGTACTGTGTCACCTTCGTTAAAGGTTAAGTACGTGAAACCCACTGCCCCTGGAATTATTCTAATCACCAGGTTTGTGTGGTTGTCACGAGTCAACAAGAATTTAGATTCAAGTAGATCTGTCTGCAAAGACTGTAGTATGGAGGAATGCTCCAGAAGCCAGCATGACTTCGAAAAGTTAGGTTGTATCAAGGCATACAGTGGCTTGATACGCTGGGCATATTCGGGAATGTAAGAACGCCCGAAGTTTAGAAAACCCAGTAATGACTGAAGCTTCTTCAGCGTAGTGGGAGGGCACAAGAGTGCACACTTCTCAAAAAAATTGGGGGCTAAGCCCTTACCTTCATTGTTGAGCTCATAACCCAAAAACAAAACTGTAAATTCAGCAATGTGGGATTTGGCAAAGTTGAATTTGTATCCCAGGACTGCAAATTCAAGTATAATGCGGTCCACTCGGGAAAGATGCGGGTATAATTCGTCGTCTGTCAGATAGATATCATCGACGTACGAACATGCATCCGGGTCTATGCCGTCTAACAAAGAGACGACACGGGCAGCGAATACGCCTGGACTGTTCTTATAGCCCATAGGTAAACGCCGGAATTTGAATTGTTTACCACCGGAGGTAAAAGAGCTCCATTGGCTACTCTCCGGGGCTAAGTTATGCGTGTAGAATCCATTGGATAGGTCAAGGGTAGTTTTATATTTTTTACGCACAAGACTGTCTACAAGCGCAGAACTGTGTGTGTTTTGCACCGCAAAGGTCCGACAATGAGAGTTCAAATGTCGGTAATCCAAAACTAAGCGGTACGATCCATCGGGTTTAGAAACCGCGAAAAGGGGATTATTCATAGGTGATACGCATGTTTCAATTACTCCTTGATATTCCAACTGAGTCAGAATGTCGGAGACGGGACCTTTAGCTTCCCGCTTGATGGGATATTGGGGTTGTGGCTGAGGCAGCGACCGCAAAGGAATATCATGGGGGGAGAGTCTTCATCCCAGCCCACGTGGTTGCGGTATAGCGCCGGAGCCAGGGACGCAGCCCACTCGGCTGCGAGAGCCTCCGCTTTGTCCTTGGGGACATGACGAGAAAAGCTCGGAAGGATTACCTCCTCCCCTCTACGCGCAGCTAGTACGAACGGGGGCGGCCAATCCGCCTCTGCCAACAGAATGTCGTACGAAGAGGTCAGATTTTCCCAAAAAATCCCTTTAATAACACGCTGTATGTCACCTTCAATTTGAAAAACAATATTGTATAGTCTGTCAGGGGGTGCCACTCTGGTGTCTGCTGTCTCAACAGTAATGAATGTATCAGTTGCTGTCGCCTCCACATGAGGACGTAGCGCCTCCCGCACTATGGTAACTTCCGCGGCGCTGTCTAGGAGTGTCACTGCCCACGTCCAATTCAGGAGTCTCGTTCTCACCGTCTGTGGCATATCTCGCTGTAACAGCGGCAACTTTTTCTTCTGAAATTGTGGGCGAGAACGTGGAAATTCGTCTGGCTTCCCTCGGACTTGTTGTCGAGGTTGGTCTCGTCCCTGAGGAGTCTCGCGACCCCTTCCTCTATCTTGGCGATCTCCTCCACCGGCCTGAGAAGTTGTTGGAGCCTGTGAAGAACGAGGAGAACGCGTATCAGGGACTTGAAATCTCTCTGGAGATTTAATTCTCGCCCTATCGCGCAAATCATAAGTGCGTTCAGAAGAGACTGAAGCCGGGGAAGCGCCTCGCGACCCTGGCTTCTTTTGTTGCTTACCCTGTTTTTTCTGTCTCCAGTTCTTTTTAGTAAAGAACGGCTTCTCATCCTTCTCTGTTTGAGATTTCGGTTGAGGCTGTGATTGAGTTTGCGTTTTTGCAAAAGGCTTAACTCCCAGGCTATTACGTCCAATGGTTTTGTAAGCCTGGGCAATAATTTTTGGTAATTCGCGCGGCTTGTCCGGATCTGGGACCAAAGCCAAAGCATTAGCTACTTGAAAGTTCACTGCATCGCCCTTGACATTCGCAAGGATCAAATCAGCTACTACGTCGAACACTCCCACCAGTCTCATCCCTAATTCCACAGCCGCTTCAGGGCCATGCTCATCCTGTACACGTTTAATTACAGAGGGGAGAACCGTCATGGAAGTAGTGCCGAAACACTTCGCATATACTGCTGCGAATACCCTACCCCAGTTGTTGCATTCTGCCAACTCGGGGACTAAGTCTTTTGGCAAACTAATCATCAGAATCCTGTGTTTTTCCACGGGAGAGGTGTTAGGAAAAACTGCCTCCAGCTGGTCAAACTTCTCTGCAAGCCAATAAGGAAAATCATCCTTATTTTGTGGGCGCTTGCCCATCACCGAATTAACCATGACAGGACTTATGGTCACACCGCCTGCTCCAGCTGGATGGCCTGCAACTCCAGGCGGGGCTCCCTGGATGTTGCCTGTAACATACTGTACTAAAGCTCTATGCACTCGTATCAAAGATGAATGCATATTACGCAGTTCAGCGACTGCCACCGTCATATAACGCGGATGTGGGGTATACCCGGCCAAAACAGGCCAAGTGGCCCCTTCAATGGATAAGGGGCCTAAACGAACCGCGGTAACCGGTTGGGGGAGGGCGCCATCAAACCAAACACGGTGTTGCCATGCCGTGAGCGGTACTTCAAGATTCCTATATGGTCTATAGTGATTAGGAACAACGGTGGCTTCATATTCATGGAACAAATTATCGTTCCCATCCACCGCCGTGAAGGTGATCCAAGAATAGAACACCTCAAAGTGGTGAGCTGGATCTGCTTGTACCACAAAGATTAGATCGACACCCGCGTCAGGCACTCCATACACTGTTAAGTGAGCCCGGAGCGCTGCGCGGCTATGTGCCGCAATTTGTACAGCCATTTAAGGCTAAAAATAGTTCGACAACCTAATGTGAGGCAGCACAACAGAGGGTTATATTTAAAAATCCTTTTAATAACTTCAAGCTTGAAAGAACCTATAAAAACGTCAATATAGGAGGTATCACCTGCACACACGCTTCCGGAAGCGTCTGTGAAGGGGTTGTGGACAAGCACAAGTACTACTCAAGCGTCTCGCAGATAAGCAGCCCACTCGTTGGTTGCGCCATGTTGTAGGGATTCTGCACATACACAGAGCTATGCACAGGATAATAGGACCTCGGAATATAGTGGTGAGCCAACCATAAACCTTAGCACCTAAAACCCCAACCCGACTAGCTGTAGCGTCTCATTAGCAACAATACTACCAATGATTAGACAACCCAGAACACGGTATCTCTCTCTCAGGACTCGCAGGAGCAAGAACACCCTTTCATCACTCACTCATACCTGTCCACAACGCGCGTAATAAGAGACACAGTATAGTTTAAATGTTTATTTCAACTATCGTGCTCTAAGATACAGTACACGAGCCAGTACTATCAGCATAATGCATAATGATAATATAATCAGCATAGTTACAATTCCATAGAATACAAACGGGGAAAGCATTTCATAAAGCAGTGGATATAGGGCTAAATGACTATACCACCCTCCCCGTGCTATTAGCTAGTTTATTATATAAACAGAAAACCTCTGGGCATTGTTAGGCGGACCCTCATACCTCAATCTCTAGATGCAAGTTTTACATCAGTAGACAAACACAGCTCTTCTCTCTGGAAAGGTTTTTCTCCAAGTGTGCTCTAACAGTGCAAACACAATATTAAAAGCACCCGAATTTCTCCAGTTCAGCTGCACATAGTGTTATGTCTAGGTGCGAGGGATAGGCCAGATCAGTAAGAACAAGGGACGTTGTTTTTCGACCTTGTACATGTTGTGCAGAAGCGACCCACAGGGAACAAGAGAAAAGGTGAAAGACAGAAATGCAGACAGTCCTAATATAGCCAGGCACAAGCAGAGGCTTGAAAAACAAAGTCACAAAGTAACGTGTGCAGAAAAGGCATCATGGCAGCCAGGTCGCAGCCAACTTAGCAGGGCAGGCCATGAGGCCACAAACCACATGACACTACCTAACCTAGTGGGAACTACTAAACTCTCTTGAGTTGGAGAAAGGGTGTGCTAGATCCTTGACTTACCCAACTCTAAGTTCAGTAGAACTTACTTTATTCTAGTCTTGATTTATATGTACCTAAGTACCTTTAGTGGTTTTTCAGTTAGTCACTCAATGAGATTATCTGGTAAAACAATAGCAAGCTTGAATCCCAACCGATGCAGACCAATGTGAGAAGTTGGCCTGGTATATGCTGTCCACTAATTGAAGTGGGGACCTTGCACCAGTCCAAACGACCCTTATTGATGATTAGGTTAAAGACAACCTTTATTGAAAGCTATCCTAGTGATAGCTATGGAGAGCAGCCTTCAGGCTAAGTCTTGAAGGAATGTAAAGCAGCTTGTTTTACCAGTATATAACCTCCTGAATGACCAAATGAAAGGAGAACCACACAAGGTATATATAAAATATATGTATTTATTACTAAACACTCTCTACTAACCTCTTTATGAGATTAGAGAACAAGACACACAATATTAAATCACTAGAACGACAGTAAATAGCACAATACACAGCGGGCTCCAGGGGGAGACAGAACCATATACTAAGAAAGTGGTATAACAACCACAACTTGACTAGACACAGTGCCTAGAGCACGTAGAATCACTGGGACCCCAAGGAACCACCCAAAGTAGTGACACAGGGGACCCACGGAGGACGGGTGCAGTGTGGGAACACAGACGCGAGCTCCGTACAACTCTATGGGAAAGTCGCGGTTGGAAATTTAGAGATTAAGGACACTTCGGAGAGGACTTCAAGCAAACCCAGCTAAACATAGAAGGTTCTAAGGCCAGCACCCTTGAGAGTACCGAGGTACCCGAGTTACCTATCCCAGAGGAGCCGGGTGCATAGGGGTCAAGTGGTGTCGGAAACCCTCGTCGTTTTCAATGGCGTGATCCGAAAAAGTACTGATGCCGTGGAGAAGAAAAGTGTCCGGTGTGATCCAAACCTGGATCGGAGATGAGAAGAACCTGAAAGCAGAGGGGACAAAGTCTGGGTCACTTCACGTGACCAGGAGCAGAGCAATCGAATGCCCACCGATGTAGGGTGCTTCAGGTGAGAAGAGGTGAAGATTGACTCTGCAGCCACGGGGACCAGGAGACGTCTACGATGACCAAAGTCCGGATTCGAGCTGTCCCACAAAGGATGTCGAGTGCTGGGGGATCAGTGTCCGGATTGAACACCAACAAGCCTTGGCAACAGCAACCCACACGGTCAGAGGAAAGATGCTTCTGTGAGAACCAGCAAGGTCCTGGGGACTCTCCAAGCAATGGAGAGTTAGGGCACGTCTGGAGCAACCAGGGAAGCCAACTGAAAGTTAAAGTTGCCTTCTCAGGGACCCACAGGCCAACGGACCAGGGATCGCAAAGGGACCTCGAGCTGAATCACAAAATACCAGCCCACAGAACAATCGTGGAGTGTAGGCCGGAAATCTTCGGTGGAATTACTGCTCGGGGTCAGGACTACAAGTAGCCCAGAGCACAGCCTCAGGGGTTTCCAAAAAGCATATGCTGCTGCAAATGTACACGGTGCCCAGGGGTTCAGGTTGCACGGTCCCCACGAGGGATACGGGCCTCAGAATTGCTGAGAGCGCAGATCAACCTCAAAGACCACGGGAACCCACCTCCTGTATTGCAGAAATCTTCAGAGTCCTTCAGGAGCTTCGTAGATGCAAACCGGTCAGATGCGTTTTAGGTGCCTGCTCAGCAGGGAGTAACTCCTTTACTCCAAGGAGATTCTTCAGTCATCCAGCGTTGTGCAGATCGTCGAAGTACTTGGTTTCTGTAGCAAAGTTTAGTCCAGGTAATATCTAAAGTCCTGTAGTCAGGGGTTCCTATTTTATACCCAAGGAAGGGGTGGGACAAACTCTGGGGACCCACCTATGGGAGGGTCAGGACAGAGGGGTGGCTACACCCATGTCCTTTGTCCAGCTTCACACCAGAGCAGGAGCAAATGGCTCCTGCAACCGGTTTGAGCTGGACTATGTACAGGGACACCAAATGTGCCCCCAGTGCAGACATCAAAGCACTCTGAGAGTGCACCCACCCAGCCCCAATACACTAAAGCCTGTCTGGGAGGTGCTCACACCTCCCTGTGACAGGAAACCTATTGTCAAGCCTTCCCCTGCCGGAGTTTCGTCCAGCAGCAGGAGGGCAGACTCGTGTCTGTGGCTGGCAGCATCCATTTTGTGATGCCAGGGTCAAAAAAGCTGGTACCGGGTGTACCGGTGTTGTCATATTTCTCCCTCTAGGAGGGTGGAATCATACCTCCCACACCAGTTACTGGTGTGGGAGGTATGATTCCAAGGTGTTCGACACCAAACACAACATGTTTCCATGCAGCCGTTTTAAAGTTAGCATTTACCGCGAGGTTATAATGCACTTAAGTATATATGGTTGGCTGCATCACAAACAACCCCGGAGAATAGGTTCCGAAGGCTGCAGAGGGGCTCTGCTCATGCATGGGCACCCTCTCACATAAAACCCAGCACCCTGCCTTCAGGATTGATAAGGCCTGCCATAGGGGTGACTGATAGGTTTATATGTGCAGTGATTAGGATATAGTGAACCTATATCTAAGTAAGGGCTGCATGCACCACCTTACACAGGCTGCTGTAGCAGACCTGTGGTGTCATTTTAAAGGGTCTCTCAGGGGTGGCATAATACATGCTGCAGCCCCTGGGAGGCCTATGGGGTACCTATGCCCTGGGTACATAGTATACCATATACTAGGGACTTATAAGGGTACCCCAGAATCCAATCTGGAGTGTACCTAAAGTACATGCACAACCAATTTAGGGAGAAAGCAGATAAACTGGGGTCCTGATTAGCAGGATCCCAGTCAGACTAGTCAAAAACCAGCAAAACACCAGGAAAAAGTGGGGGTAACCATGCAGTCAGATTCCACCTTCCTACAGGCATGTCTATCAGATTTGCCTGGACATCCCGTGAGAAGCCAGTTGTCCTAAGCCAAGCGTGACGCCTCAAGGCCACTGTTGTGGAAATCGAACTGCCCAGCGAATCCGTCATATCAAGGCTACGCCGTATGGTGAATTTTGCTGCATCTCTCCCATCCTTAACAGCTTGAGACAGCACAGCCCGGGCCTCCTCTGAGACTTGTGGCAGCACTTGCGCAACCGTCTCCCAAAGGGAGTGGGAGAAACGGCCCAATAAGCACTCGGTATTCAGCAACCGCAATGTCAGGCTGGAAGAAGAAAAATTTTCTTCAAAATGAATTCAGCCTCTTGGATTCCCTATCCGGGGGGGGGGAAGGGAACGCGCCCTCGGACGTAGAGGCCTGCACCACCAAACTTTCTGGGGTGGAGTATTGGCTGAGGAACTTTGGGTCACCCGGAGCTGGGCAATGGCGGCGGACAATTGTCCTATTCATAGGAGCCCCTGTGCTAGGCTTGGACCACTTGCCTAGAAGGACATCAGTAAGTGCTTCATTAAAGGGCAAAAGGGGTTCTGAGGTGGAAGCCCCAGGCTGAAGCACTTCAGTCGGGAGATTAGTCCTGACCTCCACTGAGGGCAGCTCCAGTCCAAGGACCTCAGCTGCCCTCGTAACAATCATGGCGCATGGAGGTAAAACAACGACTTAGCCAGGAAGGAGGTCTCATCTCCCTCCCCCTGAGTGGGCTAGCGAAGTGAGCCATCAGAGCGGCAAGCTTCAAAGGCTCTTACTGCCTCTGATATGCAAGAAGGCTGTCTCCCCATGGAAGACAAAGCCCCCCTTAACCCAGACGTGCTGGACCCGGGCAAGGCGGGAAATTAGGTATGCAGGAAGTGTGCACTTCCAAGAAGGCTGGCTACACCCCTAAGGGTGGGCTGTCGATCTGCACACCTAAATTGGACTTCTGCCAACTTTAGGAGGGCAGAAGTAGTGGGTTCTGGGTAGGATAAGTGACCCACACCACCAGATGTGGTCACCTCAGGGGTGGATTAGCTGTAGGGAGTAGCTGACCATTCGCTACTAGCTCCCACACCCCTAACTCCCCTAAATCCAGGCTTTAAGGGAGACCCCTGACACCAGAACTTCAGATCTGATCAAGATGCTTCAAGGAAGCATAGCAAGAAGTTAGTTTTCCCCTACAACAAGACTTTGCCCTGCCACAAAGGAAGAGAGGGATACTGGATCCCTGTGGCACCATTGCTTGGTATTGCATGAGTGGCTTTTGTCCATGGGCAAAACTTGGCACTTCCTGGCAGAGGGACCCCTGTGGGAGCCAGAAGCAGTGTCAGTCTCCAATGGACTGGTGGAACTAGTCCCCTGCAAACTGCAGATAAAACGATGTGCAGAGACCAAAGAAGTGCTGGCCACTGGGCCCGCCAAGATATCGGTCAAAGAAAAGTGGTGCAGTGCATTCTGGGAGTTGTAGTTCGGCTCTCCCTGAAGTCTCAAGCCTTCACCTCACTTCCATGGACCTCCAGCTGCCGAGTTCCTTTAGATTACCTTTATCGCAACCAAGGCTTGTTGGTCACCAGGCTGGTGACTGACCGCGTAAGTCGACTCTGCATTAAGAGAGCAGCTTCCAGGAATAGCGACCGATGTCAGCAACGACCCCACTCTGGTATACCTGCATCTTCTTCTTGGCGGCGGCGGCCCTATGGAAAAAGCAGCCTTGGCGCGACCGGATTCAAGTTGATTGATAGGCCGCAGCTACCTCTGCACCCGGACTCACCGAGCATGGTAAAAGGGAACTGGCTGTTGAACTTTGGTCCTGGGACCCCAAAGACCTCTACCCTGCGAGGGTAGAAAGTAACTTGACCCCAAAGTGGCCTTTTATCACTAAGCAGCTTTTCCCATTGACCACAATGTTAAAAGCCATGTTTTAAAGCCCACTGACAGCTCAGAAGTTACCTCTGCACCTGGAGCTCCCGAGCACAAATACTTTGACTGTTGAAACTCTGTCCTGCACCCCCAAAGATCTCTACCCTGCGAGGGTGGAAAGGAACTCAACCCCTAAGTGACCGTTTGTCACTAGCAGAATTTCCCATTGACTGCAATGTTTATTTAATGCATTTATTTTCTAATGCTTTGAAAAATCATAACTCCGGTTATGTGTATGATACAAAGTTTATTTCGGTGCCTAAATTTATATAAAAATAAGCTATATTTTTATAGATTGGTGCAGGATTTCTTTCAAGTCATGTCAATTACTTATACCCCATGATGGTACTGTAAAATGCTTAACACATGTTCATCCAGTAAGGCCTGACTGCTCTATGCCACACTACCAGGACTGAGCTAAGGATTATTGTTGTTGAATCCAAGGATCATCTATGAGGCATTGCGGTAATATTACATGGTAAGGTCCCGCAGCCATACCACATAATTTTCCGCTTTCCTATAGGATGCATTGTAACAATACAGGTTACAACACAATCACAGTCCCAAGCTTGAATCTCAGGAGGACAGGATAGTAAGATTGCAATGGGTCATGTACTGCACTCTATTTATTCAAGTACGGGCTCTACCCATATCTATGTCTGCTCCAAAGTTTGAATAGTTGGCACCATGCCAAGCCGTCTGGTCATAGGCGCAGGAAGAGGCATTCAAGACATTCCAGCAATCTAGACAATCACCAATGGGCCAGAGGGTGACGGACATCACTGACCACTCGTCTGGGACTGCGGGCATCTCCTGCCACTGCCACATCTGAGGGAAGCCATTCACCCCCAACTTCAACATCACAAGACCATTGAGGGCAGCAAAACAATGACAGCTAACGTTGTGAAGACCATGACAATCACTCCAGAGTCCATCCATAACCCCATGAGCACAACACACACTCTTCATCCCCGCTCACTTGCAGGGGCAACCAGTGTGAGCCTCCAGAGTAGATTACTGTGATCTTTACCCAAACTTAAGAGGGTGCAGAATAAGAGTGAACACACGTCACCACTGAGGAAGACCCACACAACAGGAGCTATAAATGCACCCAGACTAATAAGGACAAAACATTCAAGTTCAGACTCTACGTCACAAGGAAATAATACCTACACTGCACACGTGACTCACAGTTCTACTGTGTGTACACATGACTCCCAGGACTCCCAGTGCCACTGTGTGTAAATGAGACTCCCAGTGCCACTGTGTGTACACGTGACTCCCATTGCCACTGTCTGTACACGTGACTCCCAGTGCCACTGTGTGTACACGTGACTCCCAGTGCCACTGTGTGTACACGTGACTCCCAGTGCCACTGTGTGTACACGTGACTCCCAGTGCCACTGTGTGTACACGTGACTCCCAGTGTCACTGTGTGTACAAGTGACTCCCACTGCCACTGTGTATACACGTGACTCCCAGTGCCACTGTGTGTACACATGACTCCCAGCGCTGAGCCCTACACACACGGCTCCTAGTGCTGCTACCTACACATGACTCCAAGAGTTTCTAGCTGCTATGTTCGCAATGTCAGTAGATATTGATATCACTCTTGGTGCCACTACCTTCACACATGACTCCCAGTGCCACTGCGTGTACATATGACTCCCAGTGTGCTACATAACACGTGAATTCCATTGCTGCTACCTTCATGCATGACTCCCAGTGTCCTATGTAACACATGACTTCCATTGCTGCTACCTTCACACATGACTCCCAGTGACTTCCATTGCTGCTCCCTTCATGCATGACTCCTAGGGTGAAATATAACATGTGACTCCATTGGTGCTACCTTCACACGTGACTCCCAGTGTGCAATATAACATGTGACTCCATTGCTGCTACCTTCACACGTGACTCCCAGTCTGCTCTATAACACATGACTTCCATTGCTGCTACCTCCACACATGACTCCCAGTGTGCAATATAACATGTGACTCCATTGCTGCTACCTTCACATGTGACTCCTAGTGTGCTATGTAACATGGGACTTCCATTGCTGCTACCGTCATGCATGACTCCCAGTGACTTCCATTGCTGCTACCTCCACACATGACTCCCAGTGTGCTATATAACACGTGACTTCCATTGCTGCTACCTTCACACGACTCCCAGTGACTCCCATTGCTGCTACCTTCACACATGACTCCCAGTGTGCTATATAACACGTGACTTCCATTGCTGCTACCTTCACACATGACTCCCAGTGACTTCCATTGCTGCTACCTTCACACATGACTCCCAGTGACTTTCATTGCTGCTACCTTCACACATGACTCCCAGTGACTTCCATTACTGCTACCTTCACAAATGACTCCCAGTGTGCTATATAACATGTGACTTCCATTGCTGCTACCTTCATGCATGACTCCCAGTGACTTCCATTGCTGCTACTTTCACACATGACTCCCAGTCTGCTCTATAACACATGACTTCCTTTGCTGCTACCTTCATGCATGACTCCTAGTGTGCAATATAACATGTGACCCCATTGCTGCTACCTTCACACGTGACTCCCAGTGTGCAATATAACATGTGACTCCATTGCTGCTACCTTCACACGTGACTCCCAGTCTGCTCTATAACACATGACTTCCATTGCTGCTACCTCCACACATGACTCCCACTGTGCAATATAACATGTGAATCCATTGCTGCTACCTTCACACGTGACTCCTGGTGTGCTATGTAACATGTGACTTCCATTGCTGCTACCTTCATGTATGACTCCCAGTGACTTCCATTGCTGCTACTTTCACACATGACTCCCAGTCTGCTCTATAACACATGACTTCCATTGCTGCTACCTTCATGCATGACTCCCAGTGACTTCCATTGCTGCTACCTCCACACATGACTACCAGTCTGCTCTATAACACATGACTTCCATTGCTGCTACCTTCATTCATGACTCCCAGTGACTTCCATTGCTGCTACCTTCATGCATGACTCCCAGTCTGCTCTATAACACATGACTTCCATTGCTGCTACCTCCACACATGACTCCCAGTGTTCAATATAACATGTGACTCCATTGCTGCTACCTTCACACGTGACTGCTAGTGTGCTATGTAACATGTGACTTCCATTGCTGCTACCTTCACACGTGACTCCTAGTGTGCTATGTAACATGTGACTTTCATTGCTGCTACCTTCACACATGACTCCCAGTGACTTCCATTGCTGCTACATTCACACGTGACTCCCAGGGACTTCCATTGCTGCTACCTTTATGCATAACTCCTAGTGTACAATATAACATGTGACTTCCATTGCTGCTACCTTCACACGTGACTCTTAGTGTGCTATGTAACATGTGACTTCCAATGCTGCTACCTTCACACGTGACTCCTAGTGTGCTATGTAACATGTGACTTCCATTGCTGCTACTTTCACACGGGACTCCTAGTGCGCTATGTAACATGTGACTTCCAATGCTGCTACCTTCACACGTGACTCCTAGTGTGCTATGTAACATGTGACTTCCATTGCTGCTACTTTCACACGGGACTCCTATTGTGCTATGTAACATGTGACTTCCAATGCTGCTACCTTCACACATGACTCCCAGTGTGCTATGTAACATGTGACTTCCATTGCTTCTACTTTCACACGGGACTCCTAGTGTGCTATGTAACATGTGACTTCCATTGCTGCTACTTTCACACGCGACTCCTAGTGTGCTATGTAACATGTGACTTCCATTGCTGCTACATTCACACGTGACTCCCAGTGACTTCCATTGCTGCTACATTCACACGTGACTCCCAGTGACTTCCATTGCTGCTACCTTCATGCATGACTCCCAGTGTGCTATGTAACACATGACTTCCATTGCTGCTACATCCACATATGACTCCCAGTGTGCTAAATAACACATAACTTCCATTGCTGCTACCTTCACACATGACTCCCAGTGTGCTATGTAACACATTTATTTTTTTATTTAGTATTTTATATAGCGCAAACGTGACCCGTTAGGGTGTCAGAGTGCTTAACAGAGATATAGCGGTCCCGAATGCGACCAATAGCAAGCAACATAAACTTACGCATGAAGAATAATATAAAACAGTATAAAACAGTGGACAGTAAAAGTTCTTAGTACTTACAATAATATCTGAGACTGACCAAATACGTCAAATTACAAATGATCTTTTACTATCAAAAGACTCAGAGTTCAAAGTTTAGCTGAGGGCTCATCTCAGTAGCTTAACGAGATAGGGGACCCAGGAAAAAGACTGTGTAGATCCCAATAAGTATCGAATCAGGAAGTCATTGAGGGGCCCTCTGATTATGAATCTGTAGCGAACGGAAAGATGAATCGATCGACAGACGAATTAGTTGATTCTTTGTAAAGAGTTATGGTAGGAATTTCCCCATTAGGAAGATCTTACCCTCCTTCTTGAATGTTTGGCGGTAGCGAGTTCCAGATTCTGGGTTCGGCGCCTGAGAAAGCTCTGTTGTATGTTTTCTTCTTCTGGAAGAGCGGCGGTTTCAGCACAAGATCTTTTGCGCCTTGGGAGTACCTGCCTCCTCCGGATATCATCACTTTCTGGGCACGGTATGCAGGTGTTTTTGCGTGTAGCGCCTTATGTGTGATACAGGCCAGTTTGAGTTGTACTCTGGCTTCGTATGGTAGCCAGTTCAGAGCTTTTAAGTGCGGAGAGATGTGATCAAATTTTCTAGATCCAGTTATGACTCTTGTGGCTGCGTTGAGACAGGCTTTTAGCGGAGCTGTTGAGATCTTGGGCAGGCCAGATAGAGTTGAACATCCGTATTCGATCCTCACGATGACCAACGCCTGAACAGCCATTTTGAGGTCTGACGTTTCTAGGAATGGTTTCAGTTTTCTAAGACAACTCAGGTGGTACCGGGCGTTTTTAGCCAACAAGTTGATGTCGCTTCGCATGTTCAGGTTCTTGTCCAACGTGATTCCTAGTGATTTGGCTGAGTCCACTAAGATCGGGGTGCAGTTAAGCGCGGTGATCAGTGTGGTCCATTCCTTTATTTCAGAAGAGATTTTGGGGAGTAAATTAATAAGAATTCAGTTTTTTGCTTGTTTAGTTTAAGCCGATTACTTGTTAGTCATTGAATGGTATCTTTAGCACTTCATTCATTGACTTAATCTCCTCCAGTGACGCGACTTTAATGTAAATCTGTGTGTCGTCAGCATACATATGAAACAAGATATTGGCGTGTCGCAGCCTCTCAGCCAGAGGTTCCATGTAGAGGTTAAAGAAAGTTGGGGAAAGAGTTGATCCTTGCGGTACACCAATCATAATAGGGGATGGTGATGATAGCTTTTGAGTAACTAAAAATCTTTGTGATCTATTCTCCAAGAAAGATTTAAACCATATGAGAACAGTTCACATGACTTCCATTGCTGCTACCTTCATGCATGACTCCCAGTGTGCTATGTAACACATGACTTCCATTGCTGTCACCTTCACACATGACTCCCAGTGTGCTGATTAGACATAGGACTCGCAGTGCACCTCACTGTTGTCAACCTTTCCAGTGCCGCAAACTGTACACAGCACTGCATTTACCACCACCTAGGGACTGGACTCACACTTCGCGGATCTGATTTACTAACACCGTGCCCGATTTGTTTTACTTTTGTAACACAAACCTGGTGCAACATGTTAGGTGCTATTTTATTTCCATGCATTTCAGGATTTGTGTTGAAAAAATTAGCCAAAGTAATGCAAAGTAGCAATATGCACTACTTTGCGCTAAGCGAGCATTCCATGGGAGGTACATGGGCTTTCTATGCAACCACTCATGGGTTCTGATGCAACTCCAACGCTGCTAACATTGGTAGACAGGGATTAGTTCCAAAAACGTACACCTCGTCAAGGCAGGTGTAACTATGGTCCAACTTTATATGTGTGCTGCACTGTACAGCACACTACAAAGTGGGAAACCTATTAAAGCATCGTTTTTAGGTCTCGCCTACGCAGCACGCATGCGCTCCATAGGAGGGCCTTTAGCCGTCGCTCTTCACTTTTTCAAGCACTGCACTCGTGCTTGTGGCGGCATCCACCTTGCGGGAGCGCACAGCGGCGTGCCACAAGCACGAGTGCAGTGCTTGAAAAAGTGAAGACTGCTTTCCCAAGCACGCGCGCGCGCCTACTGCTGCAGCATGCAGGCTTTTTTTTTTTTTTACTTTCAGCGCGAGGCGCGCGCTTGTTTTTTCTGTTGTTTCCATACATGCCAACATTTTAGAAGAAGGAAAGTGGAGATTAAAAAATAGATTCTCCGAGATATTTTTTTAAATCTCCCACTTTCCTCTTCTAAAATGTTGGCATGTATGCGTTCCCTGTACACGGCTGACGAGACCAATCTTTAACGCGGAGAGAACAATGCAGGGGTTTATTGCGAGAGCGTGAATGACAGAAAACATTCTGACTTTTCATCCAAAGTCAACAACGTGCAGCATGCGCAGTCCGTCCTCTGAGACACTAATAAATAAAGTCCTTCTCGCGCTCAATATGAATTCTCAAGCACGGCCATCCTGCCCGCCTTCTGCAACTCATTACCGGCCTTTACCTGGCTGTTAATTTACTTCCTCAAAACCGCTTCTGGCAACAAGGGGTCACGCAGCGGGACAGGAGGGCAAGACGGTAAGGTTCTGACCAGGAGCAAAAACCGCCGTACTCCCCCACCCACACTAGCATATCCTGCTGAGAAACATTAGCTCTTTTGTTTTGTGCTAGGGTTTTTCAGGTTCTTTTATCGCACTGCTTTGGAGCATGGGTGTGATCACAACGATTTACATATTGCATAGTTTCTAAACTCAGTACAGTGCTCTTGAAACTGTAATTTAATGCGTAGTACCAATTTAGGAATGCGGGTTTTAAAATAAATAATCTTTATTACTGAAATTAAATTACTGAAAGTATTCAAATTGAAAGGCACTTTATCTAACAGTTTTAAGCACTTTTCTGCACGAGAGCAAGAGTAATGCTGATGAGAGTATAGGATGTCGGTTTAATTGGCGTATTATTGAGCTGAATGAATTTAATCTAATGCTTTTGTACTTTGCACCTAATGACTCAATCAAACATAATGAGAAAAAGGCCAGACCTTTTGGCTTTGCCAATCCTTGTTAGTTCTTCAACACTTTCTTTAGAACCTTCCGTGATGTTTGGCATTGGCACTGCTTTTGCAGCTCTTTTTTCTGAACGCTGGGTACTATATAGCATTCTCTGTAATCGCAAACCCTCCTGATTTAAAGAAAACAAGCATTTGCAATGCAATAGGTGTCGCATTTACGCGAGTTTAAGCTGTTGGCATTTTAAATGACAATGCGTTTTATTTATGTTTCAAAAACGAAAACATAAATAAAAGGCATTGTCATTTACAATGCCAATAGCTCAAACTTGCGTAAATGCGAGACCTGTTGCATTGCAAATGCTTGTTAAAACTGCTGGTGCTCATGACCCAGCCCACTTAAAGCACTGACTATAACCGTTTCATTTCTATGGTTTTGAGACAGTAAATTGTGAACCCAACTATAACGTCCCTCCAACCTTTGGTTTTTTAGTGAATATAATTATATACATAAATATATATACATACATACACACACACACACACACAGAGGTCAGGAACATGTTATCATTTATTATCATGACAGAGATGATCTTCTGGACCTGGATCACCCTCTGCAAATTCTCTGCTCACACTATGGGTGTATGCAAAGAGACTATACACGGATTGTGTTTAAATACTTGAGTTTATAACTTATCCACCGTATGGCATAAACTATATATGCATATATACAGAAAATAAAGTACTGGGATTGAGGCATGGAAAAAAACAGCATGACCTTAATTTTGATGGCATGCAGTCTTGATGGACGGAAATGTCAACTCAAACTGAATAAACGTTGTTGACTGCAGAAGATAAAAGACTGAGTTGATGCAGTCGTGATTTTAAACTGCGACCCTCATTTAATATATCTATGCAACAATGACTGTACCCGCAAAGTTGTAGTGTTACTGCCCAAGGGCTTCAGTTCAGGATGAACACCAGACCATGATGTACCTCTCTGCTTTCGTTTGCTGTGTACAGAATAGGAATCTGCAGGTAAGGAATACTCTCTACCTGCCCCCACTGACTGGGAAGTGAGCATTCGCTGCAGCTGATTGAAGGCTCTCAGAAAGTGAGAGAAGCATTTCTAACGACACCTCCTGTTTTACTCGACCTTCACCAACATTAGACTATATTAGGTGATGTCTCGCTCAAAAATGTCAAAGCTTAAAAACTGTTCAGGTCAAATGCACAGTCAGAAAGAACGTAAAAATTCAGTCGGTAATCAGTAATGAATAGTGAACCATGAAGATACCCGAGGGTGATCGTATCCAGTATAAACCTTGTAAACAACACCCACAGAAAAAACACCCAAAACCACAATGGAGCCACAGAACTTCCAAAAAATAGCGCTGAACATTATACGAGCATGAGGTTCCTCTCTACCAACACATATTCAAAAATATTCCCCAGCTCGGAAACGCTAACCACAAGCATAAAACCTCTAGGGTATCTGAACGCTGGTATCATCAGCCACTGGTGCAAGGCTGTTGCTGTCATATAGAAAAGATCGCCATCACAAAGAAAAGATGGGTTTAATAGATGAGGGCATGGCTATGCTTATAAAAAAAAAAAGTCACATTTTTTTGTTGAGTGGCGTTTTTTTTTCTGCCTCCACATGGGGTTAGTTTTTAGGTCGAGCCTAGCGCAGCGCGCATGCGCTGCTCTAGGAAAACGACCTCTTGGAATCACTCTGGACTTTTCACACGCTTGTGTGTGTGCTTTTTTTTTTGAGCATTTTTTCTATTGGGCTTTGCGTGCGTCTTTGTAAAAAGACAGCACACAATTGGGCAAAGGCGGGTGCATGTCCCACCTTTCCCAGGAAATGTATCTGCCCACGGCCTACGGCTTGCGGTTACGAGCAGCGGCGCGCAGTGTGCCATCTGTTATGTGTCAGATTTCACACGAGCGCGCGCGCACCACTCATGGGACGCTGCAGCTGCATTCCTCGCATCCCATGGCGTTTTGCCTGCGGGAGCGAGCAGCTGCAGTGCCTCCTTGTTTTTGAACTACAGGCTCGGTGCTGCCACGGTCCCCTGCTAACTTGGTCTAGTTCCCTGTTCCGCCCTCCTTCTTTCATGCCTCTCCGGTCACCTCTGGCCCTCTCCCCTTGTATCTTGCTCTTCGTCTGTTTCTCTCCTCTCCCGTCTCTCTCTCTCTAATTACCTCTCACTCTGTTTGTCTCTCTTACTCTGTCCCATCTTGTTATTACTCCGTTCTTCCCCTTTCTTTGCTGTCTCCCGAGTTCCCCTTCATTTTTAGGTCTCACCCGAAAACGCTACAGGCTCGGAGCTCACCACGTACCTGTTCCGCCCTCCTTCTTTCATGCCTCTCCGGTCACCTCTGGCCCTCTCCCCCTGTATCTTGCTCTTCGTCTGTTTCTCTCCTCTCCCGTCTCTCTCTCTCTAATTACCTCTCACTCTGTTTGTCTCTCTTACTCTGTCCCGTCTTGTTATTACTCCGTTCTTCCCCTTTCTTTGCTGTCTCCCGAGTTCCCCTTCATTTTCATTATCGCCGAATGTAGCATCATTGGTGTGTTGTGATGTCACACTTAATGGATAAAGGACTTTATCGCATGTTAGTATAATGGTATTGTGTTCGTGTGGCTGCGCCTTCTCTTTTGCTTCTAAGCGCCCGCTGATTGACAAAGAGGTGTGTTTACTGTTTTAACTGCTCCCTTGGGTCACACAGTCACTCAGCTTGCAGGATACCAGTGAAATTCACTCTCCCCTCACTTCCTGCACACCGACAGCCTCGAGCTCACCATGACATGACTAGATGACGTATCAGGACTTCGTGCACCACACCAAACTATTCCCATAGAAGTTATTTCCTACAAACACACACCTTGCAACCACAGCTGCAGCCGCCTGCAGTCACTCCTGACAGGGCCTCCCTGGTTACAATGACGCATTGTACAAGTCCGATATAACATAATAAAGACATAACATAGCACCTACTCTGTGGGTACTAAGACACAATTCAATTTGTGGCGCACCTTACATAAATGACTGTAATATCATTATGGGGGTGCTCCAGAAGCAGAGGGCTTAGGCGAGGTCACCCCGGCTTCAAGCAGCGATTATTCCATTAAGTCCAGACCGCAGGCCCATCTGCGCCATTAGGCCTCGGTGTGTGATTCCATGACTGTCTGCGAGGGCGGGGGGAGGGGCTGCATTAGCACTCGGTGTGTGATTCCATGAGGGGACCTTCCAGGTCACTTGTCTGCATTACAGTAATGGCTGCTGGGCCTGGCTGGGTGTGTTGGTAGCTGAGACCCCCCCCCCCCCACAAACACAACTTACAATACAATATCAGGACAAAAGGAAACTGAGGACATTTTTTATTGTAAATACTTTTTTTTAATATGGTCGTTCAGTTGTACATAAAGCCTTCCTTGGTCATATATAAGGTAACAAAATGCTTCTGGCACTTTTTTATTATAACTTTTCAGCATGCTGCACAGCAGCCACACTTCTCTACAGCGTAGCTTAAAGACATTGGCAAAGTCAATAGCTCTGACTAAACACTTATAAGGTCCCAAAGGCGAGACCTATTGGCTATGCCAGTGCTTGTTTGTATTTGAAGTCCCCTCCAGTACAAAACCTCCTTGACAGAGCATACATCCACCCTTGCACTATGGTGCAAGGTGTGTGCGTGGAGCCTCTGCCGTGTAAAGTGCGCCAGCGCAAGGAGAGAGGAAACAGCAGCCTATCTTAGTAGCTATGGTGCTGTTCTGCTCTCGCCCTGTCACGCAGCGCAGCACCTTTGGTTGTTGTGCTGTGTTGCATTAAGAGTTGGTAAATCCGCCACCACCTCTCTGTGCTTACTCCTACCACAGCTGCCACCCGCTGACGGCAGCTGCTGACTTGAATCCTAGTGCCTGCTGCCAGTTCTCATGACTCGAGGCCCTTATTCGGGGTCACAATCACACAATTAATTAAAATGGATTAGGAGACGGTCCAGTCATTTTTTACCAATTTCTTTCATCCATAATTTGTATGAGTGTATATATATGTTTCACATACATCTTCACTAATCCACGGAAAACCAGTTCCCTATCCACTGAGGCTTGTAAAGGAGGAGCGCCTCATTTCTGTGGGTAGGGAAGAGGTAGAGAGTGCGCTGGTGTGAGTGTCTGAGAAGCAGTGTGTGTGAAGCGAGACAGAACATAGAGAGAGTCGCCCTCTCAGCCCTGGGCCATCAGCTCTTGGGGACTAATACGTCACATTAGAAGATTGAGCAGGTTTAGCAACAAGTGAGGCATATCGAGCTCTAGTGAGGTATATAGAGCTCTAGTGAGGCATACCAAGCTCTAGTGAGACATACAGAGCTCCAGTGAGGCATGCCGAGCTCCAGTGAGACATACCGAGCTGCAGTGAGGCATGCCGAGCTCTAGTGAGGCATACCGAGCTCTAGTGAGGTATACAGAGCTCTAGTGAGGCATACCGAGCTCTAGTGAGACATACCGAGCTCCAGTGAGGCATGCCGAGCTCTAGTGAGACATGCCGAGCTCCAGTGAGGCATGCCGAGCTCTAGTGAGGCATACCGAGCTCTAGTGAGGCATACCGAGCTCTAGTGAGGCATACAGAGCTCTAGTGAGGCATGCCAAGCTCCAGTGAGGCATGCCGAGCTCCAGTGAGGCATACCGAGCTCCAGTGAGGCATGCCGAGCTCCAGTGTGGCATGCCGAGCTCCAGTGAGGCATGTCGAGCTCCAGTGAGGCATACCGAGCTCCAGTGAGGCATACCGAGCTCCAGTGAGGCATACCGAGCTCCAGTGAGACATGCCGAGCTCCTGTGAGGCATGCCGAGCTCCAGTGAGGCATACCGAGCTCCAGTGAGGCATACCGAGCTCCAGTGAGGCATACCGAGCTCCAGTGAGGCATACCGAGCTCCATTGAGACATGCCGAGCTCCAGTGAGGCATACCGAGCTCCAGTGAGGCATACCGAGCTCCAGTGTTCATATAGGATTCTAGCGGGAGCTTCTGGCCCTTTCTAGGTTCCTGGGTATGGACGGCTGATCTCTAGCACCTTGATGCTTTCGGGTGACTGCTGCGCTTTATAAATCCTCAAATCAAATCAAATCAGTGAGGCATGCCGAGCTCTAGTGAGGCATACAGAGCTCTAGTGATGCATACCAAGCTCTAATGAGGCATGTAGAGCTCTAGTGAGGCAGACTGAGCTCTAGTGAGGCATACGGAGCTCTAGTGAGGCATACGGAGCTCTAGTGAGGCATACCGACCTCTAGTGAGGCATACAGAGTTCTGGTGAGGCATACCGAGCTCTAGTGAGGTATATATAGAGCTCTAGTGAGGCATACAGAGCTCTAGTGAGGTATACCGAGCTCTAGTGAGGTATATATAGAGCTCCTGTGAGGCATACCAAGCTCTAGTGAGACATGCCGAGCTCCAGTGAGACATACCGAGCTCTAATGAGGCATGCAAAGTTCTAGTGAGGCATACCAAGCTCCAGTAAGGCATGCCAAGCTCTAGTGAGGCATACGGAGCTCTTGTGATGCATACCAAGCTCTAATAAGGCATGTAGAGCTCTAGTGAGGCACACAGAGCTCTAGTGAGGCATACCGACCTCTAGTGAGGCATACAGAGTTCTGGTGAGGCATACCGAGCTCTAGTGAGGCATACAAAGCTCTAGTGAGGCATACCGAGCTCTAGTGAGGCATACCGAGCTCTAGTGAGGCATACCGAGCTCTAGTGAGACATACCGAGAACTAGTGAGGCATACCAAGCTCTAGTGAGACATAAATAAATCCGTATTTGTAAAGTGCAAACTACTCACCCTTACGGGTCTCAAGGCGCTGGGGGCCATCATGGAAATTAAGTGAGCTATTGCCCAGAGTCACATGGTGCTGAGCTGAGCTGACGCCGGAGCCGGGGATCGAACCGTGAGCCCTGTGCTCCGAAGTCAGCTGCCCTGGCCGCTGCACCACACCTCTCCACTCCAAGCTCTAGTGAGCCATACTGAGCTCTAATGAGGCATGCAGAGCTCACCTGATTCATACAGCGCTCTAATGAGGCATACAGAGCACTAGTGAGGCATACAGAGCACTAGTGAGGCATCCCAAGCTCTAGTGAGACATACTGTGCTCTAGTGGAGCATACCGAGTTCTAGTGGGGCATACAGCACTCTAGTGAGGCATACCGAGCTCTAGTAAGGCATACAGCGCTCTAGTGAGGCATGCTGAGCTCAACTGAAGCATACAGAGTTCAAATAGGGAATACCGAGCTCTAGTGAGGCATACCGAGCTCTAATGAGGCATGCAGAGCTCTAGTGAGGCATACCAAGCTCTAGTGAGACATACCGAGCTCTAGTGAGACATACCGAGCTCTAGTGAGGCATACCGTGCTCTAATGGGGTATACCGAGCTTTAGTGGGGCATACTGAGCTCTAGTAAGGCATACAGAGCTCTAGTGAGGCATGCAGAGCTCAACTGAGGCATGCAGAGCTCAAATAGGGAATACCGAGTTCTAGTGAGGCACACAGAGCTCCACTGAGGCATACAGAGCTCTGGTGAGGCATACACAACACTAGTGAGGCTTCCCAAGCTCTAGTGAGGCATACTGAGATCTAGTGGGGCATATCGAATTCTAGTGGGGCATACAGAGCTCTAGTGAGACATACCGAGCTCTAGTAAGGTATACAGAGCTCGAGTGAGGCATACTGAGCTCTAGGAGGGATACCGAGCGCTAGTGAGACATACCGAGCTCTAATGAGGCATGTAGAGCTCTAGTGAGGCATACTGAGCTCTAGTGAGGCATACCCAGCTCTAGTGAGACATACCGAGCTCTAATGAGGCATGTAGAGCTCTAGTGAGGCATACTAAGCTCTAGTGAGGCATACAGAGTTCAACTGAGGCATGCAGAGCTGAAATGGGGAATATCGAGTTCTAGTGAGGCATACAGAGCTCTAGTGAGGTATACAGAGCTCCTGTGAGGCACATTGAGCTCTACTGAGGCATAACGAGCTTTAGTGAGGCACACAGAGTTCTAGTGAGGCATACCAAGCTCCAGCGAGGAATACAGAGCTCTAGTGAGGCATACATATCTGTAATAAGGCACATGGTGCTCAAGTGAGGCATGAAGAGCTCAAGTGAGGCATGTAGAGGTCAAGCAGGGCATATGGGGCTTAGTGAGGCATAAATAGCTAAAGTAACGCATGTAGAGCCGAAGGAAAGCATGTATGCCTCATTGAGGCATATGGAGCTCCAGCAAGGCACAAAAAGCTCCAATGAGGCATACAGAGCTCAAGTCGTCCCAATGGCTACCTATGGAGTGAACTTGGGCGTCCTGGGGACAAAAAGGGTTTGTGCCTCTCTATTCAGAAACAAATATATTAACATTTTCTTTGTCCATATCGAAGCTGAAATGTGTAGGGGTCGCTTATATGGGTCAAATCAGGGGACAAGACCAAACTCGCCTTTTTCCAACAGACCCTTCCTGATGTTCTCTCAGAGGCAGCAGGCACTCGTTTCCGGTGAGGCTCGCATGTTGGGTACATGTCTCCTTCTTCTAAACAAGTCAGCAATCCCGAATACTGGCCAAAACGGGATACAAGGTGAGAAAAGACCAACTGAGCAGGGGTGAAGCAACGCAAGGTGTGTGCAACTTGTAATAGTCCAGTGGCAAACAAGCACCTGGATGTACAATGATCACTGGGAAAACAGAATGGAGGCGGGTTTAACTAATGCAATGCCTGTGTCTTTACATTAAATTCAGGCTTGAGTGGTACCTACGAGTGGCTACACCGGTGGAGGGTCCTCAGAGCTGGAAGGTGTCATAGACCTGGGAATGACGGTGGAGGGTCCTCAGAGCTGAGAGGTGTCATAGAGATGGGAATGACGGTGGAGGGTCCTCAGAGCTGAGAGGTATCGTAGAGATGGGAATGATGGTGGAGGGTCCTCAGAGCTGAGAGGTGGAGGGTCATCAGAGCTGAGAGGTGTCGTAGAGATGGGAATGACGGCGGAGGGTCCTCAGAGCTGAGAGGTGGAGGGTCCTCAGAGCTGAGAGGTGTCGTAGAGATGGGAATGACAGTGAAGGGGCCTCAGAGCTGAGAGGTGTCGTAGAGATGGGAATGACGGTGGAGGGCCCTCAGAGCTGAGAGGTGGACGGTCCTCAGAGCTGAGAGGTGTCGTAGAGATGGGAATGACGATGGAGGGTCCTCAGAGCTGAGAGGTGGAGGGTCCTCAGAGCTGAGAGGTGTCGTAGAATTGGGAATGACGGTGGAGGGTCCTCAGAGCTGAGAGGTGTCGTAGGGATGGGAATTACAGTGAAGGGTCCTCAGAGCTGAAAGGTGTCGTAGAGATGGGAATGACGGTGGAGGGTCCTCAGAGCTGAGAGGTGTCGTAGGGATGGGAATGACGGTGGAGGGTCCGCAGAGCTGAGAGGTGTCGTAGGGATGGGAATGACGGTGAAGGGTCCTCAGAGCTGAGAGGTGTCGTAGAGATGGGAATGACGGTGGAGGGTCCTCAGAGCTGAGAGGTGTCGTAGGGATGGGAATGACGGTGGAGGGTCCTCAGAGCTGAGAGGTGTCGTAGGGATGGGAATGACGGTGGAGGGTCCTCAGAGCTGAGAGGTGTCATAGGGATGGGAATGACGGTGGAGGGTCCTCAGAGCTGAGAGGTGTCATAGACCTTGGAATGACGGTGGAGGGTCCTCAGAGCTGAGAGGTGTCATAGACCTGGGAATGACGGTGGAGGGTCCTCAGAGGTGAGAGGTGTCATAGACATGGGAATGTTTAAATTTGCACTCAATGATTTGTTTACATTTCATTTAAGATCTACACTTCTCCTATATTGATGCACCTCCCTGCCGTCTTCATTGCACTGGACATCACGCTGCTCATCCAGGTCAGGGCCAGCGCCTCTCCACACACACCGAGTGGTACGGCTACCTTATCCATGTGGATATAGAAGCATTCCAGGGTGTGGAACCAATATTGAGCCATACTGAGCTCTAATGAGGCATGCAGAGCTCACCTGATTCATACAGCGCTCTCATGAGGCATACAGAGCACTAGTGAGGCATACAGAGCACTAGTGAGGCATCCCAAGCTCTAGTGAGACATACTGAGCTCTAGTGGAGCATACCGAGTTCTAGTGGGGCATACAGCACTAGTGAGGCATACCGAGCTCTAGTAAGGCATACAGAGCTCTAGTGAGGCATGCTGAGCTCAACTGAAGCATACAGAGTTCAAATAGGGAATACCGAGCTCTAGTGAGGCATACCGAGCTCTAATGAGGCATGCAGAGCTCTAGTGAGGCATACCAAGCTCTAGTGAGACATACCGAGCTCTAGTGAGACATACCGAGCTCTAGTGAGGCATACCGTGCTCTAATGGGGTATACCGAGCTTTAGTGGGGCATACTGAGCTCTAGTAAGGCATACAGAGCTCTAGTGAGGCATGCAGCGCTCAACTGAGGCATGCAGAGCTCAAATAGGGAATACCGAGTTCTAGTGAGGCACACAGAGCTCAACTGAGGCATACAGAGCTCTGGTGAGGCATACAGAGCACTAGTGAGGCTTCCCAAGCTCTAGTGAGGCATACTGAGATCTAGTGGGGCATATCGAATTCTAGTGGGGCATACAGAGCTCTAGTGAGACATACCGAGCTCTAGTAAGGTATACAGAGCTCGAGTGAGGCATACTGAGCTCTAGGAGGGATACCGAGTGCTAGTGAGACATACCGAGCTCTAATGAGGCATGTAGAGCTCTAGTGAGGCATACTGAGCTCTAGTGAGGCATACCCAGCTCTAGTGAGACATACCGAGCTCTAATGAGACATGTAGAGCTCTAGTGAGGCATACTAAGCTCTAGTGAGGCATACAGAGTTCAACTGAGGCATGCAGAGCTGAAATGGGGAATATCGAGTTCTAGTGAGGCATACAGAGCTCTAGTGAGGTATACAGAGCTCCTGTGAGGCACATTGAGCTCTACTGAGGCATAACGAGCTTTAGTGAGGCACACAGAGTTCTAGTGAGGCATACCAAGCTCCAGCGAGGAATACAGAGCTCTAGTGAGGCATACATTACTGCAATAAGGCACATGGTGCTCAAGTGAGGCATGAAGAGCTCAAATGAGGCATGTAGAGGTCAAGCAGGGCATATGGGGCTTAGTGAGGCATAAATAGCTAAAGTAACGCATGTAGAGCCGAAGGAAAGCATGTGTGCCTCATTGAGGCATATGGAGCTCCAGCAAGGCACAAAAGCTCCAATGAGGCATACAGAGCTCAAGTCGTCCCAATGGCTACCTATGGAGTGAACTTGGGCGTCCTGGGGACAAAAAGGGTTTGTGCCTCTCTATTCAGAAACAAATATATTAACATTTTCTTTGTCCATATCGAAGCTGAAATGTGTAGGGTCGCTTATATGGGTCAAATCAGGGGACAAGACCAAACTCGCCTTTTTCCAACAGACCCTTCCTGTTCTCTCAGAGGCAGCAGGCACTCGTTTCGGTGAGGCTCGCATGTTGGGTACATGTCTCCTTCTTCTAAACAAGTCAGCAATCCCGAATACTGGCCAAAACGGGATCCAAGGTGAGAAAAGACCAACTGAGCAGGGGTGAAGCAACGCAAGGTGTGTGCAACTTGTAATAGTCCAGTGGCAAACAAGCACCTGGATGTACAATGATCACTGGGAAAACAGAATGGAGGCGGGTTTAACTAATGCAATGCCTGTGTCTTTACATTAAATTCAGGCTTGAGTGGTACCTACGAGTGGCTACACCGGTGGAGGGTCCTCAGAGCTGGGAGGTGTCATAGACCTGGGAATGACGGTGGAGGGTCCTCAGAGCTGAGAGGTGTCATAGAGATGGGAATGACGGTGGAGGGTCCTCAGAGCTGAGAGGTGTCGTACAGATGGGAATGACGGTGGAGGGTCCTCAGAGCTGAGAGGTGGAGGGTCCTCAGAGCTGAGAGGTGTCGTAGAGATGGGAATGACGGTGGAGGGTCCTCAGAGCTGAGAGGTGTCGTAGAGATGGGAATGACGGTGGAGGGTCCTCAGAGCTGAAAGGTGTCGTAGGGATGGGAATGACAGTGAAGGGTCCTCAGAGCTGAGAGGTATCGTAGAGATGGGAATGATGGTGGAGGGTCCTCAGAGCTGAGAGGTGGAGGGTCCTCAGAGCTGAGAGGTGTCGTAGAGATGGGAATGACGGCGGAGGGTCCTCAGAGCTGAGAGGTGGAGGGTCCTCAGAGCTGAGAGGTGTCGTAGAGATGGGAATGACGGTGGAGGGTCCTCAGAGCTGAGAGGTGCGTAGAGATGGGAATGACGGTGGAGGGTCCTCAGAGCTGAGAGGTGGAGGGTCCTCAGAGCTGAGAGGTGTCGTAGAGATGGGAATGACGGTGGAGGGTCCTCAGAGCTGAGAGGTGTCGTAGAGATGGGAATGACGGTGGAGGGTCCTCAGAGCTGAGAGGTGTCGTAGGGATGGGAATGACAGTGAAGGGGCCTCAGAGCTGAGAGGTGTCGTAGAGATGGGAATGACGGTGGAGGGTCCTCAGAGCTGAGAGGTGGAGGGTCCTCAGAGCTGAGAGGTGTCGTAGAGATGGGAATGAAGGTGGAGGGTCCTCAGAGCTGAGAGGTGTCGTAGAGATGGGAATGACGATGGAGGGTCCTCAGAGCTGAGAGGTGGAGGGTCCTCAGAGCTGAGAGGTGTCGTAGAGAAGGGAACGGCGGTGGAGGGTCCTCAGAGCTGAGAGGTGTCGTAGAGATGGGAATGACGGTGGAGGGTCCTCAGAGCTGAGAGGAGTCATAGGGATGGGAATTACAGTGAAGGGTCCTCAGAGCTGAGAGGTGTCGTAGAGATGGGAATGACGGTGGAGGGTCCTCAGAGCTGAGAGGTGTCATAGGAATGGGAATGACGGTGGAGGGTCCGCAGAGCTGAGAGGTGTCGTAGGGATGGGAATGACGGTGAAGGGTCCTCAGAGCTGAGAGGTGTCGTGAGAGATGGGAATGACGGTGGAGGGTCCTCAGAGCTGAGAGGTGTCGTAGGGATGGGAATGACGGTGGAGGGTCCTCAGAGCTGAGAGGTGTCGTAGGGTTGGGAATGACGGTGGAGGGTCCTCAGAGCTGAGAGGTGTCATAGAGATGGGAATGACGGTGGAGGGTCCTCAGAGCTGAGAGGTGTCATAGACCTTGGAATGACGGTGGAGGGTCCTCAGAGCTGAGAGGTGTCATAGACCTGGGAATGACGGTGGAGGGTCCTCAGAGGTGAGAGGTGTCATAGACATGGGAATGTTTAAATTTGCACTCAATGATTTGTTTACATTTCATTTAAGATCTACACTTCTCCTATATTGATGCACCTCCATGCCGTCTTCATTGCACTGGACTTCACGCTGCTCATCCAGGTCAGGGCCAGCGCCTCTCCACACACACCGAGTGGTACGGCTAACTTATCCATGTGGATATAGAAGCATTCCAGGGGTGTGGAACCAATATTGGAACAGCTCTACCTCCACAATGAGGCATCAATACCTTGGAACCCAAAGAAGTAGGTCATCCCAGGATGGAAGTCTTACAGGATTGATTTAGGGCCAGACCTACAAGTGGATTGAAGGACTATGCACAGCGCTGTGAACAGAATACGATGAGAAAAGAGAAGCCACAGTAAAGCTCAGCGGGCTTCCAAAATACCAACAAATTTCCAAAGACCATGAACAAGCCAATGGGCAAGGTTCTTCACCTTGACGTTTATGCACAGCAGAGGTACGTGGGCCATAAGAACCAGAGTTGGCGGTATGTTGACGTTATTCAGCTTTGACAATATGCCTACCCCCAACGCCCCCACCACCCTCGCTTCACCTGTCTCTTTTGCTTCTTGGGGATACCGTTTATGAACCAGCCATAGCTTGTTGCTGAGATAGCACTGACCTTTTCTTTATCAGACAGGAAACAGAGGGTTCTAACTTTAATAGCGAGAGGGAGCTCGTCAACCTCAACCAGATGAGTGGTACCAGCGAAGGGGCAGAATAAAGAGGGTGTTGTGTGTGGCTTGAAGTAACTCATGCTTACGAACTGTGCGTGGCTTGACCTACTAGCTCTAGCACTGTGTTGCTAAAGTGAATTTCCAGAAAGTGGTAATCAGGGAACAAGCCACCAGCATTGCCAAAAGGCAAACCTGTGCACGAGAAGTGCTGTATCTCTTCTGATCTTATAGAAAATTAAAGAGATTTCACAGCTGAGGAGCAGAAAGGGACAAACTGCAGGCCCACTGAGGCATGATAATAAGTGCAAAGGTTTCGAAGAGCCATGCAGCCCTCCTCTATCAATAACCAGAGCTGCTTCAAACAGGGCACTTCCCAGCCCATCTCAATCCTGAGAGCATCCTGGACCTTCCCCAGCCCATCTCAATCCTGAGAGCATCCTGGACCTTCCCCAGCCCATATCAATCCTGAGGGCATCCTTCCTGCACGGCACCTTGTCATGGACCTCCCCAGCCCACATCAACCCTGGGAGCATCCTCCCTGCACCTTGTCAAGGACTTCCCCAGCCCATCTCAATCCTGAAAGCATCCTCCCTGCACCTTGTCAAGGACTTCCCCAGCCCATCTCAATCCTGAAAGCATCCTCCCTGCATCTTGTCAAGGACTTCCCCAGCCCATCTCAATCCTGAGGGCATCCTTCCTGCATGGCACCTTGTCATGGACCTCCCCAGCCCACCTCAACCCTGGGAGCATCCTTCTTGCACCTTGTCATGGACCTCCCCCAACCCACATCAACCCTGAGAGCATCCTCCCTGCACCTTGTCAAGGACTTCCCCAGCCCATCTCAATCCTGAAAGCATCCTTCCCTCACGGCACCTTGTCCTGGACCTTCTCCAGCCCATATCAACCCTGAGAGCATCCTTCTTGCACCTTGTCCTGGACCTTCTCCAGCCCATCTCAATCCTGAGAGCAACCTTCCTGTACCTTGTCATGGTCCTTCCCCAGCCCACATCAATCCTGGGACCATCCTTCTGCACCTTGTCATGGACCTTCCCCAGCCCATATCAATCCTGTGAGCATCCTTCGTGGACCTTGTAATGGATCTTCCCCAGCCCACATCAACCCTGAGAGCATCCTTACTGCACCTTGTTATGGACCTTCCCCAGCCCATCTCAATCCGGAGAGCATCCTTCCTGCACCTTGCCCTGGACCTTCCCCAGCCCACATCAACCCTGAGAGCATCCTTCCTGCACTTTGTTATGGACCTTTCCCAACCCGCATCAATCCTGAGAGCATCCTTCCTGCACCTTGTTATGGACCTACCCCAGCCCATCTCAAACCTGAGAGCATCCTTCCTGCACCTTGCCCTGGACCTTCCCCAGCCCACATCAACCCTGAGAGCATCCTTCCTGTACCTTATTATGGACCTGACCAGCCCATCTCAATCCTGAGAGCATCCTTCCTGCACGGCACCTTGTCATGGACCTTCCCCAGCCTATATCAACCCCGAGAGCATCCTTCCTGCACCTTGTTATGGACCTTCCTTAGCACATATCAGTCCTGAGAGCATCCTTCCTGCACCTTGCCCTGGACCTTCCCCAGCCAACATCAACACTGAGAGCATCCTTCCTGCACCTGGTCATGGACCTTCCCCAGCCCATATCAACCATGAGAGCATCCTTCCTGCACGGCACCTTTTCATGAACCTTCCCCAGCCCATCTCAACCTTGAGAGCATCCTTCCTGCACCTGGTCATGGACCTTCCCCAGCCTACATCAACCCTGAGAGCATCCTTCCTGCACCTGGTCATGGACCTTCTCTATCCTACATCAACCCGGAGAGCATCCTTCCTGCGCATGGACCTTCCCCAGCCCACCTCAATCCTGGGACCATCCTTCCTGCACGGCACTTTGTCATGGACCTTCCCCAGTTCACATCAACCCTGAGAGCATCCTTCCTGCATCTTGTCATGGACCTTTCCCTGCCCATCTCAACCCTGGGAGCATCCTTCCTGCACCTTTTCATGGACCTTCCAAAGCCCATCTCAACCCTGGGAGCATCTTTCCTGCACCTTTTCATGGATCTTCCACAGCCCACATCAATCCTGAGAGCATCCTTCCTGCACGGCACCTTGTCATGGACCTTCCCCAGTCCATCTCAATCCTGGGAGCATCCTTCCTGCACCTTGTCATGGACCTTGGAGTGGCATCATTAAAGAGATAAACAGGGGCCATATCAATATATTTATTAACGCAAATTGACCCATGTGGATAGGGTAAAACCTTCAAACATAGGAAAAGTGATCTCACCTTAGCAAGAGAAGAAAATGTAGTTTGTACAAGTGTGCTGGACCCTCTGAGGCCATTATCCCTCAATGGCACCGGGGAAGCTGACATATGCCTCTCTGAGGACAGGAGGACTGACACCCCTGGAAGCATTAAAAGAAGTAGCCCAGTTTTTTGAGAATCTATTTTATAGCTTCCAAGGTCGGTGAACCTTTGAATTCATTCCAAGACAGGCTGTATATCCGCGTGATCTGCTGGTGAAATTAGTGCCATGTTGCTTTCATACACTGTGAGTTTAGACATACCCATGGCTGGAGGGTGGGGTAGTTCACGCTACCTATCAAGAGTGCTATAGGTTGCTATAGGGTCAATGTATAATGCAAATAGGATTGGAGACTTGGGGCATTTACATAACTTTCACTTCCTGAAAAGCAATGGAATTTATCATTAAAGCAGCTGTGGAGCCTTCATTCAAAGAAGCTGTTCACCTCCTCGCATTGGAAGAACAATCCATATGAGGAGGAACAGAAAAGGAGAAGCCGCAGCTCACAAAACCAAAAGCTTTGTTCACGTTACCCTGAATTACTGCGGCCAGAATATGCTGGGTGGTGAAAAGGGTCCACTGTCTCACTGAGACAATCAATATGTGTTCGCCTCAGTGAGACAATACTGAGATAATACTGGTTTTCCTTAATGAGGTAATACTGGTATGCCTCAGTGAGACAATATTTCTTTGCTTCAGTTAGATAATACTTATATGCCTCAGTGAGATGATACTTGTTTGCCTCAGTGAGACAATACTTGTTTCCCTCAGTGAGACAATACTTGTTCACCTCAGTGAAATAACACTTGTTTGCCTCAGTGAGGCAATACTTTTTGCCTTAGTAAGACAATACTTGTCTGCCTCAGTGAGACAATACTTGTTTCCCTCAGTAAGACAATACTTGTTCACCTCAGTGAAATAACACTTGTTTGCCTCAGTGAGGCAATACTTTTTTGCCTTGTAAGACAATACGTGTCTGCCTCAGTGAGACAATACTTGTTTGCCTCAGTGAGACAATATTTCTTTTCCTCCTGGGACAACATTTGTTTGCCTCAGTGAGATAATACGTGTTTGCCTCAGTGGGACAATATTTGTTCACATCACTGAGATAACACATATTTGCCTCAGTGAGGTAATACTTGTTTGCCTCAGTGATATAATACTTGTTTGCCCCCCTGAAGAAATACTTGTTTGCCTCAATGAGACAATAATTGTTTGCCTCAGTGAACCAATACTTGTTTGCCTCAGTGAGACAATATTTCTTTGCTTCAGTGAGATAATATTTGTGTGTCCAGATATACAGTATTTCTTTCCCTCGGTGAAATTGTACTTGTTTGCCTCAGTGAGACAATATTTGTTTGCTTCAGTGAGATAATATGTGTGTGCCTCAGAGATACAGTGTTTCTTTGCCTCAGTGAGATTGTACTGGATCACCTCAGTGAGATAATACGTGTGTGCCTCAGTGAGATGATACTTGTTCAACTCAGTGAAATAACACTTGTTTGCCTCAGTGAGGCAATACATGTTTGCCTTAGTGAGAAAATACCTGCTTGCCCCAGTGAGGCAATATTTGTTTGCTTCAGTGAGGTAACACGTCTTTGTCTCAGTGACATAATACTTGTTTGCTTCAGTGAGATAGTACTTGTTTGCTTTAGTGAGACAATATTTCTTCGCCTCAGTAAGACAATACTTGTTTGCCTCAGTGAAACAATACTTGTTTGCCTCAGTGAAACAATATTGCCTACCTGGGACAAAATTTGCTTGCATCAGTGAGATAATACTTGTTTGCCTCAGTGAGACAATATTTGTTCGCTTCAGTGAGATATTTGTGTGCCTCAGATATACAGTATTTCTTTGTTTCAGTGAAATTGTACTTGTTTGCCTCAGTGAGACAATATTTGTCTGCGTCTGTAAGATAATTCTTGTTTGCCTCAATGACATTATTCTGGTTTGCCTCAGTGAGACAATGTTTCTTTGCCTCAGTGAAACAATGCTTGTCTGCCTCAGTGAAACAATATTTGTTCGCCTCAGTGAGAATATACTTGTGTGCCTCAAATTGCGAATACTTGTTTCCTTCAGTGAGAAAAAGCTTGTTTGCCTCTAGCAGGCGGGATGGAATTAACCCATTTTGGCCTATGCGTTCATGGACCAGGCGCAAGTTACAATCCTATTTGCCAGCAGCCTTATTAATATTTTTAAATCTCTTTTCAATAGAGTTTTTGGTCTGTGAAGGAGGGTTCTAAGAGAGATTTATTAGATTGTGGAAAGCTCACAAGTATTCGGGTGTAAAAAAATGGTAGGATCACGCCACCTTAAACAAGGAGTTAAACGAGTTAGCAAGATGCGATTTTAGAAGGGGTGAAAACGTTTCATACATTTTGACTGTAAGACCATTGTCCCTGGCAGCCTTACAATTTGGCAGGCACTTACTGACACCAAAAACTTTGTCTCCTGTAAAAGGACAGCAACATTTGCAAAAGTCTTGTCCAAGATTCATCATATCACTAAGCTATTTAAGATCTATTTTGTAACACCAAAGGGCAATGTAGGGGTAGGATCGTCACACTGGGTGCAAAGCCTGCCTTCTCTGGGCTTCGACTGTGACACTGGATGCCCGGCCTGACCCCTGTGGGTGTCTTTTGTCACATTCACTCTTGGCCCATCCGGCCTTCCCATTCACACTGGGTGCAGTGCCTGGCCCCTCTGGTCTCCTTTGTCACATAGGGTGAAGTGCCTGGCCCATCTGTTATGTTATGTTATGTTATGTTAAGATGTTTTGAGCGCTCAGCTGCCCCAGCAAAGGGGCGTCCCGGCGCTAAGAGCAGTGGTAGCAGCTAGCAGCAGGAGTCCGGCCTAGCAAAAGAGAAAAAGCCAAAGGGTGTCAAAGATGACAGACGAGGGAGCAGGTAGCCTAGTGAGGAAACAGGTGGGTTCTTAGTGCTTTTCGAAAAGCCAAATAGTTATCCATACTCCGGATGTGACATGGAAGGCCATTCCACAGCTTAGCTGCCAATACGCGGGCGCGGGCCCTCTTCACACGTGGGGTCGACGCCAGCTGTTGGTCTGCAGAACGTAGCTGACGCGTGGGTATGTAGGCGGAGAGTAGGCCAGATAATATCCCGGGGATAGGATATTTCAAAATCTTGAACGCAAAGCAGAGAGACTTGAACTCCACCCGCCTCTCTACTGGCAGCCAGTGTAACCGACGAATGGTGCTGGAGGTGGAGCAGCGTCTGGGCATGGCAAGAAGAGTTCTGGCGGCGACATTTTGGACCCTCTGCAGTCTTGCAATCTCGGCCCTGTTGGCCCCAGATAGAGCACGCTGGCATAATCTAATCTTGACAGCACAGATGCCTGCACGATCGTCTGCCGGATAGAGGGGTCAAAAAGCCCAGCATGGGCCTGAGGCGCAGAATACCAAAACAGGTCGCCGCTACCCTCTTAGTTTGATCTAGGAAACTAAGCGCCGAGTCGACCCAGACGCCAAGATTTTTCACCACCTGTTTGGGAGTGGGAGCTGGTCCCAGGGTGGTAGTCCACCAATGTCCGCTCCATAGCTCAGGATCTTTCCTTACCAGCAGGACCTCAGTCTTGCTGGCGTTGAGCTGGAGACAGTTGGCGGTCATCCACCCTGCAACATCCACCAGCCCACTTGGAAACTTAGCAGCATCGTTTAGACAGTCGTTGGAGAGGGCGACTACTAATTGAGCGTCGTCAGCATATGACACTATAGTCAGCCCGCTCCTCTTGGCTATTGCGGCTAAGGGCTGGACGTACAGGTTAAAGAGCGTTGGACTTAGCGAAGAGCCCTGCGGAACGCCCTGTTTGATGGAGTGCACCCTAGAAGAAAAAGGGGGGGCCGACACCTGAAAGGAAGGACGTGAGCCACGCCAGGGCGGGGCCCATCTGGCCTTCCCATTCACATTGGGTGCAGTGCCTGGCCCCTTTGATCTCCTCTGTTACACTGGGTGCAGGGCCTGACCCCTCTGGGTCCCTCCTGTCACACTGGGTGCTGTGCCTGGCCCCTCTAGTCTCCCCTGTCACATTGGGTGCTGAGCAGGACCTCTTTGGATCTCTACTGTCACACACCTGGTACAAAAAATACATATAGTGGCGCACAAACAGTAAATAATAATGTGAAAGTGCCGAAATCAAAATGTAGAATATTCCATAATTTCTCTATTGTGCTTGTACTGTAGACATATAGATCCAAATGTTACAGCAAAACAACACAGTCAACGCGTTTCGTTCACTACTGTGAACTTCTTCAGGGCATTCTTATTTTGTACAGCCAACATACCATGATATGCGTCTCGTGAAACTGCAGTTCACCATATATTTGCGGGGTCCCATTAGATTACAAACCCGGGATCCTTTAATATCAGGCCAGGCCTCCCCCGTACTTGACACCTTAGTCCATGTCCAGTACTGTAGACAAACCACAACTCACACCGTGTGAGTGCAAGAACGAAAGAGTGCCGGATAGTAAAAAGATTCAGGGTGTAGAATCTAACGGGATCCCGTGCATGTACGGTTATATTTCCATATGGTGAACAACAGTTTCACAAGACGCATATCATGGTATATTGGCTGTACAAAATATGAACACCCCGAAGAAGTTCAGAGTGGCGACCGAAACTAGGGCTGGGGGGAACTCGCGGAATTCCGCTACATTGCACTGAAACAGCGCGCGATTCCGCAGAGTTCCGCCCGCCCTACGGTTCACATTACAAGCGTTTTGAGGCTTAAATCGTCCCGCCAGGTTTAGTGCTTTGAAGGCATATTCTCAAGGAGCTATCGCCGAGTTAACGGCACATTATCGCAGCCAAAGTCGCGATAAAATTATCGCCCCATTCACAAGCTGGTGCAAACAGCCGATACCACCAGTTTACTTGCGAAAGCATCCGCAAAAACATCGCCACAGATGACCCCGGCAACTATCGCTAATGAGATGCAGAGTAGGCGTTCCCGAGCAAAAAGCCGCGACAACACCACACCTCAACATTCACAACGACCAGCCACATCGGCGGTAAGACCACAAAACAGGCGATAAGGCGCGTTAGAAGCAGGAAATTAACACCTGCTCCGACCTGGTGTAAAGTCGGATGACAACCTGCACCATCAAAGGGAGCCCAGCCCAGAGCCACACATGAACAACAACAGATGCCATGGAGCCACTCACCATGCATCCCGGAGCCCCGAGAGGGCAACAACCCCACCGCCACCACCCCCAGGACCGCCACTCCCCCCCGGACCACCCCCCAGCGGACCTTCAGGAAATGCACCAGCCTCACAAACCTAACACCAGACAATGTCAATGCCCACTACAGGCTCAAAAGGACAACCATCCCCCGCATCCTGAACATCATTGCCCACCGGCTGAGGGTACCAACACAGCGGACAACCAACATCCCTCCGCAGACAAAGCTGCTGGCTGTGCTGCACCTGTTGGCCTCTGGTACCTCCCAACCAACAACCGCCAGAGTCGGAGGAGTCGCACAGCCAGCCCCATCCAAGTTCCCCACACCTGTCCTGGATGCCATCATCAGCTAGGTACCCCAGTACCTATACGACCCCCAAAGCGCAGGAACAGCTGGAGACCAAGCAAGAACTATACGCCATAGCTGGATTTCCGCACGTGTTGGGGCAATCGACTGCACACATGTCCTACTTGTGCCCCCTGCCGACACCGCACACAAGTACCGCAACAGAAAGCACACGCATCCCATCAACGTGCAGGCAATAGTGGACCACAGGGGACTCCTCACCAATGTCGTAGCCAACTACCCAGCCAGTGTGCATGATCCCTTCATCTTCCGACAGTCCAACATCAACCAGCGCTTCCAGGTTGGCACCTATGGAAATGCACTGCACGTTGTCAAGTACCAAATGAACACACCACACCTCTCAACTCCACGATCATGCAACTCACAACTCTGGCACTGCACACGTCACAAAATCACATACAACATGCCAAACAACATGCCAACCCACCAGACACGACAGCACAACTTACTGTGGCAACATTGGTTAGCCATGTACATGAGCCATCAACGGCATGGCACCCCAGCCACACAATACCGGAATGTGGGAAGAGGTGGGAACCAGGCATGTGCGAAGGAGGCAAGTCACCCATGAATGAGAATGTACACAATGCCAGGTGTGGTGGAGATGTGCTGGACAGACTGCAGTATGCAGACCACAGACATATCCATGTCTACATAAACTGCTGGTGTCTGGAGTGTAGTGGACAGTGGACGCAACCATGTCACCCCAGCCAGTGGGGAAGCCCAAGGAAATGTAGCTTGTGACGTCCCCCCCTGTAAGCGTGTGCGGAGTGGGCTGGCCCGGCGTACGCCAGGCCAGCGTAGGGGTGTGAACAAAAAGCATGTAGCTCTGGGCGTGGTTCTCTTCCGGAATGCCCAACGGGTCTGCAACGGTGGCGCCTCCCACCCCGCCACGAGGCCGACGCCGTCACCCTGAGCGGTGTGGCCTGCGATCCTGTGCGCCTGCTGCACCCGGGCCGCTGGTCCCCGAACCCATCATGCCCGCCCCTGCGCAGCCAGGCCTCACTGCTCACCTGCCGACACCGGCATGTGTCAAAGAGGGCCCACCACGTGCCGGCGCAAGCTCCAAGCCCAAAGCCCACGGCCTTGGCAGCCTCCTCAGACCATCACGGCCTCCGCGACACAGGCCCGCTTTACTCCTTTTTTGTTGACGGACTCCACCGCTGCCTCTGGCCTACACTGCGGTCAAGTAGGTCACACATTTGGAAGTTGATTACACAATGGCCGAGTACACACTTTACGGCGGAGTTTATATCACTATACTCCCTTCGATGTGGTGACACAAAGTATGTGCATGGCATCCCAACCACACGTGTCTGTGGGCCCTTGATGACTACGAAATCGGCCTACACTGCGGTTGAGTTGGCCACACATTGGGAATTCTGTCATGAATCATTTATGGCAGACTTGACATCATTGTACTGGTATCATCGCAGACTGCATCCCCTTTCAGCTCCAGTGCCACTAAGTCTGTTCCCCGACATCCATGGACACTTTCTGGTTGAACTTTGGTGGCGACTGAGTCTATGGACTGGGGCTTGTCTTCATCATCATGTCGGTGATACTGACTTTTGTGGCAAAAACGAGGCTGTAGCATTCCACTCCTCCATTTGCAGCTTCCGGCCGGCGTCTGCCCTCTGCATCATGCCCTGGAGGACACCTTCCACTGTCCCCAGCAAACCTCCGCTACATTCACCTTCGACATCGACGAGGACCCGCTCACCTCGCGTGGCCCTATCTCACTGCACCGCAAGTCACCGTCCCGTGGCGGTGTGCCTGTGCCTGCCGCAGTGCATCCGGGGCCACTAACTCTGTGCAGCTCAAGTCATGGCCCCTGTCTGATAGCATATTGGATGGCCTCTGGGTCAGTGGACTGGGGAGCATCAAGGCCATGTGTCTGTGGCCCTGCGCTGTCCGCTGCCTCCGGCCTCAACTGCGGCCCACCTGGGCTCACACATCAAATCGAGTCCTGGCCTGCCCGGACGTCGCATCACCGCAGGATGCACACGCCACCACCGCCAGGACCAACTCCAAACAACAGGTGCCAGAGTCGTAAGTGTCTTACTGCCAGACTATCAGAGTTGCTCACACCAGTCGTGGGTGCCATCATCAGCTTGTTCCCTGCTCAGCTCTTCAGGTGCCACTTACTCAGTGCACCACAAATCAAGGACCATTCTGCTTGCATGTTGGGTAAACACTGTACGTTCCCCGGATACCACCATGATGCTTCACAGTTGTTTCTGTTATGCTGGTGTTTTCTGTTTCCACTTTAATTGTGATCACTGTTCAAGTTGTTGCCTGCACCAACGACTCCATGAGGGCTGGCTTACACCCACCCCACACACATCCAGCACATGCGTCACTGTACATGTGACCATGCCAATAAAGGTGTCGAGCGCACGTGCCCGTAGCCAGTTCAATGAACTATCTGAGTGTGTCCGTGTGCTCATGATGTATGCATTTGTGCCCCGGGCACTACAACATTACATTTTGCCATGTACAGAGGACGCAGCCATGTCACCGCAGGCAGCGGGTGGGACATTGCACATGTGGCTTTGTCGTCCCCCACTCAATACGTAAGAGGAGTGAACTGGGCCGGCGTACGCCAGTCTGGCGTGGGGGTGTGGATGATCATCCCGTGGCTCTGGGTGTGGTTCAGTACTGGAAATGTGCAAAGGCATGTGTCTCTGTCGCAGTGTGGGTCTCCGTTGGGGAGTGTAGGTGGGCCCTGATGGGACTTAGACACCCATGTATGTGATCTAGTTCGGCTTCCATGAGGTAGTACCCCACCCGCACGTGTTCGGCCACCCCCTTCTGGCAGTCTGACACCTGGCCTTGGAATGTGATGTGTGCTTGGGTGGGCTGCTGGGAGCCAGCCGGGGTGGTGGGTGCGTCCAGCTGTGTTGTCTGTGCAGGGGGTGGGGTATCCTAGATGCAGCAGTGCTGCCGTGCTCCTGGAGGTCGATTGCCTAAGATGTCCATGGACTGTTGTGGGGCGTAGGTGTCGGAGGTGTGGTGGTCCTCTTCAGCATCACTGTAGAGTTGTCTGGTCTGCTCTGCTGGAGGTGTTGTTTGTCCCTCTGCAATGTGATGGGGAGATGCTTGTTGACATTGTGTTGGCATGTATGTTGCCGCATTGTTCAAGTTTACATACAGACTTCATGTCAATGTACATTGTGACTGTTTGGGAGGGGCAGACTATTTGATGCGGGACAGTGGACATTTGGACTACATGACATGACGTAGGTGAGGTTGTCCACATACATTTGCATCTCACAGTTTCCTGCTATGTCAGATGTGATTGGCCATTTTCTACGCACAGGCGGACCCAGTTGTGTCCTCTGTTCAGCAGTGTAGGTGTTGGACTGTGTACCACTTTGTCGTCCATGTGGGTGTACTGTCATTGCTATGTGTCTGTGCTGCATTGTGTGGGAGTCGCACCTGCAGCTGTGATTTTGCTGCCCCTTATCCCTTGGAGGCGGTGTGCCTTTGGCTTTTGTGCTTTTGAGGTGCTGTGATGTTGGCGACTTGGGTCATTTGTGCCCTTGGACGGTTTTTGTACTCTTGTGCATTGTTTGTCTGCAGATGTGTTGTTGACGTCAGTGGTTGTTTGTGCAGGTGGATGTGTCAGAGTGTGACCTGCTCCTTTCCGGATGTGGTCCACACTCAGCCACCTCAGTCTCGTGGCGTGCACAGTGTCATGGTGATTGTACTCCAGCCATGCTGCTGGTCATGTGGTGTCACTTGCATTGTCAGTGTGGCTCTCACATACGCATCTTTGCTGTGTTTCGCACAGGTGCATGTGTGTGTTGTGTAATTGGTGATGTGTGGGGTGGGACCCCTTTGGGCACATGGTGAACGGGGGCCTACTTGATGTTTGTATGTGTGCTGCAGTGTGCCACGGGGATCGGGGACATGACCCAGGGTCGTTGTGGGTGTGCGGTGTGCTACACGTCGTTGTGCATATGTGCCATTGTGCCCGTCCCCTCCCCGTACCCACAGTCCCAGTTCATTACTCACCCTGTTGCTTTTGTGTCAGGTCATGTCGAGCAGTGTCCGGACTCCCGACTCCTTGCACCGTCTACACACTGATGACTGTGGCCGCCATTTGCTCCAGCTCCTCCTGTGGCGCAGGACTCCCACCTCCATTCGCCGTTGCTGCCTTCCTGTTGGCAGCGGGTTTCTGCTTGATTTGGCTTTTCACATTGTTCCAGCGCATCTTGGCCTCCTCTACACTCCGGCTGCATTCACGATGGAATGCCATTTTTCCATCTGTGTTGCCAATGACACGGTGGAGGTGACGGACAGTTGTTGTTGGTGCTCTGTCACCTCCGTGACGACGATCCGGTTGTCATGCAGACTGTACCCAGTCTTCCTCTTCCTCTTCTCCTTGGCCTTCCCCGACCCCGAGGTTCCTTGCTGGTGGTCTGTGGGGCTTGTGGGGTTCGCGTTGACCTGGGCACTCGTTCCGGGTGCCTCCATGTTGCTACGCAGTTCATTTTGTTTATGGTGTGTTTTTCTGGTTCAGCTTTTATGGTGCATTTTCCCGCATTACGCGTGGGGATTGCAGGCCTGTCGCTGGTTTTCGCTGATTTTTGTATCGCGGTTGGCCTCATCGCAACTTTATTCGCGTTAGTGTTTCGCATTTTTGCGGCGTCGCGTTGATTTTAACGCGGTCATTTGACGCGTTATCTTGTGACTATCGCATGGTACCGCCGTGTTGTGAATACCACGTTAACACAGAGTTGTTTTCCCGCGATGGACTGCGATGTGAGGGGTTGCGTTAAGCTACACTTGCGGTAGTTATCACACGTTCTTGGGAATATGCCCCTGAGTGGGGTGTCTGCGGCCTTCTATGGCTTGCTGCTGAGGTGGCTGGTGCCAGAAGGCATGCTCTTGTTTAAACCAGGAGAGCGCAGCTCACAAGTTTAAAAGGGTTTCAGCGAGGAGTTGGGTGCGGTTGAAAGGAGTACAGCTACATTTGAAAGGAAATAAGAATCACGACCGAGTATCGAGTTTCCCACCACCCACCTCAACAGGTACGCAACCTACTGACTAGGATTGAATTGTCAGGGCAGACTGACCGCAAACTGAACGCGAATATGCGGAGTTAATAGGAATTCACTATTTACGTTTCCAGCAGCCAGCCTAAGATGCTCACGGCAAGTGTCTTACACACTTAACGCCCGGGAGGACTCTGCCGTTATTGTTTTATATGAAGCTCATTGTGTGTGCGGCGCGGAATTATTGCTGCGAAGAATTAAGGAATAAGTCATTGAATTACAGGCCTTGCCTGAATGATTGCTTGTTGTATTAGGTTGGAGGGCGCCTCGGGCGCATCATCATGCGCCCATCTTCCTTCAAGGCAGAGCTTAATGAGATAGTGTTCGACACACACAGACAAACCCAAGCTAAATTATAATAAACGACACGGCTTCCTTCATCTTCTTGTCTGAACAGTGCAAAGATAAAGGAACCATGAGTCAGGTCCAGTTTTTTTTTATTTTGCTGGCAATAAGGTACTTGTGAAACACAAATTAAGATTTACGCTCTTGATTACATGTCTATCCATTATTGAACGGTTTTGCTTTCAAGGGCATTGCTTATTTTGGAATCACACAACATGACGATTGAATCGATTGATGACTTTGCTGAGTAGGTTTTCAAGTGGCTCCAGCTTGAATGACGGTACGCGATGAGCACGCACCGCCTATACATGCCTGCCTGGTTTGCAGCACCGTCCTGTATAGCACCCCTCACGACCATCCAACGGAAGCACCCTCCTGGCTTCTGCACTGGTTTGCCTCAATGAAAAGCACATATGGACCATGACCCCTCACAGCTCATTCCAACTTATCGTCGCACCAGCATGTTTCTCATTACATTGTTAATAATGGATATCGATGCGTTTATCGATAAAAATGAACTATCGTCCTTATTAATAGAATCACCCGTTCCGAACTCCACATCTACTTCGACACGCAATTATGCAGTCAGGCAGGCCCTGCGACCAAGATCCGGGATTCCTGATTGATAGGCCACAGGTGGAAGGGCTCCAGTGAGGCATACCGAGCTCCAGTGAGGCATGCCGAGCTCCAGTGTGGCATGCCGAGCTCCAGTGAGGCATGTCGAGCTCCAGTGAGGCATACCGAGCTCCAGTGAGGCATACCGAGCTCCAGTGAGGCATACCGAGCTCCAGTGAGACATGCCGAGCTCCTGTGAGGCATGCCGAGCTCCAGTGAGGCATACCGAGCTCCAGTGAGGCATACCGAGCTCCAGTGAGGCATACCGAGCTCCATTGAGACATGCCGAGCTCCAGTGAGGCATACCGAGCTCCAGTGAGGCATACCGAGCTCCAGTGTTCATATAGGATTCTAGCGGGAGCTTCTGGCCCTTTCTAGGTTCCTGGGTATGGACGGCTGATCTCTAGCACCTTGATGCTTTCGGGTGACTGCTGCGCTTTATAAATCCTCAAATCAAATCAAATCAGTGAGGCATGCCGAGCTCTAGTGAGGCATACAGAGCTCTAGTGATGCATACCAAGCTCTAATGAGGCATGTAGAGCTCTAGTGAGGCAGACTGAGCTCTAGTGAGGCATACGGAGCTCTAGTGAGGCATACGGAGCTCTAGTGAGGCATACCGACCTCTAGTGAGGCATACAGAGTTCTGGTGAGGCATACCGAGCTCTAGTGAGGTATATATAGAGCTCTAGTGAGGCATACAGAGCTCTAGTGAGGTATACCGAGCTCTAGTGAGGTATATATAGAGCTCCTGTGAGGCATACCAAGCTCTAGTGAGACATGCCGAGCTCCAGTGAGACATACCGAGCTCTAATGAGGCATGCAAAGTTCTAGTGAGGCATACCAAGCTCCAGTAAGGCATGCCAAGCTCTAGTGAGGCATACGGAGCTCTTGTGATGCATACCAAGCTCTAATAAGGCATGTAGAGCTCTAGTGAGGCATTCTGAGCTCTAGTGAGGCACACAGAGCTCTAGTGAGGCATACCGACCTCTAGTGAGGCATACAGAGTTCTGGTGAGGCATACCGAGCTCTAGTGAGGCATACAAAGCTCTAGTGAGGCATACCGAGCTCTAGTGAGGCATACCGAGCTCTAGTGAGGCATACAGAGTTCTGGTGAGACATACCGAGAACTAGTGAGGCATACCAAGCTCTAGTGAGACATAAATAAATCCGTATTTGTAAAGTGCAAACTACTCACCCTTACGGGTCTCAAGGCGCTGGGGGCCATCATGGAAATTAAGTGAGCTATTGCCCAGAGTCACATGGTGCTGAGCTGAGCTGACGCCGGAGCCGGGGATCGAACCGTGAGCCCTGTGCTCCGAAGTCAGCTGCCCTGGCCGCTGCACCACACCTCTCCACTCCAAGCTCTAGTGAGCCATACTGAGCTCTAATGAGGCATGCAGAGCTCACCTGATTCATACAGCGCTCTAATGAGGCATACAGAGCACTAGTGAGGCATACAGAGCACTAGTGAGGCATCCCAAGCTCTAGTGAGACATACTGTGCTCTAGTGGAGCATACCGAGTTCTAGTGGGGCATACAGCACTCTAGTGAGGCATACCGAGCTCTAGTAAGGCATACAGCGCTCTAGTGAGGCATGCTGAGCTCAACTGAAGCATACAGAGTTCAAATAGGGAATACCGAGCTCTAGTGAGGCATACCGAGCTCTAATGAGGCATGCAGAGCTCTAGTGAGGCATACCAAGCTCTAGTGAGACATACCGAGCTCTAGTGAGACATACCGAGCTCTAGTGAGGCATACCGTGCTCTAATGGGGTATACCGAGCTTTAGTGGGGCATACTGAGCTCTAGTAAGGCATACAGAGCTCTAGTGAGGCATGCAGAGCTCAACTGAGGCATGCAGAGCTCAAATAGGGAATACCGAGGTTCTAGTGAGGCACACAGAGCTCCACTGAGGCATACAGAGCTCTGGTGAGGCATACACAGCACTAGTGAGGCTTCCCAAGCTCTAGTGAGGCATACTGAGATCTAGTGGGGCATATCGAATTCTAGTGGGGCATACAGAGCTCTAGTGAGACATACCGAGCTCTAGTAAGGTATACAGAGCTCGAGTGAGGCATACTGAGCTCTAGGAGGGATACCGAGCGCTAGTGAGACATACCGAGCTCTAATGAGGCATGTAGAGCTCTAGTGAGGCATACTGAGCTCTAGTGAGGCATACCCAGCTCTAGTGAGACATACCGAGCTCTAATGAGGCATGTAGAGCTCTAGTGAGGCATACTAAGCTCTAGTGAGGCATACAGAGTTCAACTGAGGCATGCAGAGCTGAAATGGGGAATATCGAGGTTCTAGTGAGGCATACAGAGCTCTAGTGAGGTATACAGAGCTCCTGTGAGGCACATTGAGCTCTACTGAGGCATAACGAGCTTTAGTGAGGCACACAGAGTTCTAGTGAGGCATACCAAGCTCCAGCGAGGAATACAGAGCTCTAGTGAGGCATACATATCTGTAATAAGGCACATGGTGCTCAAGTGAGGCATGAAGAGCTCAAGTGAGGCATGTAGAGGTCAAGCAGGGCATATGGGGCTTAGTGAGGCATAAATAGCTAAAGTAACGCATGTAGAGCCGAAGGAAAGCATGTATGCCTCATTGAGGCATATGGAGCTCCAGCAAGGCACAAAAAGCTCCAATGAGGCATACAGAGCTCAAGTCGTCCCAATGGCTACCTATGGAGTGAACTTGGGCGTCCTGGGGACAAAAGGGTTTGTGCCTCTCTATTCAGAAACAAATATATTAACATTTTCTTTGTCCATATCGAAGCTGAAATGTGTAGGGGTCGCTTATATGGGTCAAATCAGGGGACAAGACCAAACTCGCCTTTTTCCAACAGACCCTTCCTGATGTTCTCTCAGAGGCAGCAGGCACTCGTTTCCGGTGAGGCTCGCATGTTGGGTACATGTCTCCTTCTTCTAAACAAGTCAGCAATCCCGAATACTGGCCAAAACGGGATACAAGGTGAGAAAAGACCAACTGAGCAGGGGTGAAGCAACGCAAGGTGTGTGCAACTTGTAATAGTCCAGTGGCAAACAAGCACCTGGATGTACAATGATCACTGGGAAAACAGAATGGAGGCGGGTTTAACTAATGCAATGCCTGTGTCTTTACATTAAATTCAGGCTTGAGTGGTACCTACGAGTGGCTACACCGGTGGAGGGTCCTCAGAGCTGGAAGGTGTCATAGACCTGGGAAAGACGGTGGAGGGTCCTCAGAGCTGAGAGGTGTCATAGAGATGGGAATGACGGTGGAGGGTCCTCAGAGCTGAGAGGTGTCGTACAGATGGGAATGACGGTGGAGGGTCCTCAGAGCTGAGAGGTGGAGGGTCCTCAGAGCTGAGAGGTGTCGTAGAGATGGGAATGACGGTGGAGGGTCCTCAGAGCTGAGAGGTGTCATAGGGATGGGAATGACAGTGAAGGGTCCTCAGAGCTGAGAGGTATCGTAGAGATGGGAATGATGGTGGAGGGTCCTCAGAGCTGAGAGGTGGAGGGTCCTCAGAACTGAGAGGTGTCGTAGAGATGGGAATGACGGCGGAGGGTCCTCAGAGCTGAGAGGTGGAGGGTCCTCAGAGCTGAGAGGTGTCGTAGAGATGGGAATGACGGTGGAGGGTCCTCAGAGCTGAGAGGTGCCGTAGAGATGGGAATGACGGTGGAGGGTCCTCAGAGCTGAGAGGTGGAGGGTCCTCAGAGCTGAGAGGTGTCGTAGAGATGGGAATGACGGTGGAGGGTCCTCAGAGCTGAGAGGTGTCGTAGAGATGGGAATGACGGTGGAGGGTCCTCAGAGCTGAGAGGTGTCGTAGGGATGGGAATGACAGTGAAGGGGCCTCAGAGCTGAGAGGTGTCGTAGAGATGGGAATGACGGTGGAGGGTCCTCAGAGCTGAGAGGTGGAGGGACCTCAGAGCTGAGAGGTGTCGTAGAGATGGGAATGACGGTGGAGGGTCCTCAGAGCTGAGAGGTGTCGTAGAGAAGGGAACGGCGGTGGAGGGTCCTCAGAGCTGAGAGGTGTCGTAGAGATGGGAATGACGGTGGAGGGTCCTCAGAGCTGAGAGGTGTCGTAGGGATGGGAATTACAGTGAAGGGTCCTCAGAGCTGAGAGGTGTCGTAGAGATGGGAATGACGGTGGAGGGTCCTCAGAGCTGAGAGGTGTCGTAGGGATGGGAATGACGGTGGAGGGTCCGCAGAGCTGAGAGGTGTCGTAGGGATGGGAATGACGGTGAAGGGTCCTCAGAGCTGAGAGGTGTCGTAGAGATGGGAATGACGGTGGAGGGTCCTCAGAGCTGAGAGGTGTCGTAGGGATGGGAATGACGGTGGAGGGTCCTCAGAGCTGAGAGGTGTCGTAGGGATGGGAATGACGGTGGAGGGTCCTCAGAGCTGAGAGGTGTCATATAGATGGGAATGACGGTGGAGGGTCCTCAGAGCTGAGAGGTGTCATAGACCTTGGAATGACGGTGGAGGATCCTCAGAGCTGAGAGGTGTCATAGACCTGGGAATGACTGTGGAGGGTCCTCAGAGGTGAGAGGTGTCATAGACATGGGAATGTTTAAATTTGCACTCAATGATTTGTTTACATTTCATTTAAGATCTACACTTCTCCTATATTGATGCACCTCCATGCCGTCTTCATTGCACTGGACTTCACGCTGCTCATCCAGGTCAGGGCCAGCGCCTCTCCACACACACCGAGTGGTACGGCTACCTTATCCATGTGGATATAGAAGCATTCCAGTGGTGTGGAACCAATATTGAGCCATACTGAGCTCTAATGAGGCATGCAGAGCTCACCTGATTCATACAGCGCTCTAATGAGGCATACAGAGCACTAGTGAGGCATACAGAGCACTAGTGAGGCATCCCAAGCTCTAGTGAGACATACTGAGCTCTAGTGGAGCATACCGAGTTCTAGTGGGGCATACAGCACTAGTGAGGCATACCGAGCTCTAGTAAGGCATACAGAGCTCTAGTGAGGCATGCTGAGCTCAACTGAAGCATACAGAGTTCAAATAGGGAATACCGAGCTCTAGTGAGGCATACCGAGCTCTAATGAGGCATGCAGAGCTCTAGTGAGGCATACCAAGCTCTAGTGAGACATACCGAGCTCTAGTGAGACATACCGAGCTCTAGTGAGGCATACCGTGCTCTAATGGGGTATACCGAGCTTTAGTGGGGCATACTGAGCTCTAGTAAGGCATACAGAGCTCTAGTGAGGCATGCAGCGCTCAACTGAGGCATGCAGAGCTCAAATAGGGAATACCGAGTTCTAGTGAGGCACACAGAGCTCAACTGAGGCATACAGAGCTCTGGTGAGGCATACAGAGCACTAGTGAGGCTTCCCAAGCTCTAGTGAGGCATACTGAGATCTAGTGGGGCATATCGAATTCTAGTGGGGCATACAGAGCTCTAGTGAGACATACCGAGCTCTAGTAAGGTATACAGAGCTCGAGTGAGGCATACTGAGCTCTAGGAGGTATACCGAGCGCTAGTGAGACATACCGAGCTCTAATGAGGCATGTAGAGCTCTAGTGAGGCATACTGAGCTCTAGTGAGGCATACCCAGCTCTAGTGAGGCATACCCAGCTCTAGTGAGACATACCGAGCTCTAATGAGGCATGTAGAGCTCTAGTGAGGCATACTAAGCTCTAGTGAGGCATACAGAGTTCAACTGAGGCATGCAGAGCTGAAATGGGGAATATCGAGTTCTAGTGAGGCATACAGAGCTCTAGTGAGGTATACAGAGCTCCTGTGAGGCACATTGAGCTCTACTGAGGCATAACGAGCTTTAGTGAGGCACACAGAGTTCTAGTGAGGCATACCAAGCTCCAGCGAGGAATACAGAGCTCTAGTGAGGCATACATATCTGTAATAAGGCACATGGTGCTCAAGTGAGGCATGAAGAGCTCAAGTGAGGCATGTAGAGGTCAAGCAGGGCATATGGGGCTTAGTGAGGCATAAATAGCTAAAGTAACGCATGTAGAGCCGAAGGAAAGCATGTGTGCCTCATTGAGGCATATGGAGCTCCAGCAAGGCACAAAAAGCTCCAATGAGGCATACAGAGCTCAAGTCGTCCCAATGGCTACCTATGGAGTGAACTTGGGCGTCCTGGGGACAAAAAGGGTTTGTGCCTCTCTATTCAGAAACAAATATATTAACATTTTCTTTGTCCATATCGAAGCTGAAATGTGTAGGGGTCGCTTATATGGGTCAAATCAGGGGACAAGACCAAACTCGCCTTTTTCCAACAGACCCTTCCTGATGTTCTCTCAGAGGCAGCAGGCACTCGTTTCCGGTGAGGCTCGCATGTTGGGTACATGTCTCCTTCTTCTAAACAAGTCAGCAATCCCGAATACTGGCCAAAACGGGATCCAAGGTGAGAAAAGACCAACTGAGCAGGGGTGAAGCAACGCAAGGTGTGTGCAACTTGTAATAGTCCAGTGGCAAACAAGCACCTGGATGTACAATGATCACTGGGAAAACAGAATGGAGGCGGGTTTAACTAATGCAATGCCTGTGTCTTTACATTAAATTCAGGCTTGAGTGGTACCTACGAGTGGCTACACCGGTGGAGGGTCCTCAGAGCTGGGAGGTGTCATAGACCTGGGAATGACGGTGGAGGGTCCTCAGAGCTGAGAGGTGTCATAGAGATGGGCATGACGGTGGAGGGTCCTCAGAGCTGAGAGGTGTCGTACAGATGGGAATGACGGTGGAGGGTCCTCAGAGCTGAGAGGTGGAGGGTCCTCAGAGCTGAGAGGTGTCGTAGAGATGGGAATGACGGTGGAGGGTCCTCAGAGCTGAGAGGTGTCGTAGGGATGGGAATGACAGTGAAGGGTCCTCAGAGCTGAGAGGTATCGTAGAGATGGGAATGATGGTGGAGGGTCCTCAGAGCTGAGAGGTGGAGGGTCCTCAGAGCTGAGAGGTGTCGTAGAGATGGGAATGACGGCGGAGGGTCCTCAGAGCTGAGAGGTGGAGGGTCCTCAGAGCTGAGAGGTGTCGTAGAGATGGGAATGACAGTGAAGGGGCCTCAGAGCTGAGAGGTGTCGTAGAGATGGGAATGACGGTGGAGGGTCCTCAGAGCTGAGAGGTGGACGGTCCTCAGAGCTGAGAGGTGTCGTAGAGATGGGAATGACGATGGAGGGTCCTCAGAGCTGAGAGGTGGAGGGTCCTCAGAGCTGAGAGGTGTCGTAGAATTGGGAATGACGGTGGAGGGTCCTCAGAGCTGAGAGGTGTCGTAGGGATGGGAATTACAGTGAAGGGTCCTCAGAGCTGAAAGGTGTCGTAGAGATGGGAATGACGGTGGAGGGTCCTCAGAGCTGAGAGGTGTCGTAGGGATGGGAATGACGGTGGAGGGTCCGCAGAGCTGAGAGGTGTCGTAGGGATGGGAATGACGGTGAAGGGTCCTCAGAGCTGAGAGGTGTCGTAGAGATGGGAATGACGGTGGAGGGTCCTCAGAGCTGAGAGGTGTCGTAGGGATGGGAATGACGGTGGAGGGTCCTCAGAGCTGAGAGGTGTCGTAGGGATGGGAATGACGGTGGAGGGTCCTCAGAGCTGAGAGGTGTCATAGGGATGGGAATGACGGTGGAGGGTCCTCAGAGCTGAGAGGTGTCATAGACCTTGGAATGACGGTGGAGGGTCCTCAGAGCTGAGAGGTGTCATAGACCTGGGAATGACGGTGGAGGGTCCTCAGAGGTGAGAGGTGTCATAGACATGGGAATGTTTAAATTTGCACTCAATGATTTGTTTACATTTCATTTAAGATCTACACTTCTCCTATATTGATGCACCTCCCTGCCGTCTTCATTGCACTGGACATCACGCTGCTCATCCAGGTCAGGGCCAGCGCCTCTCCACACACACCGAGTGGTACGGCTACCTTATCCATGTGGATATAGAAGCATTCCAGGGGTGTGGAACCAATATTGAGCCATACTGAGCTCTAATGAGGCATGCAGAGCTCACCTGATTCATACAGCGCTCTCATGAGGCATACAGAGCACTAGTGAGGCATACAGAGCACTAGTGAGGCATCCCAAGCTCTAGTGAGACATACTGAGCTCTAGTGGAGCATACCGAGTTCTAGTGGGGCATACAGCACTAGTGAGGCATACCGAGCTCTAGTAAGGCATACAGAGCTCTAGTGAGCCATGCTGAGCTCAACTGAAGCATACAGAGTTCAAATAGGGAATACCGAGCTCTAGTGAGGCATACCGAGCTCTAATGAGGCATGCAGAGCTCTAGTGAGGCATACCAAGCTCTAGTGAGACATACCGAGCTCTAGTGAGACATACCGAGCTCTAGTGAGGCATACCGTGCTCTAATGGGGTATACCGAGCTTTAGTGGGGCATACTGAGCTCTAGTAAGGCATACAGAGCTCTAGTGAGGCATGCAGCGCTCAACTGAGGCATGCAGAGCTCAAATAGGGAATACCGAGTTCTAGTGAGGCACACAGAGCTCAACTGAGGCATACAGAGCTCTGGTGAGGCATACAGAGCACTAGTGAGGCTTCCCAAGCTCTAGTGAGGCATACTGAGATCTAGTGGGGCATATCGAATTCTAGTGGGGCATACAGAGCTCTAGTGAGACATACCGAGCTCTAGTAAGGTATACAGAGCTTGAGTGAGGCATACTGAGCTCTAGGAGGGATACCGAGTGCTAGTGAGACATACCGAGCTCTAATGAGGCATGTAGAGCTCTAGTGAGGCATACTGAGCTCTAGTGAGGCATACCCAGCTCTAGTGAGACATACCGAGCTCTAATGAGACATGTAGAGCTCTAGTGAGGCATACTAAGCTCTAGTGAGGCATACAGAGTTCAACTGAGGCATGCAGAGCTGAAATGGGGAATATCGAGTTCTAGTGAGGCATACAGAGCTCTAGTGAGGTATACAGAGCTCCTGTGAGGCACATTGAGCTCTACTGAGGCATAACGAGCTTTAGTGAGGCACACAGAGTTCTAGTGAGGCATACCAAGCTCCAGCGAGGAATACAGAGCTCTAGTGAGGCATACATTACTGCAATAAGGCACATGGTGCTCAAGTGAGGCATGAAGAGCTCAAATGAGGCATGTAGAGGTCAAGCAGGGCATATGGGGCTTAGTGAGGCATAAATAGCTAAAGTAACGCATGTAGAGCCGAAGGAAAGCATGTGTGCCTCATTGAGGCATATGGAGCTCCAGCAAGGCACAAAAAGCTCCAATGAGGCATACAGAGCTCAAGTCGTCCCAATGGCTACCTATGGAGTGAACTTGGGCGTCCTGGGGACAAAAAGGGTTTGTGCCTCTCTATTCAGAAACAAATATATTAACATTTTCTTTGTCCATATCGAAGCTGAAATGTGTAGGGGTCGCTTATATGGGTCAAATCAGGGGACAAGACCAAACTCGCCTTTTTCCAACAGACCCTTCCTGTTCTCTCAGAGGCAGCAGGCACTCGTTTCCGGTGAGGCTCGCATGTTGGGTACATGTCTCCTTCTTCTAAACAAGTCAGCAATCCCGAATACTGGCCAAAACGGGATCCAAGGTGAGAAAAGACCAACTGAGCAGGGGTGAAGCAACGCAAGGTGTGTGCAACTTGTAATAGTCCAGTGGCAAACAAGCACCTGGATGTACAATGATCACTGGGAAAACAGAATGGAGGCGGGTTTAACTAATGCAATGCCTGTGTCTTTACATTAAATTCAGGCTTGAGTGGTACCTACGAGTGGCTACACCGGTGGAGGGTCCTCAGAGCTGGGAGGTGTCATAGACCTGGGAATGACGGTGGAGGGTCCTCAGAGCTGAGAGGTGTCATAGAGATGGGAATGACGGTGGAGGGTCTTCAGAGCTGAGAGGTGTCGTACAGATGGGAATGACGGTGGAGGGTCCTCAGAGCTGAGAGGTGGAGGGTCCTCAGAGCTGAGAGGTGTCGTAGAGATGGGAATGACGGTGGAGGGTCCTCAGAGCTGAGAGGTGTCGTAGAGATGGGAATGACGGTGGAGGGTCCTCAGAGCTGAAAGGTGTCGTAGGGATGGGAATGACAGTGAAGGGTCCTCAGAGCTGAGAGGTATCGTAGAGATGGGAATGATGGTGGAGGGTCCTCAGAGCTGAGAGGTGGAGGGTCCTCAGAGCTGAGAGGTGTCGTAGAGATGGGAATGACGGCGGAGGGTCCTCAGAGCTGAGAGGTGGAGGGTCCTCAGAGCTGAGAGGTGTCGTAGAGATGGGAATGACGGTGGAGGGTCCTCAGAGCTGAGAGGTGCGTAGAGATGGGAATGACGGTGGAGGGTCCTCAGAGCTGAGAGGTGGAGGGTCCTCAGAGCTGAGAGGTGTCGTAGAGATGGGAATGACGGTGGAGGGTCCTCAGAGCTGAGAGGTGTCGTAGAGATGGGAATGACGGTGGAGGGTCCTCAGAGCTGAGAGGTGTCGTAGGGATGGGAATGACAGTGAAGGGGCCTCAGAGCTGAGAGGTGTCGTAGAGATGGGAATGACGGTGGAGGGTCCTCAGAGCTGAGAGGTGGAGGGTCCTCAGAGCTGAGAGGTGTCGTAGAGATGGGAATGAAGGTGGAGGGTCCTCAGAGCTGAGAGGTGTCGTAGAGATGGGAATGACGATGGAGGGTCCTCAGAGCTGAGAGGTGGAGGGTCCTCAGAGCTGAGAGGTGTCGTAGAGAAGGGAACGGCGGTGGAGGGTCCTCAGAGCTGAGAGGTGTCGTAGAGATGGGAATGACGGTGGAGGGTCCTCAGAGCTGAGAGGTGTCGTAGGGATGGGAATTACAGTGAAGGGTCCTCAGAGCTGAGAGGTGTCGTAGAGATGGGAATGACGGTGGAGGGTCCTCAGAGCTGAGAGGTGTCATAGGGATGGGAATGACGGTGGAGGGTCCGCAGAGCTGAGAGGTGTCGTAGGGATGGGAATGACGGTGAAGGGTCCTCAGAGCTGAGAGGTGTCGTAGAGATGGGAATGACGGTGGAGGGTCCTCAGAGCTGAGAGGTGTCGTAGGGATGGGAATGACGGTGGAGGGTCCTCAGAGCTGAGAGGTGTCGTAGGGTTGGGAATGACGGTGGAGGGTCCTCAGAGCTGAGAGGTGTCATAGAGATGGGAATGACGGTGGAGGGTCCTCAGAGCTGAGAGGTGTCACAGACCTTGGAATGACGGTGGAGGGTCCTCAGAGCTGAGAGGTGTCATAGACCTGGGAATGACGGTGGAGGGTCCTCAGAGGTGAGAGGTGTCATAGACATGGGAATGTTTAAATTTGCACTCAATGATTTGTTTACATTTCATTTAAGATCTACACTTCTCCTATATTGATGCACCTCCATGCCGTCTTCATTGCACTGGACTTCACGCTGCTCATCCAGGTCAGGGCCAGCGCCTCTCCACACACACCGAGTGGTACGGCTACCTTATCCATGTGGATATAGAAGCATTCCAGGGGTGTGGAACCAATATTGGAACAGCTCTACCTCCACAATGAGGCATCAATACCTTGGAACCCAAAGAAGTAGGTCATCCCAGGATGGAAGTCTTACAGGATTGATTTAGGGCCAGACCTACAAGTGGATTGAAGGACTATGCACAGCGCTGTGAACAGAATACGATGAGAAAAGAGAAGCCACGGTAAAGCTCAGCGGGCTTCCAAAATACCAACAAATTTCCAAAGACCATGAACAAGCCAATGGGCAAGGTTCTTCACCTTGACGTTTATGCACAGCAGAGGTACGTGGGCCATAAGAACCAGAGTTGGCGGTATGTTGACGTTATTCAGCTTTGACAATATGCCTACCCCCAACGCCCCCACCACCCTCGCTTCACCTGTCTCTTTTGCTTCTTGGGGATACCGTTTATGAACCAGCCATAGCTTGTTGCTGAGATAGCACTGACCTTTTCTTTATCAGACAGGAAACAGAGGGTTCTAACTTTAATAGCGAGAAGGGAGCTCGTCAACCTCAACCAGATGAGTGGTACCAGCGAAGGGGCAGAATAAAGAGGGTGTTGTGTGTGGCTTGAAGTAACTCATGCTTACGAACTGTGCGTGGCTTGACCTACTAGCTCTAGCACTGTGTTGCTAAAGTGAATTTCCAGAAAGTGGTAATCAGGGAACAAGCCACCAGCATTGCCAAAAAGGCAAACCTGTGCACGAGAAGTGCTGTATCTCTTCTGATCTTATAGAAAATTAAAGAGATTTCACAGCTGAGGAGCAGAAAGGGACAAACTGCAGGCCCACTGAGGCATGATAATAAGTGCAAAGGTTTCGAAGAGCCATGCAGCCCTCCTCTATCAATAACCAGAGCTGCTTCAAACAGGGCACTTCCCAGCCCATCTCAATCCTGAGAGCATCCTGGACCTTCCCCAGCCCATCTCAATCCTGAGAGCATCCTGGACCTTCCCCAGCCCATATCAATCCTGAGGGCATCCTTCCTGCACGGCACCTTGTCATGGACCTCCCCAGCCCACATCAACCCTGGGAGCATCCTCCCTGCACCTTGTCAAGGACTTCCCCAGCCCATCTCAATCTGAAAGCATCCTCCCTGCACCTTGTCAAGGACTTCCCCAGCCCATCTCAATCCTGAAAGCATCCTCCTGCATCTTGTCAAGGACTTCCCCAGCCCATCTCAATCCTGAGGGCATCCTTCCTGCATGGCACCTTGTCATGGACCTCCCCAGCCCACCTCAACCCTGGGAGCATCCTTCTTGCACCTTGTCATGGACCTCCCCCAACCCACATCAACCCTGAGAGCATCCTCCCTGCACCTTGTCAAGGACTTCCCCAGCCCATCTCAATCCTGAAAGCATCCTTCCCTCACGGCACCTTGTCCTGGACCTTCTCCAGCCCATATCAACCCTGAGAGCATCCTTCTTGCACCTTGTCCTGGACCTTCTCCAGCCCATCTCAATCCTGAGAGCAACCTTCCTGTACCTTGTCATGGTCCTTCCCCAGCCCACATCAATCCTGGGACCATCCTTCTGCACCTTGTCATGGACCTTCCCCAGCCCATATCAATCCTGTGAGCATCCTTCGTGGACCTTGTAATGGATCTTCCCCAGCCCACATCAACCCTGAGAGCATCCTTACTGCACCTTGTTATGGACCTTCCCCAGCCCATCTCAATCCGGAGAGCATCCTTCCTGCACCTTGCCCTGGACCTTCCCCAGCCCACATCAACCCTGAGAGCATCCTTCCTGCACTTTGTTATGGACCTTTCCCAACCCGCATCAATCCTGAGAGCATCCTTCCTGCACCTTGTTATGGACCTACCCCAGCCCATCTCAAACCTGAGAGCATCCTTCCTGCACCTTGCCCTGGACCTTCCCCAGCCCACATCAACCCTGAGAGCATCCTTCCTGTACCTTATTATGGACCTGACCAGCCGATCTCAATCCTGAGAGCATCCTTCCTGCACGGCACCTTGTCATGGACCTTCCCCAGCCTATATCAACCCCGAGAGCATCCTTCCTGCACCTTGTTATGGACCTTCCTTAGCACATATCAGTCCTGAGAGCATCCTTCCTGCACCTTGCCCTGGACCTTCCCCAGCCAACATCAACACTGAGAGCATCCTTCCTGCACCTGGTCATGGACCTTCCCCAGCCCATATCAACCATGAGAGCATCCTTCCTGCACGGCACCTTTTCATGAACCTTCCCCAGCCCATCTCAACCTTGAGAGCATCCTTCCTGCACCTGGTCATGGACCTTCCCCAGCCTACATCAACCCTGAGAGCATCCTTCCTGCACCTGGTCATGGACCTTCTCTATCCTACATCAACCCGGAGAGCATCCTTCCTGCGCATGGACCTTCCCCAGCCCACCTCAATCCTGGGACCATCCTTCCTGCACGGCACTTTGTCATGGACCTTCCCCAGTTCACATCAACCCTGAGAGCATCCTTCCTGCATCTTGTCATGGACCTTTCCCTGCCCATCTCAACCCTGGGAGCATCCTTCCTGCACCTTTTCATGGACCTTCCAAAGCCCATCTCAACCCTGGGAGCATCTTTCCTGCACCTTTTCATGGATCTTCCACAGCCCACATCAATCCTGAGAGCATCCTTCCTGCACGGCACCTTGTCATGGACCTTCCCCAGTCCATCTCAATCCTGGGAGCATCCTTCCTGCACCTTGTCATGGACCTTGGAGTGGCATCATTAAAGAGATAAACAGGGGCCATATCAATATATTTATTAACGCAAATTGACCCATGTGGATAGGGTAAAACCTTCAAACATAGGAAAAGTGATCTCACCTTAGCAAGAGAAGAAAATGTAGTTTGTACAAGTGTGCTGGACCCTCTGAGGCCATTATCCCTCAATGGCACCGGGGAAGCTGACATATGCCTCTCTGAGGACAGGAGGACTGACACCCCTGGAAGCATTAAAAGAAGTAGCCCAGTTTTTTGAGAATCTATTTTATAGCTTCCAAGGTCGGTGAACCTTTGAATTCATTCCAAGACAGGCTGTATATCCGCGTGATCTGCTGGTGAAATTAGTGCCATGTTGCTTTCATACACTGTGAGTTTAGACATACCCATGGCTGGAGGGTGGGGTAGTTCACGCTACCTATCAAGAGTGCTATAGGTTGCTATAGGGTCAATGTATAATGCAAATAGGATTGGAGACTTGGGGCATTTACATAACTTTCACTTCCTGAAAAGCAATGGAATTTATCATTAAAGCAGCTGTGGAGCCTTCATTCAAAGAAGCTGTTCACCTCCTCGCATTGGAAGAACAATCCATATGAGGAGGAACAGAAAAGGAGAAGCCGCAGCTCACAAAACCAAAAGCTTTGTTCACGTTACCCTGAATTACTGCGGCCAGAATATGCTGGGTGGTGAAAAGGGTCCACTGTCTCACTGAGACAATCAATATGTGTTCGCCTCAGTGAGACAATACTGAGATAATACTGGTTTTCCTTAATGAGGTAATACTGGTATGCCTCAGTGAGACAATATTTCTTTGCTTCAGTTAGATAATACTTATATGCCTCAGTGAGATGATACTTGTTTGCCTCAGTGAGACAATACTTGTTTCCCTCAGTGAGACAATACTTGTTCACCTCAGTGAAATAACACTTGTTTGCCTCAGTGAGGCAATACTTTTTGCCTTAGTAAGACAATACTTGTCTGCCTCAGTGAGACAATACTTGTTTCCCTCAGTAAGACAATACTTGTTCACCTCAGTGAAATAACACTTGTTTGCCTCAGTGAGGCAATACTTTTTGCCTTGTAAGACAATACGTGTCTGCCTCAGTGAGACAATACTTGTTTGCCTCAGTGAGACAATATTTCTTTCCTCCTGGGACAACATTTGTTTGCCTCAGTGAGATAATACGTGTTTGCCTCAGTGGGACAATATTTGTTCACATCACTGAGATAACACATATTTGCCTCAGTGAGGTAATACTTGTTTGCCTCAGTGATATAATACTTGTTTGCCCCCCTGAAGAAATACTTGTTTGCCTCAATGAGACAATAATTGTTTGCCTCAGTGAACCAATACTTGTTTGCCTCAGTGAGACAATATTTCTTTGCTTCAGTGAGATAATATTTGTGTGTCCAGATATACAGTATTTCTTTCCCTCGGTGAAATTGTACTTGTTTGCCTCAGTGAGACAATATTTGTTTGCTTCAGTGAGATAATATGTGTGTGCCTCAGAGATACAGTGTTTCTTTGCCTCAGTGAGATTGTACTGGATCACCTCAGTGAGATAATACGTGTGTGCCTCAGTGAGATGATACTTGTTCAACTCATTGAAATAACACTTGTTTGCCTCAGTGAGGCAATACATGTTTGCCTTAGTGAGAAAATACCTGCTTGCCCCAGTGAGGCAATATTTGTTTGCTTCAGTGAGGTAACACGTCTTTGTCTCAGTGACATAATACTTGTTTGCTTCAGTGAGATAGTACTTGTTTGCTTTAGTGAGACAATATTTCTTCGCCTCAGTAAGACAATACTTGTTTGCCTCAGTGAAACAATACTTGTTTGCCTCAGTGAAACAATATTGCCTACCTGGGACAAAATTTGCTTGCATCAGTGAGATAATACTTGTTTGCCTCAGTGAGACAATATTTGTTCGCTTCAGTGAGATATTTGTGTGCCTCAGATATACAGTATTTCTTTGTTTCAGTGAAATTGTACTTGTTTGCCTCAGTGAGACAATATTTGTCTGCGTCTGTAAGATAATTCTTGTTTGCCTCAATGACATTATTCTGGTTTGCCTCAGTGAGACAATGTTTCTTTGCCTCAGTGAAACAATGCTTGTCTGCCTCAGTGAAACAATATTTGTTCGCCTCAGTGAGAATATACTTGTGTGCCTCAAATTGCGAATACTTGTTTCCTTCAGTGAGAAAAAGCTTGTTTGCCTCTAGCAGGCGGGATGGAATTAACCCATTTTGGCCTATGCGTTCATGGACCAGGCGCAAGTTACAATCCTATTTGCCAGCAGCCTTATTAATATTTTTAAATCTCTTTTCAATAGAGTTTTTGGTCTGTGAAGGAGGGTTCTAAGAGAGATTTATTAGATTGTGGAAAGCTCACAAGTATTCGGGTGTAAAAAAATGGTAGGATCACGCCACCTTAAACAAGGAGTTAAACGAGTTAGCAAGATGCGATTTTAGAAGGGGTGAAAACGTTTCATACATTTTGACTGTAAGACCATTGTCCCTGGCAGCCTTACAATTTGGCAGGCACTTACTGACACCAAAAACTTTGTCTCCTGTAAAAGGACAGCAACATTTGCAAAAGTCTTGTCCAAGATTCATCATATCACTAAGCTATTTAAGATCTATTTTGTAACACCAAAGGGCAATGTAGGGGTAGGATCGTCACACTGGGTGCAAAGCCTGCCTTCTCTGGGCTTCGACTGTGACACTGGATGCCCGGCCTGACCCCTGTGGGTGTCTTTTGTCACATTCACTCTTGGCCCATCCGGCCTTCCCATTCACACTGGGTGCAGTGCCTGGCCCCTCTGGTCTCCTTTGTCACATAGGGTGAAGTGCCTGGCCCATCTGTTATGTTATGTTATGTTATGTTATGTTAAGATGTTTTGAGCGCTCAGCTGCCCCAGCAAAGGGGCGTCCCGGCGCTAAGAGCAGTGGTAGCAGCTAGCAGCAGGAGTCCGGCCTAGCAAAAGAGAAAAAGCCAAAGGGTGTCAAAGATGACAGACGAGGGAGCAGGTAGCCTAGTGAGGAAACAGGTGGGTTCTTAGTGCTTTTCGAAAAGCCAAATAGTTATCCATACTCCGGATGTGACATGGAAGGCCATTCCACAGCTTAGCTGCCAATACGCGGAAAGAGCGCCCACCGGCGCGGGCCCTCTTCACACGTGGGGTCGACGCCAGCTGTTGGTCTGCAGAACGTAGCTGACGCGTGGGTATGTAGGCGGAGAGTAGGCCAGATAATATCCCGGGGATAGGTGTTAGACCTGTCAGCCCTAGGGTGGTCTTACCCTGTTTTTTTCCCTTTCTGCGCCTCATTTTTGCCACCATATTTTTACTGGACCTAGGTCTCCGGGCGCCTTGCCACTGCTGGTCAGTGCTGAGGTGCAGGTGCTCTCTCACCAAAGATGGCTGCCACAGGCCCCTGCTACTGCAGAGGGCCTTCCACACATACACACTAGTCGCCAGAGTCAGGCTGGGACAAGGGATACAGTAGCCATCCCGTCCCCGCCTCTGGGCCCCATAGCTAGGTAGGTGGAAGGTTCCAGAACCTTCCGGGCTGTGGGAGGAGTTACACTTTGCCGCCTTTGGGAGGGTCACCTGACCTAGGGGTATAAGAGGCTTGGAGGGAAAACCTGGAGTTAGTTAGGTTGAGGCACCGCTGAACCTGGGAGAACCTGCGCTGGAGTACAGACTTTAGGGCCTAGGGGGAGACCTACACTACTGCCGCTGACAGGGTCAAGGCCCTGCTGCCGTAAGATAGATGAGGAACGCCCACTACCCACTGATCTTGCCCAGTGTGAGGGGACCCAGGGAACCATCTCCAGCGTGCCAGGAGGCACATCAACCCCTCCAAGAATCACCAACTCACAACCCCCCTGTTCATAAAGAGACTTTGCTGAATCCATGACCTGCAGGACCTAAAGTGAAAACCATTGAGAGGGGATCAGGAGGCGAAGCGCTGCGTCCTAAGCGCTAGGCCTTCACCCCCTACCTACCTATACAGACAGCTGGACTGTCCTCCAAGAACCACTCTTACACAGCCTGTGCCTAAGGCTGTCAGCGCGCCAGCGCTGCAACCCCAAGTGAGGAGAGAACTTGACCCCCCTCGGTCACTGACCTGGTGACCGGATCACCGCCGCGGCCGCCGCCGCTGAAGAAGGGAACTGAGGCCGGGAGATCTCTCCCCTATTCATAGTAGTGGTGAGGGCGCCGTCCGCGCCCTCACCGAAATCACCACAAGTCACCGCCGGGCCCGAGACCCCTGCCGCTGCCAGCGCGGCCAAGAATACCGCCGCCGCAGCCCCGTGGGCCGCGTGAAGTGAACTGAGGCCTGCTGCGGCCTCCCGGCCCGTGGACGCTGTCGCCGAGGGCCGGGGACGCTGACCGCGTCACAGGTCGCGCCCCGAAAAGGCCGCGACGGGATTGGCCCGCCAAAGCCAATCGCCGGAGAAGAGGGCGTCGCCTGGCAACCACCAGAAGCCGCGACGTGATTGGCCCAGCAGAGCCGAACATCGACGTCAGAGGGGCTCCACTGTCATCGGGAGCCCCCGGAGGAAGAGAAGGTCGCGACGCGATTGGCTCAGCCGGAGCCAATCGGGAGGACGTCCCCGGGGCTCCACTGCCAACGGGAGCCCCGCGAAGAATCGCCGCCGCGCCCGGATTGGGCGCCGTGAAGAGCCCGCCTCCGCCCAGCACGCCGGGAGGTAAGGAAGGACCTCCTCACCTCTCGGGACGCCGGAGCCGACTGGCAGGACCGCCGGCTCCCGCACCGAGTCCTCACTCTCTCCCTGGACTCCACGGGGGCCGGAGGAGGGGCATACCGGCCCCCCAACGAAGGGGAAACAACGCGAGAGGCTCCATAGCCTCGAGAAAGCCAACCAGCACCGGCCGGAGGGCCGCAAGACTCGCGCCGGGCCCCGCCCCCACCACAGAGGGCCGGGCCAGAGAGGAGTCCGCCGTAAGGCCCCGCAGCCAGCCACAACACCGCAGGTGAGCCCAGGAGGCCCCTAGGGCTCTAGGTTAAGCCCCTGGGGCCGGGGGCCACCCTTGAGGAGGGATCACGGAGGGAGGGGGCCTTTAATGACTTTGGGATTACAGGCCAGGCACATCCTATGACCCTAGCCTCCCCGGGGAGATAAAGAAGTTCCCCCTTTTGGTAGCCCCCAGCTGCTGGACATGTTGAGGGGTTCCCTGTAGGATTCCCTCCCGCCTAGTGTATCATAGGCTGTATAGAGTACCTAGGCCTACTGTATATATGTTGATGTATAAACCGTGTTGCGCCTGTTCTAGGCCCTAGTTGGTAAAGAGCACCCGAATGAGCAGTGGTGCTGTGATTTTAATGCGGCCTTTTAGTGGCCAGAATTGTGAAGGGTCTTTTTAAATGAACGCGCACTAGTTACCCGAATGTATAATTTGAATAATTGAATGCCATCTTGATCAATATAAAGGAACCTGATTGTTACTTATACAAGCCTGGTGTGGTGTCCGGTTATTGCGTCGCATTTCTGAGTTAATGTGAGAGTGTGCTGCACAACTGCCTTACACATTGCCTTCGCGTGCCTTTCCCCGCTTTGCGCCATGCTACCATAACGGTCTCGGTAACCCCGTTTCCAACATTGGTGTTCAGCGGTGGGATAAGGACTGGTATTTGTGCAGCACCCTACAGTGACTCAGTGTGCGCCGCAATTGGACACCTAGGAAAATAATAAGTAGGAGGAATTCTATTGTAAATTGCCAGTTGTATTAGTCCTGTGTTAGACCTGCTGCCTTCCATTTAGGACCCCTTCCTTAAGTTGTCTGGGACCCCACCTAGGAGGATGGAGTTTGAGCTAGCCGACCTAGAGAGGTACACGGTGAACCAGCTCAAGGAGTTCTGCCTAGAGAGGGGGTGGCCGTCAAGCGAGGTGCCAGGAAGGAGGTACTTCAGAAGGCTTTGAGGGCATGGGTCATGGCCCACCCGGAGGGAAGAGGGGAGGAGGAGGAGCAGAGGGAGACAGACGACCCAGGAGAACTGAGCCTACTGAACATTGACGTCAGCGAGAATGTGTTGCCAGGAAGACGTTCCAGGGCAGGCAGTAGTGCGTCAGGGGGAGTGTGTCACCAGAGGAATTCGAGGACAGAAGGCAGCAAAGGCAATTGACATTAGAATTGGCTAAGATGGAAAGGGAGCGAGAACAGGGAAGGCTAGCCATGGAGGAAAGAAGGCTTGTACATGAGCTTAGCCTGAAAGAACTGGAGCTCCGAGCCTTGCAAATGGAAATGGAAGGCAAAGGAAATGGTGGCAGCGTACCTACTGGGGTTCCACAGGAGCCCAAATTTTACCTACCCAGGGAGGTGATGGCCAGCTTTAGTGTGGGTGATGACATAGACAAGTGGTTGACGGCGTACGAGGTAGCTTTGGTGGCCCATAGAGTTCCTGAGAGCTACTGGGGAGGAGGACTTTATAGATACATACCTCCACTAGTCAGGGACACACTGCTAACCTTAGAAAAGGGGGATCGAACCAACTACCCTATCATGAGGGAGGCCCTGCTCAGGAAGTTTGGCCTCACCCCTGAGAAGTACCGCCAAAAGTTTCGCAACAGCCACAAGCTCACCACACAAAACTGGGTAGATTTTTATGATTATGCCCGGAAGGCATTAGAGGGTTGGGTGCGTGGCAGCGAGGTTGACAATTACACTGGGCTGTACGACCTATTTTTGAGAGAGCACCTCCTCGAGAAATGTTTTCCGGAGCTGCGCCAGTACTTGGTGGACCGCAAGCTGACCAACCCAAGGGAGCTTGCAGAGGAGGCAGACACGTGGGTCAGCACTAGGGTGTCCCACAAGGGAGCCGGGGCGGATCCCCCGAAGGGTGGACAGGTGTTCCCCCAGAAGAAAGAGGGGGAGATAAAAAGAGGGAGTTCTTTAAAGGTCCCCAAAATAGACCGCCTGGGAGAGGGGTAGGTTTCCCATCCCAATCTGGATACCAGAAACCCACTTACCCTGACAGGAGTCAGCAGCCCAGAACTGTCCGGTGCTACGAGTGCGGGGAGGTTGGACACTACAAGGGGGATGCCCAGTGTCGCAAGAGAGCCCCAGCCCCCACAGGAGGTAAGACCCCGGGGTGGCCAGTGTAGCGCTTGGGGAGGAGTTGTCCCTAGGTAGGGGAGGTGAGTGGACAGGCTTGACCTTAGTTTCCCTGGGGGATAGGGAGATCATCCCAAGGGTGCAGGTACCCGAGAACACTGCCAAGTATCGGCAGAGGGTCCTGGTGAACGGGGAGGAGGTGGAGGCTCTGAGGGACACAGGTGCCAGTATGACAATGGTGAAACGTCAGCTGGTGTCCCCAGAGCAGGTGATTCCTGAGGAGTTCCACCCGGTTGTGATGGCTGATAATAGCCTGGGTCATTACCCCGTGGCCCAAGTTCCCTTTGAGTGGGGAGGAGTGTCAGGTCTGATGAAGGTTGCGGTGAGCCCTGCCATGCCAGTTGACTGTCTGCTGGGCAACGATTTAGAACATACTGCCTGGAGAGAGGTAGAGTTCAATGCCCATGCTGAGATGTTGGGGTTACCAGGATGGACTTGCGTTATCACGCGGTCCATGGCTGCCCGACCAGGAACTCAGCCCGGGTTGGAGCCTGAAAGAAGGGCCCAGCCCACTGCTGGACGAGGAGATGTCCGGGAGGAAACACCCGGTGAGATGGATGGGGAGCCCGCGGAGGTGACCCCGGAGTCCGCTGAGGTGGTTGGTTTTCCCGTGGGGGACCTGCCGACCCCTGCAGAGTGGCAGGTGGAAGGAGGGCCTACCCGGGAAGAATTTTGCCGGGCACAGAGGGAGTGCCCTACGCTTGTTGGCATACGGCAACAGGCCGACGCCCAAGCAGCTGGAACAGAGACTGGTAATTACCATGTCTACTGGGAGGATGGTCTCCTCTACAGTGAGCCTAAGGCTCCGGTGCATGGGTCCTCAAGGGCCGTGGTGGTCCCCCAATGCCACCGAGCCTTTCTGCTAGAGTTGGCGCATGAGATACCACTAGCAGGACACCTGGGCCAGGACAAGACGTTTGCGCGCTTGGTCCCACATTTTTACTGGCCCAGGATGCGCGTCACTTCTGACACTTATTGCAAGACCTGCACCACTTGCCAAGCAAGCGGCAAGACAGGGACTAAGGTGAAGGTCCCTCTAGAACCTCTCCCAGTGGTCGATACCCCTTTTGAGCGAGTGGGGATTGACATTGTCGGGCCGTTGGATCCGCCGACTTCAGCTGGGCATAGGTTCATTTTGGTGCTAGTAGACCACGCCACCCGGTACCCAGAGGCAATCCCTCTGAGGACCATCACAGCACCGGTGGTGGCGCGGGCCCTCATGGGGATTTTTACCCGAGTGGGATTCCCCAAGGTCGTGGTGTCAGATAGGGGCACGAATTTCATGTCGGCCTACATGCAGGCCATGTGGAAGGAGTGTGGAGTGACCTACCGGTTCTCCACTCCTTACCACCCCCAGACGAACGGGCTCGTGGAGCGCTTCAACAAAACCTTGAAGGGGATGATCAGGAGCCTACCCGAGGACTTGAGAAGAAAGTGGGACGTCCTCTTACCCTGTCTGCTCTTCTCCTACCGAGAGGTGCCGCAGAAGGGGTCGGTTTCAGCCCCTTTGAGCTGCTCTATGGCCACCCCGTTCGGGGCCCCTCAGTCTTGTCAAAGAGGGGTGGGAGAAGTCTTCCTCGAAGCTTCCCCGTGATGTGGTCAGCTATATGCTGGCGTTCCGCAGCCAAGTGGCCAAGCTGTGGAAGGAGGCCTCGGACAACTTAGAGGCAAGTCAGGCCGTCATGAAGCAATGGTATGACCGGAACGCGCGGACGGTAGAGTTAGACGCTGGACAGAAGGTGTGGGTCATGGAGCCAGGAGAGCTTAGTGCCCTCCAGGACCGATGGACTGGGCCGTTTGAGATCTTAGAACGAAAAGGCCAGACCACGTATGTCGTCGACATGAAGACCCCCGTCAACCCCACCGGGTGCTCCACGTCAACCGCCTGAAGCCACACCAGGAGCGTTCCGAGCTCACTCTCTTGATGATAACGGATGGGAGTGAGGAGGAAGAGAGTGAGCCTCTGCCAGACCTTCTGGCGGTCCACGAGAAGGATGGTTCGGTAGAGGGAGTAGTCCTCGCCCCATCCTTGACCCCAGAGCAACAGAGGGACTGCCGCCAGGTTTTGGGGCAGTACGCCTCGTTGTTTTCCCTCACGCCTGGAATCACGCACCTGTGTACCCATGATGTGGACACAGGGGACAGTCCGCCAGTGAAGAACAAGTCTTACCGGCTGTCCGATAAGGTCAAGGCTAGTATCCAGAGTGAGGTGGTAAAGATGCTAGAACTGGGGGTGATTGAGCCTTCCAGTAGCCCTTGGGCTAGTCCGGTAGTGTTGGTGCCGAAAGCGGCCCCCCCGGGCACCACACCAGAACTTCGGTTCTGTGTGGATTATCGTGGACTCAATTCGGTCACCAAGACCGACGCTCACCCGATCCCTCGGGCGGATGAGCTCATTGACCAACTGGGAGCAGCCCGGTATTTGAGTACCATTGATTTAACATCAGGATATTGGCAGATCGCCATGGCGGAAGGAGCAAGGGAGAAGACTGCGTTCTCCACCCCCGAGGGCCACTTTCAATTCCAGGTGATGCCCTTCGGGTTGAAAAATGCTCCCGCCACTTTCCAGCGGTTGGTGAACCAGGTGCTGTCTGGCCTAGAGGCCTTCTCTGCTGCCTACCTGGATGACATAGCTGTCTTCAGTAGCAGCTGGGAGGACCATCTGCAGCATCTCCAGGAGGTGCTGCAGGCTTTGCAAAGGGCTGGTCTAACCATCAAGGCCAGCAAGTGCCAGATTGGACAGGGATCTGTCGTGTACCTGGGACATCTGGTGGGCGGAGGTAAGGTGCAACCCCTCCAAGCCAAGATTGAGACCATCATGGCCTGGGAGCCCCCAAGACCCAAACAGAGGTCCGAGCTTTTCTCGGCCTCACGGGATACTACCGCCGGTTCGTCAAGGGATATGGAACCATCGTGGGCCCATTGACGGAATTGACTTCCAAGAAACAGCCACGCAGAGTAATCTGGACGGCTGCCTGCCAAGATGCCTTTGAGACTCTTAAACGTGCCATGTGCACCGCACCGGTGCTCCGGACCCCCGACTTCGGCCGGGAATTTATCGTGCAGACAGACGCTTCTGAGCATGGCATAGGAGCTGTGCTCTCGCAGCTGAATGACGATGGCCAAGACCAGCCAGTGGCCTTTATCTCCCGACGACTACTCCCCGGGAACAGCGGTGGAGTACCATCGAGCGGGAAGCCTTTGCTGTGGTTTGGGCGGTGAAGAAGTTGAGGCCATACCTTTTTGGTTGTCACTTCTTGGTCCAGACCGACCACAGACCCCTTCGCTGGCTCATGCAGATGAGAGGCGAAAATCCCAAATTGTTGAGATGGTCCATTTCCCTCCAGGGGATGGACTTTCGGGTGGAACATCGACCCGGTGTAGACCACGCCAACGCTGACGGTCTCTCCCGGTTTTTCCGCCTTAGTGAAGAGAACTCCCTAGAGGTTGGGAAGCTCTCCCCTCTTTCGGCTGGGGGGACGTGTGTTAGACCTGTCAGCCCTAGGGTGGTCTTACCCTGTTTTTTTCCCTTTCTGCGCCTCATTTTTGCCACCATATTTTTACTGGACCTAGGTCTCCGGGCGCCTTGCCACTGCTGGTCAGTGCTGAGGTGCAGGTGCTCTCTCACCAAAGATGGCTGCCACAGGCCCCTGCTACTGCAGAGGGCCTTCCACACATACACACTAGTCGCCAGAGTCAGGCTGGGACAAGGGATACAGTAGCCATCCCGTCCCCGCCTCTGGGCCCCATAGCTAGGTAGGTGGAAGGTTCCAGAACCTTCCGGGCTGTGGGAGGAGTTACACTTTGCCGCCTTTGGGAGGGTCACCTGACCTAGGGGTATAAGAGGCTTGGAGGGAAAACCTGGAGTTAGTTAGGTTGAGGCACCGCTGAACCTGGGAGAACCTGCGCTGGAGTACAGACTTTAGGGCCTAGGGGGAGACCTACACTACTGCCGCTGACAGGGTCAAGGCCCTGCTGCCGTAAGATAGATGAGGAACGCCCACTACCCACTGATCTTGCCCAGTGTGAGGGGACCCAGGGAACCATCTCCAGCGTGCCAGGAGGCACATCAACCCCTCCAAGAATCACCAACTCACAACCCCCCTGTTCATAAAGAGACTTTGCTGAATCCATGACCTGCAGGACCTAAAGTGAAAACCATTGAGAGGGGATCAGGAGGCGAAGCGCTGCGTCCTAAGCGCTAGGCCTTCACCCCTACCTACCTATACAGACAGCTGGACTGTCCTCCAAGAACCACTCTTACACAGCCTGTGCCTAAGGCTGTCAGCGCGCCAGCGCTGCAACCCCAAGTGAGGAGAGAACTTGACCCCCCTCGGTCACTGACCTGGTGACCGGATCACCGCCGCGGCCGCCGCCGCTTGAAGAAGGGAACTGAGGCCGGGAGATCTCTCCCCTATTCATAGTAGTGGTGAGGGCGCCGTCCGCGCCCTCACCGAAATCACCACAAGTCACCGCCGGGCCCGAGACCCCTGCCGCTGCCAGCGCGGCCAAGAATACCGCCGCCGCAGCCCCGTGGGCCGCGTGAAGTGAACTGAGGCCTGCTGCGGCCTCCCGGCCCGTGGACGCTGTCGCCGAGGGGCCGGGGACGCTGACCGCGTCACAGGTCGCGCCCCGAAAAGGCCGCGACGGGATTGGCCCGCCAAAGCCAATCGCCGGAGAAGAGGGCGTCGCCTGGCAACCACCAGAAGCCGCGACGTGATTGGCCCAGCAGAGCCGAACATCGACGTCAGAGGGGCTCCACTGTCATCGGGAGCCCCCGGAGGAAGAGAAGGTCGCGGCGCGATTGGCTCAGCCGGAGCCAATCGGGAGGACGTCCCCGGGGCTCCACTGCCAACGGGAGCCCCGCGAAGAATCGCCGCCGCGCCCGGATTGGGCGCCGTGAAGAGCCCGCCTCCGCCCAGCACGCCGGGAGGTAAGGAAGGACCTCCTCACCTCTCGGGACGCCGGAGCCGACTGGCAGGACCGCCGGCTCCCGCACCGAGTCCTCACTCTCTCCCTGGACTCCACGGGGGCCGGAGGAGGGGCATACCGGCCCCCCAACGAAGGGGAAACAACGCGAGAGGCTCCATAGCCTCGAGAAAGCCAACCAGCACCGGCCGGAGGGCCGCAAGACTCGCGCCGGGCCCCGCCCCCACCACAGAGGGCCGGGCCAGAGAGGAGTCCGCCGTAAGGCCCCGCAGCCAGCCACAACACCGCAGGTGAGCCCAGGAGGCCCCTAGGGCTCTAGGTTAAGCCCCTGGGGGCCGGGGGCCACCCTTGAGGAGGGATCACGGAGGGAGGGGCCTTTAATGACTTTGGGATTACAGGCCAGGCACATCCTATGACCCTAGCCTCCCCGGGGAGATAAAGAAGTTCCCCCTTTTTGGTAGCCCCCAGCTGCTGGACATGTTGAGGGGTTCCCTGTAGGATTCCCTCCCGCCTAGTGTATCATAGGCTGTATAGAGTACCTAGGCCTACTGTATATATGTTGATGTATAAACCGTGTTGCGCCTGTTCTAGGCCCTAGTTGGTAAAGAGCACCCGAATGAGCAGTGGTGCTGTGATTTTAATGCGGCCTTTTAGTGGCCAGAATTGTGAAGGGTCTTTTTAAATGAACGCGCACTAGTTACCCGAATGTATAATTTGAATAATTGAATGCCATCTTGATCAATATAAAGGAACCTGATTGTTACTTATACAAGCCTGGTGTGGTGTCCGGTTATTGCGTCGCATTTCTGAGTTAATGTGAGAGTGTGCTGCACAACTGCCTTACACATTGCCTTCGCGTGCCTTTCCCCGCTTTGCGCCATGCTACCATAACGGTCTCGGTAACCCCGTTTCCAACAATAGGATATTTCAAAATCTTGAACGCAAAGCAGAGAGACTTGAACTCCACCCGCCTCTCTACTGGCAGCCAGTGTAACCGACGAATGGTGCTGGAGGTGGAGCAGCGTCTGGGCATGGCAAGAAGAGTTCTGGCGGCGACATTTTGGACCCTCTGCAGTCTTGCAATCTCGGCCCTGTTGGCCCCCAGATAGAGCACGCTGGCATAATCTAATCTTGACAGCACAGATGCCTGCACGATCGTCTGCCGGATAGAGGGGTCAAAAAAGCCCAGCATGGGCCTGAGGCGCAGAATACCAAAACAGGTCGCCGCTACCCTCTTAGTTTGATCTAGGAAACTAAGCGCCGAGTCGACCCAGACGCCAAGATTTTTCACCACCTGTTTGGGAGTGGGAGCTGGTCCCAGGGTGGTAGGCCACCAATGTCCGCTCCATAGCTCAGGATCTTTCCCTACCAGCAGGACCTCAGTCTTGCTGGCGTTGAGCTGGAGACAGTTGGCGGTCATCCACCCTGCAACATCCACCAGCCCACTTGGAAACTTAGCAGCATCGTTTAGACAGTCGTTGGAGAGGGCGACTACTAATTGAGCGTCGTCAGCATATGACACTATAGTCAGCCCGCTCCTCTTGGCTATTGCGGCTAAGGGCTGGACGTACAGGTTAAAGAGCGTTGGACTTAGCGAAGAGCCCTGCGGAACGCCCTGTTTGATGGAGTGCACCCTAGAAGAAAAAGGGGGGGCCGACACCTGAAAGGAAGGACGTGAGCCACGCCAGGGCGGGGCCCATCTGGCCTTCCCATTCACATTGGGTGCAGTGCCTGGCCCCTTTGATCTCCTCTGTTACACTGGGTGCAGGGCCTGACCCCTCTGGGTCCCTCCTGTCACACTGGGTGCTGTGCCTGGCCCCTCTAGTCTCCCCTGTCACATTGGGTGCTGAGCAGGACCTCTTTGGATCTCTACTGTCACACACCTGGTACAAAAAATACATATAGTGGCGCACAAACAGTAAATAATAATGTGAAAGTGCCGAAATCAAAATGTAGAATATTCCATAATTTCTCTATTGTGCTTGTACTGTAGACATATAGATCCAAGTGTTACAGCAAAACAACACAGTCAACGCGTTTCGTTCACTACTGTGAACTTCTTCAGGGCATTCTTATTTTGTACAGCCAACATACCATGATATGCGTCTCGTGAAACTGCAGTTCACCATATATTTGCGGGGTCCCATTAGATTACAAACCCTGGATCCTTTAATATCAGGCCAGGCCTCCCCCGTACTTGACACCTTAGTCCATGTCCAGTACTGTAGACAAACCACAACTCACACCGTGTGAGTGCAAGAACGAAAGAGTGCCGGATAGTAAAAAGATTCAGGGTGTAGAATCTAACGGGATCCCGTGCATGTACGGTTATATTTCCATATGGTGAACAACAGTTTCACAAGACGCATATCATGGTATATTGGCTGTACAAAATATGAACACCCCGAAGAAGTTCAGAGTGGCGACCGAAACTAGGGCTGGGGGGAACTCGCGGAATTCCGCTAAATTGCACTGAAACAGCGCGCGATTCCGCAGAGTTCCGCCCGCCCTACGGTTCACATTACAAGCGTTTTGAGGCTTAAATCGTCCCGCCAGGTTTAGTGCTTTGAAGGCATATTCTCAAGGAGCTATCGCCGAGTTAACGGCACATTATCGCAGCCAAAGTCGCGATAAAATTATCGCCCCATTCACAAGCTGGTGCAAACAGCCGATACCACCAGTTTACTTGCGAAAGCATCCGCAAAAAACATTGCCACAGATGACCCCGGCAACTATCGCTAATGAGATGCAGAGTAGGCGTTCCCGAGCAAAAAGCCGCGACAACACCACACCTCAACATTCACAACGATCAGCCACATCGGCGGTAAGACCACAAAACAGGCGATAAGGCGCGTTAGCAGCAGGAAATTAACACCTGCTCCGACCTGGTGTAAAGTCGGATGACAACCTGCACCATCAAAGGGAGCCCAGCCCAGAGCCACACATGAACAACAACAGATGCCATGGAGCCACTCACCATGCATCCCGGAGCCCCGAGAGGGCAACAACCCCCACCGCCACCACCCCCAGGACCGCCACTCCCCCCCGGACCACCCCCCAGCGGACCTTCAGGAAATGCACCAGCCTCACAAACCTAACACCAGACAATGTCAATGCCCACTACAGGCTCAAAAGGACAACCATCCCCCGCATCCTGAACATCATTGCCCACCGGCTGAGGGTACCAACACAGCGGACAACCAACATCCCTCCGCAGACAAAGCTGCTGGCTGTGCTGCACCTGTTGGCCTCTGGTACCTCCCAACCAACAACCGCCAGAGTCGGAGGAGTCGCACAGCCAGCCCCATCCAAGTTCCCCACACCTGTCCTGGATGCCATCATCAGCTAGGTACCCCAGTACCTATACGACCCCCCCCAAAGCGCAGGAACAGCTGGAGACCAAGCAAGAACTATACGCCATAGCTGGATTTCCGCACGTGTTGGGGGCAATCGACTGCACACATGTCCTACTTGTGCCCCCTGCCGACACCGCACACAAGTACCGCAACAGAAAGCACACGCATCCGATCAACGTGCAGGCAATAGTGGACCACAGGGGACTCCTCACCAATGTCGTAGCCAACTACCCAGCCAGTGTGCATGATCCCTTCATCTTCCGACAGTCCAACATCAACCAGCGCTTCCAGGTTGGCACCTATGGAAATGCACTGCACGTTGTCAAGTACCAAATGAACACACCACACCTCTCAACTCCACGATCATGCAACTCACAACTCTGGCACTGCACACGTCACAAAATCACATACAACATGCCAAACAACATGCCAACCCACCAGACACGACAGCACAACTTACTGTGGCAACATTGGTTAGCCATGTACATGAGCCATCAACGGCATGGCACCCCAGCCACACAATACCGGAATGTGGGAAGAGGTGGGAACCAGGCATGTGCGAAGGAGGCAAGTCACCCATGAATGAGAATGTACACAATGCCAGGTGTGGTGGAGATGTGCTGGACAGACTGCAGTATGCAGACCACAGACATATCCATGTCTACATAAACTGCTGGTGTCTGGAGTGTAGTGGACAGTGGACGCAACCATGTCACCCCAGCCAGTGGGGAAGCCCAAGGAAATGTAGCTTGTGACGTCCCCCCCTGTAAGCGTGTGCGGAGTGGGCTGGCCCGGCGTACGCCAGGCCAGAGTAGGGGTGTGAACAAAAAGCATGTAGCTCTGGGCGTGGTTCTCTTCCGGAATGCCCAACGGGTCTGCAACGGTGGCGCCTCCCACCCCGCCACAAGGCCGACGCCGTCACCCTGAGCGGTGTGGCCTGCGATCCTGTGCGCCTGCTGCACCCCGGGCCGCTGGTCCCCGAACCCATCATGCCCGCCCCTGCGCAGCCAGGCCTCACTGCTCACCTGCCGACACCGGCATGTGTCAAAGAGGGCCCACCACGTGCCGGCGCAAGCTCCAAGCCCAAAGCCCACGGCCTTGGCAGCCTCCTCAGACCATCACGGCCTCCGCGACACAGGCCCGCTTTACTCCTTTTTTGTTGACGGACTCCACCGCTGCCTCTGGCCTACACTGCGGTCAAGTAGGTCACACATTTGCAAGTTGATTACACAATGGCCGAGTACACACTTTACGGCGGAGTTTATATCACTATACTCCCTTCGATGTGGTGACACAAAGTATGTGCATGGCATCCCAACCACACGTGTCTGTGGGCCCTTGATGACTACGAAATCGGCCTACACTGCGGTTGAGTTGGCCACACATTGGGAATTCTGTCATGAATCATTTATGGCAGACTTGACATCATTGTACTGGTATCATCGCAGACTGCATCCCCTTTCAGCTCCAGTGCCACTAAGTCTGTTCCCCGACATCCATGGACACTTTCTGGTTGAACTTTGGTGGTGACTGAGTCTATGGACTGGGGCTTGTCTTCATCATCATGTCGGTGATACTGACTTTTGTGGCAAAAACGAGGCTGTAGCATTCCACTCCTCCATTTGCAGCTTCCGGCCGGCGTCTGCCCTCTGCATCATGCCCTGGAGGACACCTTCCACTGTCCCCAGCAAACCTCCGCTACATTCACCTTCGACATCGACGAGGACCCGCTCACCTCGCGTGGCCCTATCTCACTGCACCGCAAGTCACCGTCCCGTGGTGGTGTGCCTGTGCCTGCCGCAGTGCATCCGGGGCCACTAACTCTGTGCAGCTCAAGTCATGGCCCCTGTCTGATAGCATATTGGATGGCCTCTGGGTCAATGGACTGGGGAGCATCAAGGCCATGTGTCTGTGGCCCTGCGCTGTCCGCTGCCTCCGGCCTCAACTGCGGCCCACCTGGGCTCACACATCAAATCGAGTCCTGGCCTGCCCGGACGTCGCATCACCGCAGGATGCACACGCCACCACCGCCAGGACCAACTCCAAACAACAGGTGCCAGAGTCGTAAGTGTCTTACTGCCAGACTATCAGAGTTGCTCACACCAGTCGTGGGTGCCATCATCAGCTTGTTCCCTGCTCAGCTCTTCAGGTGCCACTTACTCAGTGCACCACAAATCAAGGACCATTCTGCTTGCATGTTGGGTAAACACTGTACGTTCCCCGGATACCACCATGATGCTTCACAGTTGTTTCTGTTATGCTGGTGTTTTCTGTTTCCACTTTAATTGTGATCACTGTTCAAGTTGTTGCCTGCACCAACGACTCCATGAGGGCTGGCTTACACCCACCCCACACACATCCAGCACATGCGTCACTGTACATGTGACCATGCCAATAAAGGTGTCGAGCGCACGTGCCCGTAGCCAGTTCAATGAACTATCTGAGTGTGTCCGTGTGCTCATGATGTATGCATTTGTGCCCCGGGCACTACAACATTACATTTTGCCATGTACAGAGGACGCAGCCATGTCACCGCAGGCAGTGGGTGGGACATTGCACATGTGGCTTTGTCGTCCCCCACTCAATACGTAAGAGGAGTGAACTGGGCCGGCGTACGCCAGTCTGGCGTGGGGGTGTGGATGATCATCCCGTGGCTCTGGGTGTGGTTCAGTACTGGAAATGTGCAAAGGCATGTGTCTCTGTCGCAGTGTGGGTCTCCGTTGGGGAGTGTAGGTGGGCCCTGATGGGACTTAGACACCCATGTATGTGATCTAGTTCGGCTTCCATGAGGTAGTACCCCACCCGCACGTGTTCGGCCACCCCTTCTGGCAGTCTGACACCTGGCCTTGGAATGTGATGTGTGCTTGGGTGGGCTGCTGGGAGCCAGCCGGGGTGGTGGGTGCGTCCAGCTGTGTTGTCTGTGCAGGGGTGGGGTATCCTAGATGCAGCAGTGCTGCCGTGCTCCTGGAGGTCGATTGCCTAAGATGTCCATGGACTGTTGTGGGGCGTAGGTGTCGGAGGTGTGGTGGTCCTCTTCAGCATCACTGTAGAGTTGTCTGGTCTGCTCTGCTGGAGGTGTTGTTTGTCCCTCTGCAATGTGATGGGGAGATGCTTGTTGACATTGTGTTGGCATGTATGTTGCCGCATTGTTCAAGTTTACATACAGACTTCATGTCAATGTACATTGTGACTGTTTGGGAGGGGCAGACTATTTGATGCGGGACAGTGGACATTTGGACTACATGACATGACGTAGGTGAGGTTGTCCACATACATTTGCATCTCACAGTTTCCTGCTATGTCAGATGTGATTGGCCATTTTCTACGCACAGGCGGACCCAGTTGTGTCCTCTGTTCAGCAGTGTAGGTGTTGGACTGTGTACCACTTTGTCGTCCATGTGGGTGTACTGTCATTGCTATGTGTCTGTGCTGCATTGTGTGGGAGTCGCACCTGCAGCTGTGATTTTGCTGCCCCTTATCCCTTGGAGGCGGTGTGCCTTTGGCTTTTGTGCTTTTGAGGTGCTGTGATGTTGACGACTTGGGTCATTTGTGCCCTTGGACGGTTTTTGTACTCTTGTGCATTGTTTGTCTGCAGATGTGTTGTTGACGTCAGTGGTTGTTTGTGCAGGTGGATGTGTCAGAGTGTGACCTGCTCCTTTCCGGATGTGGTCCACACTCAGCCACCTCAGTCTCGTGGCGTGCACAGTGTCATGGTGATTGTACTCCAGCCATGCTGCTGGTCATGTGGTGTCACTTGCATTGTCAGTGTGGCTCTCACATACGCATCTTTGCTGTGTTTCGCACAGGTGCATGTGTGTGTTGTGTAATTGGTGATGTGTGGGGTGGGACCCCTTTGGACACATGGTGAACGGGGGCCTACTTGATGTTTGTATGTGTGCTGCAGTGTGCCACGGGGATCGGGGACATGACCCAGGGTCGTTGTGGGTGTGCGGTGTGCTACACGTCGTTGTGCATATGTGCCATTGTGCCCGTCCCCTCCCCGTACCCACAGTCCCAGTTCATTACTCACCCTGTTGCTTTTGTGTCAGGTCATGTCGAGCAGTGTCCGGACTCCCGACTCCTTGCACCGTCTACACACTGATGACTGTGGCCGCCATTTGCTCCAGCTCCTCCTGTGGCGCAGGACTCCCACCTCCATTCGCCGTTGCTGCCTTCCTGTTGGCAGCGGGTTTCTGCTTGATTTGGCTTTTCACATTGTTCCAGCGCATCTTGGCCTCCTCTACACTCCGGCTGCATTCACGATGGAATGCCATTTTTCCATCTGTGTTGCCAATGACACGGTGGAGGTGACGGACAGTTGTTGTTGGTGCTCTGTCACCTCCGTGACGACGATCCGGTTGTCATGCAGACTGTACCCAGTCTTCCTCTTCCTCTTCTCCTTGGCCTTCCCCGACCCCGAGGTTCCTTGCTGGTGGTCTGTGGGGCTTGTGGGGTTCGCGTTGACCTGGGCACTCGTTCCGGGTGCCTCCATGTTGCTACGCAGTTCATTTTGTTTATGGTGTGTTTTTCTGGTTCAGCTTTTATGGTGCATTTTCCCGCATTACGCGTGGGGATTGCAGGCCTGTCGCTGGTTTTCGCTGATTTTTGTATCGCGGTTGGCCTCATCGCAACTTTATTCGCGTTAGTGTTTCGCATTTTTGCGGCGTCGCGTTGATTTTAACGCGGTCATTTGACGCGTTATCTTGTGACTATCGCATGGTACCGCCGTGTTGTGAATACCACTTTAACACAGAGTTGTTTTCCCGCGATGGACTGCGATGTGAGGGGTTGCGTTAAGCTACACTTGCGGTAGTTATCACACGTTCTTGGGAATATGCCCCTGAGTGGGGTGTCTGCGGCCTTCTATGGCTTGCTGCTGAGGTGGCTGGTGCCAGAAGGCATGCTCTTGTTTAAACCAGGAGAGCGCAGCTCACAAGTTTAAAAGGGTTTCAGCGAGGAGTTGGGTCCGGTTGAAAGGGAGTACAGCTACATTTGAAAGGAAATAAGAATCACGACCGAGTATCGAGTTTCCCACCACCCACCTCAACAGGTACGCAACCTACTGACTAGGATTGAATTGTCAGGGCAGACTGACCGCAAACTGAACGCGAATATGCGGAGTTAATAGGAATTCACTATTTACGTTTCCAGCAGCCAGCCTAAGATGCTCACGGCAAGTGTCTTACACACTTAACGCCCGGGAGGACTCTGCCGTTATTGTTTTATATGAAGCTCATTGTGTGTGCGGCGCGGAATTATTGCTGCGAAGAATTAAGGAATAAGTCATTGAATTACAGGCCTTGCCTGAATGATTGCTTGTTGTATTAGGTTGGAGGGCGCCTCGGGCGCATCATCACGCGCCCATCTTCCTTCAAGGCAGAGCTTAATGAGATAGTGTTCGACACACACAGACAAACCCAAGCTAAATTATAATAAACGACACGGCTTCCTTCATCTTCTTGTCTGAACAGTGCAAAGATAAAGGAACCATGAGTCAGGTCCAGTTTTTTTTAATTTTGCTGGCAATAAGGTACTTGTGAAACACAAATTAAGATTTACGCTCTTGATTACATGTATATCCATTATTGAACGGTTTTGCTTTCAAGGGCATTGCTTATTTTGGAATCACACAACATGACGATTGAATCGATTGATGACTTTGCTGAGTAGGTTTTCAAGTGGCTCCAGCTTGAATGACGGTACGCGATGAGCACGCACCGCCTATACATGCCTGCCTGGTTTGCAGCACCGTCCTGTATAGCACCCCTCACGACCATCCAACGGAAGCACCCTCCTGGCTTCTGCACTGGTTTGCCTCAATGAAAAGCACATATGGACCATGACCCCTCACAGCTCATTCCAACTTATCGTCGCACCAGCATGTTTCTCATTACATTGTTAATAATGGATATCGATGCGTTTATCGATAAAAATGAACTATCGTCCTTATTAATAGAATCACCCGTTCCGAACTCCACATCTACTTCGACACGCAATTATGCAGTCAGGCAGGCCCTGCGACCAAGATCCGGGATTCCTGATTGATAGGCCACAGGTGGAAGGGTGCATAGCTGACAGGCAAACATGTGGACAGGAAACTCTTGATCAATTACACAGATAGGCACAGCAACATCACAATGGTCAGGGGAGACTGCCCCCAATAAAGCACACATGGCCAGAGAGGGGGACTGCGGGCTTTGAAAAACACTATAAAGTCAGATGCCAAATCAATTAGGAACACATAGCCAATCAGGACCTAGCACACGTAGTGATCACACTCTCCCCATACCAGACTTCTGGATTCATTCACCACTGGCCACACTGTGTCCACGCAAGGTGGAGACCCACCTGTAGTAACCATTTGACCATTAATTGACTCTACGGCAGCAACCAACATTCCTCACCACACATGGTACACCAGAAACTTTAATTGCTGTTGTAATATTGTACATAAGACTAACGTGAACCCAATATAAATTGAGACAGTCCTCAGACCTCGTGCCAGTTACTGTTCTCCTGGCCAAACTGTTTAATTGAACAAACTGTTTTTGATTTGTCAAACGCCTCTTGTCTTCTGCTTTTACTAAGGAATTCGACTTGACAACATTTTGGCGAGCTAGATGGGAGGGATTGGGACCTTGTACCCGACTGCAGCCGAAGGAAGGTGACTTGGCCGGGACGGATTCATGTTGTGCAACGATAAAGGTGGGCAGATATCTCAATTGATTGGAAGTTCTGCTGAATCCGCATGGTGGAGGTCCATCCTGAAGCAGCCGTCACAGAGGGTAAGAGACTACATCTGAAGCTGAAACGTTGTCTTTTAATGCATTTAGCATATGGCAAACTAGGGAGAAGCGTGAAAAGATAACCTGAGAGCACTGCCACTGACAGGGTCTGGCATATTACCTATTTTATATATCCCGACTGTATCAGTCATAAAGCGGCCTCAGAGACGATCCTGCGGAAGTCAGCTTTTTTCGATAGTTAGCACACTAGGAAAGGTGAATATTTATTTCTATAGCCCGTTATGGCTCCCAGGACGCAATCTTTGTGGTACAGCTGTCCTGCATGGACGGAGTTGGCACCTCAGTCTCATAGTTTTTAGTTAAAAAGGATTTCTCAGTGCTAAACAGGTTTCTGTTATCTGAAAGGAGTGAGAGGTGTTGGTTGCTTCGACCTCTTGTGTGATACAGAGCTTATGCTTGGCCCCTGGGTGTGACATATGGTGTAATTCGGACTTTGGGGAAAATGTGGACCCAGGAAACTGGGAGTAAATTGTGTGGGGCCAAAAGGGGCCGGTGATTCCAAAGTTACTACTCTTTGGTGTCTATGTCTACCACCTTTGCCTAGGAGCAGATAATGGCAGACTATCCCGCTCACCTAGGAACGTGTTCCACGCTAGTTCTCTCTTGCTACAGGACAAAACTGCAATGAACAACTTAGGGGCATATTAGCAAGACCCACGTTAAAATTATCGCCGTTTTAGCGGCAGGAAACTGCCGCTAAAACGGCGATAATGGGCTTGCTAATATGCGTTATGGAATTCCAATAGAAGCCCAGGTTAGATGTGCAGGACATCTAAGCTGGGCTTCTATTGAATTCTATAACGCATATTAGCAAGCCCATTATCGCCGTTTTAGCGGCAGTTTCCTGCCGCTAAAACGGCGATAATTTTAACGTGGGTCTTGCTAATATGCCCCTAAGTTTTATTTTTAACAAAGTAATTTTTTGTTATTGCATTGACTGTCGTTAAAAACTGTATTGTGTGAAAATTGAGTTCATGCATGTTTTGTGCTAACCCATTGCCTATTCGCCCTGTGTTACAATAATACGTCTGCAGTCTTATCTTGTTCCTTGTAAGAAATTGCAAGCGCTGAGCTCATAGTATGCAAAATTGTAAGAGTGCACCACGTATGAATTGCCCCTACGATTCAACAAACCAAACTAGGAAAACTTTGTTTGAATAGTGCTAGCCAAATTCCTAAATTGCCATGAATTCCTAGCTAAAGCACACGGAAACTAGGTTCCCCAAGCTTTTAAGAAGACTACATAAGTTTTGTCAAGAGTGGCATTTACACACAAAGGCACACACATTTCCTGTCCTAAGGAGGGAACATTTGGGACAAACATAATTAAATGCACTAAAACACAGAAAAAACCCAAATATGCAGGTCAACCGAGACAAGAGAGAGGCATTATTCAAATTATGAGCTTTCTTTGAAGAGGCCAAGTCTGATAGCCCTACAATGCCGTTAGCAAATAAGCAAATAAATGGCTAGCACCTCCCCACCATATGCAGGGATGGACGTGTTCACACCAGCTCCCCCTACATTAGGATACCAAACCCAACAATAATAGAAGTTGATGAGACCCCCACTGAAAGAAGGTCAGTTAGATCTAAGCCAGAGAGAAGTAAAACCAAGCGGGCCCAGACACCTCCAGTACCGCCCAAGTTCCTAGGGAAGGTCCCCAAAAGCTTGACTCCCCGTCCACCACACACGACACGTGACACCCCAAGAGTGGATAGGATACTCATTCCCACCGGGTCAGGCGAGCGTAAGCGTAAGTCAGGGAAGTTTGTGGCGGTTTTCAACAGTGATTCAGTGAGCTTAGGAGAGGAAGGGAGCCCCAGTTCCCCGGGAACTGATGACGATGGTGGGGCTACAGGATTTGCCCAGGTAGATGAGGAGGAAACGGAGGGTGAACTCAAAAGCAAAACCAGGTCAACTAAAGCAGCGCATAGTTCAGAGCAAATGAGACAGGCCAGACAGCGCGAGGAAGAGAGGCGTGAGCTCCTGCTCGAGAGAGCAAGGGCACGCAACCAGGAATCAGACCAAGTACACAGGACATCGCTCTCCCCACATGAGGGAAGCGGAGATAGGTATAGGGGCAGCGCTGGGATGAAACGGAGGTAGGTGACAAGCTACTAACAGGGCTCAGAGTCACATCACATGCTCGTCAAAGGAGAAGGGTGGCCAAGAAATCAGGGATCAAGGCAGTCTGGTGCTCACACTCCTGTGACACAGGAAAAAACAAGATGGCACCTTTACACGCACACCTGGAGAGCAGCAATGAGGACACACGCTGCTCCACTCGGGTGCACGGCAAAGACAGACCTACCCCCATAGAGATAATAGAAAAAGAGGAAGGCAATAGTTTTGTGTACCCGTTTTGCATCCTGTTAGCGGACTGGACTGTGGAGAGGGACCATTATGACTGGTCTTGGCCTAGGGAAGGATCATTTGAGCCTGAGGACATGGCAGTAGTAGAGTATTGAATCAGACATGAAGAAGGAAACCCCAACTGGAACTTCCCCTACATGCAGCAATGCCTCGCAAAGTGGGAACGCAGTGTCGAGGACAAACTCGTAGGGCCATCCAGGTAGAGAATGTGCCCATCACTGCAGAAGGGTGAAACGGGCGGTTATACACGTGCCATGGTCCCAGATGGACAAGGAGGGACTAAGAACAAAGCTACCGTCATTGCTGGATGGGGCAGGGAAATGGTTTACGTGCTTGGAGAAGAACACCACAGGTATTAACCTTGCAATAGGCGACACTAAGAGTCTGTTAAGCAGCCTAATTGGGAAACAGACAAACACAGTGTTCGCCCAAGCCTGCATTCCAGCAATAACGCTAACAGAGACCCAGCATGACTGGGCCACATATGGACCGCCCTGAGAGGAATATTCCCTGACCGCCCAGATGTAGGTGGACTAATGACAGAGACCATGAAGCCAGAGGAAAGCATAAGCGAGTTCCTGAATTGAATGAGAGAACGATGGGGACAAGAGACAGGACAGCTGTGGACTGATACATGCCCACAAGTCAAATCTTTCTACAATATTCTTAAAAAGGGGTTACCCACCAAGATACAGAGTGGGCTAGACAGCATAGTTGGTTTAGATACCAAACCCTGGGAGGAGATACAAGCTCACACACTCCACTACCACAAAAAGAAGCAAGAAAAGGATAGAGAAAAGCAGGAGCAGGCCCAAAGAGACACCACGAAAGTGTTTCAACACAAGTTGAAAAAGACTGCCCTTGAGGCAGCAGTGATGGCCACAACCGCGCAAATGGCAACAGTGTCAATGGGGGCTCCAATGCAAAACCCCAGAGGGTTCCAAACAGGCTATGGCAGTAGAGGCCGGGGAGGTAAGCAGCAGCCGGACCCTAGGGAGTGCTACTATTGCCATAGGCCGGGTCACCTGGCAGAGAGATGCCGGTTAAAGGCAATACACAAGAAGCAAAAGAAGCAGAGATCGATGAGCCAGGGCCATCCACCACAAAACCCCATGAATTTCCCTGCTCAGCACCAAGCACAGGGGAATCAGAATGCACCCTACGTCCAGTCGCAGGGAGGAAGGTCTGCCGGCTGCCACACAACAGCAGCAGGGATCCAGCAACTGGGCAAACACTTGGCACCAGCAGCGAGAGACAGGGAAACCAATGCAACAGGGACCGGGGCCACAACGCCCAAATGGAGGGGTGACAAATGTGGAGAGATAGAGCCTTCATGTAATCACAGAGCCAAAATGCGCAATAAAATAAACCAGCAGCACAAGTAAGAATTATCCCAACAACTTAAAACCCAGTGGTTAATAACTATCACCCATGTACCCTTTTCCCCCAAAAACTGTACCAAACCAAAAAAAAGGACTAAAAGACAGCATTGAGAATTCAAAATGTTTTTACTTGCATCCTGAAATTCTGAGCAGCTGAGAGCTGTGTCGATCTGGGGCCCGCACCAAGTTCGTCATCAAGGGGTGATCTCAATGGGCCCCACTCTGCTGCAGATCCCCTAAGGAGAGGTTGGCTGGCCACGCCCCAGGAGCAGGGTAGTCTGACGAGGGGGTGTGAACGAGAACTGTTTAAATAGAGACACCCAGGTCCTGCGTCCAAAGTCAAATCGGACACGTTCCGATCACCGAGTCAAAGGGTCCCCATTCTCGAGCACCATGTCCGGGGCCAATGTTTCCTGTATGGCATGTAGTACCAACAGCACCTCCAAAAGCTAGAAGTGTCCGCACCAATGGAGGCCCCCTTTCAGTTCTAAAACAAAGTTATCCTCTGTGGCGGGAAACAGGAGTCCCCAGTGCCTGGGATGGTAAACCCTAAAACTCCACAGCACACACGAAAAGCCAATAAGCTGTGAGGCCTCAGCATGATGTCGAGTCCAAGCCTCCAGTTGGGGGTTCACCAGGGTGACCAGGCATCCCAAGTTTGCGGAGTCAGTCCCGGTTTTTCATCGGCACCTGGCAGACTTTTGTCATTTTTTAGTCAAAAGTCCCAGGTTTTCAGTATAGTCACGTTTGGTGTTGCAAGGCAAATACTAGCTTAGCTAGCCTTCTTCTTTGTTTTCCTGTTTTTGGTTTCTAAGGTCTGGTCACCCTGCCACACCCTTCCAAAAAAGTGACAAGAGATGCACCAGTTCACAATCATAGAGACCCCAGCCACAAGCTAGGGACAGTGTGCCCACCAGTACGCTGAGAGGAAGCAGGGTGTGGTCCGAGGGAGAAGGGGGTGCCTAGGAGGGGAGATCTCACATTTTCACTCCGGTTCCAGACGAACGTAAGTCACCAGGTGCGCTAACCTCCATACTAAGCATAGTGACTACCATTGCTACAAACCTTGCAGGCTCCATCCAGGGAAAGCAGTTGGCCCCGACCCCAGACACCACGAGGCGGCATAGGTGGGAGAAAAGGGGACCACAGGGCAGCACCCAACCCTCTCCCCCGCATGACAAGCGAAGCAACAGATTATGCAAGATTCAGGGAAAATGCCCAAAACTAAAGAAAAAAACTAGCCCAAAAAGAAGATTCCAGATACAAAGGCAGGGTCAAGATCAGCCTAGGCCACCTTCCGGAGCCTCACTAGATTGCAATATGAGTCGCATGGGGGACGGTTCAATGAAAGTATGGCTAACCCATGTCAGGAAATCTGGGAAACCGATGTGGGTGGTTACACTTGGCTAGAAGGAAAAGATCAACCCCTGACTGTACAGAAACTTACATTGTATTTCTTATGTTTCAGAGGAAAAGGAACGCTTCCAAGGGACAAGGATGCTAACTGCTGAGTGATAGTGCACATTCCGGATATGCAATGGGGCACCTCCACGCTTATGGATTTCTACTGGCAGGGCAGCGAACACGCCTACAACCAACTGGTTCCTGGTTGGCGGGGACTGTGTTCCCTGGTCACTGTGCACACCCCAACCCTGGTCATTCCCAGAGAAGAACTAACAGAGCTGTACCAGTACCCATTAAAGACAAAGACAAAGCTGCAGCAAGCTCGTGAAAAGAGAGCGGCGGACTATTTTGGCTGGGCTCAGTTCATGGACTTCCCAGGAGAATTCATACAGTTCACAGAGGCACAGCTGGAGGTAAGGGGATCGATACCCTTCTTCACCCTACAGACAAAAGCTAATGACCACTGGCTACAGATAAACAGATGGGAAATGCTCAAAATAATGAACAGCACTAGCCTCGGCCTCAATTCGATCAATGAAGAAATGTGAGTCATCCGTCTCATGGTAATGCAGCATCGGTATGTGCTGGACTTAATGACCGTAATGGAGGGAGGGTCTGCGACAAGATTAGCGCTGCCTGCTGCACTTTCAGCCCAGGGAATGACATGGACAATTGAACTTTGACACTTGACATCCAAGCACTACATAATCTACAGAGAAACATGCGTGAAGAAGGAGGTGCCCCTGAGCAAGAGTGGTTTTCAAATTGGTTCCACTGGCTCCTACAATGGATATCTGGTCTGTGTAAATCTCTGTGGCCAGTTGTTATTGTATTCCTGTTGGTTTGTGGGGTTGTACAATTGGGGATTACCTGCTGTAAAAGGGCAATCTTCAAATTAGATTGAATGCAAGTAACTAGAAAGGTTGTCATAGTCAACAGCGAGAAAAGGGAACAGCAGGAGCCTAAAGAAGTAATGGTACAAATTCATGAGTTAGATAGTGTAGTTGAAGAATCAACTAGAGGGGGGAATGTTAACATGGTTATTGATGCATTTATTGATCAAAATTAACCATCGTCCTTGTTAATAGAATCGCCATTTCGAACTCCACATCTACCTCAACACGCCAGTATGTAGTCAGGCAGGCCCTGCGACCTGGGCCCGGGATTACTGATTGATGGGTCATAGGTGGGAGGGTACATAGCTGGTAGGCAAACACGTGGACAGGAGGCTCTTGATCAATCTCACAGATAGGTACAGCGACATCACAATGGTCAGAGGAGATTACTCCCAATAGAGCACTCATGTCCTGAGGGGGTATGCTCGCTTCGAAAAACACCATGAAGTCAGATGCCACATGAGTTAGGAACACAGAGCCAATCAGGACCTAGCACATGTAGTGATCACGCCCTCCCCATGCCCGACATCTGGACACATTTACCACTGGCCACACTGTGCCCACGCAAGGTCGAGACCCACCTGCAGTAATCATTTGACCATTCATTTATGACTCTAAGGCAGCAACCAACATTCCTCGCCATAAATGGTACGGCAGAAACTTTTATTGCTTGTCGTAATATCATATATAAGACTAACGCGAACCCAGTCTAAATTGAGACAATCCTCAGACCTCGTGGCTGTAACTGTTCTCCCGGCTCAACTGTTTAATTAAACAAACTGTTCCTGTTTTGCCAAACGTCTCTTGTCTTCTGTTTTTACTAAGGAATTCAAACCCGAGCAACAACATGATATAGTCTCCTCAGCTCTTGCAGGCATTTTGGGAGCTAAGAATTATATTTTAGGTTTTCACTTACACACTTCTCTGAACGGAAACGGTATATGGTTTGGCAACATGTGTTTTGGGGCAATGGATTTCTACACTACTCCGAATCTCCGCACATTTCTGGGCAGTAGATATAGGCAGTCTTACCACTCAGCTGCAAATCAGTGGTCTTCACTTGTTCTATCATCATGCCGGGATCTGTGGGTCCCTGCATCTCCCAGGGCGCACCGAAGACTGGGGTCATTGCTGAATTTACTAGCACAGCAGTCAAATATACCAGTCCCACTCTTTCAGAGAGCACTGCGACATTGCATCAGGCTGCCGGCCACAAAGCAAGGTGCACTGTCGTAAAAAACCACCAAGGAAGACTAAAGCACAACAGAATTGACAGTGCATAGGACTTCTTTGTCCGCATCAATTGAACTTCCCAGCAAAACCCGCCGCAGCGTTTATCAGTCATATGCAATTATAATGAAGTGGAAAAAAGTCTTCTATATTTTCACACTTTTGTCATTTGTTTGATGAAGAACAGCTGGTCCCCATAATTTGTTGTCTCAGGTCCTCATGAAGCAGTGCAAGGGAACTTCAGGGGCGGGCTCCGCAAAGTTAGCGAAGTTTTTGCCAAATGGAGTGCGGAGTGGCAAAATTCCGTGAACTCTGACAGCAGAACGTAGTTTACCGCCCACCTCTAAAAGAAATGCGTTGGCTGTGTTGTTTTGCTGTAACACATGAATCTATATGTCTACTGTACAAGCATAATAAAGAAGACATGGAACATTCCATATTTTGATTTGAACTCTTTCACATTATTATTTACTGCTGCCGCACCACTATGTGTATTTTTCTATATTGTGTCCTCAGGTCGCACCCTTGAGCAGCGGGTGCTTATAGCGAGTCCACAACGCTTCTTTGGAAATGACTTACTGTGGGACAAAGGGGAGGTGCTGTTCATTGGGCTCGCTGCTCTTTTTGTATTTTTGTGACACGAGGTGCAGAGTCTCGGCTCTCTCAGCTTTGTCTATCACACTGCATGGTGAGGCTGGCCTCACTTTGTCTCTTCTGTCACACTAGGTGCGGAGCCTTGCCTCTCTGGGCCTTTTTCCCATTACCCTGGATGCACAGCATGACGTCCTAAGTCACAAGGCATACACAGCTTGATCTCTCTACATCTCTCCTATCCTACTGCGTGCCCAGTCCGGCCTCCGTATGTCTTTATCACACTGGGTGCAGAGTCTGGCCTCATTAAGTTTCTCCTGTCACAGTGGGAGCACACCCTACTCTCTCTGGGTCACACTTGTGACATTAGGTGCAGAACCTGACCTCTCTGGGTTTCCCCTATCACACACTGTTTGCAGCACCTGACCTCTATGACTTCTTCTGTTACACTGGATGCACATACTGGCCTCTCTAATTCTCTTTTGTCACATTGGATATAGAGTCTGGCCTCTCCCTGAGTTTCTTCAGTCACATGTATATGGAAAGCCTCCCTGTGTGAGTCTAGCCCTTCTAAGAATAGACTAAGAGCCTGGCCTCTCTGGACTTTGTCTGTCATGTCGTGTGCAGAGCTTACCTCTCCGGATCTCTCCTACCACTCTGGGTGCAGAGCCTGGCCTCTTTCTAGGTCTCTCCTGTTACTGGGTACGGAGCCTGGCCTCTTTCTATGGCTCTTTTGTCACACTGGGTGCAGAGCCTGGCCTCATTCTATGTCTCTATTGTCACACTGGGTGCAGAGCCTGGCCTCTTTCAATGTTTCTCTTGTCACACTGGGTGCAGAGCCTGGCCTCTATCTATGTCTCTATTGTGACACTGGGTTCAGAACCTGGCCTCTTTCTATGTCTCTCTTGTCACACTGGGTGCAGAGGCTGGCCTCTATCTATGTCCCTCTTGTCACACTGGGTGCAGAGCCTGACCTCTTTCTATGTCTCTCCTGTTACTGGGTGCAGAGCCTGGCCTCTTTCTATGGCTCTTTTGTCACACTGGGTGCAGAGCCTGGCCTCTTTCTATGTCTCTATTGTCACACTGGGTGCAGAGCCTGGCCTCTTTCTATGTTTCTCTTGTCACACTGGGTGCAGAGCCTGGCCTGTATCTATGTCTCTATTGTGACACTGGGTTCAGAACCTGGCCTCTTTCTATGTCTCTCTTGTCACACTGGGTGCAGAGGCTGGCCTCTATCTATGTCCCTCTTGTCACACTCGGTGCAGAGCCTGACCTCTTTCTATGTCTCTCCTGTTACTGGGTGCAGAGCCTGGCCTCTTTCTATGTCTCTCTTGTTACACTGGGTGCAGAGCCTGGCCTCTTTCTATGCCTCTCTTGTTACACTGGGTGCAGAGCCTGGCCTCTTTCTATGTCTCTCTTGTTACACAGGGTGCAGAGCCTGGCCTCTTTCTATGTTTCTCTTGTCATACTGGGTGCAGAGCCTGGCCTCTTTCTATTTCTATGTTTCTATTGTCATACTGGGTGCAGAGCCTGGCCTCTTTCTATGTTTCTCTTGTTACACTGGGCGCAGAGCCTGGCCTCTTTCTATGTCTCTCCTGTTACTGGGAGAAAGAGCCGACCTCTTTCTATGTCTCTCCTGTTACTGGGTGCAGAGCTGACCTCTTTCTATGTCTCTCTTGTTACACTGGGTGCAGAGCCTGGCCTCTTTCTATGTCTCTCCTGTTACTGGGTGCAGAGCCTGGCCTCTTTCTATGTCTCTCTTGTTACACTGGGTGCAGAGCTGACCTCTTTCTATGTCCCTCTTGTTACACTGGGTGCAGAGCCTGGCCCCTTCTTATGTCTCTCTTGTTACACTGGGTGCAGAGCCTGGCCTCTTTCTATGTTTCTCTTGTTACACTGGGTGCAGAGCCTGGCCTCTTTCTATGTCTCTCCTGTTACTGGGTACAGAGCCTGGCCTCTTTCTATGTCTCTCCTGTTACTAGGTGCATAGCCTGGCCTCTTTCTATGTTTCTCTTGTTACACTGACTGCAGAGCCTGGCCTCTTTCTATGTCTCTCCTGTTACTGGGTGCATAGCCTGACCTTTTTCTATGTCTCTCCTGTTACTGGGTGCAGAGCCTGGCCTCTTTCTATTTCTATGTCTCTTTTGTCACACTGGGTGATGAGCCTGTCCTCTTTCTATGTCTCTTTTGTTACACTGGGTACAGAGCCTGGCCTCTTTCTATGTCTCTCCTGTTACTGGGTGCAGAGCCTGACCTTTTTCTATGTCTCTCCTGTTACTGGGTGCAGAGCCTGGCCTCTTTCTATTTCTATGTCTCTTTTGTCACACTGGGTGATGAGCCTGGCCTCTTTCTATGTCTCTTTTGTCACACTGGGTGCAAGAGCCTGGACTCTTTCTATGTCTCTCGTTACACTGGGTGCAGAGCCTGTCCTCTTACTATGTCTCTCCTGTTACTGGGTGCAAAGCCTGGCCTCTTTCTATGTCTCTCCTGTTACTGGGTGCAGAGCCTGAACTCTTTCTATGTTTCTGTTGTTACACTGGGTGCAGAGCCTGGCCTCCTTCTAGGTCTCTCTTGTTACACTGAGTGCAGAGCCTGGTCTCTTTCTAGGTCTCTCTTGTTACACTGGGTGCAGAGCTTGGCCTCTTTCTATGTCTCTGTTGTCACACTGGGTGCAGAGCCTGGCCTCTTTCTATGTCTCTCCTGTTACTGGGTGCAGAGCCTGACCTCTTTCTATGTCTCTCCTATTACTGGGTGTGGAGCCTGGCCTCTTTCTATTTCTATGACTCTTTTGTCACACTGAGTGCAGAGCCTGGCCTCTTTCTATGTCTCTTTTGTTACACTAGGTACAGAGCCTGTCCTCTTTCTATGTCACTCCTGTTACTGGGTGCAGAGCCTGGCCTCTTTCTATGTCTCTATTGTTACACTGGGTGCAGAGCCAGGCCTCTTTCTATGTCTCTCCTGTTACTGGGTGCGGAGCCTGGCCTCTTTCTATGTCTCTCCTGTTACTGGGTGCAGAGCCTGGCCTCTTTCTATGTCTCTCCTGTTACTGGGTGCAGAGCCTGACCTCTTTCTATGTCTCTATTGTTACACTGGGTGCAGAGCCAGGCCTCTTTCTATGTCTCTCCTGTTACTGGGTGCAGAGCCTGACCTATTTCTATTTCTATGTTTCTCTTGTCACACTGGCTGCAGAGCCTGGCCCCTTCTTATGTCTCTCTTGTTACACTGGGTGCAGAGCCTGGCCTCTTTCTATGTCTCTCCGGTTACTGGGTGCAGAGCCTGGCCTCTTTCTATGTCTCTCTTGTTACACTGGGTGCAGAGCCTGGCCTCTTTCTATGTCTCTATTGTCACACTGGGTGCAGAGCCTGGCCTCTTTCTATGTCTCTCTTGTTACACAGTGTGCAGAGCCTGGCCTCTATCTATGTCTATCTTCTCACACTGGGTGCAGAGCCTGACCTCTTTCTATGTCTCTCCTGTTACTGGGTGCAGAGCCTGGCCTCTTTCTATGTCTCTCCTGTTACTGGGTACATATCCTGCCCTCTTTCTATTTCTATGTCTCTCTTGTCACACTGGGTGCAGAGCCTGGCCTCTTTCTATGTCTCTCTTGTTACACTGGCCTGGCCTCTTTCTATGTCTCTCCTGTTACTGGGTGCAGAACCTGACCTCTTTCTATGTCTCTATTGTTACACTGGGTGCAGAGCCAGGCCTCTTTCTATGTCTCTCCTGTTACTGGGTGCAGAGCCTGCCCTCTTTCTATGTCTCTCTTGTTACACTGGGTGCAGAGCCCGGCCTCTATCTATGTCTCTCTTGATACACTGGTGCAGAGCCTGGCCTCTTTCTGTGTCTCTCTTGTTATACTGGGTGCAGAGCATGACCTCTTTCTATGTGTCTCCTGTTACTGGATGCAGAGCCTGTCCTCTTTCTATATCTCTCCTGTTACTGGGTGCAGAGCCTGGCCTATGTCCCTCTTGTCACACTGGGTGCATAGCCTGGCCCCTTTCTATGTCTCTTTTGTCACACTGGGTGCAGAGCCTGGCCTCTTTTTATGTCTCTCTTGTTACACTGGGTGCAGAGCCTGGCCTCTTTCTATGTTTCTCTTGTTACACTGGGTGCAGAGCCTGGCCTCTTTCCATTTCTATGTCTCTCTTGTCACACTGGGTGCAGAGCCTGGCCTCTTTCCATTTCTATGTCTCTCTTGTCACACTGGGTGCAGAGCCTGGCCTCTTTCTATGTCTCTATTGTTACACTGGGTGCAGAGCCAGGCCTCTTTCTATGTCTCTCCTGTTACTGGGTGCAGAGCCTGCCCTCTTTCTATGTCTCTCTTGTTACACTGGGTGCAGAGCCCGGCCTCTATCTATGTCTCTCTTGATACACTGGTGCAGAGCCTGGCCTCTTTCTATGTCTCTCTTGTTGTACTGGGTGCAGAGCATGACCTCTTTCTATGTGTCTCCTGTTACTGGATGCAGAGCCTGGCCTCTTTCTATTTCTATGTCCCTCTTGTCACACTGGGTGCATAGCCTGGCCTCTTTCTATGTCTCTTTTGTCACACTGGGTGCAGAGCCTGGCCTCTTTTTATGTCTCTCTTGTTACACTGGGTGCAGAGCCTGGCCTCCTTCTATGTTTCTCTTGTTACACTGGGTGCAGAGCCTGGCCTCTTTCCATTTCTATGTCTCTCTTGTCACACTGGGTGCAGAGCCTGGCCTCTTTCCATTTCTATGTCTCTCTTGTCACACTGGGTGCAGAGCCTGACCTCTTTCTATATCTCTCCTGTTACTGGGTGCAGAGCCTGGCCTCTTTCTATGTCTCTCTTGTCACACTGGGTGCAGCGCCTGGCCTCTTTCTATGTCTCTCCTGTTACTGAGTGCAGAGCCTGGCCTCTTTTTATGTCTCTCTTGTCACACTGGGTGCATTGCCTGGCCTCTTTCTATGTCTCTCCTGTCACTGGGTGCAGAGTGTAGGAGAGTAGGATCTGCTTCTTATAGTTACCGCCACTTTTTTCTGATGTTTCACTGTTATCGACTTAGTCTGACTGGGATCCTGCTATTCAGGACCCCAGTCTATCTGCTTTCTCCTCTAAATTGATTGCATGTACTTTAGGTACACTCCAGATTGGATTCTGGGGTACCCCTATAAGTCCCTAGTATATGGTATACTATGTACCCAGGGCATAGGTACCCCAGAGGCCACCCAGGGGCTGCAGCATGTATTATGCCACCCCTGAGAGGCCATTCAAAATGACACAACAGGTCTGCTACTGCAGCCTGTGTAAGGTGGTGCATGCACCCCTTCCTTAGATATAGGTTCACTATATCTATCCTAATCACTGCACATATAAGCCTATAAGTCACCCCTATGGCAGGCCTTATCAATCCTGAAGGCAGGGTGCTGGGTTTTATGTGAGAGGGTGCCCATGCATGAGCAGAGCCCCTCTGCAGCCTTCGGAACCACTATTCCGGGGATGTCTGTGATGCAGCCAACCATATACTCTTAAGTGCTTTATAACCTCGCGGTAAATGCTAACTTTAAAACGGCTGCAAGGAATTATGTTGTGTTTGGTGTCAAACACCTTGGAATCATACCTTCACACCAGTAACTGGTGTGGGAGGGAGGATTCCTCCCTCCTAGAGGGTGAAATATGACAGCACCGGTACACCCGGTACCAGCTTCACAGAGCCCTGGCATCACAAAATGGATGCTGCCATCCACAGACACGAGTCTGCCCTCCTGCTGCTGGACGAAACTCCGGCAGGGGAAGGCTTGACAATAGGTTTCCTGTCACAGGGAGGTGTGACCACCTCCCAGACAGGCTTTAGTGTATTGGGGCTGGGTGGGTGCACTCTCAGAGTGCTTTGATGTCTGCACTGGGGGCACATTTGGTGTCCCTGTGCATAGTCCAGCTCAAACCGGTTGCAGGGACTACCAGCCCCTGCTCTGGCGCGAAACTTGACAAAGGACATGGGTGTAGCCACCCCTCTGTCCTGACCCTCCCATAGGTGGGTCCCCAGAGTTTGTCCCACCCCTTCCTTGGGTATAAAGTAGGAAACCTGACTACAGGACTTTAGATATTACCTGGAATAAACTCTGCTACAGAAACCAAGTAACCTTCGACGATCTACGCTTTGCTGGACGACTGAAGAATCTCTCTTGGAGTAAAGGAGTTACTCCCCTGCAAGGCAGGCACTTCAACGCATCTGACCGGTTTGCATCTACGCAGCTCCCGACGGACTCCGAAGATTTTGCAACACAGGAGGTGGGTGCCCAAGCTTCCCCGAGGCCGTGGATCCCTGAGAAGGCAACTTTAACTTTCAGTGGGCTTCCCTGGTTGCTCCAGACGTGCCCTGACTCTCCATCGCTTGGGGAGTCCGCAGGACCTTGCTGGTCCTCACAGAAGCATCTTTTCTCTGACCGCGTGGGTTGCAGTTGCCAAGGCTTGTTGGTCTCCAATCCGGAAACTGACCCCCCAGCACTCGACATCCTTTGTGGGACAGCTCGCCTGCGGAATCTGGTCATCATCGATGTCTCCTGGTCCCCGGGGCTGCAGAGTCAAGCTTCACCTCTTTGCACCTGAAGCACCCGACATCGGTGGGCATTCGATTGCTCCGCTCCTGGTCACGTGAAGTGACCCAGACTTTGTCCCCTCTGCTTTCAGGTTCTTCTCATCTCCGATCCAGGCTTGGGTCACACCGGACACTTTTCTTCTCCACGGCAGCAGCACTTCTTCGCATCACGCCATTGAAAACGACGAGGGTTTCCGACACCACTTGACCCCTATGCACCCGGCTCCTCTGGGATAAGTAACTCGGGTACCTCTGTACTCACAAGGGTGCTGGCCTTAGAACCTTCTAAGTTTAACTGGGTTTGCTTGAAGTCCTCTCGGAAGTGTCCTTAAACTCTAAATTTCCAACCACGACTTTCCCATAGAGTTGTACAGAGCTCGCGTCTGTGTTCCCACACTGCACCCGTCCTCCGTGGGTCCCCTGTGTCACTACCTTGGGTGGTTCCTTGGGGTCCCAGAGATTCTACGTGCTCTAGGCACTGTGTCTAGTCAAGTTGGGGTTGTTATACCACTTTCTTAATATATGGTTTGGTCTCCCCTGGAGCCCACTGTGTATTGTGCTATTTACTGTTGTTCTAGTACTGTAATATTGTGTGCCTTGTTCTCTAATCTCATAAAGAGGTTAGTAGAGAGTGTTTAGTAATAAATACATATATTTTATATATACCTGGTGTGGTTCTCCTTTCATTTGGTCATTCAAGAGGTTATATACTGGTAAAACAAGCTGCTTTACATTCCTTCAAGGCTTAGCCTGAAGGCTGCTCTCCACAGCTACCACTAGGATAGCTTTCTATAAAGGTTGTCTTTAACCTAATCATCAATAAGGGTCGTTTGGACTGGTGCAAGGTGCCCACTTTAATTAGTGGACAGCATATACCAGGCCAACTTCTCACATTGGTGTGCAACGGTTTGGATTCAAGCTTGCTATTGTTTTACCAGATAATCTCAGTGAGTGACTAACTGAAAACCACTAAAGGTACTTAGGTACATATAAATCAAGTCTAGAATAAGGTAAGTTCTACTGAACTTAGAGTTGGGTAAGTCAAGGGTCTAGCACACCCTTTCTCCAACTCAAGAGAGTCTCAGTTCCCACTAGAGTAGGTAGGTGCATACACCACACCACACTAGAATGTCTTCAAGGCCTGAAGTCAGTGACTCCTTGCCAACTAAGTATGACCATCTCACATTCCAAGAATTGAGAAACATGTGTGCATCAAGGAAACTGAAGACAGGGAAAAACCCAAACACCCAAAAGCTCATAGTGACTTTGCTTTTAGATGATCTCAGAAAGACCCCAGGGTCTGATGAGGCAGGCAAAGGGGGTAGGACCGCAGAAGAGGAAAGGCCAGGGAGTGAAAACCTCAATGAACTGGACTCTGATGCTGGCCAGGAGGATCCAAATGATTCTAACCTGGAACAGCCAATCCTTCCTGAAGGTGAGGAAGGAGACCCCAGTGGGCCTCTCTTTACCCCACCTGGAAGGGTTAACAGTTTACCAAGAAGATCCAGATCTCCTTCGCTGGAATCTAATCATTCTGGTACATCTGTAGGGAGCTCTGCTTCTCATAGGACTTCTGCTTCTCATAAAAGGGAGTCCTCTTATGAGAAGAAGTGCCAACTGTTTGAGAGAGCTAAGCTCAGGATCAAGAGAGAGCAATTGGCCTTAGATAGGGAATCCCTGGAGCTTCAGAGAGCTTCTCAGAAGTTGGGACTAGAGTCCCATGGTGGCAGCCACAGTGTCCCTAGAGGTAGAGAACATACTCATGACCATAGAAACCTGAACAAGATTGTCCCTCCCTACCAGAGTGGGGATGACATCCACAAATGGATAACTGCACTGGAGAGGGCCTGTAAGGTACAGAGGGTCCCTCAGGAGCAGTGGGCAGCAATCTTGTGGCTCTCCTTTGCAGACAAAGGTAGAGACAAGCTCCTCACTGTAAGAGAAGAGGATGCTGATAATTACAAAGTCCTGAAGAGTGCTCTGATTGATGGGTTTGGCCTAACCACTGAACAATACAGGTTAAAGTTCAGAGACACCCAAAAGGCACAGACTCAGGACTGGGTTGACTTTGTTGATTGTGCTACTAAGGTTTCTGGAAGGCTGGTTACTTGGCAGTAAGGTGTGTGATTTCAAAGGATTGTATAATTTAATCATGAGAGAGCAGATCCTTAATAACTGTCAAAATCAACTGTTGCATCAGTACCTGGTGGACTCTGATCTGACCTCTCCCCAAGAATTGGGCCAGAAGGCAGACAAATGGGTCAGAACCAGGGTGAGGCAGAAGGTTCAGAACCAAGGTGGTGACTCCAAGAAGCAGGATTCTAAAAACTCTGATAAGGGTGGGGTGAAGGGTAAAGACCAGAAGTCTTCTCAAGGGCCCCAAAAATCTGCATCTGGTGGGGAGTCCCAATCCAACAAAGGTAAAGGAAAGAAGAAGCCATGGTGTCAAATCTGTAAACAGAAGACCCATTGGACAAGTGATTGTAACAAGTCCAAGGACTCCACTCCAACCCCCACTGCCCCTAAGGCAACTGTTCCCCCTAGTTCAGCTCCAAGTGGTGGTGCTCCAAATAAGGGTGTAGTAGGGTTAACCCTGGGATCTGAGATGGACTCTGGCCTAGTCAGAGTTCCAACTCAGGCTATGTTGATCTGTGATGGAGGCATGGATATGGCCTCCTTATTTGTAAGCCCCAGTAAACTGGGCAAATACAGACAACAGCCTATAATCAATGGAAAGGAGGCCCTGGCATTCAGGGACACAGGAGCAAGTGTCACAATGGTGACAAAAGATCTTGTGGCTCCTGAGCAAATCATACTTGGTGAGATGTACCAAGTGACCAATGCTAGCAATGTCAGGACAGACCATTCCTTGGCAGTTGTTAATTTCTCCTGGGGAGGGGTAACTGGCCCTAAAAAGGTTGTAATAAGTGCAGACCTCCCTGTTGAATGCTTGTTGGGCAATGATTTAGAAACTTCAGCTTGGGCTGAAGTGGAACTCAGGACTCATGCAGAAATGTTGGGTATCCCTGCAGATGTGTTTGCTATGACCAGGTCACAGGCAAAAATGTCTAACACTGAACAGGTCCTGGATCCTGGAAAAATGGACCAGGCACCTTCCAAGAGAAGGAGCAGTAGGGTTAAGGCAGTGTCTTTCCCCTGCCTCAGAATCCAGATCAGTCTCTTGAGGGAGCTGATCTTAGTCCTGAAGAAGGAACTGTCACAGATGAGCTTGAACCTGATCAGGTTGAGTTCTTGGGGACAGGGGCCCTTCCAGGGCAGATCTGAGCCAGGAGCAACTGAGCTGCCCCTCTCTTGAACCCCTCAGACAGCAAGCTGAGGCTGCTGGGAGTGCTAGTGGGTCCCACAGGATCTACTGGGATGATGGACTCCTTTACTCAGAGTGTAGAGACCCCAAGCCTGGAGCCACCAGGAGGTTGGTTATACCTCTGAAGTTTAGGAGCTTCCTATTGACACTAGCACATGATATCCCATTAGCAGGTCACCTAGGCCAAAACAAGACTTGGGACAGAATTGTCCCTCACTTTCATTGGCCTCATATGTCTGAAGACACCAAGGAGTTTTGTCGCTCCTGTGTCACCTGTCAAGCCAGTGGTAAGGCAGGTAGCACTACAAAGGCCCCCTGATACCACTACCTGTGGTGGGGGTTCCCTTTGAGAGGGTAGGGATTGACATTGTTGGTCCCCTAGATCCTCAAACTGCATCTGGGCACAGATTTATACTGGTGGTGGTGGACCATGCCACTAGGTATCCAGAGGCAATTCCCCTTAGAACTACCACAGCCCCTGTGGTGGCAAGGGCCCTCCTGGGAATCTTTTCCAGGGTGGGTTTTCCTAAGGAGGTAGTATCAGACAGAGGTGCCAACTTCATGTCTAATTACTTAACTGCTATGTGGAAGGAGTGTGGTGTAAATTACAAATTTACCACCCCTTATCACCCACAATGCAATGGTTTAGTTGAAAGATTCAACAAAAGCTTAAAGGGCATGATTAAAGGTCTCCCAGAAAAGCTTAGGCGCAGATGGGACATACTTTTGCCCTGCCTTCTCTTTGCCTACAGAGAGGTTCCACAGAAGGGGGTTGGTTACAGCCCATTTGAGCTTCTGTTTGGACATCCAGTTAGGGGTCCATTGTGTCTAGTGAAGGAGGGATGGGAGTTATCTCTCAAACCCCCTAAACAGGATATTGTGGACTATGTACTTGGTCTCCGCTCCAGGATGGCTGAGTACATGAAGAAGGCAACTAAAAACCTTGAGGCTAGCCAGTAATTGCAAAAGGCCTGGCATGACCAAAAGGCTGTGTTGACTGTTTATCAGCCAGGTCAGAAAGTATGGGTGTTGGAGCCTGTGGCCCCAGCAGCCCTCCAAGACAAGTGGAGTGGCCCTCATACAATAATTGAGCAAAAGGGAGATGTTACCTACCTGGTGGACCTTGGAACTCCCAGGAGCCCCCATAGGGTGCTCCATGTCAACAGGCTCAAACCATATGTTGACAGGACAGACATGGGCTTGCTCATGGCTACTGATGAGGGACAGGAGGAAGAGATGATCCACTCCCTGACCTGCTCTCACAGAACCCTGATGATGGTTCAGTAGATGGTGTAGCCTTGGCAGGCAGCCTCACTGACCAGCAGCAAACTGATTGCAGAAAAGTTCTCAACCAGTTTAGACATATCTTCTCACTGACTCCAAGTCAGACTACCTGGTGCACTCATGAAGTGGACACTGGGGACAGTCTGCCTGTTAAAAATAAGATTTACAAGCAACCTGACCATGTCAGGGACTGCATCAGGACTGAAGTCCAGAAGATGTTGGATTTGGGTGTGATTGAACCCTCAGATAGCCCTTGGGCTAGTCCAGTAGTCTTGGTACCTAAACCTCACACCCAGGGTGGTAAGAGAGAGATGAGGTTTTGTGTTGACTACAGAGGTCTCAATGCAGTCACTAGGACTGATGCCCATCCCATTCCTAGGGCAGATGAGCTTATAGATACTTTAGCCTTAGCCAGGTTTCTGAGCACATTTGACCTGACAGCTGGCTACTGGCAGATCAGACTAGCTGAGGATGCAAAAGCCAAAACAGCATTCTCAACACCTAGTGGGCACTACCAATTTGTGTTGATGCCCTTTGGTTTGAAGAATGCACCTGCCACTTTTCAAAGGTTGGTGAACAAAGTCCTTACAGGCCTGGAAGCCTATAGTGCAACATATCTAGATGATATTGCTGTCTTTAGCTCCACCTGGGAGGATCACCTGGTCCACCTGAGAAATGTTTTGGAGGCCCTACAGAAAGCAGGCCTCACTATCAAGGTCACCAAGTGCCAGATAGGGCAGAGCCAAGTTGTATACCTGGGCCACCTTGTGGTTGGAGGCCAGGTTCAACCATTGCAGTGCAAAATCCAGACCATCACGGACTGGGTTGCTCCAACCACCCAGACTCAGGTCAGAGCTTTCTTGGGCCTGACTGGGAACTATAGGAGGTTTGTCAAAGGATAAGGATCCATAGTGACCCCTTAGAATGACTTAACTTCCAAGAGAATGCCAAAGAAAGTTCAGTGGACAGTCAGCTGTCAAAAGGCATTTGATGACCTGAAGCAGGCCATGTGCACTGCTCCCATTCTGCAAAGTCCTGACTACTCCAAACAATTCATTGTCCAAACAGATGCATCTGAGTTGGGGGTAGGGGCTGTGTTATCACAATTGAATGATGAAGGTCAGGATCAGCCAGTAGCTTTTATTAGCAGAAGGTTGACCCCCAGAGAGAAACGTTGGTCAGCCATTGAGAGGGAAGCCTTTGCTGTGGTTTGGGCCTTGAAGAAGCTGAGGCCATACTTGTTTGGCACTCACTTCATTGTTCAGACAGACCACAAGCCCCTCTTATGGCTAAAACAGATGAAGGGTGAAAACCCCAAACTTTTGAGGTGGTCCATTTCCCTACAGGGGATGGACTATACAGTGGAACATAGACCTGGGAGTAACCATGCCAATGCAGAAGGACTCTCCAGATATTTCCCCTTAGAACATGAAGACTCAACTGGTCAAGGTTAGTTTAATATCCTGACGTTGGGGGGGGGGTTGTGTAGGAGAGTAGGATCTGCTTCTTATAGTTACCCCCACTTTTTTCTGATGTTTCACTGTTTTCGACTTAGTCTGACTGGGATCCTGCTATTCAGGACCCCAGTCTATCTGCTTTCTCCTCAAAATTGATTGCATGTACTTTAGGTACACTCCAGATTGGATTCTGGGGTACCCTTATAAGTCCCTAGTATATGGTATACTATGTACCCAGGGCCTAGGTACCCCAGAGGCCTCCCAGGGGCTGCAGCATGTATTATGCCACCCCTGAGAGGCCATTCAAAATGACACAACAGGTCTGCTACTGCAGCCTGTGTAAGGTGGTGCATGCACCGCTTCCTTAGATATAGGTTCACTATATCTATCCTAATCACTGCACATATAAGCCTATCAGTCACCCCTATGGCAGGCCTTATCAATCCTGAAGGCAGGGTGCTGGGTTTTATGTGAGAGAGTGCCCAGGCATGAGCAGAGCCCCTCTGCAGCCTTCGGAACCACTATTCCGGAGATGTCTGTGATGCAGCCAACCATATACTCTTAAGTACATTATAACCTCGCTGTAAATGCTAACTTTAAAACGGCTGCAAGGAATTATGTTGTGTTTGGTGTCAAACACCTTGGAATCATACCTCCACACCAGTAACTGGTGTGGGAGGTATGATTCCTCCCTCCTAGAGGGTGAAATATGACAGCACCGGTACACCCGGTACCAGCTTCACAGAGCCCTGGCATCACAAAATGGATACTGCCAGCCACAGACACGAGTCTGCCCTCCTGCTGCTGGACGAAACTCCGGCAGGGGAAGGCTTGACAATAGGTTTCCTGTCACAGGGAGGTGTGACCACCTCCCAGACAGGCTTTAGTGTATTGGGGCTGGGTGGGTGCACTCTCAGAGTGCTTTGATGTCTGCACTGGAGGCACATTTGGTGTCCCTGTGCATAGTCCAGCTCAAACCGGTTGCAGGGGCTACCAGCCCCTGCTCTGGTGCGAAACTGGACAAAGGACATGGGTGTAGCCACCCCTCTGTCCTGACCCTCCCATAGGTGGGTCCCCAGAGTTTGTCCCACCCCTTCCTTGGGTATAAAGTAGGAACCCTTTCTACAGGACTTTAGATATTACCTGGAATAAACTCTGCTACAGAAACCAAGTAACCTTCGATGATCTACGCTTTGCTGGACGACTGAAGAATCTCCCTTGGAGTAAAGGAGTTACTCCCCTGCAAGGCAGGCACCTCAACGCATCTGACCGGTTTGCATCTACGCAGCACCCGACGGACTCCGAAGATTTTGCAACACAGGAGGTGGGTGCCCAAGCTTCCCCGAGGCCGACTAGTGCTCTCAGCAAACCTGAGACCCACAGCCCTCGTGGGCACAGTGCAACCCGAACCCCTGGACACCGTGCACATTTGCAGCAGCATATGCTTTAAGGCGATCCCTGAGGCTGTGCTTTGGGCTACTTGTAGTCCAAGCCCCGAGCAGTGTTTCCACCGAAGATTACTGGCCTACACTCCACGAGTGTTCCGTGGGCTGGTATTGTGTGATTCCTCTCGAGGTCCCTTTGCGATCCCTGGTCTGTTGACCTGTGGGTCCCTGAGAAGGCAACTTTAACTTTCAGTGGGCTTCCCTGGTTGCTCCAGACGTTCCCTGACTCTCCATTGCTTGGAGAGTCCCCAGGACCTTGCTGGTCCTCACAGAAGCATCTTTTCTCTGACCACGTGGGTTGCAGTTGCCAAGGCTTGTTGGTCTCCAATCCGGAAACTGACCCCCCAGCACTCGACATCCTTCATGGGACAGCTCGCCTGTGGAATCTGGTCATTGTCGACATCTCCTGGTCCCCGGGGCTGCAGAGTCAAGCTTCACCTCTTCGCACCTGAAGCACCCGACATCGGTGGGCATTCGATTGCTCCGCTCCTGGTCACGTGAAGTGACCCAGACTTTGTCCCCTCTGCTTTCAGGTTCTTCTCATCTCCGATCCAGGCTTGGGTCACACCGGACACTTTTCTTCTCCACGGCAGCAGCACTTCTTGGCATCACGCCATTGAAAACGACAAAGGTTTCCGACACCACTTGACCCCTATGCACCCGGCTTCTCTGGGATAGGTAACTCGGGTACCTCAGTACTCACAAGGGTGCTGGCCTTAGAACCTTCTAAGTTTAACTGGGTTTGCTTGAAGTCCTCTCGGAAGTGTCCTTAAACTCTAAATTTCCAACCGCGACTTTCCCATAGAGTTGTACGGAGCTCACGTCTGTGTTCCCACACTGCACCCGTCCTCCGTGGGTCCCCTGTGTCACTACCTTGGGTGGTTCCTTGGGGTCCCAGCGATTCTACGTGCTCTAGGCACTGTGTCTAGTCAAGTTGGGGATGTTATACCACTTTCTTAATATATGGTTTGGTCTCCCCTGGAGCCCACTGTGTATTGTGCTATTTACTGTCGTTCTAGTACTGTAATATTGTGTGCCTTGTTCTCTAATCTCATAAAGAGGTTAGTAGAGAGTGTTTAGTAATAAATACATATATTTTATATATACCTGGTGCGGTTCTCCTTTCATTTGGTCATTCAAGAGGTTATATACTGGTAAAACAAGCTGCTTTACATTCCTTCAAGACTTAGCCTGAAGGCTGCTCTCCACAGCTACCACTAGGATAGCTTTCTATAAAGGTTGTCTTTAACCTAATCATCAATAAAGGTCGTTTGGACTGGTGCAAGGTGCCCACTTTAATTAGTGGACAGCATATACCAGGCCAACTTCTCACACAGGATCTTTACTCAAACCCGGCGGAGCCGAGCAACATGGCCGTTGCCCGGTGGAGCTGCATCGCCAGCTATAGGGGAGACTGGCCCCGGCACACCGCCACCGCCGTCACCTACCCAGCCGGACAGCAGACATGTCCCATCGTTCCTCCGCTGCTTGTCTCCCTCCCCCTGTACTCCGGTGAATCGCTGATGGTTCGGCTGACGAAGGAGCCAGTCTCGATGGTGATTACCCCTCGCGGAGCTCCCTGGATGGCTGGTGAAGAGCGGGGACGAGGCTCACCCCTCCTGTTCATCCCCCGGCCCCTCCGAGCGCGACCGCAGTTTCTTCCCTTACTGCCCGCCCTCCAGCATCGCCTACGATGGGACATCAGGGACACGTGAGTGCAGTTGTAGTGAACCTACTCGGCGCTGCGGTGCGACGCTCCCGGGCTTTTCCGTACCTTCCTGAGCCTGGGAGGCGCACCCCTCTCTTCCCCCCCCGGACTTCGCTGCTGCCTCCCTAACTTCCAGCTGGCTTCCCCGGACCTTCGTCTGCGGATCGTCTACACCGATGCCCCCGTGGTCCAGAGCCTGGGCATGCATCTTTCAGCCTTCCGGTCGACTTGGGTTTTGTGGCTGCGTCCCCCCTCCGACTGTACTCTTGGTAATCATGCTCTCTGGGTTTTTCACTTCTGGACTTATGATTACTGTGACTTTTGTGCATCAAGCCATTTTTGGAGATGGTCTCCGTCGATTCCCATGATCCGGACCCGCCATCTTGTCTGGCCTTTACCCGTCCCTTCTTCCCTCCTGACTCCCCCCTGATGACCCTCGAATGCTTTTCTCTTTTTTGCTGGACTGCCTTTACTCCGTCCCCCCTCAGGTTCCCTTCTCTCCTCTCAGCTATTCTCTGACCTCTATTCTTGACCCCCTTTTCCTTCTCTGCCTCTTATTGATTTTCCATTTACTTTGTAATTTCTGTGTAACAAATGTTTTAATTATTTATACCTTGTAACTCGCTATGTTGCTATGCTGTTCCTTATGTAAAGCGCTCTGATACCTCCGGGTCTAGCCAGCGCTATATAAAACTCAAGATAAAGTAAATAAAGAGCCTGGCCTCTTTCTATTTCTATGTCTCTCCTGTTACTGGGTGCAGAGCCTGGCCTCTTTCTATGTCTCTCTTGTTACACTGGGTGCAGAGCCAGGCCTCTTTCTATGTCTCTCTTGTCACACTGGGTGCAGAGCCTAGCCTCTTTCTATGTCCCTCATGTTACTGAGTGCAGAGCCTGGCCTCTATCTATGTCTCTCTTGTTACACTGGGTGCAGAGCCTGGCCTCTTTCTATGTCTCTATTGTTACACTGGGTGCAGAGCCTGGCCTCTTTCTATGTCTCTCCGGTTACTGGGTGCAGAGCCTGGCCTCTTTCTATGTTTCTCTTGTCACACTGGGTGCAGAGCCTGGCCTCTATCTATGTCTCTCTTGTCACACTGGGTGCAGAGGCTGACCTCTTTCTATGTCTCTCTTGTCATACTGGGTGCAGAGCCTGGCCTCTTTCTTTGTCTCTTTTGTCACACTGGGTGCAGAGCCTGGCCTCTTTCTATGTCTCTCTTGTTACACTGGGTGCAGAGCCTGGCCTCTTTCTATGTCTCTCTTGTTACACTGGGTGCAGAGCCTGGCCCCTTCTTATGTCTCTCTTGTTACACTGGGTGCAGAGCCTGGCCTCTTTCTATGTCTCTCCGGTTACTGGGTGCAGAGCCTGGCCTCTTTCTATGTTTCTCTTGTCACACTGGGTGCAGAGCCTGGCCTCTATCTATGTCTCTATTGTGACACTGGGTTCAGAACCTGGCCTCTTTCTATGTTTCTCTTGTCACACTGGGTGCAGAGCCTGGCCTCTATCTATGTCTCTATTGTGACACTGCGTTCAGAACCTGGCCTCTTTCTATGTCTCTCTTGTCACACTGGGTGCAGAGCCTGGCCTCTTTCTATGTCTCTCTTGTTACACTGGGTGCAGAGCCTGGCCTCTTTCTATGTCTCTCTTGTCACACTGGGTGCAGAGCCTGGCCTCTTTCTATGTCTCTCCTGTTACTGGGTGCAGAGCCTGGCCTCTTTCTATGTCTCTCTTGTTCAACTGGGTGCAGAGCCTGGCCTCTTTCTATGTCTCTCTTGTTACACTGGGTGCAGAGCCTGGCCTCTATCTATGTCTCTATTGTGACACTGGGTGCAGAGCCTGGCCTCTTTCTATGTCTCTCTTGTTACACTGGGTGCAGAGCCTGGCCTCTTTCTATGTCTCTCTTGTTACACTGGGTGCAGAGCCTGGCCTCTTTCTATGTCTCTCTTGTTACACTGGGTGCAGAGCCTGGCCTCTTTCTATGTCTCTCTTGTTACACTGGGTGCAGAGCCTGGCCTCTTTCTATGTCTCTCCGGTTACTGGGTGCAGAGCCTGGCCTCTTTCTATGTTTCTCTTGTCACACTGGGTGCAGAGCCTGGCCTCTTTCTATGTCTCTCTTGTCACACTGGGTGCAGAGCCTGGCCTCTTTCTATGTCTCTCCGGTTACTGGGTGCAGAGCCTGGCCTCTTTCTATGTTTCTCTTGTCACACTGGGTGCAGTGCCTGGCCTCTTTCTATGTTTCTCTTGTCACACTGGGTGCAGTGCCTGGCCCCTTCTTATGTCTCTCTTGTTACACTGGGTGCAGAGCCTGGCCTCTTTCTATGTCTCTCCGGTTACTGGGTGCAGAGCCTGGCCTCTTTCTATGTTTCTCTTGTCACACTGGGTGCAGAGCCTGGCCTCTATCTATGTCTCTATTGTGACACTGGGTTCAGAACCTGGCCTCTTTCTATGTCTCTCTTGTCACACTGGGTGCAGAGCCTGGCCTCTTTCTATGTTTCTCTTGTCACACTGGGTGCAGAGCCTGACCTCTTTCTATGTCTCTCTTGTCACACTGGGTGCAGAGCCTGGCCTCTTTCTATGTCTCTCCTGTCACTGGGTGCAGAGCCTGGTCTCTTTCTATTTCTGTCTCTCTTGTCACACTGGGTGCAGTGCCAGACCTCTTTCTATGTCTCTCTTGTCACACTGGGTGCAGGCCTGCCCTCTTTCTATGTCTCTCTTGTCACACTGGTTGCAGAGCCTGGCCTCTTTCTATGTCTCTCATGTTACTGAGTGTAGAGCCTGGCCTCTTTCTATGTCTCTCTTGTCTCCCTGGGTGCAGAGCCTGGCCTCTTTCTATGTCTCTCTTGTCTCCCTGGGTGCAGAGCCTGGCCTCTTTGCACATTGGGAGCACAGCTAAGCCTCTCTAGATTTCTCTTGTCACAAAGTGTCCAGAGCCTGACCTCTTTCCATCTCCCTTGTCACATTCTCCACAGAGCCTGTCCCCTCTGGGATTCCATTTCTGTTCGTGTCGACCTGTTTCGATCTCCAGTTTGTGGTCATTGAGCCTGCACCTGGTAAGCATCTGTCCACATCATGCGCACCTGACATTGGTGAGATATTCTGTTGGACTGTATGTGGTTCCTGTTCAGGGCTCTATACTGTATTGCTTTGTCATTCTCTTTAGCTGCCCTTCCCAGTGAGTGAAATGGTGGTGCTCTAGTTTTTTTATAAACAAGACCTTGCAGATGATGTTCCTGTAGATTGGTAGATGGCATCTATACTGCTTTCTGTTATGTTCTCTGAGTGACACTGAGTGTCTGGTGGTGCACTGTGCCACTTTTACTCAGGTGGAACCAACAATTCACTGACCTTATCTAGTTTTGATCACACACAGTAGACTTTTGCAGACCTCTAAAGATTTTGGAAAGCATCCCTTCGTATATTGTCCGGGTGTATGGGGTCTCTAAGGCATGGTTAGCAGATCATTAATACACTGAGCTGGTGCTTCGATAAGGGTGGGTAAGACATCAGCCTTAGAGGTCCATCTACTGGTGGTGCCAAAATACTACAAGGGGCTTTTTGAATGCTCTTAATATATATTCACCTGCTTTAGCTTTCTTCAGGCTGTTCTTCTTTAGGACTGCTAGCATGTGCCCTGTGTGAGCAGGTACACGCCTAGTGACTCACTGCTTATGTTTTGATAAGTTGAGTACTTATATAGCGCAGCGTTCAACCCAAAGGGGTATCATGGAGCTAAGACCACACAAGTGATCCAAACAGCCAACTATAGACCATGTCCAGGTCAGGATGTTACTATACACAAGGACAAGGAAGCCGCCAGGTTTTTAAGGATTTCTGAAATTACATAACTAATTAGCTGGAATGATATCATTAACAATGTCCTCACTAAAGCAAGTTTCTCAGAGCAGACAATGTAAAACTTTGATCAATCACCACATCTTTAAAGCTATGCATTTTTTCACCACAGATTGAACGTTTATTAATAGACGAGATGGGACTCCTTTGGCGCACCCATTGCGCACCACCACTTAAATACATGCTTCCCGCCTTAGTCATGGAGCCTGCCCTGCAACACTAGTGCACAAACAAAAATGGCCGCTTCTAGTGGAACACTTCAGGTAGTGCAAAAAATGGCAGTCACACTGGTCAGATCAATAGGACCTTGCACCATTCCGCCCCAGGAAATGTGTGCAGAAAAAACAAAGACCTCGACTCAAGGTCTAAACAGTAAAACCACCAAGTTTTCAATACACAGCTCATAGTGATCCGAAAACCTCCCACTGGCACCACCCCAGCAACAAATGACAAACCAACAGTATAAACTAGCAGCAACGTTGATAATAATGGTTATAACTCCAGAAAGGGCCTCATTTCCTAAATGAACCTATCAGCAGGTTGCATAGAAACAATGGGACCCATTGCACAGGTGCAGCAGATGCCACGCCGGAGGCCAGCGGCCTATGATGTAGCGAGACTCTTAGGGGCGGGCCTCGTTTAGAGTTGCTGTCCTCCAGGGTGGCGGTGGTCATTACCGCTCACCATATTTAGAGATCTGGCCTAGCCTGGCCTAGCCTGGAGATCTCTATGCTTTCAATGGAGCTGTCATCACGGCAGCTTCTCTGAAGGCGCTTAATGTTTGCGGAGCGGCTGCCATGTTTCATGTGGATGCTCGGCAAACTTTTTTGTTTTACAAATACAGACTCCCAAAACAGGAGTTTACCTTTGAAAAGCAAAAATTCATCCTCCCTTCCATTCCCTCAGACGCCAACAAAACTGTAACCACAACCCTAATGTTGTCAAATATTGACTATTGCAATGGGTTGTACATAAACTTGCTAAAACAGTACCTCAACAAACTGCAAACCCTGCAAAATGAGGCAGAACCCAAGGAACAGAAGAAAGCTAGAAAGCTGGAAAACACAAGGAACCTGGAAAACCAAGAGATCATAGGAAACTCTGTGGAAATCATAGAAAGCCAAGGAATGCAGATATTCCAGCAAAGAAGGAAATGGAAAGTGTCACAGTGATCATGAGATCCAATTAACCTGGAAACTCCAATGAACTCTGGAAACATCAGACCCAGTGAGTCTGAAACTCCCAGAGGCAGATCAGGGAAGGCAACGATGCAAGTGAACGTCAGAGAAGTCACAGGCAACAAGGGAACCATGAAAACTACAAAAAAGTAGTAACCCAGCGAATCGGGAAAAATCAAAAACAGCAAAAGTCAAGGAACCTGGACAATACAAGGACCCTGGAAACCTCAAAAAAGATTGAAAACCCACAAAACTCAAGGAAGAAGGGAAACCTGTGAACAGAAATATCCTTAGAAACCAGGAAAACTGGAAATCTATAGAGTACAGCTAATTTAGAAACTCCAGGGTATCTAGAAAACGAGGCAGGAAAACACACCGCCAAGGAACCCGAGACGGCCGGTACCAGCTCACTCTAGAAAGGAAGGGAAACTGTTCCTTTCAGAGAGCAACTTTCAACCTGCCTTCCAAGGCCTTGGACTCTCACATCTGGATGGTGGGAATGCCCTGCTGCAAGGCCTCCCAGACACCACACTGGCCCCTCAAGAGCATCCTACTCACCAGCAGCTCGTCCCATCCAGGGCCTGAACAAACTGGACCACATCACCCCCAGCTCGATACAACCCCACTGCCTCTCCTTGCGACCACTCACTGGCTTTAAATCCAACTGCATGATGTACAATTGCATCCCCACTCAAAACCTCAAATAACCCCAAGGAGTCCGGGGAGTCTTGGAGCGGGGAGCCCGGAAAACCCCAGGAGCACAGATAACATCAAACCTCCGAGGGACATAGGAAATCAGAAACCCTAAGAGAGCCGCGGCAACATCAAAAGACGCTGGAAATACCAAGGAGCAAGAAACCCCAGAGACACGGGGAAACTGAAAAACGCAACAACTCTGAAAACCACAAGTACTCTGCAAACGCAGTGACCCCCGGGAGCTCCATAAACCAGGGACCCTAAAACCCCCAGTGAACTTTTGACACCAGAGGACCCCATTTAATGCAAGAAGTGGAGGGAGTATGATGTCCTGAAAGGATATGGCGTAACGCCGGAGCTGCAGACTTTGGAAATGGGGAACCAGGTGCGAGTCTCAGCGCCGGCTTAACATCCTGTGATTCTGGACAAATTGCGTAATCTCCCCGTGCGTACCAAAAATTAATGTGTCCTTGTGAAATGTAACGGGTGCCCAATATCTTCGGGTCGAGGACGCGCTATATAAAACTGCGAGAAAAAAAAGAAAGTGCAAAGTTCAAAGACCCCATGGAACATGAATAGCTAAGGTCCCTAAAGACCCTTGGGCCCCACGAACCCACAGAACCCCTTGCGCAGCGAGCACCCACCTGAGGTTCGGGCTCCCACGGCTCCTCCCAGGCCGGTTCCATGCCGTCTCTCCGGGGTCCACTCCTGCTCTGGAAGAGGGACTTGCCGTCTCTCGTTCTTGCCGTCTCTCCAGGAGTCCACTCCTGCTCTGGAAGGGGGTCTTGATTTCTCAGGGTCTTGCAGTCTCTGGTTCTTGCCGTCTCTCCAGGAGTCCACTCCTGCTCTGGAAAGGGGTCTTGTAGTCTCAGGGTCTTGCAGTCTCTGGTTCTTGCTGTCTCTCCGGGGTCCACTCCTGCTCTGGAAGGGGGTCTTGCAGTCTCAGGGTCTTGCAGTCCCTGGTTCTTGCCGTCTCTCCGGGGTCCACTCCTGCTCTGGAAGGGGGTCTTGTAGTCTCAGGGTCTTGTAGTCTCAGGGTCTTGCAGTCTCTGGTTCTTGCCGTCTCTCCGGGGTCCACTCCTGCTCTGGAAGGGGGTCTTGCAGTCTCAGGGTCTTGCAGTCCCTGGTTCTTGCCGTCTCTCCAGGAGTCCACTCCTGCTCTGGAAGAGGGTCTTGCAATCTCTCGTTGTTGCAGTCTCTCGCTCGTGCCACCTGTCCTTCCCTCCCGGGGTCTGGTTGTGCTTCACAGCCCCCTCTCCCTGCCTCGTCCTTGCCAGCCCTCCGGCCGGTCTCTCATCCCCACCCTCTCCGCAGACGCCTCTCCTTGTGCCACTGTCTCTATCGTCTGTAGGTGTGCTCTGTCATAGTCTGTGCCCCTGTCATCTCTCCCTCCCTGTCTACTGAGCTCACTCTATCTGCCCTAGCTCCGTCTCTTCTCCAGCGCTCACCCTATCCCCGACTCCGTCTCTCCTGCCATAAACCGGTTTGTATTCCTCGGCCTTTCCTCCTCACTTTCTCCTCTCACCCGTCACGCCTCTCCCGGTCCCTCCCCGCGGTCCTCTCCCTCTCTCTGCCGGTGCTGCCTGCTTCTTTCCTCCTTCTCTCTCTCTCTCTGCATCCACCGGCTGTGGGATGGGGGTCACCGCCAGAGACGTCTCACTGCAGCTTCAGACATGCACGGACTGTCTACCTGACCTCTTACTGTTCCTGTCTCTCACCCCCCCCTCCTCAGCTGCCCCTCTCTCTGTCTGTAGTGACCTCCCCCCCCCAAACACCAGGGATCAGCTTGCTGTAGGACTGTGGGTCACTGAGAGATGTCTCCCTACAGCTCCTCGGCTGCATCTGCTCTCTCCCTATCCCCTCCCTGCTGTCTCTGCCCCAGCCCCTCTCTCTGTTCTGCTGTCTCGCCTAACGCTGCAGGGACCCGGAAGCTGTCGGATTGTGCGGCACATTCACTCTGTGCTGTCTCTCCTTAGCTGTCTTTCAGTTCCTCCCTCCTTCACGTATCCCGCCCCCCCCCCCCGCCCCCCAGGGATCAGCTTGGGTGTCACTGCCAGAGATGACTTACTGCAGCTCCAGACATGTGCGGTATGTCTCCTGCACTCTCGTTCTCCTGTCTATGTCTCTCCTTGGGTTTCTCTCTCTCTCTTTTTTTCTCTCTCTGTCTCTCTCTGCCCCCGTCCCCCAGGGGATCCGTTTGCCTTGGATTGGGGGGGTCACTGCCACAGATGACTTACTGCAGCACTCTCTTCCTCCTGGATCTGTCTCATCTGGTTTTCTGTTGCCCCCTCCCCTACAGGGGATCAGCTTGCCTGCCTCGGATTGGGTGTCACTGCCACAGATGACTTTAGTGCAGATCCAAGCATATGCAGTGTATCTCCTGCACTCTCTTCCTCCTGGCTCTGTCTCTCCCTGGTTCGCTCTCTCTCTCCCCCAACCCCCCTCCGCAGGGGATCAGCTTGCCTCGGATTGGGTGTCACTACAACAGATGACTTCCTCCTGGCTCTGGCTCTGGCTCTGCCTGGTTTTCTGCTGTCTCTCTCCCTCCTTCTCTCTCTATCTCCCTCTTTCTCTCTTTCTGCCCCCTCCCCCCACCCCTCTCGCAGTGGATCAGCCTCCTCGGATTGGGTGTCACTGCCTGAGATGCTGCCTGCCTGCAGCTCCAGGCTTGCACCGTCTCCCTGGGCACTTCCCTGCGTCACCTCCTGGCAGCTGAACGGGTTATTTTAACTCCGGGACGGGAGCACCGCCCGGCTCTGCCACTTTCGATCATTTAAAGTTTTGTAAACAGACGGACTGCTCTGCACTGGAAACAACTCCTCCGTGCACGCCCCGCAAACTCACTCCAGAAGGGATTCCTGCAGCGATGCACAGCACGCACTCACTCACCAGAGGGGTGAGGTTCCCTTTCCAACCTTTCCTTCGAGGGAGTTTCTCTCCCTCCCCACCCTTCTGCCCGTCCTTATGGGTGGTTCTCTCTTCCTCACAGACGCCTCTGCCTTTCCTTCCATACAGGGAAGTACTCTTCCACCCCTTGCGTAAAAGTGGGCCCCAAAAATACAAAATAACGACCCCTGCCTAAACGGAAATGCTCCTTCCTAACAGGCCGAACCCAGCCAGTCAGCCTGGTCCCCTACTTCTCAGACACCTACTACCTCCTCTGCAGAGTACCTCAAGGTTCATCACTCAGCCCAACCCTCTTCAACACCTACATAAACCTGCTCCCCAGCGTCATTCGCGCTCATGGAATCAACGTCTTACCCTGTGCCAGTGACGCACAGCTCATACTCTTCCTCTTCGACACTCGGACCCAGTTCTCCACCTGCATGACCAGACCCAGTTCTCCACCTGCATGACCAGACCCAGTTCTCCACCTGCATGACCAGACCCAGTTCTCCACCTGCATGACCAGACCCAGTTCTCCACCTGCATGACCAGACCCAGTTCTCCACCTGCATGACCGAAGTCGCAGACTGGAGGAAAACCAGCTGTCTCAAACTGAACGACAAGACAGACGTCATGGTCTTCAGCAGACCTCGCGTGGGACTCCACCTGGTGGCTGGCGGAACCCGGACCCCCACCATCCACGCCAAGAACCTCTGGATAATCAACGACAGTCAACACTCCACGATCGCTCAAGTAAATGCTGTGTCCACCTCCTGCTTCCACACCATGGCTTCCCACCAGCACCTGCAGAACCGTCACCCAAGCCCTCATCACCAGCAAACTGGTCAAAGGGAATGCCCTATATGCTGGAAAAAACACTCAACTGACCAGACGACTCCAAACCATACAGAACGCAGCAACTAGGCTCACACCTAACCTCCCACGCCATGCACACATCACCCACATCTCAGAGAGCTCTACTGGTTTCCCATCCACAAGTGAGATTTATTTAAATTCCTCACGCACACCTTCAAAGCAGTACACAACATGGCCCTACACAACACGGGTCCAGCATACCTGAATGACCCCAGCAACTTCCAGAAAACCACCAGACACCTCCGCTAAGCTACACTCCTACTCTCAAACATCCCATGCATACGCAGAAGGCGATCCAGCAGTTGTGCCTTCTCCGGCCTCGGTTCAAAGCTTGGAATGATCTGCCCCTGCCCATCAGAGCGGCCTCATCAATTCTTGAATCCCTCAGGAAGCTGAGGACATGGTTCTTCAACTAGGCCAGCCCTAAACTAGGCCCAGACTGCTCCTGCATCAGTGCCGAGATACCCTCCGGGTAGTAGTGCACTCTACAAATACACACAACATAACATCGTAGCACATTCTTTACGTAGGCACATTTCCTTGGGGATCTGGAAAGGACATCCATTGGATCGAAGGAACCATCTTTTGACAGTGTCTGTTAGTCTTTGGTCGTGTGTGATTTGTCGAGAGTTAGTTTGTAATATTAAAAAAACAAAAGTTTTTGTGCAAGTAAATGTGAAAATAAAGTGATTGATTATTGATGATTTTTGTGTTTATTTAGTAAGGGTGGGTATGATGATCGACTTTCGATTGGGGAGAATCAATTGTCATTTGATCAGTCAGACTACAGTTCTCTTTATACAAGCTTCACAACCTGGGTTGACATCTTCTGATGGCATGTTGTGTGTGAGAGTGTTAAGGTTTGAGCGACTTTTGTCTGTATGTTTCTTGGTTGTATGTTGGTGTGGTGTGTGACAATGCTATTGATTTGGTCTTACTCTGCCAGTTACATGGCTTTGGGGCATGTATTGTGTGTGATGATGACGGGTTTTGCCCAGCATGTTCTGTTTGAGTATGATCATTTGGAGGTGTTGATGTGTGGTGTTCTTAATGGTTACAGGGTACTTTTAGATGTCTGAGGAAAGCTTAAATATGGGTGATCACAGGTGTGTTGGGTGTGTTTGGTAAGGGCTGTCTGTAAGGTACTGAATTCGGTGTTGTGTTCTAGCTTTTGGTATGAAGAGTGAGTTGTTAGATACAAATAATTATTTTCCAATTCTCCAAAACCAGATTTAGCTGTAGGTCATAGACAGACCTAGTGTGTCTAACAACTTAGAATGCACTTCAGGTCAGCCAACTTTAATCATTGGTTTATTGTATTCCTTTTCTATTAGCCATTGTCAATCACATGTTAGCTACTCTCTCACACAATTCTTTCCATTGGTTTCTATGACTGTGTTTCCTTCCGCCTTCGTTGAGTGCATGAGGAACTATTTTCTTTCTTGCCTCTTATTTCCTACCACTGTCGTCTGCTCTTCTCCTACACTCTCTGTTTTGCTTCCCCCCCCCTGCTCATCCAATGGCCTCCCACCACTCTCCTCCATCATTTCTATCCTTGTTTTATTGGCTTTTTTTTCTTTGCAAAGGCACAACAATTATACACTATCTAGCAGTTTGCTGCTATGCACAGCATCCAGCACATATTTTATTTCTTAATTTGCTATTTAAAAATGCCTGTCTGTCTTGTAGTAAACTATTATAACGCATAAAGAGAATCTAAGATGGCAGCCAGTGTGTCAACTTGCATGCTTAAAAACTAGCAGCCATCTTTGGGTTCTTTTTTAACCCCTTGACCGCGATCGGAATTCCGCTCGTGTGCTGGACATTCCGATCGCGGGTGTGGTCGTGACGAGCTCAGCTCGTCATGCGCACAGTGCTACCGCGCAGCATGACGAGCTGAGCTCGTCACGCGCATCGAAGGGGTTAAAGACAAAGGCATTCCAAAATGGCTGCCCCTGTGTGACTTTGCATGCACACATATGGGCAGCCATCTTAGAACGTTTTTTGTTATACTTTATTATTAATTTATCATTCTAAGATGGCCATTTGTGAACAGCAAATCAAGAAATAAAGTATGCACAATGCCAAAGCAAACAAACTGTTATACCTGCTGCTCAGCCAGTATGACTGTGGTGATGGAATGTTGGTGTGTGAAGTGGCAGTGGAATGTTGGTGAGTGAGAGAGTCAGTTGGTGGATGGGCTGAGCAGCAGGAAGGCTGCTCCTGGTGGGGCTCTACATGATAACATCTATCTTGAATAAACCAACTTAATATCTACATGGACTACGCAGCGTCTTTTTACAACATATTTTGGCGACGATTTTAATGTAAAGAACCTGCGTGTGCTACTTGAATGGACCATAACTATGATGCCTAAAGTAACTGGAAACTGAAGAAGAAGAATTTGAAGAAGCTCCTCTTGTTCCTAAGTTTGACATACAGCAAGCGGGCAGCCCTGAGCCCCACCGGTGACCTTAAGATCGGTCGGCCCCAACCTAGGCGTGCCAGTTCCTGCTGTGTCTTCCTGCTCTTGTTTGGATTTGAGCTGTGTTGTGGATTGGAGCTTTGGTCATTCAAGTTGTCCCTCATTTGATCATTTTTCCGGTCAGCCGCAACCGTGATTTAGGACATTCTGGGGCCGATTCCGATCTCGGCCGGTAGGGCTCCGAATCGGATTCGGCTTTACCGGATCCGATTCGGAGCCCTATTTCCCGACCGAATCGTACGTGCGTCCGGGCGAGCGAGTACGATGCGTGCGCTCGCGAAATCTCCGACCGACTCGTTCGCAGGACCCGACTGCTCCGACCGACTCGCACGGGGACGACTCGCACCGCGCAATGGAGACGTTCCCCGGCCGGGTAAGTACGATGCGCACCTCGACCGCTCCGACCGACTCGCGCAGTCCGGCTCAAGGAGCTGTCGGAGCCGCACTTTGGGGGTCCGTGTCGGACCCCCCTGGAAGCGTAGGCGCGCGAGTCGCACACAGGGGGGACCCATGGGTCCCCCCTACACGTGCATGTACGGCGCGACCCGCATCGATGCGAACACGCTGTAGGGGGCGCCCTTGTTCAGCTGCCGTGTCCATTGAGTCAATGGGAGCCCGTATACGCTGTCGTACGACTGGCTCCCATTGACTTCAATGGGAGTCCGACCGAATCGAGTCCGATGGCATACGTGCGCATCGTACTCGTTCGGTCGGGCTGCTAGGGTCCGATTCAGTCGGAAATCTCTCCGGGTCCGGCTCGGTCGGGGAGATTTCCGGCCTGAATCGGAATCGGCCCCTCCGTGTATGGATTTGGACCACTGATTTGCGACTAGCGTGCTGCCTGTATTCACGCCATGGGTGTGACTCATCTTCATCCCTGGGGAGTTTTGCCACAATTTGTAGCTGTTTGTAATTTCCCCAGAGCTCGTGCGGGGAAGAATGGCAAATCTCCGAGCCCGTGTTTGAAATACGATTGGGAAGTGTCCCTAGAGTCCTCGTGCCTCCTTATCTCGTCTTCCCAAGTGCAATTGGGAAGAGGAGTTTGTTCCCAGAATATGTCTCAAGGACAGCAAAGAGTTAGAGGAGCCCTCAGTGTCCGTGCTCAAACCTGCGTGTTGGAAGAGCTCTGCGTGTCAAGAAGGGCGGCACGGAAGAGGTGTCCCCTCAGTCTGTGTGGGGAGGGGCGACTCGTAAAGAGCGACTTCGGAGGTGCAACAAGTAGTGGCAGTGCAGTGTTTGGTGTCACTGAGGTAATCTCCTGACTAAACTTTCTACAGCTGCGCAAGTTTGTTATTATTTCAAGCCTTTTTAAATTTGTTGGCTCACCTGACTCCAACGGCCTCTTCCCGTCCATTTTGTGCGCGAGCCCTGTCTTCGGCAGCTTGCGGAGTGTTCTGCAACTTCCACGCTGTTCTGCACAGACGTGCCGGGAGCCACCCAGCTTTCCATCAATCTGCGTGCCGCCATCTTCTTTAACTCTTCATATACACTGCTTTCTTGCCGAGGAAGTTTCCTTGTCTGTGTTCCCTGTTGCTGGCCGGCATCTCCTCATCTTTTGGGTAATACGTTGAGTTTAAAAAAAAAAAAATTCCAGTGAGCATTTCGGCAACACAACGTTCAGGTGGTCAAGCGTCTCAGCGTGAATCTGCCGATTTTGTGTAACTTTCATGGGAATTCTGCCTACGATGACTTTTATGAACAACATGTGCCTCCAGGAGATTGTCTGAATTGACACGCTCTTCCTTTTGACTTTTCTCTACGTTGCAGCACGTGTCCCCTCCAGCAATGGTGTTCCTAGTTTAATTTTATTAGCATTATGAGTGTATTTCTAAGTAGTTCGGTCTCCTGCATGAGAGTGAATGTTTCAATGCTGATTTAGTAATGTTTGTACTGCTATGATATTTTTGAACATCTTTTGTGGTCAAGAGTTTTTTTAATTTTTTTTTATTTATTTAACTGCCATGGGGTTTTGTGCCATACCTCCTAGTGTATGGTGTTGCAGAGTGGGTGTGCGTTTCTGCCCCTTTGGGTCTGGTGGTGGGGCAGTAGATATGTTCTTGCTTATTTGAGTTTGTTGCTGTTGTTAAGGGCAGAGAAGAAGCCTAATTTTTTAAAATTTGAGTGAGGTTATTTTTTTTTTTTTTTGATGATACTTTCCACCCTCGCTTTGGGTTTGGGTGTACTTGTGTGGTGTGGTGTGGTGATCCACACTTACCACCCTTACTACGGGTAAGGGTGAAGGGCAGTGGTGATGCCAAATTTTGTTAGTGTGTGTGGCAGTGTAAAGCCACAGTACATGGGATTTCAATGTTTTTCCACCCAGCCTACGGGTTAGAGTGTAGGGCAGTTAGTATGCCAGTTTTGTTGAAGTGTGAGTGTTTTTTTCTCTAGTGATTGCTGTTTCAATCTTTCTACGTCATTGGGTGTTGTTACATGGTTGGTGTGGTGTGATTTTCTACACTTACCACCCTTAATACAGGTTAGGGTGTAGGGCAGTTAGTATGCCTGTTTTTTTGAAGTGTGAGTGTTTTTTCTCTAGTGTTTGCTGTTTCAACCTTTCTACGTCATTGGGTGTTGTTACATGATTGGTCTGGAGTGATTTTCTACACTTACCACCCTTACTACGGGTTCGGGTGAAGGGCTGTGTTTATGCTGTATGGTTAGTGTGGAGTGACTTTCCACACTTTCCACCCTTGCTATGGGCTTGGGTGAAGGGCAGCTTTGATGTCGCTTGCTTCGTGTGGGGCAGTGTTCCACATCTTCTTACTGAGTTTTTTTTTTGTTGTTGCTGTTGTTTGGATGGTTTACTTCTGCACCTTGTGGTTGGTACCCTACTTACTTCTCTCATGTTTGCCTGGCCAGCCGGCATGTTTTTGGTATTAGGGTTTGGTTTGTGGTTTTGTGGTGTGGTAGTGTGGGTGTCTTTTGGTTCGTTAGAAAGGGAGATGATGTGAGCGTATTCTCTTTACCTTTAACTGTGTTTTATTTGTTTGTTTCATTTTAATATTTGTCGTGCGTGAATTGTTTCCATCTGTTTTATTTATGCACTCGCATTAGTTCTTTGCTACATTGTTTATGTTCATGCAATTGTTCTAATGCTATTCATTTGCATGCAATAGTTCTATTGTCATTCTTTTGCATGCATTAGTTTTTTATGTCATTCTTCTTAGAGCTCCATTCTGTTTTGTGTAAAGAAAGGAGATATGTTATACCTGCTGCTCAGCCAGTGTGACTGTGGTGATGGAATGTTGGTGTGTGAGGTGGCAGTGGAATGTTGGTGAGTGAGAGAGTCAGTTGGTGGATGGGCTGAGCAGCAGGAAGGCTGCTCCTGGTGGGGCTCTACATGATAACATCTATCTTGAATAAACCAACTTAATATCTACATGGACTACGAAGCGTCTTTTTACAACACAAACATTCACAAAGTAAATAGCTCTGCGCCTGGGGGGTGTTATAAGCAAGACGAATCAGCTTGGACAATGGTCGTTGCTCATTAGAGTGACCTTGTTTGGTGATTTCTCAGTATCTCCAACCACCTGTTAAGGAGGACTCTTTGAAATATCGTCTTGGTATCCTTCCACCATCACTGTTACATCAACAGCCCTGGAAACGCAGTCCAGCCAGGATCGCCTGCCCTTTCTGTGGAGCGGATGAAGAAGTTCTGCAGCACCAAATATGCGCCTCAAGGCGCTACTGGCTGAAGGAAGAGTAATGCTAAGAACACTCTTCAATCAAAGAGGAATCCGCAGGCGCAGGCAGGCGGGCCTGGCCTGCTTCCGCCAGGAGATCTGCAGCTCAATCGTCACCTCAAAAAGGTGGAAAGGAAGTTGGTAGTAGTGGCCAGTGGAGTCTAAGCGGCTACTCTGAAGGGGACCACTCAGCTGGTACTTTTTGAACCACCACCACCACACATTTTTGGAAACCTGACAGTTTTATAGTTGTACTGCAGATGTTGGCGACAAACTGAGGATTTGAAAGTTGGCCAACAGGTGCACACGGCAAGAACTTTATTCAGCAGGCTCTTTCCCCCGACAGGCAGCAGGGACTGTCAATCATGCACTTTGTGAACGGCTTTGCATTTTTTGCACACATGGCTGTTTTTATTTTCATTGCAATGCTTGATGGCAATCTTGTGAAAGACTCAACACACTGCCGTCATATTCTTCTAATTTTTCTAATAATACTGTTGATTTAAAAACTGCAACTGTTGGATTGTTTTAGTCTTATTGTATTGCATTTTTAATGTTGCAATGGTTCTAATTAACAGAGCAATACTCAAAGTTGTAGCTCCAACCACCTCACAGCATGACGCTGACACTGAACGCTGGCATTACCTGCACAGTAAAGGTGTAAAGACCTAGCTTTTTGGCCGATGCCCGGTGGAGCTACTTGATAGCTATAGAGGAGATGGGCTGTGGACTACCCCTTCGGCCGTCACCTACCCAGCCGGACATTGGGCAGACCTTACTTCGTCTCTCCGTCGTACTCTCCCTCCTACCCCTTTACTCCACCCACTTTCTCCTTTATGCTCCATTTATCCCTCCTCTTTGCTCTCTAATTGTTTTCTCATTGAGACCTAGCCGCTTGACTGACGCCCGGTGGAGCTACCTGATATCTATAGAGGAGATGGGCTGTGGACTTCCCCCTCGGCCATCACCTACCCAGCCGGACTTTGGGCAGACTCTCCTTCGTCTCTCCATCCATCCTATCTCCATCCTTTCTCCCTCCTACACCTTTACCCCACCCCTTTCCCTTCTAAGCTCCATTTATTTCATCTTCCGACGCTCTTGAAATGTTTTCTTGTAACTGATGTAACTTGTAACTGATGTAATTTTGTGGAACCTTATGTAAAGCGCTCTGATACCTCCGGGTCTAGCCAGCGCTATATAAAACTCAAATAAATAAATAAATAAAAAGGTGCTCTACGAGCAGGGACGTCCACCTCCTGGGTCCTTCATCTCCTCAGACGTGGGCACAGCGTCACACCCCTTAGGAGGGAGACAGCCAGGCATGCTGCCTTTGTTCCTTGCCTTCTTCTACACAGGTGTGCAGACCTCTTTGAACTCAAAGGGTGTGCTTCAGGGTGCTGCCTACATCCAATCTGGGGGCAACAGGCCTAAATCCAACCGGTTAATTAGATTCAATCTTGACCCCAAAGTTGGAGAGGGAACCAAGGACCACCCTGTGCATTTTGTTAGTTATCCGTAGCTCCAAGCACCAGTTTCAGATGAACTTGTCATTCTGAGTTTGCATATTACTTTCAAAACATCGTCTCTCCAGCAGAGCACAGCACAGCATCGGCATTGCCTTTCTGCCATTCCCTTGTATGGGTGCTGCTCTGACCAGGTCACATCACAAGGTGACCTTCTTTACCTGGTTTAACTCAGTCCCCGGGAGCTAAAAATGGTTTCTCCTTCTCCTACCTTCAAGATGATGGCTCAAACCAGATGGTTGCCTTTGGCCACGCTATGTCCCAAATTTACTATGGCTTTGTGCTGGCACAGAGCCATGCAAAGTCTTACAGAGCAAGAAATATTTTGCCCTGGAAGGGTGCCCTTTTCTCACTGCTTTGAATTGCTTTGCTTCAAGGCGCTTTACTGGGGTGGATCGGAGCACACATCCATAGGTTTTGACGCAAAGCTCGATCTACCAAGACAGCTTTGCACCAAAAATGAAGGCCTCCTTGAAGCAGGCGCTAACACTGAGAAAAGTTTTCATTTCTCCCAAAAACATGCAGTGCATCTGTGCTGACCTTCCCAGCACACAGCCAGTGCCTGGAAGTCTTCTGTGTTTGTCTAGACACAGGAATGTGTATTGGAAGCGTATGCTTGCAGTACGCAACCTATGCTAGGAGGTGCACACTGGCCTCTGTGAGGCTGCGCGTCTCGTCGGGCATCCCTCTGGATGGGGGTCGGCGCAGGGGATGGCAGAACCAGTGCCATAGATGCTGCCCTACCCTTTCTCCCTTGCACAATGCAGCGCAGCCAATCAGGTTGCTGCTCTGCGAGAACATTGAGTACATCTGCCCCAAAGAATTCTAGGGGGGATCACAGAACCAGTGTATGGGGACATTCAGGGAGTGGAGGGACAGCATGCACTGAACACCACTAAGTCCTATGGAGAATCTTACAACCTTAAGGGCCAAGTGCTTCTGGGGGACCCCCATATTGGTATCACACCTCACAAGTGTGCAAGTGCTCTGGTGCACACTTCACATGGAAGCAGGGAAAGAAAGAGGCACTCATCACATTCTACAGAGAATTAACAGGGAGACCCATTACCAAGTCTCCCTCCCACCCCCCCCATTGAGTTCAGGCTAAAATGCTTGTGCCCAAGTGCTACAATCAGCTGTCACCAAACGTTTGTAGTGTCCTGAGTTGGTCATGGGGGTTATAGTCACTCACATTAAAATGACTCCCCCCCCCCACTACCCCCACTTCGCATTGACCTCAATCCCCCAAAAGACAAGCAATCTGTTGGGTGAGAAATATATCAAAATGATGTAGAGCACCTGTCACAGGTCTCCTGCAGAAGAAGACATACTGGGTCTCCCAGAACGATAAAAGGAGGAGCAGGTTGTCAGAAAAGCACTGCTCCAGGGCCTCTCAACTCTACCTGTAGCATCCACGTTTATGATGAATAGTTCCAACTCACAAACACCTCCATGGTGTAAAGCAGGTCCTTCCATCATATACAGAGCAGCTCCTCCTTTCACAACCACACCTTCATAATTGTAGGGTGGTAGTTACTATCCAGTTGTCATGACAGGGGTCCCAGGCTGTGTGCGGACACCGGGCTCAGATTGAGTCAATCGGAGCCCATTACCACGGGTGTCCGCGGGCTTTAACCTTACAATTGGACCCAACAGTCAGCACCAGTACAGCCCTCCAGCACTTGTCACCTCAGGGCAGCAAAGTCAAGCAGTCCAAGAGTTACTCAAGGAGGCTGTTGGGGATAGAAACTCAGAACTCTACCAATAACCAGTACTAGTCATGAATTCAAAGTCCAGCCAATGCTTGTGTTTTTGAACAAATCACGCACAAGGAAATACTGTTCATAATGTTCCAAAAACAGCAGACTAGACTGTGTAGCACTAACATCCGCCAGTAGCTACTGGGGAGGCATACTATGCTGCTCTTGTGGGACAACCTCTAGTGCACTCTCTGTGCAATAATTTAAGTCTCCGGGTCCTCCCTCGGAGGGTTCTATTATCTGGAGGGTTCCAGAGGAGTGTAAACCAGGTTGTGGGTCAGTATGCAAAGGTTTTGTTCCCCCTTTTGGTATAGATCATCTTGTTAACCAGTGTGAGGAAATGCGGTTTATTATATGGTGTGGCTGTGCGGACTCACCTTGTGATAAACTCGCTAACTCATCTTGGGTCTAGTCAGGCTCGTTTGTAAATCCTTAGCTCAACCCTGGGTAGCGGTGGCTTTGAGCAGTCAGACTTTAACAAAGGGACTAGTGTAAAGCATTTAGAAGTACCAAAGCAATTGAATAGGAAGGGAACACGACATAAAAGAAATCCAACACTGATTTATAAAAATAGATCTTATTTTTATGAATTGTTAGAGACCAAAATGGACAAAATCTACCAGAGGGTTCCGGAGATATGAACTGCTTAAGTAAATCGTAAATCACAGCATTTCAGTAAAAAATGCAAACAAGCATTGGCAACAATTGTGATTAGCAGATACTTTGAAAACTTTTTAGAAAGTTGTGTTCAGGTACTCCGGCCCACTTCGGGCGACCAACTCTGGCAGGGAGCAAGTCAAGGGGTCCACTAAGGCTCAGCCGGACAGTCACCCTTCAGTCAGACCAGTGTCCAGTCCAGTTCTATGCTCTATGGGCCAACTCCCTTAGACTTCAATGGAGTGGTCCTGATGCAAGGGATACAGGATGCTGAAGATGCTGATCCGGTCGAGGAGGGTCTCCCTGGAGCCATCCCTTGGTTCACAAACACGATAGGGCAACTTTAGTCACACAGGTCGATGTCCCTTGAAGTCCACATGAAGTCCAGCCAAAAACCCGTTGCTACTGGTGTCTGGTCACAGTGAACTTGCGGCTCCGTTCAACGGCGTCTAGTATCCGTCTTGGGAGACCAAAAAACACTTTGACAACTCTCCCGGGTCTAGTGGACCAGGGAGAGTTCCAGGATGCGGTCTCCCAGGCTGCGCTTCAGCGGGTAGTGGTGAACAAGCAGATGTGACTAACAACCCTGCCGAGGCGGCTTCTTCAGCTTTTGTGGCTCTCTAGCTGTAACAGGAAGTCAGCCAACTGACTCTTGGAGTTCACCTCTTCTGTCTGGGGCTCGGGGATGACCCTTCCTTGAGCAGGGCGCCACAGGCACACTCTTCTCTTTGCTAGACCTGGAGTAACATGTGCAGTCCAGTCTTTGCCAGGTACAGGGAACTGCAGGGCAGTTCTTCTTTGGTCCTCTTGAAGTACAGACATGTTCTGAGGTCTAAGTGCCAGGGGTGCCACTTTAATGCCCACAACTTGCCCTTGGGGGATATGGTGACTACTAGCCATTGAGCTACTAGGTCGCCTCCTGCCTGATCACTACTTCCTGCAATGTGTGACATCTTGCTATCCCAGATTGCAATATTCTGCCCACTTCCAAGATGTCAGGACACCTCTCTCTGTGTGTGGAGCTTGGTAGCCCACCTTAGAGGCATGGCTGCCTGAGAGCTACCCGCCCATGGGAAAACCAGTTCGGTAACTGTTTTCCCCTCTCTGTCCCAGACGCCAACCTGTCTACCAGAACAAAAGAGCAGCCTTTGTCATGTTAGTCCACCATTTGCCCTTCAAATATGGCTTCCCCCTTGAAGCTCCTCTTTTGGACGCACACCTCTTCCAATGGCCAGCCGCTATTGTGTCCTTTCATGGGATACATTTACATATCTACCAAGGAAGGCAGAAGGTTGTCTTGTGGCCATCAACTGCAAATGGCCGCTTGAAAACTTGGGCAACAGAGTGGAAACTTTCTAAAGTTGCCTTTTACTCATAAGTTAAATTGTTTGACTTGGGCATCAAGTCAGATTCAAAGCAGCGATTATTTTGATATCTTGAATTACCAACCTTAGTAGTCCCATTCAGGAGTTAGCACAGCTGAGTTGTCAGTGCGTAACCCTGCACTCGCCAATGTGGCTCCTAACCTTTCAACAATTTTGGTCTTTAATGTTAGGACATATGACAATACATGTTCTACTTTCTAATATACAGCACCCTGCCTTGGATCTCAAAAGGGCCTACATTAGGGGTGACATATATATTAACAAGCATTGGCATAGCCAATAGGTCTCGCCTTTGGAACCTTATAAGTATTTAGTTATGCAGTACAATATCCTTGGTGCAAACACATCAACTGTTGCATGGCTAAACACTTATAAGGTCCCAAAGGCGAGACCTATTGGCTATGCCAATGCTTGTTTAACTTAGAACATTCTACCCTTAGTGGGTGAGTGAAAGGGAGGATGGACAGATGGATTGAAAGTGTGGGTGGATGGAAGGATGGATGAGGGAAAGGATGGATGAGTGAAAGGATAATTGGAAGAACAGATGGATGAGAAACTGGTTGGTGAGTGAAAGGGAGGATGGATGGATTAATGGATGAATGAAAGGGTGGATGGATGAATGAAAAAGGATGGATGAGTGAAAGGGTGGATGGATGGTTGAGTGATTGGGTGGAAGGAAGAGCAAAAGGATGGATGAATGGATGGCTGAGTGAAAGATTGGGTGATGAAAGAGTGAAAAGAAAAATGGCTAGATTGAGTACAAGGATGGATGACAAAGGATGGATGAGTGAAAGGATGGATGAGTGAAAGGGTGGATGAAGAGAAGGATGATTGAAAGGATGGACGGCTGGATAGATGGATGGATGGATAGGTTTGGAGATGGATGCTTAGGTGTGAATATGGATGGGCAGAAGGACGGAATGGTGAAAGACTGAGTTATAGATTAAAGAATTAATGAAAACAGAATGTAAAGATGAAATTGTGGATATCAGCAGGTGGATGAATGGATAGATGCTTGGTTGGACGACAAGAGAGCTCTTCTGGGGAGGATCGTAATGACTTGTTTCGTTTGCTTAATGCCATAACAGGTTCAAAGTGGGGGATATTTGAATTGTCTGGCTACTTCCTTGGCTAAAGCAGTCTGTTGGCAAGACCTAAAAAGGACCCCTCGGATTAGACTGGCTGCTGCCACCACTTCCGGAGTGCCCACCACTTTAAATTTATTTCAACAAATTCCCGTTTTCAAACATTCATGCAAAAAGTTCTGAGTTTCGTGTACAGCAGTTACGCAGCATCAACATGTCAAACCGACGTGGAGGAGGAGCGTGTATGAAAGACACAAAGTGGGGTGATGGCGTTTTTAAAGCTAAATATTCCAGAACATACAAGATGCAGCAGCTTTTCATTTCCTTCACATTGTAAATCTAGAGAATCGTTAAACTTCTCTTGTGGGCAGGCCTTACATTTAACTCAAAGAAAGCATACTGGGGCAAAGTACTCATATTCAAAAAGGTTTCAGCCATAATCCGGAAGTCGACGGTGAGTATAGCCCGCTGCAGTTTCTCCAGCGCGCCCACGTGACAGCGCAGTTTGAAGCACTCGACCTTCTGCTGGGAGCATCTCTGTGAGAACCAAGGAGAGGCGTCAGTAATGCAAATGGCATGCAGCGGACAACCGTTCAAAAACAAGGTCACCTTTTCAATAGAGGGGCTTGGATGAAGAACGTTAGTCGAACTAGAGATTTTCTTAACTACGCAGTACACCGAAAATAAAATATTAACTTGAGAAGTGCTTCACAAAAAGGGTGCCAATACATTCACTGCAATCCAGCAAGAGTGATAGAGAGAGGGAAAATATAAATACAAAATGTAGAAAAGCTTCAGAGGACAGTTATGTAGCAGTAGAGTACGGGCATGGAGCAAGCATAACCCTGTGTTGTTGCTACAGCAGGCAGTAAAGAGGTAGACTGGGTGTGCTCGACATTCCTTATCTCCCAAAATTGCGTCACTGAACTGAAAATTACTCAGCCTCCCTGCCTGACCGAGAACAAAGACCCGACAGTTTAAAAAAGAAAGGTCACAGCTTCAAACACCACAAGTGATTCTTCAAAGCAGGGCATGTGCGTTCCTGAAGAAAGGTTTTCTGAAGACGTCTTCTGAAAGCGCTCTTCTCTAGCAACAAAGCTAACAGAAGCACGAGTGCTTGAAAAATGCAGACGCGCGCGCGGCCACGCTAATTGGAAATAGATGGCCCCTGCGCGCCGCTGCTCGCTCCCGCAAGGTGGATGCCGCCACAAGCACGAGTGCTTGAAAAGAGCTGACCGATTCCAAAAGGTCATCTCCTAGAGCAGCGCATGCGCGCTGCACTAGGCTCGACCTAAAAAGGGAGGTCTGAACTTTGTCATCAGTTTAAATGGCAAAATCGAGTTAGAAGTTTTAAATTACACTGCCAAGCTGCAGTGGCAGGTTGGGAGACATGCTTTTCTTTGTCACACTCATGGTGGCACAATAAGTGCTGCAGCCATGATGGACAACTTCACTTACGGGCCCTGGGTACCCCTGGTACCATATACTAGGGACTTATAAGTAAAAGGTAACTTATATGCCAATTGAGTATAATCCAATCAAACATACATTTTTAAGGGTCAGAGCACTGGCGTGAGGTCTCGTTTGCAGGTCTCAGTGCACTCTCAGAGTTGAAAAACCAGCAGCATCAGTCCAAAACTTTGGGGTCGATCAAGCAAAAACAGGCATTTCCTTACAATCCACGCCTGGATTTCCCTGGTATGCAGAGTACTTCCTTTGTTGTCTCAGTCCATTGGAGGTGCAGGCCATCCCTGCGTTCCGTTGGCAAGGTGCACAGCTTGACTTGGTGTGCACTGCATAGCCTAAGAAATGCAAGGAACATAATCCTGCCCCAGTCCTGCAATTTGGTGCATGAGCAACAGCTTTGGTGATGGTGCATGGTGAGCAAAGGCAGCAGCTGCAGCAGTTAAACAGTCTGCGGTGGAGTTGTGGTGCTCACAGCTCAACAGATCTTGCAGCTGGGGTGCTTCTTCGGTCCAAATGCAAACCCCACCACCAAAAACAAGCAAGATGCTTACCCTTGTTGTCTTGGTGAGTATTTACTTCTAGATGTTAGTGTCTCAGTCAATAGTTCTGCTCCGGTTCTCTTGATTTTCCTTTTTGGGGACTGCGGTTCAGACTTGTTGAGTGTGATTCTTGGCTCTGCAATGAAACTCAGCAGGAGCAGAATTTGCCAGTGCCCTTCCTCCATGGTGGTACAAAGTTCCGCCCTTGTGAAATATAAATGTGTGCATTCATTTTGCTAGTGTATTACTCTATGTAAAGTTAGCATTCGCGGCACCATTTTAAGTTGAGCCGCCATTTTGAGCCATGATCGAAACTAACTTCTGTCTCACTCTGTCCGCCTCAGCAGAAAGCAGCTGCGATGTTCAATTTTTCTATTTCTCCAAGGTTAAGCTATGCTGTACTAATGAATAGACTGTTTTATTATTACATACCTTTCTCACTAGATAGGCCTGCTCCCACCCTTAAAGCGGCGGGCTCAGGCAGAGTAACCTTGACGCTGAATAGCATGTATCCGGTCTTGGGATGGTAGCTCATCCTTCTGTAGTTCTTTTGTTCACTAGCTAACAAGTGGAAATTTCCAGTCTGGGCATGTCTTTAGTGGTTCTAGAGATGTACAATAGGTGTTACCAAGTTGGCAGAGGTCAGTCCCTCTGCAGCAATCCAAGGAGGCTGGTCAGACCGGACTCCACTCGAGTGTACCTCTAATAAATACCTTTGGTTTGTATTCTCTACTGTCTGACCGACTCTTAATTTGTAAGGAAGGCTGAGAGGTGGTCGCGAGTGACCCGGGTGGCCCTAATCGGGTCACTTCCTTCACCCTCACTGCAGGGTCACTTCATGGTCCCTGGACCTCACCATTGCAGAGAGGTGCTGGTCCTTTCCTGATGCTGTAGTGGGCATCTTCGGCTTCTCCCACCTTGTCTCTTTCACATCCCCATTCCTTCTCAGCAGCATGTTCTTTGTGAAAGTGCAACTCCAATGCCCTTCCTCAGCAGTCGATCTAATCTGTCCCTCTAAGCAAGGTCTAGAAAGCCCTCCTGGCGGTCTTGTTGAAGCTTCCCAGGTTTTGATCGAAATCCTGGCAAGGGGAGTTGGCAGTGCATACCCCAACACTAGAGTACAAAGGAGCTTCTATGTTGTCACTGGGGTGGAGACCCCAGGTTATGGTGGAGAAATCAGAAATCATGGCACACTGTTTAGCCGTTTCTGTCCCATCTTCATACTAAAGTTGCAGACAGGTGTGTAGGCCAACAATTGGCTCTGAGTTTGGTTCTGGGAAGTCCTGCCCTTTTGCTAGCTGCACTAAAATTTGGCTAGCCATGGTATTTTTAGGTCACAGCCTATCAGACAGCACAGCTGTCTGGTTTGCTTAAGACATCTTGGGGACATTCAGAAAGTTGACCTAGGAATGTATTCCACCTGTTGCTTACCATTGGCTTTGTGATTTGTAACTCACATTTTCTGGCTTTCTATTCGCTGGCTTTATTTGCTTTAGGCTGTCCAGCTCGAGTTCGCCCCTCCCGTTGCTCAAATCTTCTTTACTGTATTCTTCCACAAATTCACTTGTTATCTTATCTTATCACATTTGCTGTGCATTCAAATACAGAGGTCAAATGTCAGGCTGTGTCTTCTAGGGAGCTTGGTGGCTTTTTTTTCCTTCTCTGACTTCAAAGTGAGGAGATTTATGTGACAATCATTCTAGCTGCTGGGAGTGTGCTTGAGGGAGGTATGACGATGTTATTTTTTTTTCCAGCACACAGCAAAATTTAAATGTCTCTAAATTAACTGTGCTGCTGATCAAATCAATACATTGAGTAATGACATTTTCACACATTATCGTTTGTGCACTGTATACTTTTATCAGTAAAACTGTATGTGAGTGCAAATGTATTGGTCATTTCAATTGAAGATGTGTTCTCTGTAATGGCAGTACACTACCATACCATGTATGTTCCACATTACCCCACTCCTCTGTACTCTGCACCACTCCACGCCACTGCACTTTACCCAGCCACACTCCACGCTACGCCACTCCACTCCGGACTGCGTCACTCCACTCTTCTCATCACCACTCCACTCTACGCCTCTCTACTCTACATCACTGCACTCTTACTATGCTAATGCACTCTACCCCACACTACTCTACTATGCACCACTGCACTCTTCACCACTGCTGTCTACACTACTCCGTTCCACTCCACTCTATGCCAGTGCAGTCTATGCCAAAGCACTCTACTCTGTACCACTCCACTGTACGCCAGTGCAGTCTAAGTCAACTCTGAAACAATCTACTCTATGCCACTGCACTCAGTGCCACTGCATTCAATGTCACTCCACTTTACTCTGCACCACTCTACTCCACTGCACTCTATGCCAATGCACTCTAAACCACTTTACTCAAAACCAATGCACTCTACGCCAATCTGCTTTGCACCACTGCACTCTACGCCACTGAACTCTATGCCATTGTACTCTGTCACTGCACTCTACAAGACTCTATTCTACTCTGTGTCACTGTACTCTGTGCAACTGCACTCTATGCCACTCTGTGCCACTGCACTCTGCACCAATGCACTCCACACCACTCTACTAAACACCACTGCACTCTACGACAGTATACTATGCAACACTACACTCTCTGCCACTCTAGTTTATGCCACTCTACGCCACTGAACTCTGCATCGCTCCACTCTACGCCAATCCACTCTAAGCCATTCTAATCTACTCTGCACCACTGCACTCTATGACACTCTACTTTATACCACTGCACTCTACGCCATTTCACTCTACTCTGAAACAATCTACTCTATGCCACTGCAGTCTACGCAACTCCATTCCACCCTTCACCACTTCATGCCACACCACTTCACTCTGTGCCACAGCATTGTACTCCACTATAGTCTGCACCAATGCACTCTACACCGCTTTACTCAAAACCAATACACTCTACGCCACTACACTCTATGCCAATCTACCCTGCACCACTGCACTGTATGCCACTAAATAAAACTCTATGCCTTTGCACTCTATGCCACTCCACTCCACTGCACTCTATGTCACTTTACTCTGCACCACTGTAGAGCACTGCACTCTACACCAATACACTCTACACCATTCTACTCTACACCAGTGCACTCTATGATACCCTACTCTATGCCACTCTACTCTGCGCCACTTTACTCTATGCCACTGTACTCTACTCTGCACCACTCTATACCACTCTACTGTACTGTCCAGGCCACTCCACTCTGCACCACTCCACTCTTCGCCACTGCACTTTCCAACACTGCACTCTATGCCAATGCACTCTACGCCACTACTCTATACCACCCCACTCTACCCTGCACCACTCCACTCTATGCATCTTCACTCTGCTCTGAAACAATCTACTCAGTGCCACTGCATTCTGTGCCACTGCACTTTATGCCACTCTAATCCACTATGCACCACTCTACGCCACTGCAATCAACACTGTTCCACTCTACTCTATGCCACTGCACTCTACCATGCACCACTCCTCTCCACTTCACTCTACTCTGAAACAATTTACTCTACGCCACTGCACTCTTTGCCACTGAACTCTACGCCACTCTACTCCACTCTGTGCAACTCCACTCAACATTACTGCACTCTACGCTGCACCACTCTACGCCACTGCACCGTATGCTATGCCACTCTACTCTAAACCACTGCACTCTATGCCAATTCACTCTACACCACTTCACTCAAAACCAATGCACCCTACTCTACTGTACCTACACAAACTACTTTGCACCACTGCATTTTATGCCACTATACTCTACAACATTCTACTCTGTGCCACTGCACTCTACGCCACTGTACACTACATCACTCTACACCATTGCACTCTACATCACTGCACTCTAAGTCACTCTATTGTACTCTACACCACTGTACTCTGACACTGCTCTCTGCACCACTCTACTCTTCACCACTCTACTCTGCACCACTCTACTCTGCACCACTCTACTCTGCACCACTCTACTCTACTCTGTAGCACTCTACGACACTGCACTCTGACACTCTGCATGACTGCACTCTATGCCACTGCACTCTATGCCGCTCTACTGCATTTTACGCCACTGCACTCTATGCCACTTTGTTGCACTCTACGCCACTGCACCACTCTGCTCTATGCCAATGTACTGTACACCACTCTACTCTGCACCACTCCACTGTATGCCACTGCACTCTGTCCTGCACGAATCTACTCTACGCCACTTCACTCTACGTCACTCTACTCTGCAACACTCTCTCTCCGCCACTGAACTCTACACCACTCTACTCTGCATTGCTCCACTTTATGCCACTGTACTCTATGACAATCCACTCCAAGCCACTCTAATCTACTCTGCACCACTGCACTCTACCACACTCCATTCTATACCACTGCACTCTACGCCACTTCACTCTACTCTATGCCACTGCAGTCTGCACCACCTATTCCACTCAGCACCCCTCCACTCTATGCCACTCGACACTATGCCATTCTATTCTACACCGCTGCTTTCTATGCCACTGCACTCTACACCAATGCACTCTACACCACTTTTCTCAAAACCAATACACTCTATGCTACTGCACTCAATGCTACTGCACTCTATGCCAAACTACTCTGCACTACTGCACTGTACGCCACTATACTCTTCTCTATGTCACTGCACTCTACGCCACTCTACACCATTGCACTCTGTCACTTTACTCTGCACCACTCTACAGCACTTCACTCTACACCAATGCACTCTATGCCACTATACTCTACACCTCTTCACTCTGCGACACTCTACTCTGCAGCACGACACTCTCTGTCACTGAACTCTATGCCAGTCTACTTTATGCTACTCTACCCTGCGCCACTTTACTCTATGACACTGCACTCTACTCTGCACCAATCTACTGCACTCTACACCAAAGCACTCTACACCACTTCACTCTACGCCTCTCTACTCTACGACAGTGCACTCTACCCCACTCTACTATGCACGACGGCACTCTTCGCCACTGCACTTTACACCACTCCAGTCTAGGCCACTCCACCCTGCACCGCTACACTCTAGGCCACTCCACAACACTGCACTCTACGCCAATGCACTCTATGTCACCACTCTATACTACTCCACTCTACTCTGCACCACTCTACTCTGCACCACTCAACTCTACACCACTTCACTCTACTCTGAAACAATCTACTCTATGCCACTGCACTGTACGCCACTGCACTGTACGCCACTCTACCCCACTCTGCACAACACCACTCTACTCCACTGCAATCAATGCCACGCCACTCTACTCTACACCACTCTACTCTATGCCCTGCGCTCTACTCTGAACCACCATCTCCTGCCCTGCACCACTCCACTGTACTCTGAAACAATCTACTCTATACAACTGCACTCTATGCCACTCTACTCCACTCTTCACCACTCAACTCTATGCTGCGCCACTCTAAGCATCTGCAGTCTGCGCTATGCCCCTATACTTTAAACCACTGCAACGGATGCCAATGAACTCTACACCACTTTACTTAAAACCAATGAACCCTACACCACTGCACCTACGCCACTGCACTTTGCGGCACTATAATCTACAACATTCTACTCCATGCCACTGCACTGTATGCTACTGCATGCTACATCACTCTACACCACTACACTCTACATCACTGCATTTTTTGCCACTCTATTTTACTCTGCACCACTGTACTTTATGTTACTGCTCTGTGCCCCACTCTATTCTGCACCACTCTACAACCCTGCACTCTATGACTCTGTACTCTGACACTACTCTGCATGACTGCACTTCATGCCACGGCGTTCTATGCCATTCTACTCTACACCTCTGCATTCTACCCTCCACTACTCCTCTCTACCCTGCACCACTCCACTCTATACCATTTCACTCTATGCCACTTAACTCAACTCTGCGCCACTTCACAGCATTGCACTCTACCCCACTGCAATCTACCATGCACTGCTCTACTCTATGCCATTGCACTCTATGCTACTCTATGTCACTGCACTCTGTATCAATGCACTCTACACCACTTTACTCAAAACCAATGCACTCTACGCCACTGCACTCTATGCTAATGAACTCTGTACAACTGTACTTGTCACTCTGCTCTACACCTCTCTACAACACTCTATGCCACTCCACTCTATAACACTCTACTCAACTCTGAGACTGTACTCCACTCTACTCCACTCAACTATATGCCCTTCCTCTCTATGACACTCTACTCCATCCACGACACTCCACATCGATGTACGCTACTCCATGACACTCCACTTCACTCCTCTCCACGCCACTGAACTCTACTGTACACCACTCCATAACACTGCACTCTACCCACTTTACGACACTCTACTCCACGCCACTCTCCTTTACCCCACTAACTTTTCGTCATGCTGAACAGCAGCCACTCTGGTGTACAACATTGCTAAAACATATTCTCAAAGCCAATAGCTCTTGTGTAGGCAAGACCTATTGGCTTTGCCAATTCTTGTTTTACTAGGTGCTAGCAGGAAGGTGGGAGTATGGGAGGTAGAGTCTCCAGGTAGGAGTAACCTACAAGACAAATAAACAAAAAAGGTGTCTGCTGCACAAAACAAACAGTTAGGTGTAGCCCTTCTGTTAACAATGAACCAGAAAGGGCAGGAGGAAACTCCCTAGCCTCCAAGGGGTCCTCGGTCTCCTCTCGTCGATTTCCACAAATGTGACCCACTACAAAGGATCCCTGGAATGTCGTGGAAGAGCCTCTAATTCACATCTGATGTCTGGACTTTTTCAAAACTCAATCTTAGGTATCACTTGGATGTACCAGAAACAAAATAGATTCCAGTGACTATTAACACAGGTATCACATACACATCTTCTAAACAGTCAGAAAGGTGCACACATACAAGACTCATGTCCACATGGAAAGGCAAAAGACTCGGGTCCAGGGAAATGGCAATTTACAAAATGGTGGGGGTGGGGGGAGTAAGCAACTCTCCGCGGCGCAGGCGCAGTATCGCTGCCACCACTGTCAGTCCTCCGCAGCCCTGCGAGCTGACAGTAGTCACACTCAGGACACGGAGGGTGCACATGGAGTGCTCTTCCAGATCACAGACCTCGCTCTGGGTCTCAATTCTTCTCACATAAATACCTTTAGCGCAGATACCTGATTGTCGCGCTTGTTGATGCGGGGTCCAAGAGCTACAGCTTTCTATGATGAATTCCAGGCAGAGGCACACACTTTCCAGAGCCTTGGAGGCGTTTGTCCATCCCTACAGCATCCAAATGTAAGTAAAACATTGGTTAGTTGGGGTGTCATTATCTATTTCAGTATTTTAGACACAGAGGGAGAGATTTACTAAGATTTTGCGCCGTGTTTGCGTCACAAAAGTGATGCAAAACAGCACAAAATCTTTTTTTCCTAATTAACTTTTCAGCGCTAAACTTGTTTAGCGCTGGAAATAACGTAAAAGTAATGCGAAGCAACGCATTGCGCTGCTTCGCGTTACTTTGCACCTTGGTGGCGTGCCAAGGGCGGTGCATGGGCATTCCCATGCAACCACCCAAGCTTTCTCACGCTAAACCCAATTTACTAAAAACAATAGATTGAGTTTAGCGTGTGAAACTGCTCCCATTTCAACTAGGCGCAAGGAAGGAGAAATGCTTACATTTCTCCTTCCTCTTCCCACTTTGCATGCGTGCTGCACTGTGCAGCACGTATGCAAAGTGGGAGAAGCTTTGCATCGTGCCTAGCATAGTATTTTGTAATGGAAGGGTACCCTTCCTGTACAAAACCTATGCTACCCTCATGAACACACCCTAGCGCTGCGGCGCTAAGGTGTGTGCATGGCGCACTGCAGCTGAAATCAGCGCCGGCGCAAGGGAAAGGGGAGGAGAGAGCCATATCTTTCTGTCGCGCAATGCAGCCTCACAGGGGGCTGCGCTGCGTGACGTTTTTGTAAATCTCCCCCAGAGTATCCTATGGTTACAGGCTAGAACTGTTTTTGTGATGTCCTTTAAAAGTAGTACACTATCTTAAACCTTGACAAACACTGCCTTGTTGGAACCAATAACATCTAGCAATTCTTACAACTCTAATAGACATCCCTGGTGCTTTATCTGAGCTCCTGCAAGCAACTTGGACTCCTCCCATTCAAAGCACTCTGGTTACTGCATCACAGACTGGCTTGTGAGATGCCTAGCTATTGGTTTTTTCATACCCTGTGAGTGAACATCCTGTGAGATGCCTACTCCTATGAAGCAGATGGACGGTCTTAGTCCCCACAGAACCCACCATCCTCAACTCTCTGAGTTCATTCTCCACACTCACACCTGCTCTGACCCTTTTCACCTCTCTTCCACTTACACCTTTACCAAGATAAAGATGTACTGAAAACAGGGTTGTTGTATTCCTCTTAGGGTGTCCATACACGGGCTTTCCTGTATCATGTCCTTATATAGGCACAATTCGCCCTGCCCTTATATAGGCATAAAATCCCAGTCCTTATTTAGGCATTAAACTGTGCACTCCAAATACAGGCATGGTCTCCGACATCCGTCCACCCTAACGTCACAACGAGTTCTTGAAGAACAGACCCTTAGGCTGCGGGAGTTTCCCTAGTCCAGGACTATTGATTTCTTCAAGGACTCATCTATTATGCATGAACCATTATACCTTAGGGGTTCATTCATGATGTCTTCCGCTGTCCGATTCACGTCAATGCTAACATTCTGAGGTACCTCTCAGGTATAAATATACCTTCCCTAGCCCTTGTAAACTAGAGGAGACCTCGACTTCAGAGGAGCCCGTTTCCCGGCCTGACGCACTGAGAAGACGCTGTCATCCCTGCACGCAGAGAGTCCAGCTTCCAGTGATCTAACTTCCTTGCGGGTGTTGGAGTTCGAGTCTGGCAAAGAGATTCCTACCTCTCTCATTCTAAAGGTATGGAGCTGACTAGAACCTAGAGGGACTCTTGGCATACTAGGCATACTAGGCTTAACATACTCTTAGTATACCATAGTAAGGAATACTTCACCTACTTCATACCTCTCCCTACACCTAGGTTAGGTTAGGCACATTGGGGTAGAACTAGCTTAGAAACGCATCGTATGAGTACTCGCATTTTTTAGTCTGTGTTATTTATGTGAATGAATATCTGCTAAAAGATAATGCTATCGCAGTATTATTTATTTCTACTGCTTACGCTGTACATTATTTATCTTGCATACTGTCTTGTGATCGTAATCGCACATTTAACTTACACAAGAAACAAGACTGTTCAATAAACCTTTTATTGAAACGCCCGTCTATTTCTTTCTGTGTAACTTTGAGGAAAACTAAGCATGCACGGTTGAGCTGAGTGAAATAGTTATCTATTGTTTCCACGACTCTGGGACACGTTCTGATTCTAAAGGGAAACAAAGTTGTCATGTTTTACGGCTGCCAGAAACTACTCCCTTCTTGTCGTCAAGGAGTTTCTAGTGGCCTCTGAGCTAGCTGGCACAAGTAATTAAGTTTAATATACTCGATAGGGACATACTGACCTTAGTCCTATGTCAAACCTATAGGGGATATTATTCCAATGCGCAGAGCCTATTAGGGAAATAGGAGCTACACTACATGGCGCCCAACGTTTGGTAAGGCAGTAATTTAACGCTAGATACTGAGTAACTCAGCCGTGCTTTTTCTCTCAGAGACCCCTACCCATATACTCCAAAAGACGTCTGGAGTGGGCAGGGTTAAGTATCCACCACGGCTACATAGGGAAACACCCTATATATTAGCTGTTTGGTTTGCTCAACGTTGAAGGATATAGTGTTCCAAAATATTGTGCACCTTATCTTTGTTTCCTTGAAACTTGTTCTACATTTTTCAAAAACAAAATGACTGAAGCCGGAAACGTTGAAGCTGCGGCTGATCCAGCCCAAGCAGCAGTTTTTAACATTACAGGTTTAAATGAAACCGAGGAGGGTGTTATAGACATCGCTCCAAACTTAAGAAGAGCCATCACTCTAAAACTTATAAAACATGGCCTACCACCAAGAGGCGGTAGAGCAGTTTTCGTGATAGAGGCACACGAATCCTTTCAGACAGAGGTATTCTATTCATGGGTAATATTTCCTGAATCCAATCCAGTAACACACATGTTTCACTTCTACAAAGAAGATGATCCACCAGAGGAATACATTCCTTTCGAGGATATTGAAATTCCACTAACATACCAGGAGCATCAGCTCTGGTTTAAAGGCGCCCTAAAACATCACAGAAACATTACCAGGCTCGGTCCACTAGGTAGACCAGGAGCAACATGGCCGATTCTAGCCGGCTACACACCTCATCCTGAACTGGATATAATGTCAGATGAGGAATTACTTATTCAACTTACAGAGTTAATAAAAATCTACAGACAATTGGTCCAATATGTCATGCGGACTTTCACAGTCCAGCAACCATTGACACTTCCAAATCCAACTCCCCAACAGGGGAATACACTAAAAATTACACCACAGACTCTCTACGCAGTCATGGGTAAAATGCCCACAAACGTGAGCAAATTCCATCCTGGATAGCTCAAAAAATTACTCAAATCGAAGCAGTATTTCCAAATACTAGCCCGTATGAGAAAAACAGAATCCTAACAATCAGTTTACCAATGGGGATCACACCACAACTGGAAGACTGCACCACTTGGGGCTCAGTCTTTGCTGCCATCTATACTAAAACACATAGCATTCCGTCAATTGCGGTAATACCTGATGTCCTGAAACAAATTCAAAATGAATACGGGGCAGAGCCTGCTCTAAATTTAGGTATGAAATTACTGAAAAATTTCGACCAGGTCTCAACAATAATATTATCTAATATTAATGGGGAGGCAGCAGCAGTGGCGATCCGCCAACGATTAAGGGAATTCGATGTTACAGAACATCAAACAGAGCTACCCAGAATAATTGAACAATCTTATGCAGAATTAGGCAGAGATAGTTTGGGTGGAAGACCAGTGAAGCCGAAACTATCTGAAAGTCCTGAGAAGGACTCTATTAAACAAACTCCTACATCTTCTAAAAAGAAGTGGGAGACTAATAAACAAAAGTCAAATGAGAAACGTTCTCAATCTCGGGTAGGTCTCCTCAAAAGGAGCCCTTTGAAAGGAGGTATAACCTCAGGAATAGGGATAATTTGAGAAAACCTGACAGGTATCAAGATAATGATACACGTTCCTCTCATCCCTTTCAGATCTCATCACAGACTTCGGAAAGAAGAGGACGGTCAGAAGATAGAGAAGAACGCGTGAAATCAAAAGAAGAAAAACACGCTCTAAAAAACAAAACAAAACCTCAATTCTCCAAAAGAAAGTAGCAGGTCTGAAGATCAGACATGCCGAGAATACTGAGAACACAACTCAAGAACGGAGAATGGGCTCAGACAATGCTGGACAGTGCAGCAGAAGACACAATAGCTCGCCAGAACCTGAAGAAACTTCTGGAGATAGTGGACTTGAATGAGTACATTACAGTTGAGACTGTAGACACCAGGGTTAGTACTCCACAAAAGTTATATGAAATAACACTCCGGATGGAGGGAGACATACCTAGACAGGTGAAAGCACTTTTTGGGAAAGACTATCAAGGGGCTATGACATACTTCTAGCAGAAAAAGACTGGCCACCACAATTTGTCAGGGAGTGCCCACACGGCGAGGACATTATTATGCCTGCCTTCTCCAACCATATTCCAATTCACCTAAAATATACATATGCCAGGAAATGGGCAGTAGCCCAGGCCCCAGCATTATATAAAAATCATGTAGGATGGGATGAGGACTCACCTCACCATAAAATACATCTGAAACATGAACCAACTGCACAAAGGCAGTACCCAATAAAGCAAGAAGCTAAAAACAGGTCAGGGAGATCTTAGATCAACTTGAATACCAAGGGGTGATTGAAACATGCACCTCCTCAATGAACAATCCTTTGTTTCCTGTCTCCAAACCAGACAATACATATCGTCTAGTTTTGGATTACAGACACCTAAACACTTGTTCTAAAACCTTTGCAGTGCAAAATGCACATAGCACAGCATTAATGAATAACATTGTGCGTAAGAAATACAAAACAACATTAGACATCTCAAATGGTTTCTTTTGTCAAAACATAGCACCTGAAAGCAGGTACTTAACAGCATTCTCCATAATGGGGACCCAGCGTCACTTTTGTCGACTCCCACAAGGGTTCAAAAACAGCCCCGGTTTATTCTCAGCGAGGGTAACGGAGTTACTACAAATTTATGACAATGAGGCATTGTCCTACGTCGATGACATCTATCTAACAGACGATGACCTGGACAAACACTTGAACAGGGTAAGCACCATTATACTGGGCTTCGCCTCTGAGGGCTACAAGTTCAACTTTAAAAAGTCCCGAATTGCCCATCTCAATGTCCTGTTTCTAGGATATGAGCTTTCAAGTGAAGGCAAGAGCTTGGCAGCTAACTTTTTAGAAAAGTGTGCGCTGCTCCAACCTCCAAAAACGCTAAAAAACTTACAATCCATCCTGGGTTTCCTAAACTTTGGAAGAACATACATTCTAAATTATGCAGAAAGGGTTAAACCCCTCTACGCATTAATCAAACCTGATTTTTCAATCAAAAATTGGACTAACGAACACACAGAAATCTTGCGTTCACTCCAGGCTAACATGTTAGCAACAAATCACTTACAAACACGCGTAAGTCAACGCAATTTGGTGATCCGAATAATTTCGGGTCAATGCGGATTCACCTACTTAACCTTCAATGAGGGTGAGAAAATACCAATCGCATACAAATCTCATTTGTACACACAAGCGGAAATGCGCTTCAGTTCAACTGAAAAATTCTAACAGCAGTTCAAACCGCTGTAGCAAAAGAAAGAGCCTTAGCCCAAGGGAAACCCATTATTGTCGTAACCCCAGTACCGGCTTTAGAAGCGATCACAAAAGCAAGCATTCCAAATGCTAAAGCATTACATCCAAGATGGATACAATGGGTTAATTCTCTTGCTGCAACAGATGTTGAATATGTTTTTGATCCTGATTTAAAAAACACAAGCATTCCTGCAATATGAACAAGAATGTCCTCTGCCTACTAAAATTCTGCCTCTCGATCAGTACGAATTCATAATTTACACTGACGGATCCACACAACCCGCAACAGGGAGTAAGCAAGCTTACAGTGCAGCGTGTGCAATCGTTAAAGGTCGCATGCGAGATGGCATCTTCAGACCTATGGTCACAAAAACACAATCTCTAGGGGATTGTACAGCTCAGCGAGCTGAACTACAAGCATTCAAACTGGCACTTGAAAGTACAGATCGAGAATTCCCCACACTGATAGTGTGCGATTCCTTTTACTGTGTTCAGTCGTATAATGACTTTATACAAAACTGGCTTGAAAATGGTTTCAAAGATGCGAAAGGTGGCACAATAAAGCATAAAATGCTTTGGGAACAAGTAGTTCAGTTGAAAAACGAACTACCAAAGGCTCACGTGATCCACACACTGAGTCATCAACGTGATGGCGTTCACGTTGCAGGGAATTCATTGGCTGACGAAGCCGCAAAGGGGGCTGTTCAGACGGCTTCCGTAGCTGCGATCACACGTTCAAAAACAAAAATAGACGGTGAGATAATGTTGGCTGTCAATGCTTCAAGCAAAGGCAGCAGTGCAGCGTTACCAAAAAGTTTCCACTCAAGAACTCTTATGTAATTGATGCGAACAACGTTCCTTTTGCTCGAATCCCTGGAGTGGGGGATAGGGTAATTCCAAACAAGGAACGCAGATTAGGACTAATCCAGCAGCACACGAAGGGATAGCTTCTGCCCATGCAGGTGTTTCTGCAACAGTATCTTTACTCAAGCAAAGATATTGGTGGCCTGGCATTAGAAAACAAACAAAGAACTATGTTTTAGAATGTGATATATGCCAACAGATGAAAGTCTCCACAGTGAAACGCCCAGCGCAGACACCCCTGTTAATTTCAGACAAACCATTAGCTTGTGTTTACCTGGACCACTGCGGTCCCTTGCAAAGGGACGGTAACTATAAATATATCATGGTTGCAGTGGATTCATGCTCTAGGTTCCTATGGATATGGCCTCAGCGCTCGGCTGACGCTCGAACTGTTATAAAAGATTTGCGAGTCTTTATCGGCACATACGCAATAGGCACGCTACATTCTGACCAGGGCCCTGCGTTTAGCTCTCGGGCTTACAAAGAAGCCATGGCCAGTCTGGGCGTTGCATTGCGGTACTCCTTTCCATTCCATCCTGATGGAAATTCGGTTGTGGAAAGGAAAAACCGGGACATAAAGAAGTCTATAACAGCTAGGGTATTAGGTTCGGGTGATGGGTGGGTCAAACATCTTAATGGGGTCCAACGCTCATTGAATAATCTGCCAAGAAGTTCTCTAGGGGGGGGTCACTCCATATGAGGTCCTATTTGGGACAAGAATGTGGGTACCAGATCTCGATGACGTAGGCACAGTGGTGGAAAATAAAACATTTGATATCAAAGATCGTTTGGCTGTTTTACAGGAACTGAATGAGTTAAGAACGAAACAAAGCAACGTATCCCTACAGCCAACCACCACTGGGGAAAAACCGGCGGTCCCAGCAAGGCCTGTCTGGATTCCAAAAGTTGGGGATCTAGTCAGAGAAAAAATTGCGGCCAAGAAGGAATTTGGACCTTCTTACAGACAACCAGTACCTGTCCTAGCAGTTCAAGGAACAAGAACAGTACTTCTGCCGCCCCTTGCTGGAAGAAAGGAGAAAAGATTTGTGTCCATCGACCTCATCAAACCACAGTATGTGGCCAATACTAAATAGTAGGCCTCGTGGACTCCGACCTAGTAGCAGATACACTCCTCTCGCTACTATCCAAGAGGTTCAGACTGAAAGACTGATAACAATCGAGAATTCAGCTGTAACAGATGGAGGACTAAGCAACAGCGCTATGGAACTCATCCCTCTTGAAAATCAAATAACAGTTCGTCCAAATACACCTGTGTACACCAATGTAACAAGTGATCAACTGGTTCCAGTGATTTCTACAAATCCTGATGCAATTCAAACAATTGACAGAACTGCTTCTGGCTATTTCATTAACTTTGATACGTTCTCAGAAGATCCGAGTGAACCTGAAACGACACCAGCATCATTGAAATTCAAGCAGCAAGTACAAGACTTTCTTCACTTTCTGAAAAAGACTTATTTGGTTTCTCCATGGATTGAACTCTGGATTACATCTGGACTTTTTGTTTTCCTGCTCTGGCTAGCTTTGGTTACAACTGTGAGCGTGCTTATAAGTGGCAGATACATCCATGTGAACACTGAAGGAAAAGACGTGAACGTACTTTTGAGACCTCATAAATCTTCCCATCGTGAAGCAAGAGACTTGTCATCAGTGAACATCACAGCTGTTCCTATACAGGATGGTATAGTGTGGGACAAAACAGATTTTGATATCTTCGGCCCGACGGAACAATTGAACATTCCACATTTGTTTAAAATTTCACTAAGTGATCTAATTACGTCCAGTACCTATTCGGATGATTGGGACTTTGAGACTGTTAATGACATAATGTTTGACTTAGAAAAATCTGCTGCATTTTCTAAAAATGAATATTTAGAGGGTTCAACAGACTATGAAGAGCTGTATTGCTATAACCATTATGGTCATCATTATTTGCATAAATCTGCATATCCTAGAAATGTGTTTATGTTTAACCAATGGGAGCATTGTCCTACACCACCACACGGTAGTTCAAAAACATTTGCTAACAAGTTTCCATATTTTTCAGGATACAATACATCTAATCCAGAAATGTTTTACTATAAAAATGTAAACAAGACAGGACTGAAAATTATGTTAACAAATACAAAACAGATTTATTCTGCATTATTTAATGCCCAAATGTCTAGACAGGGTTTCGACCTTTGGAAAGACACAATAGACACAAAAACTGTCTGGGGTACTAAAGATTGGCAAGTGCAAGGGATGGAAGCTTTATTTAGAACCTGCATCATCCCTGAACAAATAATGTTTTTGAATGAAACTGTCCAACAAACATCTTGTCTTGGACTAGCCAAGATCAAAGAGATGAACACACCTTCTGTACCAACACCTGCCACTATATATAATAATACACAGGCAGTGGTGACAGTTGACAATATACTACAACTCAACAGATCTAATCCTGATTGGAAAAAATGGTTGATCTGGCCCACAGACACGAACAACTGTCAGGAAAGATTCCTGAATAAAACTCAGGGTTTTACTATTCATAGGCCAGACCCAAGATACGTCCAAAGACAGCATCCGGGGGTAGTAACAACATACAGTGTAGGAAAATTATGCCTCGATTGGCTTCAGAAATCTACACTACAGGATGTGAAACAACACTTATCCTTACTTAAAGAGGACGTAGACCTTAGGGAATTCTTGCTTGGACCAAGAAAGCCGCGTCAAAAACGTTTCATATATGCCGGCATTTATGCTGCCTATAATGAAGCATGGAAAGTATCACAGATGGAGGCTGCAGAACAAATACGTGAACTTAATCGTATTTATTTAGAGAAAACACTCTCTGTGGTCGACAATGGGTTAACAACTTTGTCCTCCAGAATATATTCATTGGATGGCATTGTATCCTCTGCTATCGACATACTAGAACAAGATTTGGCGATGTTACAGCAAGGCCAATCTCAATTACGTTCTATTATGTTATTAAGCTGGACGCTGCAATCTTTGCGTGCGGGCTATGTGCCTTGGCGTTTCATCAACACATCGGCTCTGTTTGCAGAATACAATCTAACTGATAAACAGATCGAACTGGCACAAAGAGGAGCAAAGTATACAGTGCTGAGCATTGAAAAACTGGAAAAGTTACCATTCACAGTGGCAGAAAAACCAGCTACAGAATGGCTCATTCATGGCAAAATCACATTACCTGTGACTACTTTTCAGTTTCAGTATTGCCTCACACAAATGGAAGCAGGCAAATATGAAAGGTTGGGTAAGGAATACATTAAGACATCTTGGGATTTACCGTACACATATAAATGTTGGAGTGGGGATCGTGAAGTGTTTCTGAGCGGTACACACTGTAAAAATGCACTGAGCGGTTCACTTATATGTCAGGACATTTCTTTACACGGGGCTTGTAATGGTTCTGCGGCAAATTTGTCTTGCCATCAGCAGGGTACACCAGCTGCTGTGATTAATCCAACGTTTGGACAACTTTCTAATGGGAGTTACCTCATGTTGAATGATCAGAGTTGCTGCGGCATGCTGCCAGGCATCCCATATCTAGTAACGGTCAACTCCAGGGTCACTTGCTGTATGCAAGTATTGTTTCCCCCAATAGACACAGTCAGGGAGTCGCCTTTGTGGCCTTCGCTGAACGTCTCTTTTATAAGATTTGATACTTTAAGCAGAATGAAAGCCATGCTTTTACAGCAAACAGTGCCTTTGACCTCGGCCAAAGAAACCTATGATCTACAAGTAGCAAGGACTTCGGCTGAGATACAGACTTTAATACGTACAAACTGCCCTATACATTTCGTTGAAATGATAACACGTATCTTCAACATGTCTGATACAAGTGGAATTGTACATGTATTTAAGAGCATCTGTACCGGTCTGTTAGCACCTTTCCAGGCAATACTCGGAATAATCCCGAACTTTGCACATTCGGTGTTTGGTGGCATACCATTAATTCTAGCACTTGTTGCCGGAATTCTATTTCTCTTCCTGCTATTACGCTATGGCCAGCCTATTCGCAGACATCACTCCGAGCGAAATGGAGAAAGCTCTCCTTGAACGAAAGTGCTGTGAGCGAATAGTACAGCTTTTGGGCATGACTCGTCTACGGGAACTTAATACCACGTGGTTCCTGTCATTCAGACCAATCTGGCAAGAATGCATCTTACCTGTTCTACAATGCCTGCTATGCGGTGAAGAATGCGTGTTGGACACCTGTCTAACATTTCCATCAGCTACGCCAACGGATGTCGATACTCTGCTGGTCCCGATAACGGCCCATGCTCTGTGTTGTCCCCAGAGTCTGCCTATCCTGATGTCAGCATTCATTGAGATCTCACAGACGCTTCCGGCTGCTGCTGAGGTACGAGAAAGATCTACAGGCACACAGGTAACAACGGACGCGTACATTGCTGCGGCAACCTATGCTAAAAGCGATGCTTCACATCTCTGTGCAATTAATCTACTACACGAGGTGTTCCAACTGACACCAACTTCAGTGGACGATGTTTTGTCTACAGAAATAGATGATCTCATGTTTACACCAGACCCGTAAACTGACTCTGATTCAGCCCACAGTGTTCCAGAGATGCAGTAACAATTTGGCCTTCATACTTCAAAAACTTGGACCTCTTCCATAAATTGAACTTTTTCCCATTTTTCGAACTACAATGGCACTTCAATCTGCTTCAAGTAGAACTAGCCTTATAGTACAGACTTCGCGGTACTTCCTCAGACACTTTTTCATCGTGTTAGTCTAAAACAAGTTTAATAATTTCCATGACATGAAAATGACTTTTGATTTTGAAAAAACTTATCAATCATTTTGTCACATGTAAATATTACTGCTTATTTCGTTCAAATTGCATTTTTATTTTTAAAATATGCCTGAAATGAAAAGCAATGCTTAAAATGTACAGTACCTTTTGCATTCTAATGGGTTTTTAAATGCCTTTTTAAACGGTTTTAAGAAATATTTTAGCAATATGCGGTACTCCATTTAATGTTTAGCATTTTAAATGTTTAGCATTTTAGTATTATCGTACACACGAAAGTGGAGTGGGTGTTGTATTCCTCTTAGGGTGTCCATACACTGGCTTTCCTGTATCATGTCCTTATATAGGCACAATTCGCCCTGCCCTTATATAGGCATAAAATCCCAGTCCATATTTAGGCATTAAACCGTGCACTCCAAATACAGGCATGGTCTCCGACATCCGTCCACCCTAACGTCACAACGAGTTCTTGAAGAACAGACCCTTAGGCTCCGGGAGTTTCCCTAGCACAGGACTATTGATTTCTTGCAAGGACTCATCTATTATGCCTGAACCATTATACCTTAGGGGTTCATTCATGATGTCTTCCGCTGTCCGATTCACGTCAATGCTAACATTCTGAGGTACCTCTCAGGTATAAATATACCTTCCCTAGCCCTTGTAAACTAGAGGAGACCTCGACTTCAGAGGAGCCCGTTTCCCGGCCTGACGCACTGAGAAGACGCTGTCATCCCTGCACGCAGAGAGTCCAGCTTCCAGTGATCTAACTTCCCTTGCGGGTGTTGGAGTTCGAGTCTGGCAAAGAGATTCCCACCTCTCTCATTCTAAAGGTATGGAGCAGACTAGAACCTAGAGGGACTCTTGGCATACTAGGCATACTAGGCTTAACATACTCTTAGTATACCATAGTAAGGAATACTTCACCTACTTCATACCTCTCCCTACACCTAGGTTAGGTTAGGCACATTGGGGTAGAACTAGCTTAGAAACGCATCGTATGAGTACTCGCATTTTTTAGTCTGTGTTATTTATGTGAATGAATATCTGCTAAAAGATAATGCTATCGCAGTATTATTTATTTCTACTGCTTACGCTGTACATTATTTATCTTGCATACTGTCTTGTGATCGTAACCGCGCATTTAACTTACACAAGAAACAAGACTGTTCAATAAACCTTTTATTGAAACGCCCGTCTATTTCTTTCTGTGTAACTTTGAGGAAAACTAAGCATGCACGGTTGAGCTGAGTGAAATAGTTATCTATTGTTTCCACGACTCTGGGACACGTTCTGATTCTAAAGGGAAACAAAGTTGTCATGTTTTGCGGCTGCCAGAAACTACTCCCTTCTTGTCGTCAAGGAGTTTCTAGTGGCCTCTGAGCTAGCTGGCACAAGTAATTAAGTTTAATATACTCGATAGGGACATACTGACCTTAGTCCTATGTCAAACCTATAGGGGATATTATTCCAATGCGCAGAGCCTATTAGGGAAATAGGAGCTACACTACAGGGTCCTTTATCGGGCATGTGGTGTTTCAGGTCCATGGTATGATGTGCCGAAAAATGACAGCTCTGTGGCTATCCATTGGAATTCTGACTCAACTCCCAGGGAGGCCACTAATGCACACTCAGTCCACACACACCTTCTCAACTAAATCTTTGGTCTTAGGCTGAACTGTCGTGAGTGATCTTTGGCTTACCTCCTGTGTATCCATCGAGACTTTAATACTTAGGAAGGCAGCGTGCATCAAAGTTCATCTGCTACATTTACTAGGAGGCCAGAAAATGTGTGTTCAGGGCTGCTTAGGACAGCCTCTCTCCCTGTACCTTTATTCATCAGAGTAATGTCCTTGGCTTGGATTGAGGAACAGCCTTGAGCACTTTAGGATTGTGCCCCTTGCAAACTGACCCATCCCCTTGGCCTTCATCCAGGGTAGCATGGATACAAATTGTGCATCCAATCACCTTAGTCTGGGCTTCATTCTGGTGTAGTGTTTCTCCAGTAGGCTTTGCCTCTTTTGAAGGCTGTCCCTTCTGTCCTCACCTGTTTGTTACCTTCACGAATCTCAGTAAATAAAGGAGTGATTCCCTTAAGAAGCCCCTCAGGGGACTGGAATTCAGCTCATTGAGGCCTCGCTTGGAAGAGCAAGCATCCCGGAAGTCAGGCAGGATAAAGAAGACGCAGGTGCTAATGTGCTTGTTTGCTGCTCAGAACTCTATGATCCTGCATCCTTAGTGCCAGGCGCCGTTCTTCAGTCTCTACGGTCCTGCGCACTTAGTGCCAGGCGCCATTCTTCAGTCTCTGCGGTCCTGTGTCCTTAGTGCCAGGCGCCGTTCTTCAGTCTCTACCATCCTTTGTCCTTAGTGCCAGGCGCCGTTCTTCAGTCTCTACGGTCCTGCGTCCTTAGTGCCAGGTGCCGTTCTTCAGTCTCTACGGTCCTGCGTCCTTAGTGCCAGGTGCCATTCTTCAGTCTCTACGATCCTGAGACCTAGTGCCAGGCGCCGTTCTTCAGTCTCTACGGTCCTGCGTCCTTAGTGCCAGGCGCCATTCTTCAGTCTCTACGATCCTGCGTCCTTAGTGCCAGGCGCCGTTCTTCAGTCTCTACGGTCCTGCGTCCTTAGTGCCAGGCGCCATTCTTCAGTCTCTACGATCCTGCATCCCTAGTGCCAGGCGCCGTTCTTCAGTCTCTACGATCCTGCATCCTTAGTGCCAGGCGCCGTTCTTCAGTCTCTATGATCCCGCGTCCTTAGTGCCAGGCGCCGTTCTTCAGTCTCTACGATCCCGCGTCCTTAGTGCCAGGCACCGTTCTTCAGTCTCTATGATCCCGCGTCCTTAGTGCCAGGCGCCGTTCTTCAGTCTCTACGATCCCGCGTCCTTAGTGCCAGGTGACGTTCTTCAGTCTCTACCCGAGTCCTTAGTGCCAGCAGCCGTTCTTCAGTCTCTTTGATCCCGCGTCCTTAGTGCCAGGCGCCGTTCTTCAGTCTCTACGGTCCCGCGTCCTTAGTGCCAGGCGCCGTTCTTCAGTCTCAACGGTCCCGCGTCCTTAGTGCCAGGCGCCGTCCTTCAGTCTCTACGGTCCCGCGTCCTTAGTGCCAGGTGCCGTTCTTCAGTCTCTACGGTCCCGCGTCTTTAGTGCCAGGCGCCGTTCTTCAGTCTCTACGGTCCTGCGTCCTTAGTGCCAGGCGCAGTACTTCAGTCTCTACTGTCCTGCGTCCTTAGTGCCAGGCGCCGTTCTTCAGTCTCTACGGACCTGCGTTCTTAGTGCCAGGTGCCGTTCTTCAGTCTCTACGGTCCCGCGTCCTTAGTGCCAGGCGCCGTTCTTCAGTCTCTACGATCCTGCGTACTTAGTGCCAGGCGCAGTGCCAGGCACCGTCCTTCAGTCTCTACGGTCCTGCATCCTTAGTGCCAGGCACCGTTCTTCAGTCTCTATGGTCCTGCGTCCTTAGTGCCAGGTGCCGTTCTTCAGTCTCTACAGTCCTGCGTCCTTAGTGCCAGGCAGTCTCTACGGTCCTGCGTCCTTAGTGCCAGGCGCCGTTCTTCAGTCTCTATGATCCCGCCTCCTTTGTGCCAGGCGCCGTTCTTCAGTCTCTACGATCCCGCGTCCTTAGTGCCAGGCGCCGTCCTTCAGTCTCTACGGTCCTGCGTCCTTAGTGCCAGGCACCGTTCTTCAGTCTCTACGGTCCTGCGTCCTTAGTGCCAGGTGCCGTTCTTCAGTCTCTACGGTCCTGCATCCTTAGTGCCAGGCGCCGTTCTTCAGTCTCTACGGTACTGCGTCCTTAGTGCCAGGCGCCGTTCTTCAGTCTCTACGGTCCTCCGTCCTTAGTGCCAGGCGCCGTTCTTCAGTTTCTACGGTCCCGCGTCCTTAGTGCCAGGCGCCGTTCTTCAGTCTCTACGATCCTGCGTCCTTAGTGCCAGGCGCAGTGCCAGGCACCGTCCTTCAGTCTCTACGGTCCTGCGTCCTTAGTGCCAGGCACCGTTCTTCAGTCTCTATGGTCCTGCGTCCTTAGTGCCACGTGCCGTTCTTCAGTCTCTACAGTCCTGCGTCCTTAGTGCCAGGCAGTCTCTACGGTCCTGCGTCCTTAGTGCCAGGCGCAGTGCTAGGCACCGTCCTTCAGTCTCTACGGTCCTGTGTCCTTAGTGCCAGGCACCGTTCTTCAGTCTCTATGGTCCTGCGTCCTTAGTGCCAGGTGCCGTTCTTCAGTCTCTACAGTCCTGCGTCCTTAGTGCCAGGCAGTCTCTACGGTCCTGCGTCCTTAGTGCCAGGCGCCGTTCTTCAGTCTCTACGATCCCGCCTCCTTAGTGCCAGGCGCCGTTCTTCAGTCTCTACGATCCCGCGTCCTTAGTGCCAGGCGCCGTCCTTCAGTCTCTACGGTCCTGCGTCCTTATTGCCAGGCACCGTTCTTCAGTCTCTACGGTCCTGCGTCCTTAGTGCCAGGCGCCGTTCTTCAGTCTCTACGGTCCTGCGTCCTTAGTGCCAGGCGCCGTTCTTCAGTCTCTACGGTCCTGTGTCCTTAGTGCCAGGCGCCGTTCTTCAGTCTCTACGGTCCTCCGTCCTTAGTGCCAGGCGCCGTTCTTCAGTCTCTACGGTCCTGCGTCCTTAGAGCCATGCGCCGTTCTTCAGTCTCTACGGTCCTGCGTCCTTAGTGCCAGGCGCCGTTCTTCAGTCTCTACGATCCTGCGTCCTTAGTGCCAGGCGCCGTTCTTCAGTCTCTACGATCCCGCGTCCTTAGTGCCAGGCGCTGTTCTTCAGTCTCTACGATCCCGCGTCCTTAGTGCCAGGCGCCGTTCTTCAGTCACTACGCTCCTGCGTCCCTGGTGCCAGGCGCCATTTTTTAGTCTCTACGATCCTGCGTCCTTAGTGCCAGGCACAGTGCCAGGCACCGTCCTTCAGTCTCTACGGTCCTGCGTCCTTAGTGCCAGGCACTGTTCTTCAGTCTCTATGGTCCTGCGTCCTTAGTGCCAGGAGCCGTTCTTCAGTCTCTACAGTCCTGCGTCCTTAGTGCCAGGCAGTCTCTACGGTCCTGCGTCCTTAGTGCCAGGCGCCGTTCTTCAGTCTCTACGATCCCGCCTCCTTAGTGCCAGGCGCCGTACTTCAGTCTCTACGATCCTGCGGCCTTAGTGCCAGGCGCCGTCCTTCAGTCTCTACGGTCCTGCGTCCTTAGTGCCAGGCACCGTTCTTTAGTCTCTACGATCCTGCGTCCTTAGTGCCAGGCGCCGTTCTTCAGTCTCTACGGTCCTGCGTCCTTCGTGCCAGGCGCCGTTCTTCAGTCTCTACGGTCCTGCGTCCTTCGTGCCAGGCGCCGTTCTTCAGTCTCTACGGTCCTGCGTCCTTAGTGCCAGGCGCCGTTCTTCAGTCTCTACGGTCCTCCGTCCTTAGTGCCAGGCGCCGTTCTTCAGTCTCTACGGTCCTGCGTCCTTAGTGCCAGGCGCCGTTCTTCAGTCTCTACGGTCCTGCGTCCTTAGAGCCAGGCGCCGTTCTTCAGTCTCTACGGTCCTGCGTCCTTAGTGCCAAGCGCCGTTCTGCAGTCTCTACGGTCCTGCGTCCTTAGTGCCAGGCGCCGTTCTTCAGTCTCTACGGTCCTGCGTCCTTAGTGCCAGGCGCCGTTCTTCAGTCTCTACGGTCCTGCGTCCTTAGTGCCAGGCGCCGTCCTTCAGTCTCTACGGTCCTGCGTCCTTAGTGCCAGGCGCCGTCCTTCAGTCTCTACGGTCCTGCGTCCTTAGTGCCAGGCGCAGTACTTCACTCTCTACGGTCTTGCGTCCTTAGTGCCAGGCGCCGTTCTTCAGTCTCTACGGACCTGCGTCCTTAGTGCCAGGCGCTGTTCTTCAGTCTCTACGGTCCCGGTTCCTTAGTGCCAGGCGCCGTTCTTCAGTCTCTACGATCCTGCGTCCTTAGTGCCAGGCGCAGTGCCAGGCACCGTCCTTCAGTCTCTACGGTCCTGCGTCCTTAGTGCCAGGCACCGTTCTTCAGTCTCTATGGTCCTGCGTCCTTAGTGCCAGGTGCTGTTCTTCAGTCTCTACGGTCCTGCGTCCTTAGTGCCAGGCAGTCTCTACGGTCCTGCATCCTTAGTGCCAGGCGCCGTTCTTCAGTCTCTACGATCCCGCCTCCTTAGTGCCAGGCGCCGTTCTTCAGTCTCTGCGATCCTGCGTCCTTAGTGCCAGGCGCAGTGCCAGGCACCGTCCTTCAGTCTCTACGGTCCTGCGTCCTTAGTGCCAGGCACCGTTCTTCAGTCTCTATGGTCCTGCGTCCTTAGTGCCAGGTGCCGTTCTTCAGTCTCTACAGTCCTGCGTCCTTAGTGCCAGGCAGTCTCTACGGTCCTGCGTCCTTAGTGCCAGGCGCAGTGCTAGGCACCGTCCTTCAGTCTCTACGGTCCTGTGTCCTTAGTGCCAGGCACCGTTCTTCAGTCTCTATGGTCCTGCGTCCTTAGTGCCAGGTGCCGTTCTTCAGTCTCTACAGTCCTGCGTCCTTAGTGCCAGGCAGTCTCTACGGTCCTGCGTCCTTAGTGCCAGGCGCCGTTCTTCAGTCTCTACGATCCCGCCTCCTTAGTGCCAGGCGCCGTTCTTCAGTCTCTACGATCCCGCGACCTTAGTGCCAGGCGCCGTCCTTCAGTCTCTACGGTCCTGCGTCCTTATTGCCAGGCACCGTTCTTCAGTCTCTACGGTCCTGCGTCCTTAGTTCCAGGCGCCGTTCTTCAGTCTCTACAGTCCTGCGTCCTTAGTGCCAGGCGCCGTTCTTCAGTCTCTACGATCCCGCCTCCTTAGTGCCAGGCGCCGTTCTTCAGTCTCTACGATCCCGCGTCCTTAGTGCCAGGCGCCGTCCTTCAGTCTCTACGGTCCTGCGTCCTTATTGCCAGGCACCGTTCTTCAGTCTCTACGGTCCTGCGTCCTTAGTGCCAGGCGCCGTTCTTCAGTCTCTACGGTCCTGCGTCCTTAGTGCCAGGCGCCGTTCTTCAGTCTCTACGGTCCTGCGTCCTTAGTGCCAGGCGCCGTTCTTCAGTCTCTACGGTACTCCGTCCTTAGTGCCAGGCGCCGTTCTTCAGTCTCTACGGTCCTGCGTCCTTAGAGCCAGGCGCCGTTCTTCAGTCTCTACGGTCCTGCGTCCTTAGTGCCAGGCGCCATTCTTCAGTCTCTACGATCCTGCGTCCTTAGTGCCAGGCGCCATTCTTCAGTCTCTACGATCCCGCGTCCTTAGTGCCAGGCGCTGTTCTTCAGTCTCTACGATCCCGCGTCCTTAGTGCCAGGCGCCGTTCTTCAGTCACTACGGTCCTGCGTCCCTGGTGCCAGGCGCCATTTTTTAGTCTCTACGATCCTGCGTCCTTAGTGCCAGGCGCAGTGCCAGGCACCGTCCTTCAGTCTCTACGGTCCTGCGTCCTTAGTGCCAGGCACTGTTCTTCAGTCTCTATGGTCCTGCGTCCTTAGTGCCAGGAGCCGTTCTTCAGTCTCTACAGTCCTGCGTCCTTAGTGCCAGGCAGTCTCTACGGTCCTGCGTCCTTAGTGCCAGGCGCCGTTCTTCAGTCTCTACTATCCCGCCTCCTTAGTGCCAGGCGCCGTACTTCAGTCTCTACGATCCTGCGGCCTTAGTGCCAGGCGCCGTCCTTCAGTCTCTACGGTCCTGCGTCCTTAGTGCCAGGCACCGTTCTTTAGTCTCTACGGTCCTGCGTCCTTAGTGCCAGGCGCCGTTCTTCAGTCTCTACGGTCCTGCGTCCTTCGTGCCAGGCGCCGTTCTTCAGTCTCTACGGTCCTGCGTCCTTAGTGCCAGGCGCCGTTCTTCAGTCTCTACGGTCCTCCGTCCTTAGTGCCAGGCGCCGTTCTTCAGTCTTTACGGTCCTGCGTCCTTAGTGCCAGGCGCCGTTCTTCAGTCTCTACGGTCCTGCGTCCTTAGAGCCAGGCACCGTTCTTCAGTCTCTACGGTCCTGCGTCCTTAGTGCCAAGCGCCGTTCTGCAGTCTCTACGGTCCTGCGTCCTTAGTGCCAGGCGCCGTTCTTGAGTCTCTACGGTCCTGCGTCCTTAGTGCCAGGCGCCATTCTTCAGTCTCTACGGTCCTGCGTCCTTAGTGCCAGGCGCCGTCCTTCAGTCTCTACGGTCCTGCGTCCTTAGTGCCAGGCGCCGTCCTTCAGTCTCTACGGTCCTGCGTCCTTAGTGCCAGGCGTAGTACTTCAGTCTCTACGGTCCTGCGTCCTTAGTGCCAGGCGCCGTTCTTCAGTCTCTACGGACCTGCGTCCTTAGCGCCAGGCGCTGTTCTTCAGTCTCTACGGTCCCGCGTCCTTAGTGCCAGGCGCCGTTCTTCAGTCTCTACGATCCTGCGTCCTTAGTGCCAGGCGCAGTGCCAGGCACCATCCTTCAGTCTCTACGGTCCTGCGTCCTTAGTGCCAGGCACCGTTCTTCAGTCTCTTTGGTCCTGCGTCCTTAGTGCCAGGTGCTGTTCTTCAGTCTCTACAGACCTGCGTCCTTAGTGCCAGGCAGTCTCTACGGTCCTGCGTCCTTAGTGCCAGGCGCCGTTCTTCAGTCTCTACGATCCCGCCTCCTTAGTGCCAGGCGCCGTTCTTCAGTCTCTACGATCCCGCGTCCTTAGTGCCAGGCGCCGTCCTTCAGTCTCTACGGTCCTGCGTCCTTAGTGCCAGGCACCGTTCTTCAGTCTCTACGGTCCTGCGTCCTTAGTGCCAGGCGCCGTTCTTCAGTCTCTACGGTCCTGCGTCCTTAGTGCCAGGCGCCGTTCTTCAGTCTCTACGGTCCTCCGTCCTTAGTGCCAGGCGCCCGTTCTTCAGTCTCTACGGTCCCGCGTCCTTAGTGCCAGGCGCCGTTCTTCAGTCTCTACGATCCTGCGTCCTTAGTGCCAGGCGCAGTGCCAGGCACTGTCCTTCAGTCTCTACGGTCCTGCGTCCTTAGTGCCAGGCACCGTTCTTCAGTCTCTATGGTCCTTCGTCCTTAGTGCCAGGTGCCGTTCTTCAGTCTCTACAGTCCTGCGTCCTTAGTGCCAGGCAGTCTCTACGGTCCTGCGTCCTTGAGTGCCAGGCGCAGTGCTAGGCACCGTCCTTCAGTCTCTACGGTCATGCGTCCTTAGTGCCAGGCGCCGTTCTTCAGTCTCTACGATCCCGCCTCCTTAGTGCCAGGCGCCGTTCTTCAGTCTCTACGATCCCGCGTCCTTAGTGCCTGGCGCCGGCCTTCAGTCTCTACGGTCCTGCGTCCTTATTGCCAGGCACCGTTCTTCAGTCTCTACAGTCCTGCGTCCTTAGTGCCAGGCAGTCTCTACGGTCCTGCGTCCTTAGTGACAGGCGCCGTTCTTCAGTCTCTACGATCCCGCCTCCTTAGTGCCAGGCGCCGTTCTTCAGTCTCTACGATCCCGCGTCCTTAGTGCCAGGCGACGTCCTTCAGTCTCTACGGTCCTGCGTCCTTAGTGCCAGGCACCGTTCTTCAGTCTCTACGGTCCTGCGTCCTTAGTGCCAGGCGCCGTTCTTCAGTCTCTACGGTCCTGCGTCCTTAGTGCCAGGCGCCGTTCTTCAGTCTCTACGGTCCTCCGTCCTTAGTGCCAGGCGCCGTTCTTCAGTCTCTACGGTCCTGCGTCCTTAGTGCCAGGCGCCGATCTTCAGTCTCTACGATCCTGCGTCCTTAGTGCCAGGCGCAGTGCCAGGCACCGTCCTTCAGTCTCTACGGTCCTGCGTCCTTAGTGCCAGGCACCGTTCTTCAGTCTCTATGGTCCTGCGTCCTTAGTGCCAGGTGCCGTTCTTCAGTCTCTACAGTCCTGCGTCCTTAGTGCCAGGCAGTCTCTACGGTCCTGCGTCCTTAGTGCCAGGCGCAGTGCTAGGCACCGTCCTTCAGTCTCTACGGTCCTGTGTCCTTAGTGCCAGGCACCGTTCTTCAGTCTCTATGGTCCTGTGTCCTTAGTGCCAGGTGCCGTTCTTCAGTCTCTACAGTCCTGCGTCCTTAGTGCCAGGCAGTCTCTACGGTCCTGCGTCCTTAGTGCCAGGCGCCGTTCTTCAGTCTCTACGATCCCGCCTCCTTAGTGCCAAGCGCCGTTCTTCAGTCTCTACGATCCCGCGTTCTTAGTGCCAGGCGCCGTCCTTCAGTCTCTACGGTCCTGCGTCCTTATTGCCAGGCACCGTTCTTCAGTCTCTACGGTCCTGCGTCCTTAGTGCCAGGCGCCGTTCTTCAGTCTCTACGGTCCTGCGTCCTTAGTGCCAGGCGCCGTTCTTCAGTCTCTACGGTCCTCCGTCCTTAGTGCCAGGCGCCGTTCTTCAGTCTCTACGGTCCTGCGTCCTTAGTGCCAGGCGCCGTTCTTCAGTCTCTACGATCCTGCGTCCTTAGTGCCAGGCGCCGTTCTTCAGTCTCTACGATCCCGCGTCCTTAGTGCCAGGTGCTGTTCTTCAGTCTCTACGATCCCGCGTCCTTAGTGCCAGGCGCCGTTCTTCAGTCACTACGGTCCTGCGTCCCTGGTGTCAGGCGCCATTTTTAGTCTCTACGATCCTGCGTCCTTAGTGCCAGGCGCAGTGCCAGGCACCGTCCTTCAGTCTCTACGGTCGTGCGTCCTTAGTGCCAGGCACCGTTCTTCAGTCTCTATGGTCCTGCGTCCTTAGTGCCAGGCGCCGTTCTTCAGTCTCTACAGTCCTGCGTCCTTAGTGCCAGGCAGTCTCTACGGTCCTGCGTCCTTAGTGCCAGGCGCCGTTCTTCAGTCTCTACGATCCCGCCTCCTTAGTGCCAGGCGCCGTACTTCAGTCTCTACGATCCTGCGGCCTTAGTGCCAGGCGCCGTCCTTCAGTCTCTATGGTCCTGCGTCCTTAGTGCCAGGCACCGTTCTTTAGTCTCTACGGTCCTGCGTCCTTAGTGCCAGGCGCCGTTCTTCAGTCTCTACGGTCCTGCGTCCTTCGTGCCAGGCGCCGTTCTTCAGTCTCTACGGTCCTGCGTCCTTAGTGCCAGGCGCCGTTCTTCAGTCTCTACGGTCCTCCGTCCTTAGTGCCAGGCGCCGTTCTTCAGTCTCTACGGTCCTGCGTCCTTAGAGCCAGGCGCCGTTCTTCAGTCTCTAGGCGCCGTTCTTCAGTCTCTACGATCCTGCGTCCTTAGTGCCAGGCAGTCTCTACGGTCCTGCGTCCTTAGTGCCAGGCGCAGTGCTAGGCACCGTCCTTCAGTCTCTACGGTCCTGTGTCCTTAGTGCCAGGCACCGTTCTTCAGTCTCTTTGGTCCTGCGTCCTTAGTGCCAGGTGCTGTTCTTCAGTCTCTACAGACCTGCGTCCTTAGTGCCAGGCAGTCTCTACGGTCCTGCGTCCTTAGTGCCAGGCGCCGTTCTTCAGTCTCTACGATCCCGCCTCCTTAGTGCCAGGCGCCGTTCTTCAGTCTCTACGATCCAGCGTCCTTAGTGCCAGGCGCCGTCCTTCAGTCTCTACGGTCCTGCGTCCTTAGTGCCAGGCACCGTTCTTCAGTCTCTACGGTCCTGCGTCCTTAGTGCCAGGCGCCGTTCTTCAGTCTCTACGGTCCTGCGTCCTTAGTGCCAGGCGCCGTTCTTCAGTCTCTACGGTCCTCCGTCCTTAGTGCCAGGCGCCGTTCTTCAGTCTCTACGGTCCCGCGTCCTTAGTGCCAGGCGCCGTTCTTCAGTCTCTACGATCCTGCGTCCTTAGTGCCAGGCGCAGTGCCAGGCACTGTCCTTCAGTCTCTACGGTCCTGCGTCCTTAGTGCCAGGCACCGTTCTTCAGTCTCTATGGTCCTTCGTCCTTAGTGCCAGGTGCCGTTCTTCAGTCTCTACAGTCCTGCGTCCTTAGTGCCAGGCAGTCTCTACGGTCCTGCGTCCTTAGTGCCAGGCGCAGTGCTAGGCACCGTCCTTCAGTCTCTACGGTCATGCGTCCTTAGTGCCAGGCGCCGTTCTTCAGTCTCTACGATCCCGCCTCCTTAGTGCCAGGCGCCGTTCTTCAGTCTCTACGATCCCGCGTCCTTAGTGCCTGGCGCCGTCCTTCAGTCTCTACGGTCCTGCGTCCTTATTGCCAGGCACCGTTCTTCAGTCTCTACAGTCCTGCGTCCTTAGTGCCAGGCAGTCTCTACGGTCCTGCGTCCTTAGTGACAGGCGCCGTTCTTCAGTCTCTACGATCCCGCCTCCTTAGTGCCAGGCGCCGTTCTTCAGTCTCTACGATCCCGCGTCCTTAGTGCCAGGCGACGTCCTTCAGTCTCTACGGTCCTGCGTCCTTAGTGCCAGGAACCGTTCTTCAGTCTCTACGGTCCTGCGTCCTTAGTGCCAGGCGCCGTTCTTCAGTCTCTACGGTCCTGCGTCCTTAGTGCCAGGCGCCGTTCTTCAGTCTCTACGGTCCTCCGTCCTTAGTGCCAGGCGCCGTTCTTCAGTCTCTACGGTCCTGCGTCCTTAGTGCCAGGCGCCGATCTTCAGTCTCTACGATCCTGCGTCCTTAGTGCCAGGCGCAGTGCCAGGCACCGTCCTTCAGTCTCTACGGTCCTGCGTCCTTAGTGCCAGGCACCGTTCTTCAGTCTCTATGGTCCTGCGTCCTTAGTGCCAGGTGCCGTTCTTCAGTCTCTACAGTCCTGCGTCCTTAGTGCCAGGCAGTCTCTACGGTCCTGCGTCCTTAGTGCCAGGCGCAGTGCTAGGCACCGTCCTTCAGTCTCTACGGTCCTGTGTCCTTAGTGCCAGGCACCGTTCTTCAGTCTCTATGGTCCTGTGTCCTTAGTGCCAGGTGCCGTTCTTCAGTCTCTACAGTCCTGCGTCCTTAGTGCCAGGCAGTCTCTACGGTCCTGCGTCCTTAGTGCCAGGCGCCGTTCTTCAGTCTCTACGATCCCGCCTCCTTAGTGCCAAGCGCCGTTCTTCAGTCTCTACGATCCCGCGTTCTTAGTGCCAGGCGCCGTCCTTCAGTCTCTACGGTCCTGCGTCCTTATTGCCAGGCACCGTTCTTCAGTCTCTACGGTCCTGCGTCCTTAGTGCCAGGCGCCGTTCTTCAGTCTCTACGGTCCTGCGTCCTTAGTGCCAGGCGCCGTTCTTCAGTCTCTACGGTCCTCCGTCCTTAGTGCCAGGCGCCGTTCTTCAGTCTCTACGGTCCTGCGTCCTTAGTGCCAGGCGCCGTTCTTCAGTCTCTACGATCCTGCGTCCTTAGTGCCAGGCGCCGTTCTTCAGTCTCTACGATCCCGCGTCCTTAGTGCCAGGTGCTGTTCTTCAGTCTCTACGATCCCGCGTCCTTAGTGCCAGGCGCCGTTCTTCAGTCACTACGGTCCTGCGTCCCTGGTGTCAGGCGCCATTTTTAGTCTCTACGATCCTGCGTCCTTAGTGCCAGGCGCAGTGCCAGGCACCGTCCTTCAGTCTCTACGGTCGTGCGTCCTTAGTGCCAGGCACCGTTCTTCAGTCTCTATGGTCCTGCGTCCTTAGTGCCAGGCGCCGTTCTTCAGTCTCTACAGTCCTGCGTCCTTAGTGCCAGGCAGTCTCTACGGTCCTGCGTCCTTAGTGCCAGGCGCCGTTCTTCAGTCTCTACGATCCCGCCTCCTTAGTGCCAGGCGCCGTACTTCAGTCTCTACGATCCTGCGGCCTTAGTGCCAGGCGCCGTCCTTCAGTCTCTATGGTCCTGCGTCCTTAGTGCCAGGCACCGTTCTTTAGTCTCTACGGTCCTGCGTCCTTAGTGCCAGGCGCCGTTCTTCAGTCTCTACGGTCCTGCGTCCTTCGTGCCAGGCGCCGTTCTTCAGTCTCTACGGTCCTGCGTCCTTAGTGCCAGGCGCCGTTCTTCAGTCTCTACGGTCCTCCGTCCTTAGTGCCAGGCGCCGTTCTTCAGTCTCTACGGTCCTGCGTCCTTAGAGCCAGGCGCCGTTCTTCAGTCTCTAGGCGCCGTTCTTCAGTCTCTACGATCCTGCGTCCTTAGTGCCAGGCGCCGTTCTTCAGTCTCTACGATCCCGAGTCCTTAGTGCCAGACGCCGTTCTTCAGTCTCTACGATCCCGGGTCCTTAGTGCCAGGCGCAGTGCCAGGCACCGTCCTTCAGTCTCTACGGTCGTGCGTCCTTAGTGCCAGGCACCGTTCTTCAGTCTCTATGGTCCTGCGTCCTTAGTGCCAGGCGCCGTTCTTCAGTCTCTACAGTCCTGCGTCCTTAGTGCCAGGCAGTCTCTACGGTCCTGCGTCCTTAGTGCCAGGCGCCGTTCTTCAGTCTCTACGATCCCGCCTCCTTAGTGCCAGGCGCCGTACTTCAGTCTCTACGATCCTGCGGCCTTAGTGCCAGGCGCCGTCCTTCAGTCTCTATGGTCCTGCGTCCTTAGTGCCAGGCACCGTTCTTTAGTCTCTACGGTCCTGCGTCCTTAGTGCCAGGCGCCGTTCTTCAGTCTCTACGGTCCTGCGTCCTTCGTGCCAGGCGCCGTTCTTCAGTCTCTACGGTCCTGCGTCCTTAGTGCCAGGCGCCGTTCTTCAGTCTCTACGGTCCTCCGTCCTTGAGTGCCAGGCGCCGTTCTTCAGTCTCTACGGTCCTGCGTCCTTAGAGCCAGGCGCCGTTCTTCAGTCTCTAGGCGCCGTTCTTCAGTCTCTACGATCCTGCGTCCTTAGTGCCAGGCGCCGTTCTTCAGTCTCTACGATCCCGAGTCCTTAGTGCCAGACGCCGTTCTTCAGTCTCTACGATCCCGGGTCCTTAGTGCCAAGCGCCGTTCTTCAGTCTCTACGATCCCGCGTCCTTAGTGCCAGGCGCCGTTCTTCAGTCTCTACGATCCCGCGTCCTTAATGCCAGGCGCCGTTCTTCAGTCTCTACGATCCCGCGTCCTTAGTGCCAGGCGCCGTTCTTCAGTCACTACGGTCCTGCGTGCCTGGTGCCAGGCACCATTTTTTAGTCTCTACGGTCCTGCGTCCTTAGTGCCAGGCGCCTTTCTTCAGTCTCTATGATCCTGCGTCCCTGGTGCCAGGCGCCATTCTTCAGTCTCTACGGTCCTGCGTCCTTAGTGCCAGGCGCCGTTCTTCAGCCTCTACGATCCTGCGTCCCTGGTGCCAGGCGCCATTCTTCAGTCTCTACGGTCCTGCGTCCTTAGAGCCATGCGCCATTCTTCAGTCTCTACGGTCCCGCCTCCTTAGTGCCAGGCGCCGTTCTTCAGTCTCTACGGTCCTGCGTCCTTAGAGCCAGGCGCCATTCTTCAGTCTCTACGGTCCTGCATCCTTAGTGCCAGGCGCCAATCTTCAGTCTCTACGATCCCGCGTCCTTAGTGCCAGGTGCCGTCCTTCAGTCTCTACGGTCCCGCGTCCTTAGTGCCAGGCACCGTTCTTTAGTCTCTACGGTCCCGCGTCCTTAGTGCCAGGCGCCGTTCTTCAGTCTCTACGGTCCCGCGTCCTTAGTGCCATGCGCCGTTCTTCAGTCTCTACGGTCCCGCGTCCTTAGTGCCAGGCGCCGTTCTTCAGTCTCTACGGTCCCGCGTCCTTAGTGCCAGGCGCCGTTCTTCAGTCTCTACGGTCCCGCGTCCTTAGAGCCAGGCGCCGTTCTTCAGTCTCTACGGTCCCGCGTCCTTAGTGCCAGGCGCCGTTCTTCAGTCTCTACGATCCTGCATCCTTAGTGCCAGGCACCGTTCTTCAGTCTCTACGATCCCGCGTCCTTAGTGCCAGGCGCCGTTCTTCAGTCTCTACGATCCCGCGTCCTTAGTGCCAGGCGCCGTTCTTCAGTCTCTACGATCCCGCGTCCTTAGTGCCAGGCGCCGTTCTTCAGTCTCTACGATCCCGTGTCCTTAGTGCCAGGCGCCGTTCTTCAGTCTCTACGATCCCGCGTCCTTAGTGCCAGGCGCCGTTCTTCAGTCTCTACGATCCCGCGTCCTTAGTGCCAGGCACCGTCCGTCAGTCTCTACGGTCCTGCGTCCTTAGTGCCAGGCGCCATTCTTCAGTCTCTACGGTCCTGCGTCCTTAGTGCCAGGCGCCGTTCTTCAGTCTCTACGATCCTGCGTCCCTGGTGCCAGGCGCCATTCTTCAGTCTCTAAGGTCCTGCGTCCTTAGTGCCAGGTGCCGTTCTTCAGTCTCTACGACCCTGCATCCCTGGTGCCAGGCGCCATTCTTCAGTCTCTACGGTCCTGCGTCCTTAGTGCCAGGCGCCGTTCTTCAGTCTCTACGGTCCTGCGTTCTTAGTGCCAGGCGCCGTTCTTCAGTCTCTACGATCTTGCGTCCTTAGTGCCAGGCGCCGTTCTTCAGTCTCTACTGTCCTGCGTCCTTAGAGCCAGGCGCTGTTCTTCAGTCTCTACAGTCCTGCGTCCTTAGTGCCAGGCAATCTCTACGGTCCTGCGTCCTTAGTGCCAGGCGTCGTTCTTCAGTCTCTACGGTCCCGCCTCCTTAGTGCCAGGCGCTGTTCTTCAGCCTCTACAATCCCGTGTCCTTAGTGCCAGGCGCCGTCCTTCAGTCTCTACGGTCCTGTGTCCTTAGTGCCAGGCGCCGTTCTTTAGTCGCTACGGTCCTGCGTCCTTAGTGCCAGGCGCCGTCCTTCAGTCTCTACGGTCCTGCGTCCTTAGTGCCAGGCACCGTTCTTTAGTCTCTACGGTCCTGCGTCCTTAGTGCCAGGTGCCGTTCTTCAGTCTCTACGGTCCTGCGTCCTTAGTGCCAGGCGCCATTCTTCAGTCTCTACGGTCCTGCGTCCTTAGTGCCAGGCGCCGTTCTTCAGTCTCTACGATCCTGCGTCCCTGGTGCCAGGCGCCATTCTTCAGTCTCTACGGTCCTGCGTCCTTAGTGCCAGGCGCCGTTCTTCAGTCTCTACGATCCTGCATCCCTGGTGCCAGGCGCCATGCTTCAGTCTCTACGGTCCTGCGTCCTTAGTGCCAGGCGCCGTTCTTCAGTCTCTACGATCTTGCGTCCTTAGTGCCAGGCGTCGTTCTTCAGTCTCTACTATCCTGCGTCCTTAGAGCCAGGCGCTGTTCTTCAGTCTCTACAGTCCTGCGTCCTTAGTGCCAGGCAGTCTCTACGGTCCTGCGTCCTTAGTGCCAGGCGTCGTTCTTCAGTCTCTACGGTCCCGCCTCCTTAGTGCCAGGCGCTGTTCTTCAGTCTCTACAATCCTGTGTCCTTGGTGTCAGGCGCCGTTCTTCAGTCTCTACGGTCCTGCGTCCTTAGTGACAGGCGTCGTTCTTCAGTCTCTACGGTCCCGCCTCCTTAGTGCCAGGCGCTGTTCTTCAGTCTCTCTACGGTCCTGCGTCCTTAGTGCCAGGCGCCGTTCTTCAGTCTCTACGATCCGGCGTCCCTGGTGCCAGGCGCCATTCTTCAGTCTCTACGGTCCTGCGTCCTTAGTGCCAGGCACCGTTCTTCAGTCTCTACAATCCTGCGTCCCTGGTGCCAGGCGCCATTCTTCAGTCTCTACGGTCCTGCGTCCTTAGTGCCAGGCGCCGTTCTTCAGTCTCTACGGTCCCGCCTTCTTAGTGCCAGGCGCCGTACTTCAATCTCTATGATCCAGCGTCCTTAGTGTCAGGCGCCATCCTTCAGTCTCTACGGTCCTGCGTCCTTAGTGCCAGATGCCGTTCTTCAGTCTCTACGGTCCTGCGTCCTTAGAGCCAGGCGCCGTTCTTCAGTCTCTACGATCCTGCGTCCTTAGTGCCAGGCGCCGTTCTTCAGTCTCTACGGTCCCGCGTCCTTAGTGCCAGGCGCCGTTCTTCAGTCTCTACGGTCCCACGTCCTTAGTGCCAGGCACCGTTCTTCAGTCTCTACGGTCCCGCGTCCTTGAGTGCCAGGCGCCGTTCTTCAGTCTCTACGGTCACGCGTCCTTAGTGCCAGGCACCGTTCTTCAGTCTCTACAGTCCCGCGTCCTTAGTGCCAGGCGCCGTTCTTCAGTCTCTACGGTCCCGCGTCCTTAGTGCCAGGCGCCATTCTTCAGTCTCTACGGTCCCGCGTCTTTAGTGCCAGGCACCGTTCTTCAGTCTCTACGGTCCCGCATCCTTAGTGCCAGGCACCGTCCTTCAGTCTCTACGATCCCGCGTCCTTAGTGCCAGGCGCCGTCCTTCAGTCTCTACGGTCCTGCGTCCTTAGTGCCAGGCGCCGTTCTTCACTCTCTACGGTCCTGCGTCCTTAGTGCCAGGTGCCGTTCTTCAGTCTCTACGGTCCTGCGTCCTTAGTGCCAGGCGCCGTTCTTCAGTCTCTACGGTCCTGCGTCCTTAGTGCCAGGCGCCGTTCTTCAGTCTCTACGGTCCTGCGTCCTTAGTGCCAGGCGCCGTTCTTCAGTCTCTACGGTCCCGCGTCCTTAGTGCCAGGCGCCGTTCTTCAGTCTCTACGGTCCTGCGTCCTTAGTGCCAGGCGCCGTTCTTCAGTCTCTACGATCCCGCGTCCTGAGTGCCAGGCGCCGTTCTTCAGTCTCTACGATCCCGCGTCCTGAGTGGCAGGTGCCGTTCTTCAGTCTCTACGGTCCCGCGTCCTTAGTGCCAGGTGCCGTTCTTCAGTCTCTACGGTCCTGCGTCCTTAGTGCCAGGCGCCTTACGATCCCGCGTCCTTAGTGCCAGGTGCCGTTCTTCAGTCTCTACGGTCCCACGTCCTTAGTGCCAGGCGCCGTTCTTCAGTCTCTACGATCCCGCGTCCTTAGTGCCAGGCACCGTCCTTCAGTCTCTACGGTCCTGCGTCCTTAGTGCCAGGTGCCGTTCTTCAGTCTCTACGGTCCTGCTTCCTTAGTGCCAGGCGCCGTTCTTCAGTCTCTACGATCCTGCGTCCTTAGCGCCAGGCGCCATTCTTCAGTCTCTACGGTCCTGCGTCCTTAGCGCCAGGCGCCATTCTTCAGTCTCTACGGTCCCGCCTTCTTAGTGCCAGGCGCCGTACTTCAATCTCTATGATCCAGCGTCCTTAGTGTCAGGCGCCATCCTTCAGTCTCTACGGTCCTGCGTCCTTAGTGCCAGACGCCGTTCTTCAGTCTCTACGGTCCTGCGTCCTTAGAGCCAGGCGCCGTTCTTCAGTCTCTACGATCCTGCGTCCTTAGTGCCAGGCGCCGTTCTTCAGTCTCTACGGTCCCGCGTCCTTAGTGCCAGGCGCCGTTCTTCAGTCTCTACGGTCCCACGTCCTTAGTGCCAGGCACCGTTCTTCAGTCTCTACGGTCCCGCGTCCTTAGTGCCAGGCGCCGTTCTTCAGTCTCTACGGTCACGCGTCCTTAGTGCCAGGCACCGTTCTTCAGTCTCTACGGTCCCGCGTCCTTAGTGCCAGGCGCCGTTCTTCAGTCTCTACGGTCCCGCGTCCTTAGTGCCAGGCGCCATTCTTCAGTCTCTACGGTCCCGCGTCTTTAGTGCCAGGCACCGTTCTTCAGTCTCTACGGTCCCGCGTCCTTAGTGCCAGGCACCGTCCTTCAGTCTCTACGATCCCGCGTCCTTAGTGCCAGGCGCCGTCCTTCAGTCTCTACGGTCCTGCGTCCTTAGTGCCAGGCGCCGTTCTTCACTCTCTACGGTCCTGCGTCCTTAGTGCCAGGTGCCGTTCTTCAGTCTCTACGGTCCTGCGTCCTTAGTGCCAGGCGCCGTTCTTCAGTCTCTACGGTCCTGCGTCCTGAGTGCCAGGCGCCGTTCTTCAGTCTCTACGGTCCTGCGTCCTTAGTGCCAGGCGCCGTTCTTCAGTCTCTACGGTCCCGCGTCCTTAGTGCCAGGCGCCGTTCTTCAGTCTCTACGGTCCTGCGTCCTTAGTGCCAGGCGCCATTCTTCAGTCTCTACGATCCCGCGTCCTGAGTGCCAGGCGCCGTTCTTCAGTCTCTACGATCCCGCGTCCTGAGTGGCAGGTGCCGTTCTTCAGTCTCTACGGTCCCGCGTCCTTAGTGCCAGGTGCCGTTCTTCAGTCTCTACGGTCCTGCGTCCTTAGTGCCAGGCGCCTTACGATCCCGCGTCCTTAGTGCCAGGTGCCGTTCTTCAGTCTCTACGGTCCCACGTCCTTAGTGCCAGGCGCCGTTCTTCAGTCTCTACGATCCCGCGTCCTTAGTGCCAGGCACCGTCCTTCAGTCTCTACGGTCCTGCGTCCTTAGTGCCAGGTGCCGTTCTTCAGTCTCTACGGTCCTGCTTCCTTAGTGCCAGGCGCCGTTCTTCAGTCTCTACGATCCTGCGTCCTTAGCGCCAGGCGCCATTCTTCAGTCTCTACGGTCCTGCGTCCTTAGTGCCAGGTGCCGTTCTTCAGTCTCTACGGTCCCACGTCCTTAGAGCCAGGCGCTGTTCTTTAGTCTCTACGGTCCTGCGTCCTTAGTGCCAGGCGCCGTCCTTCAGTCTCTACGATCCTGCATCCTTAGTGCCAGGCGCCGTCCTTCAGTGTCTACTTTCCTGCTTTCTTAGTGCCAGGTGCCGTTCTTCAGTCTCTACGGTCCTGCGTCCTTAGTGCCAGGCGCCGTTCTTCAGTCTCTACGGTCCTGCGTCCTTAGTGCCAGGCGCCGTTCTTCAGTCTCTACGGTCCTGCGTCCTTAGTGCCAGGCGCCGTTCTTCAGTCTCCTAATTCCCGCGTCCTTAGTGCCAGGCGCCGTTCTTCAGTTTCTACGTTCCCGCGTCCTTAGTGCCAGGCGCCGTTCTTCAGTCTCTACGGTCCCGCGTCCTTAGTGCCAGGCGCCGTTCTTCAGTCTCTACGGTCCTGCGTCCTTAGTGCCAGGCGCCGTTCTTCAGACTCTATGGTCCTGCGTCCTTAGTGCCAGGCGCCGTTCTTCTGTCTCTATAGTCCTGCGTCCATAGTGCCGGGCAGTCTCTACGGTCCTGCGTCCTTAGTGCCAGGCGCCGTTCTTCAGTCTCTACGGTCCCGCCTCCTTAGTGCCAGGCGCCGTTCTTCAGTCTCTACGATCCCGTGTCCTTAGTGCCAGGCGACGTCTTTCAGTCTCTACGGTCCTGTGTCCTTAGTGCCAGGCGCCGTTCTTTGGTCTCTACGGTCCTGCGTCCTTAGTGCCAGGCGCCGTCCTTCAGTCTCTACGGTCCTGCGTCCTTAGTGCCAGGCACCGTTCTTTAGTCTCTATGGTCCTGCGTCCTTAGTGCCAGGCGCCGTTCTTCAGTCTCTACGGTCCTGCGTCCTTAGTGCCAGGCGCCGTTCTTCAGTCTCTACGATCCCGCGTCTTTAGTGCCAGGCGACGTCTTTCAGTCTCTACGGTCCTGCGTCCTTAGAGCCAGGCGCCGTTCTTCAGTCTCTACGGTCCTGCGTCCTTAGTGCCAGGCGCCGTTCTTCAGTCTCTACGATCCTGCGTCCTTAGTGCCAGGCGCCATTCTTCAGACTCTACGATCCTGCGTCCTTAGTGCCAGGCGCCGTTCTTCAGTCTCTACGATCCCGCGTCCTTAGTGCCAGGCGCCGTTCTTCAGTCTCAACGATCCCGCGTCCTTAGTGCCAGGTGCCGTTCTTCAGTCTCTACGATCCCGCGACCTTAGTGCCAGGCGCCGTTCTTCAGTCACTACGGTCCTGCGTCCCTGGTGCCAGGCGCCATTCTTCAGTCTCTACGGTCCTGCGTCCTTAGTGCCAGGTGCCATTCTTCAGTCTCTACGATCCTGCGTCCCTGGTGCCAGGCGCCATTCTTCAGTCTCTACGGTCCTGCGTCCTTAGTGCCAGGTGCCGTTCTTCAGTCTCTACGATCCTGCGTCCCTGGTGCCAGGCGCCATTCTTCAGTCTCTACGGTCCTGCGTCCTTAGTGCCAGGCGCCGTTCTTCAGTCTCTACGGTCCCGCCTCCTTAGTGCCAGGCGCCGGTCTTTAATCTCTACGATCCCGCGTCATTAGTGCCATGCGCCGTCCTTCAGTCTCTATGGTCCTGCGTCCTTAGTGCCAGGCACCGTTCTTTAGTCTCTATGGTCCTGCGTCCTTAGTGCCAGGCGCCGTTCTTCAGTCTCTACGGTCCTGCTTCCTTAGTGCCAGGCGCCGTTCTTCAGTCTCTACGGTCCTGCGTCCTTAGTGCCAGGCGCCATTCTTGAGTCTCTATGGTCCTGCGTCCTTAGTGCCAGGCGCCGTTCTTCAGTCTCTAGGGTCCTGCGTCCTTAGTGCCAGGCGCCGTTCTTTAGTCTCTACTGTCCTGCGTCCTTAGTGCCAGGTGCTGTCCTTCAGTCTCTACGATCCTGCGTCCTTAGTGCCAGGCGCTGTCCTTCAGTCTCTACGGTCCTGCTCCCTTAGTGCCAGGCGCCGTTCTTCAGTCTCTACAGTCCTGCTCCTTAGTGCCAGGCAGTCTCTACGGTCCTGCGTCCTTAGTGCCAGGCGCCGATCTTCAGTCTCTATGGTCCCTACTCCTTAGTACCAGGCGCCGTTCTTCAGTCTCTACGATCCCGCGTCCTTAGTGCCAGGCACCGTCCTTCAGTCTCTACGGTCCCGTGTCCTTAGTGCCAGGCGCTGTTCTTTAGTCTCTACGATCCCGCGTCCTTAGTGCCAGGCGCCGTTCTTCAGTCTCTACGATCCCGCGTCCTTAGTGCCAGGCGCCGTTCTTCAGTGTCTACGATCCCGCGTCCTTAGTGCCAGGCGCCGTTCTTCAGTCTCTACGATCCTGCGTCCTTAGTGCCAGGCGCCGTTCTTCAGTCTCTACGATCCTGCGTCCTTAGTGCCAGGCGCCGTTCTACAGTGTCTACGATCCCGCGTCCTTAGTGCCAGGCGCCGTTCTTCAGTCTCTACGGTCCCGCCTTCTTAGTGCCAGGCGCCGTACTTCAATCTCTACGATCCAGCGTCCTTAGTGTCAGGCGCCATCCTTCAGTCTCTACGGTCCTGCGTCCTTAGTGCCAGGCGCCGTTCTTCAGTCTCTACGGTCCTGCGTCCTTAGAGCCAGGCGCCATTCTTCAGTCTCTACGATCCTGCGTCCTTAGTGCCAGGCGCCATTCTTCAGTCTCTACGGTCCCGCGTCCTTAGTGCCAGGCGCCGTTCTTCAGTCTCTACGGTCCCGCGTCCTTAGTGCCAGGCACCGTTCTTCAGTCTCTACGGTCCCGCGTCCTTAGTGCCAGGCGCCGTTCTTCAGTCTCTACGGTCCCGCGTCCTTAGTGCCAGGCGCCATTCTTCAGTCTCTACGGTCCCGCGTCCTTAGTGCCAGGTGCCGTTCTTCAGTCTCTACGGTCCCGCGTCCTTAGTGCCAGGCGCCGTTCTTCAGTCTCTACGGTCCCGCGTCCTTAGTGCCAGGCGCCGTTCTTCAGTCTCTACGGTCCCGCGTCCTTAGTGCCAGGCGCCGTCCTTCAGTCTCTACGATCCCGCGTCCTTAGTGCCAGGCGCCGTCCTTCAGTCTCTACGGTCCTGCGTCCTTAGTGCCAGGCGCCGTTCTTCACTCTCTACGGTCCTGCGTCCTTAGTGCCAGGTGCCGTTCTTCAGTCTCTACGGTCCTGCGTCCTTAGTGCCAGGCGCCGTTCTTCAGTCTCTACGGTCCTGCGTCCTTAGTGCCAGGCGCCGTTCTTCAGTCGCTACGGTCCCGCGTCCTTAGTGCCAGGCGCCGTCCTTCAGTCTCTACGGTCCCGCGTCCTTAGTGCCAGGCGCCGTCCTTCAGTCTCTACGGTCCTGCGTCCTTAGTGCCAGGCGCCGTTCTTCACTCTCTACGGTCCTGCGTCCTTAGTGCCAGGTGCCGTTCTTCAGTCTCTACGGTCCTGCGTCCTTAGTGCCAGGCGCCGTTCTTCAGTCTCTACGGTCCTGCGTCCTTAGTGCCAGGCGCCGTTCTTCAGTCGCTACGGTCCCGCGTCCTTAGTGCCAGGCGCCGTTCTTCAGTCTCTACGGTCCCGCGTCCTTAGTGCCAGGCGCCGTTCTTCAGTCTCTACGGTCCCGCGTCCTTAGTGCCAGGCGCCGTTCTTCAGTCTCTACGATCCCGCGTCCTGAGTGCCAGGCGCCGTTCTTCAGTCTCTACGATCCCGCGTCCTGAGTGCCAGGTGCCGTTCTTCAGTCTCTACGGTCCCGCATCCTTAGTGCCAGGTGCCGTTCTTCAGTCTCTACGGTCCCGCGTCCTTAGTGCCAGGCGCCTTACGATCCCGCGTCCTTAGTGCCAGGTGCCGTTCTTCAGTCTCTACGGTCCCACGTCCTTAGTGCCAGGCGCCGTTCTTCAGTCTCTACGATCCTGCGTCCTTAGTGCCAGGCACCGTCCTTCAGTCTCTACGGTCCTGCGTCCTTAGTGCCAGGCGCCATTCTTCAGTCTCCACGGTCCTGCGTCCTTAGTGCCAGGTGCCGTTCTTCAGTCTCTACGGTCCCACGTCCTTAGTGCCAGGCGCCGTTCTTTAGTCTCTACGGTCCTGCGTCCTTAGTGCCAGGCGCCGTCCTTCAGTCTCTACGATCCTGCATCCTTAGTGCCAGGCGCCGTCCTTCAGTCTCTACTTTCCTGCTTTCTTAGTGCCAGGTGCCGTTCTTCAGTCTCTACGGTCCTGCGTCCTTAGTGACAGGCGCCGTTCTTCAGTCTCTACGGTCCTGCGTCCTTAGTGCCAGGCGCCGTTCTTCAGTCTCTATGGTCCTGCGTCCTTAGTGCCAGGCGCCGTTCTTCAGTCTCTACGGTCCCGCGTCCTTAGTGCCAGGCGCCGTTCTTCAGTTTCTACGTTCCTGCGTCCTTAGTGCCAGGCGCCGTTCTTCAGTCTCTACGGTCCCGCGTCCTTAGTGCCAGGCGCCGTTCTTCAGTCTCTACGGTCCTGCGTCCTTAGTGCCAGGCGCCGTTCTTCAGACTCTATGGTCCTGCGTCCTTAGTGCCAGGCGCCGTTCTTCTGTCTCTATAGTCCTGCGTCCATAGTGCCGGGCAGTCTCTACGGTCCTGCGTCCTTAGTGCCAGGCGCCGTTCTTCAGTCTCTACGGTCCCGCCTCCTTAGTGCCAGGCGCCGTTCTTCAGTCTCTACGATCCCGTGTCCTTAGTGCCAGGCGACGTCTTTCAGTCTCTACGGTCCTGTGTCCTTAGTGCCAGGCGCCGTTCTTTAGTCTCTACGGTCCTGCGTCCTTAGTGCCAGGCGCCGTCCTTCAGTCTCTACGGTCCTGCGTCCTTAGTGCCAGGCACCGTTCTTTAGTCTCTACGGTCCTGCGTCCTTAGTGCCAGGCGCCGTTCTTCAGTCTCTACGGTCCTGCGTCCTTAGTGCCAGGCGCCGTTCTTCAGTCTCTACGGTCCCGCGTCCTTAGTGCCAGGCGCCGTTCTTCAGTCTCTACGGTCCCGCGTCCTTAGTGCCAGGCGCCGTTCTTCAGTCTCTACGGTCCCGCGTCCTTAGTGCCAGGCGCCGTTCTTCAGTCTCTACGGTCCCGCGTCCTTAGTGCCAGGCGCCGTTCTTCAGTCTCTACGGTCCCGCGTCCTTAGTGCCAGGCGCCGTCCTTCAGTCTCTACGATCCCGCGTCCTTAGTGCCAGGCGCCGTCCTTCAGTCTCTACGGTCCTGCGTCCTTAGTGCCAGGCGCCGTTCTTCACTCTCTACGGTCCTGCGTCCTTAGTGCCAGGCGCCGTTCTTCAGTCTCTACGGTCCTGCGTCCTTAGTGCCAGGCGCCGTTCTTCAGTCTCTACGGTCCTGCGTCCTTAGTGCCAGGCGCCGTTCTTCAGTCTCTACGGTCCTGCGTCCTTAGTGCCAGGCGCCGTTCTTCAGTCTCTACGGTCCCGCGTCCTTAGTGCCAGGCGCCGTTCTTCAGTCTCTACGGTCCCGCGTCCTTAGTGCCAGGCGCCGTTCTTCAGTCTCTACGATCCCGCGTCCTGAGTGCCAGGCGCCGTTCTTCAGTCTCTACGATCCCGCGTCCTGAGTGCCAGGTGCCGTTCTTCAGTCTCTACGGTCCCGCGTCCTTAGTGCCAGGTGCCGTTCTTCAGTCTCTACGGTCCTGCGTCCTTAGTGCCAGGCGCCTTACGATCCCGCGTCCTTAGTGCCAGGTGCCGTTCTTCAGTCTCTACGGTCCCACGTCCTTAGTGCCAGGCGCCGTTCTTCAGTCTCTACGATCCTGCGTCCTTAGTGCCAGGCACCGTCCTTCAGTCTCTACGGTCCTGTGTCCTTAGTGCCAGGCGCCATTCTTCAGTCTCTACGGTCCTGCGTCCTTAGTGCCAGGTGCCGTTCTTCAGTCTCTACGGTCCCACGTCCTTAGTGCCAGGTGCCGTTCTTTAGTCTCTACGGTCCTGCGTCCTTAGTGCCAGGCGCCGTCCTTCAGTCTCTACGATCCTGCATCCTTAGTGCCAGGCGCCGTCCTTCAGTCTCTACTTTCCTGCTTTCTTAGTGCCAGGTGCCGTTCTTCAGTCTCTACGGTCCTGCGTCCTTAGTGCCAGGCGCCGTTCTTCAGTCTCTACGGTCCTGCGTCCTTAGTGCCAGGCGCCGTTCTTCAGTCTCTACGGTCCTGCGTCCTTAGTGCCAGGCGCCGTTCTTCAGTCTCTACGGTCCCGCGTCCTTAGTGCCAGGCGCCGTTCTTCAGTCTCTACGGTCCTGCGTCCTTAGTGCCAGGCGCCGTTCTTCAGTCTCTACGTTCCCGCGTCCTTAGTGCCAGGCGCCGTTCTTCAGTCTCTACGGTCCCGCGTCCTTAGTGCCAGGCGCCGTTCTTCAGTCTCTACGGTCCTGCGTCCTTAGTGCCAGGCGCCGTTCTTCAGACTCTATGGTCCTGCGTCTTTAGTGCCAGGCGCCGTTCTTCTGTCTCTATAGTCCTGCGTCCATAGTGCCGGGCAGTCTCTACGGTCCTGCGTCCTTAGTGCCAGGCGCCGTTCTTCAGTCTCTACGGTCCCACCTCCTTAGTGCCAGGCGCCGTTCTTCAGTCTCTACGATCCCGTGTCCTTAGTGCCAGGCGACGTCTTTCAGTCTCTACAGTCCTGTGTCCTTAGTGCCAGGCGCCGTTCTTTAGTCTCTACGGTCCTGCGTCCTTAGTGCCAGGCACCGTTCTTTAGTCTCTACGGTCCTGCGTCCTTAGTGCCAGGCGCCATTCTTCAGTCTCTACGGTCCTGCGTCCTTAGTGCCAGGCGCCATTCTTCAGTCTCTACGATCCCGCGTCCTTAGTGCCAGGCGCCGTCCTTCAGTCTCTACGGTCCTGCGTCCTTAGTGCCAGGCACCGTTCATTAGTCTCTACGGTCCTGCGTCCTTAGAGCCAGGCGCCGTTCTTCATTCTCTACGGTCCTGCGTCCTTAGTGCCAGGCGCCGTTCTTCAGTCTCTACGATCCTGCGTCCTTATTGCCAGGCGCCGTTCTTCAGTCTCTACGATCCCGCGTCCTTAGTGCCAGGCGCCGTTCTTCAGTCTCTACGATCCCGCGTCCTTAGTGCCAGGCGCCGTTCTTCAGTCTCAACGATCCCGCGTCCTTAGTGCCAGGTGCCGTTCTTCAGTCTCTACGATCCCGCGTCCTTAGTGCCAGGCGCCGTTCTTCAGTCACTACGGTCCTGCGTCCCTGGTGCCAGGCGCCATTCTTCAGTCTCTACGGTCCTGCGTCCTTAGTGCCAGGTGCCATTCTTCAGTCTCTACGATCCTGCGTCCCTGGTGCCAGGCGCCATTCTTCAGTCTCTACGGTCCTGCGTCCTTAGTGCCAGACGCCGTTCTTCAGTCTCTACGATCCTGCGTCCCTGGTGCCAGGCGCCATTCTTCAGTCTCTACGGTCCTGCGTCCTTAGTGCCAGGCGCCGTTCTTCAGTCTCTACGGTCCCGCCTCCTTAGTGCCAGGCGCCGGTCTTTAATCTCTACGATCCGGCGTCATTAGTGCCATGCGCCGTCCTTCAGTCTCTATGGTCCTGCGTCCTTAGTGCCAGGCACCGTTCTTTAGTCTCTACGGTCCTGCGTCCTTAGTGCCAGGCACCGTTCTTCAGTCTCTACGGTCCTGCTTCCTTAGTGCCAGGCGCCGTTCTTCAGTCTCTACGGTCCTGCGTCCTTAGTGCCAGGCGCCATTCTTCAGTCTCTACGGTCCTGCGTCCTTAGTGCCAGGCGCCGTTCTTTAGTCTCTACTGTCCTGCGTCCTTAGTGCCAGGCGCTGTCCTTCAGTCTCTACGATCCTGCGTCCTTAGTGCCAGGCGCTGTCCTTCAGTCTCTACGGTCCTGCGTCCTTAGTGCCAGGCGCCGTTCTTCAGTCTCTACAGTCCTGCTCCTTAGTGCCAGGCAGTCTCTACGGTCCTGCGTCCTTAGTGCCAGGCGCCGATCTTCAGTCTCTATGGTCCCGCCTCCTTAGTGCCAGGCGCCGTTCTTCAGTCTGTACGATCCCGCGTCCTTAGTGCCAGGCGCCGTCCTTCAGTCTCTACGGTCCCGTGTCCTTAGTGCCAGGCGCCGTTCTTTAGTCTCTATGGTCCTGCGTCCTTAGTGCCAGGCGCCGTTCTTCAGTCTCTACGGTCCTGCGTCCTTAGTGCCAGGCGCCGTTCTTCAGTCTCTATGGTCCTGCGTCCTTAGTGCCAGGCACCGTTCTTCAGTCTCTACGGTCCTGCGTCCTTAGTGCCAGGCGCCGTTCTTCCGTCTCTACGGTCCTGCGTCCTTAGAGCCAGGCGCCGTTCTTCAGTCTCTACGGTCCTGCGTCCTTAGTGCCAGGTGCCGTTCTTCAGTCTCTACGATCCTGCGTCCTTAGTGCCAGGCGCCGTTCTTCAGTCTCTACGATCCCGCGTCCTTAGTGCCAGGCGCCGTTCTTCAGTGTCTACGATCCCGCGTCCTTAGTGCCAGGCGCCGTTCTTCAGTCTCTATGATCCCGTGTTCTTAGTGCCAGGCGCCGTTCTTCAGTCTCTACGATCCTGCGTCCCTGGTGCCAGGCGCCATTCTTCAGTCTCTACGATCCCGCGTCCTTAGTGCCAGGCGCCATTCTTCAGTCTCTACGGTCCCGCATTCTTAGTGCCAGGTGCCATTCTTCAGTGTGCATGCCTGGCTAGCAGCCTCTCCGTAACCCAAGCACAGCTCCAGCTGCTTCCTTTCTGTATCTCCTGCAGTATGAGTGTGCAGTTCCTTGGCACATTCTGCCCAACACTTTTCCTCAGAGTGGATTGCTGTAAATCAAGACCCCGCTCTAGTAGGCTACTTGGGCATTTCTAAAATAAGACACATTTTTCCTGTTTTCATAGGAGTCAGGAAAAGCTCTCTGGTACTGAATTGCAGAACTTTGGTTTGGTGACATTTTTTAACAAAAATGATACAACCCCCACACAAAATCACAGTACATCTGCGCTTGTTGCAGTTAAAGCACCAGCCGTTTAGTAGCCAAAAGATCTACTAAACTGCACACACAGGCTGCAATGGCAGGCCTGAGATATGTTTAAAGTGCTACTTAAGTGAGTGAGTGGCACAACCAGTGCTGTAGGCCCATTAGTAGCATAGAATTTACTGGACCTGGACACACCTTACTAGGAACTTACAAGTAAATTAAATATGCCAATTGGGTATAAGGCAATTTTACCATGTTTTAAGGTGAAAGAACAAGGGCTGTATGACAATACAACGCGTTGCTTAAGCACGTTTGTTTTTACAATGCAAATATTATCACACATACCATTACCACGTGTTTATATTTAGTCACGTTAAAAAGTCATCTACCGCGCAAGCAACTTGTACGTAGACATTGACCGTGCATACCATTTCATCTGGTTTTTTTTGTTTTTAGTTTTATTTGTAATTTACAGTTGTAGGGTTGTTAAAAGCACAAATGCTTAAAAGTCTGTACATGGAAGTGAAATTTTGTTTTTAAGGTAATATTTCCCACAGTTTTAAAAAATACTACCTCCAAGATGGCGGATCTCAGCCAAGCTATTGAGATATATAACAGGTGACAACAACAAGTGGCAACAATGATCCTCGACTGCAGCGCATTGCCTTCAGCTGTTAGAGCTCCTGCTTCTATCCCACACACTCTTTCCCTTTTTGTACCTATCTGCCACAACGTAACACACACACAGAGCACCTTATGCATGGGGAAACCCACTGATGAACCTATGGGTCAATTGCCAGCTTGGCATCTGAAGAGGTTTGCCTCCAACCTTTCCCCTCTCATTAAGATTTTTGTATCTCAATCATATCAGGACAGTCTCTTACCAGCTGTACTTAAAGATGGTTTCTCTTCCTGTATTAGTTTTACAAATTCAATTATTATAATGTAATACTTACTATAAGCATATTAATGTCCATGCAGTCCGAAATCTATTTTATTTTCAAAGATACCCAAATCTACATATAAACCCAATTTTACCTATTTACAACACCTATATTAAAGGGTAAGATGCAACACTGCCATCTACTGGTCAACAGCGTGATAAAGTCTTGCGATGTAAAGACATGCGTGCTAACAGTTATTTTATTGTAAAAAATGCTTGGTAAATGCTGTATGATGAAAAAACGTCGGAATAAAGGCTGCTTTCCGAGAATAAGCACTTTAGTACTGGTTAACACTGGTAAAGTGTGCAGAGCCCTAAGGACAGCAAAAACGAAGTCAATAAAAACAGGAGGCCCTAAGGCAAAACGTTAGGGGGAGAACCACGCCAAGGATGCCAGGTTTAACACACAGATATAGCCACAAATAAACCCCTAAAAATGCAAAAATAAATAGTCCATAAATAAATCCAAAGAAATACTGTATTATCCAAGAAAAGCATACAAACCCGAAAAAGTGAAATAAAAAAAAACACGCCAGAAAAATCAAAAACTAAAATGGAATTTCAAAATAATTTTGGATAAAAAATTAAGCAATAACATTTCCTTCTCAAAAAAATTGCATCCAAAAATAGGAAAAAAGCTCTTTCTGTGACCGAAGAAACTAAAATAAAAATTAACCTACCCACCCTCACAAAACATACACCCCCAAAAACATTACAAACTTTTCAGCAATGCATCACAAACATTAATAACATAACACCAATAACTAATATGATTAACTACACTACACAAACTAAAGTAAGGCCTACCACATCAAACTACATAATACCTGCATACTAACTTACACTAAACAACACAAACACTACAAACTAACACACTTCTCTACAATAACCACACCTACCCACATCTCCCTACCACAAAAACTATAAACAGAACGTAAAATTAGTCTTACCTTACTAGTTGTGCAGTAATAAGGAACTGTAACCTACAGGAGCTAAAACCACCGAACAATGATGTCAATAGAATAGAAAATACAGACAGCAGTAAATAAAATATGAAAATAAATGCAAATGTTAAGGTAAATGTATTTACATGTATGTATTATACATAGACCTGCCTTATCTTTTCATGTGTAGGGTTCTCCGCCCCACTGCGGAGTCTCGTCAGTCGTAAACTACTATTAAATTGTAGTTTGTAAATACAGAAAAAGAGTAAACCTACACAAAAGTGTTAGTTTACCTCTGTAAATCTGGCCCTATATGTTAAAAATGAAGTATGAAAAAGTACCTGCTAAATTTTATTAAGAAATTTATAAATATAATATATATTAAAAACAAAGGTGTACTTTTTATTTATTCCAAAATAAACACTACACTATTATCAACTACAACCAGAACTATAAAATAATTCTTTACTTAAGAAAACATATACATACATAACTTTTATATCCCACTAAACAAAACATAAAGTTAGTAAAATACTAATAACACTAGAACAGTGATCCGGGACCACTGGGGGTATGTGAATGCTTAGAAAATTGAACAATATTAACAGATTAATAAAGTGTATTTAAAAAAAGAAGCAAAAGGTTACAGTCAAAATTTTAAAACATTCTGTAAACGTGAAGGAATTTGAAATTAGAAGATAAAAATTAAATTAGTATCCTCATATTGGGAGAGGTGCAAGAGCATCAAACAGGATATAATATAGATGATGTGTAGCCTGAATTGAATTTAGAAAAGCTCCAACCTTCTCATTAAATGAAAAATGTTTTTTTTTATTTGATTGTTAATTAAATATATATTTCATTATTTGTGTATTTGATTGATGAATACTTGTGCCTGTATTTTTGTGTATTGATTTCTGTGGGGGACCCTGGATTACAGTAATGATTAAGTGGGGATACACAGAAGTCAAAAGGTTAAGAACCACTGTACTAAACTGTAATGTATTTATATAAAACACATACACTAGAAATATACTATACCCAGTTGTGGTTGCTGCCAATATACAGTGGGTAGATTAATAAGAAACAGAAAAAAAAGGTACTCCTCTGCTCTCCTGCTCCCGGCAGTTCCTGGGACAATATCACAGACTCCCTATTCAATTCAGATGCTGCCTTTATGCTATTACCAAGCATTAGAGCAGCGCTGGGATGGGCCTGAGCAGCATGGTTTGATGCTCGTTCAGGCAGGAGTCTGTGCTGTTTCTCCACCTGGCTGTGGATCGGCCAAACTGACATGCGCACTTACAGTGCCCACCACTCCACCTCCCTGCCATGGCCCGGCCCTGCCCCTCCCTACACATGCATGGCTCACAGGCTCAGCAAGTCACTTAATAAAACAATATTGTTATCATTTTATTTTCTATCATATTATTTTTCAACTGCTGGCTTTGAGCAGTGGGGTGACGCTCCCCTGCCATTATGGGTGGAGCCGGCGCTGACTCTATCATTCCTACTCCAATCTAAAATATTTTGGGAAAGTTGTTGGTTACTAAAGGTGTCAGATTTACAATTTGAACTCCAATCAAATCCATATTTAAGAAGGTGTTAGCACCAAGATGCCTGCCAGGTGGATGGTGCGCTTTACATGTGATTAATAATAATAACTTAAGAGGTTAGATTTACTATTCCCAGTCCAAGCTACAGAGTTTTGGAGAAGGTGTTGAACACTAAACAGGTCAGATTTACTATTCCCAGTTCAATATAACACCATCTAGGGGAAGGTATGCGTCTGGTGTAGTATTCCCACTTCACTATAAACCATCTAGGGGAAGTTCTTTGTCACTAAAGGGGCCAGACTTACTATTCCCACTCCAATCTAAACCATTTTGGGGAAGCTATTGGACAGTAAAGGGATCGGCGTTATCATCCCCACTTCAATATAAACCATTTAGGGGAATGTCTCGGACATTAAAGGGGTTAGATTTACTGTCCCCACTTCAAGCTTTACCATCTGTGGGATGGTGTAGGACACTAAAAGGATCAGGTTTTTTATTCCCATTCCAAAATAAACCATGTAAGGGGAAGGTGCTGGACTCTATATGGGTTCTTTCACTATTCCCATTCCAATCTAAATAATTTTGGGGAAGGTGTAGGACTCCTAATGGGTCTGATTTACTATTCTCACTCCAATATATACCATCTAGGGGAAGGTGTAGAACATTAAAGGGATCCCATTTACTAGTCCCACTCCAATCTAAAACATTTGAGGAAGGTGTTGGACACTAAAGGAGTCCGGAGTTACTATTCCCATTCAAATCTAAATCCTTTTGGGAAGGTGTTTGACACTGAAGGGGTCACAATTCCCATCCCCACTCCATTTTATACCATGTAGGGGAAGGTGAGGGGCACTGAAAGGGTCAGATTTACTTTTTGAACTCCAATCTATAAAATCTAGAGAAAGACGGTGGACATAGTTACTATGCACAATCCAATGTAAACAATGTAGAACACAGTAAAGTCCTTAAAATATGTACTACAACTTGTAACATACGTACATTGGTATAAACATAAAAAATAATGACTACACCACACACTAAAATACCCAAACACAATACTAATAACTTCAACATTTCATAAAAAATGCTAAAATTATTAAAACCACCATATATAAAACAACACATGAAAACATTTTATTTGCAAATAAAATAAAAATACATAATCTATGTTACATTTTTACAATAATATACAAAAAATGTATATCAACCCTAATTTCAAAATGAATGTGATAATGTAAAAAATCAATATAACATTAATAATTTATAGAATCAACCTTTAAATTATTGAATACTAATATTTAAAAAAGTAAATTAAAAAAGTATAATATATATATACATGTATATATATATATATATATATATATATATATTCACTGAAAAAAAAAAGGTTAAAGTAGCGTTATAGTTAGGTGAATATGTCAGTGACAACATTAAAATGTTTAACTAAAAACACAGAAATTCACCAGTTATAGTTAGCAAAGCAGAGCTAGCTATAACTTAGGCCCATGCCTTGCACTGCTTATGACCTCACATATTACATCACTCATGACATATTCTATAACATCATTTATGACATTACTGATGACATCTCATATGACATCATTGATTACATCACTTTTTGTTTGATTTATAGTTTTCATAGTGGTGCGTAACTACCATGGTACTTCTTTATCTAGTTTTGCACATCCTATGTCCAGTTAATGTGTGTAAGTGTTTATAAAACGCATGTGCTCCTAATACATCTTAGCTGTGTACACGTATCGAAACACGTTATAAATGTTTGCATTGAAGAGGAACCCTGTGTGCAGGTGACAGTTGACAACTTGTGTTCAGCATGTTCCACACATGTTTTCGGCTCTGTAGAAAAGTTTGCAACAGCGCAAATATTCTATATACGACATACTAAGAGGCAATATTTACAAGCCCCTATCGCCACCACAACATCACTTTTAGTGACGCTGTGGTGGTATGGCTTAATAACTTTATAATGGCTTTATAATATACGCATTTTCAATATGCTGCCTGCCAGGTCTTAGTAATTTTATTGGTTATTCATATTGTTTGTTGAAGGGTTAGTCTATTGTTGCTTTCCATTGCAACTACAGTTAGACATGGATGCTGGTGGTGTTAGCATCCAGCTGCTGCTACGGCACGGGGCATGCGTGGCTCCGTTTTTCCCTATGTGAGCTCCCTTTATAAACTGGGAAGCATCCGCACGAGTCTTCGACGCTCCATTCCGGATACGACTCGATGTGGATTGGTAGTGCTTGATACATTGTACCTCCGCCATTATTTTTATGAGCGCGGTTGGTTTTTCCCCCTTCCCCTCCCGGTATTTTTCCTTCCCCCCCGTTTGGCTTCACCTCACCAATATGCTCTCTCACCCGACCACAGACGCTGCGGGCCGAGACATTTGTGCCGGGGTCAGGAGCATTTTGAGGCCGTTGGATGCATCGTAACAATTGCGCGTAAAAAGGTCCTCTGATGCGTTTTAATTGCAGGTATGTCCTGATCGAGTCTTAAGATCATGTGGTGGTTGGTTCTTTTAGGGTCCTATGTAGCTAAAGATATAGTTCCTTTTCTTCTCTGTATTTCTAGATTTTTATTCTTGTGGTCATAGCGGACTGATACGGTCTATGACCAGCGTTTCAATTGATGGGATAAATACGATTCTACCGGATGGTTAAAGTTTTGCCTATGTGAGTAATGGTCGTTAGGATTTTTTCCTATTTTATATACGGGCCCTGTGCCCATAGTACTTGGGTGGGCCGTAATTAAACTACACCTTACTTTATGCAGGTGCAGGCATTCCGTTCTCACGATATTGGAGCCCTGTGCCCTATATGTTACCTAGACTGATCCGTCTCCGCAAGGGCGTATATGGTAATTAAAGGACCTATGGCCCATGTTTGAATAATGTTTTTATCTGGGCAGAGAGGGTGTGAAGGAAGTGACCCGATTAGGGTCACTCGCCACCACCTCTCAGCCTTCCAAGAAATGAAGAGTCGGTGAGACAGTAGAGAATACAAACCAAGTTATTTATTAGTAATTACGCTCGAGCGGAGTCCAGTCAGACTAGCCTCCTTAGATGCTACCGAGGGGACTGACTGCAGAACACTTGGTAAATCATAATATGCATTTCCAACACCCCTAAAGACCTGCCCAGACTGGAATTTTCCAGCTCGGGCACTGATGAACAAAGGAGGTACAGAAGAATGGGCTACCACCTGCAGAGCGGGTACATGTTATTACATTTTCAAGGTTGTCTTGTTCAGGCTCAACGCTCTCAAGTGTGGGAGCAGGGCTACGGTAGAGGAAAGGCATGCGAAGGCAGAATAAGCTATTCATTAGTACATTAGGATTCGACCTTGAATACGATAAGAAAAAGTAACTCAAAGCAGCTTTCCGCTGAGGCAGGCAATTGAATGAGACAAAAGCTTACTTTCGATTATAGAACAAAATGGCGGCTATTGACAAAATGGCGCCGTAAATGCTAACTTAACTCGCTCAATGCTAGAAGGAGTCGGTTAGATGCATTTGCAGTCCAACAGACCCTCCTTTTAGCATTTGCTAACAATTTTGTCTAGCATAATAAGAAAATCATTAACGCAGGACAATACGCATACTGCTAATATTCAAAGATACCCTCATCTATAGTCATTAAATCATGGACAGCTTGCATCATCGTAGCTGAGGGCTTAGTATCACCCCCTGAGACCTTGGGTGCAGGTGTTAACTTGCTAACACAATATGTACAGCAGGCAGGAAGACAATTAATACACAGGCAACAAGTGAAAATGACACCCGCAATGGCAACTAGGAAAAGGAGTATTTTCCAACCCCAGGATGCTATCAAACCCCAGAACCAACCAGAAAGGGACCAGGTGCCATTTTCTTGGTGAATACCGGATGCAAGTCGGTGCAACTTCTGTATTGCTGCATAGACATTCGAAGCATGGTCTGGTATGTACACACAGCAGCTACTACCGATGACGCGACAAGCCCCACCCCTATCAGCAAGGATGACGTCTAACACCATCCTGTTTTGAAGGCCAACAAGTCTCGTAGCCTGAAGCTCAGTTGTAATGTTGGTCAGTATTCCTGCCGTGGTATTAATAACTCCCTCCACAACCCTTGTGAGTCTGCGAATGTTAAGGCTATTGGACATAGGAAGCCCAGAAAGGCACAATACCCTTCATGGCATCAGTGAACTTCTGCAATGTGGTGTCTGTTTGATCAATGTCCTCGGTATAGATAACCCTTCTGATACGGGATAGACTGACTCCCCAACGCTGTAACCGATGGTCCCTATGGTACTTGGACGGTGCTATATATATTGGGGGTAGGAGAAAAGAGAAGTAACATATACCAGACCACCCCCGAGGAAGCCATACATAAGCCTGGGACCCACAAACAAAATACACATTATGGGGTGGTAGTAAAGGTGGACTATTGGTCGTGCTCAAGTCATAAGTATAATTGCAAATACTCCTTCCCACTTTAACACTCCCAAAACCTTGGACACAGAAACTAGCTGCCGGGTTAACTATTGGCAGTACATAGGAGCAATGGTCCCAGAAAGCGATAATACACTATACAAAACACAACGTAAATACACATTCAAGACTGAGACAGAAAAAATTTGTGGCTCATGGTGTTTAATTCACACTGAGCATTGTTCTGTTATTGACATTATTCACATAATATTATATACAGTGGTATCCCTAGGTGGGGATGAGTGGGGAAAACGGGGTAGGGTGATTCTGATTCAGGTGAAGGTAAGGTAGTGATTGAAAATTTGTGGTGTACATCAAAACAATAAAACACTTAGGAAGCACGTGGCTCATTAGTCGAGCCTATTAATCACAGTTTACACCAATAAACGTTGTATAGCCATGGTCTCAATTGTTAAACACAGTACTAAATCTATGTTGTTCAAGCTGGCTTGGTTGAAAAATGTCGACGTTTCGACCCCAATAGATCAGTAGGCTATTACAATCCTTACGCCGTGGTCTTCATCAGGACTGTGGTGTGGGGGTGGGTGAGGGGATCTAGGGAAGAGCATGAAAACGACTTTAGAGATGGTCAAACAGATCCAAAGTTGCATCTATAAGATGGGAGGAGCAGGTAATTACCATAGGTCGCCTCTGGAGAGAGGCTGCGGTTGTGTAGGGGCACGTGTGGCTCCTCGTACACGAGAGCGGAAAGACGGCACCTGGGAGGATAAGGTGCAGAGTCAGGGTAAAGAGATCTAAGTATCTTTGCAAAAGTATTTGTAATGCAATAAGTCACTTACTACAAGGGAAAAAGTCTCTGTGTCATGCCGGGTTAGTCGGTAGTCAATGACATATAGAGCAATCTGGAAGAAGATAAAGGGAAAGTTCAACAGGACCGTGCGCGCGTTCCCAGAGAAGTCAAGACAGAAATTGTAAACCACCTTAAATTACGCGCTTTGAGAGAATACCTGACCGATGTTGTTATCTGGTTGTGATGTGCCTGAAAGAAACCTTAAGGGGTTAATGCAGGCAGGGTTAACTATTGGCACTGGCATTGCTTTGTCCTGAGTAATATTACGCATCTGAAAGGACCTGAAGTATTCAGTGACATTAAAATCTTGAAAATTCATCATTTCATTTTGGAGCCACGTTACATTCTTTTTGACTTCGTAAATATTCATACAGGCATTTGGATGCAAAGTATCAGGGGCCCCTTGTTCTCCTGGAGTAAACCCCTGGTGCACACTGATATATTTCAACACAGTCTCATAATCCGCATAAGTCATATTCATTGCATCAGTATGGAAATGGATATACACCATGGTAAACAGTTGAAACCATGCCTCACAGCTCCCTGAATAAGAGAAGGGTAGGGACATTAATAAATAATTTTTATGCATCACAGAAGGGAGCAAGCTGCAAACCCAACAATCAGTAACATTAGAGGTATGGTGTGCATGATGGAGCATCTGTAAGAAAACATTGTCAACGTACGTTTGTCTGTGCCTCTCCTTATGAGGGGCCAAAGTGACAAATACATGCTCAGGGGGAACAGGAGTAGTATCAATCAAAGAATGCACAGGATATTTCTCTTCAAGAAACCACATAATTCTGAATGCAGTTATTAAAAAGATCAGAACTATTACTACAAAGACTATCTTGCTTCTAGAAGACAGGCTAGACCAACCAGGACCACTTTGCTCAAAACGTGGGGCTGCTAAGGGCTGTTCTTCATCCATAATTGGGCGGCCAAATGGGTAAATATATATTTGTTTTTAATCAGACTACCAGAGGAAAGGTCATAGAATGGAGCCAACGATGATAAAACAAAGAAGAGAGTCACAAAACCCAGCGTCCGTCAGAGCCTCACTGGCAGACTCCTATTGTTCATCCATGATGGTGCTATTGAGCACTTCTCGATGGAGCTGCGCGATCGCAGCCCTTTCTGAAGAAATGCACGTCGCTCAGGATAGGGCACCCTCCCTCCTGGGAAGACACCCTCAACTTATCCTGTCCAGTGTCTCGGACAATGCACCAATCTCCCTTTCCCTAATCTATTGTTGGTACCGCAGACAGGGTACATACACCCTATTCTTCATCCATGCAGTCCATCCCTACTAATCTGACTTTTCCTTTGGTGCACTGTTAACCGTCGGGGGCGTAAATTGTACCTAGCCACTTCAGGCACTGTGTTGTCACGGAAAAGGATCTTAAATTCAGAGGGGCCAAGGGACTGAGACGCAGGCTCCTGTGGGCCAGATGGAGGAGGATCCTGGGCAGCCCTTACTTCTGGGGGGACGCCTCATTCAAGACAGCATCGTTCTCCTCCTCCGTTTGCGCCCATGTCAGTCTAGCATCAGAAAAGGGGACAAAGCGTGGCACCTTCTCTGTCTCGTGATCCCCTACGCCGTCCAGGACCCACTGGTCGTAGGGGAGGGGTAACGGGACTCTCTGGCAGTGGGACAAATGTATCCAATGCTTCCGGCCGTCCACCTTCACTGCCTTCCGGGTGGCGAGGAGGACCTGCAGAGGTCCTTTCCAACGCGGCTCCAAACTTCCCTTCCTCTGGTAGTTCCTCACCAGGATATAATCACTGGGTTGAATATCGTGGCCTGGACCCTCAGGTATTGGCGGTAGAGCCTCGTGAATCTGTTGGTGAATAGAACACAAATTTTTAGTCAACTCGCACAAGTAGTCCTCAAGCAAAGGGTATTCCATCTCAGAAAAACGACGAGGTCGTGGGACGCCCCAAACATTTGCCGGGCGGCCGAACACGACCTCGTATGGGGACAACCCTGTTCTAAAGTGGGCTGTCGCCCTTGTGGACAACAGGGCTAGGGGTAACGCATCTGGCCATTGCAATCCTGTGGTCTCTTTGATCTTTGCCAACTTCAGTTTGAGAGTACCATTGTACTTCTCAACGAAACCTGCCGACTGGGGATGGTTTGCGGCGTGGAATTTCTGCTTAATGTGCAAGCCATCGCACACCAGCTGGATAACCTTTGAATTGAAGTGACTTCCGTTGTCACTCCAAATCCAACGGGGCAAGCCGAAGCGCGGGAAGAAATCTTTCAAGAGTGCCTTCGCCATCGCCAGGGCTGTGTTCTCTTTAGTGGGGTAAGCTTCAATCCATTTACTGAACGCACAAACAACCACTAACACATATTTCAAATTGTTGACTCGTTCCATTTTGATGAAATCCATCTGGAGAACCTTGAAAGGGAAGGAAGGTGGTGCAAAGTTACCAGAGGGTGTAAGGGTGCCTCTTTCAGGATTATGTATCATGCAGACCATGCAGTACTTCACCAGATGAGCAGCTACCTTAGGGATGTTATCGCTCTGCCATCCAGGATCTAACAACTTACATATTCCCTTTGCACTAATGTGAGCTGGCCCGTGCGCCATTGTGACTACAGGGAGTACATATGCATCTGGTAACATCCATCTCTGCTTCTCTGATTTTTCAGTCCAACACCCTTCCTCGTCTAAACGTCCTGTTCTCTCCTGCCATAATGCTAATTCCTCAATTGTTGCCTCGCGTTGGATCTCTTTAACATTCTCCAACGTATCTTCAAACATCACACCGTCGGGTACCCATCTAGCAGGACCTGCCACAAACATTCTTTTCATTTTAGATCCGGCTGTCTCCTTAGCTGTCTGATCTGCAAACGTATTTCCCCTCCCTACATCATCAGTAATTGCCTTGTGGGCGCTGCACTTCACTATTGCTAGCTTTTTTGGAAGTGTCAGAGCTGACAAAAGCCTATGTATCAGTGGACCGTTCTGGATCTTTAACCCATGTGAAGTCAAGAATCCCCTCTCCGCCCAGAGCCACCCAAAATTATGGGCAACACCAAAGGCGTACTGGCTGTCAGTATAAATATTGACAGTCAGTCCCTCACTTAACTCGCAAGCTCGAAGGAGAGCAACTAGTTCTGCAGCTTGGGCCGATTGATAAGGAACACGTGATGTCTCAACTACAGTACGCAGCATAGTAATAGCATACGCTGCAGTGGTGGTGCCATCTGGTAGTTTAAAACAAGAGCCATCGACAAATAGTTCCCCTTGTGGGTCAGATAAGGGAACATCAGTCAGGTCTACCCGTCCTTTCGTCTCCTCTTCCGTTCTGAAAATACAATCATGTATATCTCTGTCCTCACTTTCAGAAGGGAGGGGTAGTTACGTGGCTGGGTTCAGAGTGGCACATCTTTTAATCGTAACATGTGGTGCAAAGAGGGTCAGTTCATAGCCGGTCAGACGTGCACTGGTATGGTGCTGTGTCTTCGTTTTGTTCAAAAGTGTGTCCACAGCATGAGGTGCCATAACTGTGAGATCAGTATCAAGGACGAGCCCTGCCGATTGTCGGATAGAGACGGCCACAGCCACGGCCGCTCTTAGACAGCTCGGGAGGGCTCTCGTGACGTTATCAAGCAAAGCGGAAAAATAAGCACACGGCCTGTGCTTACCTCCAAAGGCTTGCGTTAAAACAGAGAGCGCGCAACCAGCTGTCTCGTGTACATACAACACGAACGGCTTAGCATAATCTGGGGTGCCAAGCACAGGTGCAGAGCAAAGCTCAACTTTTAGTTGCTCAAAAGCTTGTTGACATTCAGGCGTCCAGGGCAAGGGTTCATGCACATCCTTAGTGGTTAGTTGCAACAGCGGCTTTATTAATAAAGAATAGTTAGCAATCCAGTGGCGAGAGTACGAAGTAATGCCGATGAAGGTACGCACATCCCTTTGAGTCTTAGGGATGGGCATTTTAACAATAGCACTAATGCGTTCAGGTGTTAGTCTCCTTCCCCCCTTCAACAGTAGGTGACCTAAATAGGTGACCTCCTGTCGACAATATTGAAACTTTGAAAGGCACACTTTATGTCCATGCTGCGCCAAATGTAGTAATAATTTGACCGTTGCATCTTTGCAACCTTCTTCAGTGTCAGAAGCGATCAGGAGATTGTCCACATACTGCAGTAAGACATTACCTGGGGGAAGTGTGAGAGAATCCAATTGGCCTTTTAAAGCTTGGCTATATATGCTAGGGCTCTCAGTGTAGCCCTGAGGAGCGCAACAGAATCGGAAACTCCTGCCGGCCAGAGTAAATCCAAAAAGGTGCCTGCTATCTGGATGAATGGGAATGCTAAAGAAAGCATTTTTCAAATCAATCACAGAAAAGAATTTGGCAGTGGAAGGAATCATCGTCAGAAGGGCGGTGATGTCGGGGACCACTGGAAACTGAGGAACCACTATTTTATTAACCTCACGCGAATCAATCACAAAACGATAGACATCAGGATGAGCATCAGAGGATTCCAACGGTGCCTTCTTAAGAATGGGAAGAATAGGACTATTACACACATTTGCTGCTGTCTCCTCAACAACTCCTGACTTAATCAAATCCTGTATAATCTGCAATAGAGCTCGCTCCCCTGCCTGCGGTATTTTGTACTGAGGAATAGGGGGCAACACAGCATTGTCTTTGACCCTACTAGAGACCGGAGGTATCTGCAACAACCCTACATCCGTATTACCTGTAGCCCACAACGTGGGCGGCACATCTTTGAATTCAGCAGGGATGGGCGCATCTTTGGAAAAACACTGTTTGGAACTAGCCACATTTGGTCCTATCGTCATAGAGACACAATTCGGAGAACAAAAAATTTTTGCATGCAACTTTTTCAGCAAATCTAGTCCCATTAAATTCTCTCCGCAATTTGTTGTCAATAAGAATGGCGAATCTACGGTAAAAGGGCCAATAGTCAAAGCAAGGGGTTTGGAAATGGGGCTCACGACCGGTATGCCTGAAAAGCCTACCGAAACATTATTTTGGCCAGACAGAGCTGCCCCGGGGACCAGCGAATGAGAAACAGAGCTATTCATTGCACCTATATCCACCCAAAAATTTCTAACCGAGCCGTGCAAATACGCTGTGACATAAGGACCACGCTGATCTACAGGTATCTGAACTGGTCCCTCACCCTGTCCCTGGCTGTCCTACCTGCAGGACATCCCTGTCACCTCGTCCATATCATGATCAATGTGATAGTACTGTCTCCCTCGAGTGTCATCGAAATAGTTCTGATCAGAGCGACCCTGCGACGACTCATGTGCCTGAACCTCGTCACGACCACCTCCACCATGACCCCGTCCACGAGGACTCCGTCCTCTGGGGGCCGCAACTTTTTGTAACAACTCCGGGCACTCACTTCGCCAGTGTCCCTCCTTCTTACAATACGCACACTGGTTCGGCCCCACAGGTGCACTATTTCTGCTAGTGCAGGGCAACTGTCGGGCCGGACCGGTGCCACGCCCTCTACCATTCCCCCTAGCTGCCTGCTGCATCAACACCTTCGTCTTCAACTCTTTATTTTTCTTCTCCACCTTTTCCTTCTCCTCATTTTCCCTATGCTCATAATATTGGGCCATACTCAATATCGCTGAAGGGGAGGCTGTAGTCCTAGTGCTCTCCGAAGCCTGTAACCGAGTCGCGATCTCGGGAAGCAGGTTCGTCACAAATCTGTTAACGAACAATCGGACACCTCCCTCCATTGACAAATCCTGCCCACTGAAATCCCAAAACACACCTTCAAACCTAGTAAAAAAATCAGATACACTTTCGTCTTTCTTCTGGCGACATGCTGCTAACTTGTCCCAATCTACTCGTCTAGGTGGGATGAGGGAATGCATGTAAGTAATAATACGACTCGGCAAAGCTAGTATCTCAGCCCTAGGCTTCTCACCAGGCTTCCTCTCTTTATCCCATGCCCTAATCTCGTCCCAAGTGCCACCCAACTCCACAACGTGGTCCTGTGTATGCACCTGCCTCCAAATATCTACCGGTTCCAACAAACCGAAAAACATCTCAATATCTGCCAACGTCATCACTGTTGACGAGGCTGCCTCTGTCAATTCTTTGTAATATGCAGTCGGATTTTTCCTAGGGTCTGGCAACTGACTTAAGAGATAAAACCTCACTCCTTTTCCATGGAGTGTAAACCCATTCTTCCTGAAAGTGGGCCTCTACTCGCTGTCTGATAACAGCTTCATGCTGATTACGCAGCTCCGGTATCTCAGGGTGAAAAATAGGATGTACTTCCCTCATCGGAAACTGGGACACTGTTGTTGGTGATTTCTGTTGTAACCTACCTCGGTAACCAATCAGTGTGGCAACATTACTAAAAACGTTGTTAGGAGCCATGTCGGCAGCAAACACACGGTCCCGGATGTCATAAATTATCTGAGGTGCGACACTATTGAAACACTGTTCCCACAACCCTATTAATGTAGCCGACATATGCTTGAGGGCATGCTGCTGCACAAACGGCTCATAATCTTTCACCACACTCCACACATCCTCCACACTGTAAAACGGATTCCGGGCCCCCTGTGCGGCCTGATCAGCCACCATCTTTTTCTCCTCATTCCCCACATCAGATCAAATCAGCACCCGCCCCATTCGTTTTCGAGCTGCTGCCCAATTCCCTTCGTCCGGTCCACGCACCGGTATCCCAATGCTCAGCAATTTCGGGGAAGAGACATTTGAGGAAGACACAATAGATGAAGGGGCAGGAACCAGAGTTATTAATGGCTGCGTTGAGGGTGTGAGGGATGGAGAGAGAGCATAAGCGGAAACAATAGGCGTATCAGGGAGACTTGCAGTCATTGCATCCACAGCATGTGAAGCTAGAGAAGAAGAAGGAGGTGCCGTAGCCGAAGCAGCCAGGTCAAGAGCAGAAGAACCAGAGGTGGAAGCAGGAGGGGTGGAAGACTGAGGCGTCGGGAAAACAGGGTATATTCTCTGCGGGGCATAGGGAGGTGGAGGTCGAGCATCTAACAGCTCCTCCATGAATGTATCGCCTTCCTCTCGGGCGACGTAAGATTTGTCACATTGCAATCGAAACTTTCTATCAGCACACTCTATACCTTTTTCTATTTTCTCTCTATCATACGCTACTGCTTTCTGGGTTACTGTCTGCATCTTCCCTCTCCGGGCCTCTTTTTCTGCTCTCATGCGCCTTTGCCTAGCTTCCTTTTGCCATACCTGAAGAGAATCAAACATCGACTGTCTACTTCATTTTGCAAATAATTTATCCTGCAGGAAATTCAGTTTTTGTTCATCAAAGGTATCTGTTAGTGGCCACTGCAGCTCGGCATTGTCCCTCGTATATTTGTGCCATAGTGTACTAAACATAATAGGGCCAAGGCCGTGCTTAGCATACATATCAAAGTTCGGGGTGCCTTCCGGAGGTGCAGGTTGTCTTTCCTCCAGTCGTGCCTCAGCAGAACAACGGCACCCCAAACACCACAATTTACTCAAACAAGGCATCTTAGTAGAAGACACATTCACTATTCATACCAGACGAATAACTCGCAAATAATTTTTATTTTTTATTTTAAAAGAGTTGGTCCTCAGACCACATCAGGTCCTCAGACCGCATCAAACAAAGGAAACCAAGAGACAGTCCTCAAACTGCACCAAAGAGACAGGCTCAAGCCCCAGGCATTTTCAAGAGTAAGCCAAATTCATTATGTTGCAAGGCAGAGTGTAAGCAGACACCCTATATCTAAACGGTCCGCAGACCTACCAAGTTCAAGCAAGCAAAGAAATGGTCTCCAGACCATACCCAAGATTATTCAAAATGGTGCCGTATTCACCAAGAATCAAGACAAACTCACCTGGTGCACAAAGGTCGAACAAATTTATTCTCCACTGCTGACTCTTCGGACCAAATGGTCAGATCCAAGGGTTTCGCCTTTTAGGACCCCAGCCGGGATGACCGCTGGGCGAGGCACCGCCCGATCAGACAGGCGGGGCAGCTGCGAGTACTAGGCTCTATCATGCAGGGATACCCGATACGCCCATCCGACCCGACGTGGCCCCGCCCTCCTCACCCGTTCGCAGGCAAAGATGGGTCAGCCCGATGGAGTCCCTGTTCGGGCGCCAACTGTAGGAAGTGACCCGATTAGGGCCACCCGGGTCACTCGCGACCACCTCTCAGTCTTCCAAGAAATGAAGGGTGGGTGAGACAGTAGAGAATACAAACCAAGTTATTTAATAGTAATTACGCTCGAGCGGAGTCCAGTCAGACTAGCCTCCTTAGATGCTACCGAGGGGACTGACTGTAGAACACTTGGTAAATCATGATATGCATTTCCAACACCCCTAAAGACCCGCCCAGACTGGAATTTTCCAGTTCGGGCACTGATGAACAAAGGAGGTACAGAAGAATGGGCTACCACCTGCAGAACGGGTACATGTTATCACATTTTCAACGTTGTCTTGTTCAGGCTCAACGCTCTCTACTGTGGGAGCAGGGCTACGGTGGAGGAAAGGCATGCAAAGGCAGAATAAGCTATTCATTAGTACATTAGGATTCGACCTTGAATACGATAAGAAGAAGTAACTCGAAGCAGCTTTTCGGTGAGGCAGGCAATTGAATGAGACAAAAGCTTACTTTCGATTATAGAACAAAATGGCGGCTATAGACAAAATGGCGCCGCAAATGCTAACTTAACTCGCTCAATGCTAGAAGGAGTCGGCTAGACGCATTTGCAGTCCAACAGGTGTCTGAGTAGAACGCAATGAACTGACCCATCTTTTGGACTGTAAGGGGGAAGGTCAGTGAGAGGTTCACTCTCTCCTTCCTGATCCTCATCAGTTATGATCAGCATGGTTACATCAGACTCGTCATGGAAAGGTTTTAGGCGGTTCACATGGATCACCCTCTTGGGGCTCCTGCTAGTGCCCAGGTCTACTAAGTAGGTGAGTTCACTTTTATTTTCAGTGATAGGGTAAGAACCACTCCATTTCTCTTGGCGGGCCATTGGTGCCACAGGCTCTAAAACCTATACCTTCTGACCTGGTTGGAACTCAACTGGCATAGCCTTTTGGTCATAACAGAGCTTCTGGAGCTCTTGGCTAGCCTCAAGGTTTTTGGATGCTTTCTCCATGTACTCTGCCATCCCGACACGTAGGCCTAGTACATAGTCCACAATATATTGCTTAGGTTCTTGGAGAGGTTTCTCCCAACCTTTCTTCACAAGACAAAGTGGTCCCTTAACAGGATGGCCAAACAGAAGTTCAAAGGGGGAAAATCCTACTCCCTTCTGAGGCACCTCTCTGTAGACGAAAAGCAGGCATGGTAAGAGGACATCCCATCTCCTTTTGAGTTTTTTAAGGAGTCCCTTGATCATGCCTTTCAATTTCTTGTTGAACCTTACAAAAAGACCATTGGTTTGTGGGTGATAAGTTGTAGTGAACGTATAGGGCACTCAACACTCATTCCACATGTGTTTCAAGTAACTAGACATGAAGTTTTCACATCTGTCTGAAATCTCCTCCTTAGGAAACCCTACCCTGGTAAAGATACCAATGAGGGCCTTGGCTACTGCAGGGGTTGTAGTAGTCCTAAGGGGAATTGCCTCAGGATACCTGGTAGCATGATCCACTACTACCAGTATGCATTTGTTTCCTGAGATTGTGGGAGGTTCAAGTGGACCCACTATGTCCACCCCTACCCTTTCATAGGGAACCCCAACCACTGGTAGTTGAATTAAGGGGGGCTTTGGGTGGCTACCTGTCTTGCCACTGGCTTGTCAGTTGATAAAGGAGCTTCAAAACTCCTTCACCTTCTGGGACATGTTTGGCTAGTAGAAGTGGCTGACTAGCCTATTTCAAGTTTTAGTCTGGCCAAGATGTTCAGCTAAGGGGATGTCATGGGCCTTTCTGAGGAGGAATTTTCTAAACTGTTGAGGCACTACCACTCTCCTAGTGGTACCAGGTTTTGGGTCTCTGGCCTCAGTGTAAAGGAGTCCCTTCTCCCAATAGGTCCTGTGTAGCCATTGACATCTCCCTTTTCCTGTGCAGGAGCTTGCTGTTGCAGGCTTTCAAGAGTAGGACAGGTCCTCAGTCATAGGCACAGCTGTTACCTAGAGGGTCCCCCTGAGCCCAGGAGCTCAACCTGGTAAGGATCAAGTTCCATAGGCCTGGTTTCCTCTGGGGGTAACAGGTCCTCCTACTGAGGAGAGGGGTCCTGAGATTTTTGCTGTTCAGAAGCTAGTCCTCCAGTCTTCTAACCTTTTCTCTTGGAAGTTTGGGCCATTATTCCAGGCTCCAACACTTCTTTTTCACCCTGTGCTCGGCTCTGTGCTCTTGTTTTACACACACCATCTCAGGGATTCCCAGCATGGCTGCCTGGATTTTCATTTCTACCTCAGTCCATGCCGAGGTCTCCAGATCATTCCCTATCAGACATTCAACTGGGATTGCAGGCGAGACCACTACCTGTTTCAGACCAGTAACCCATCCCCGTTCTAAGGACACCATAGCCATGGGATGAACCTTAGTTACATTATCAGCATTGGTGACTGGGTATGTCTGTCCAGACTAATACTTTCCTGGGGAAACCAGTTTCTCTGTCACCATGGTGACACTGGCACCTACATCCCTCATGGCGTCTACCTTAGTCCCATTAATCAAGGGTTGCTGTCCTGTATTTTGTCATATTAGGAGGGCGGACAGCAAGAGTGGCCAAATCTACCCCACCCTCAGAGACTAAAATATCTTCAGTGTGCATCCTGATTTTCTCTGGGCACACTGTTGATCCCACCTAGAGACTTGCCCTACCAGTGCTAGCTTGAGGCAGGGTCTCTAGTTTTGTGTCCCAACTGTCTACAGTTGTAACATCAGGCCTTTTTGGGATAAAGGTTTTTACCCTTGTACCCATTGTTGGACTGTGAAGAGTTCTGGGACCCACCCTCCTGTGCAAGTTGTTGGGGGCCTTTAGAAGTCTCTTTACTTTTATCCTTAGGATGTTCACCCACTTTCCCCTGGGGAGGTTTTATAACCCTTTTCTTTTGTTCACCCCCAGTGATAGTCTTGGTCACCCTAGTCTTGACCCAGTGATCTGCCTTCTTTTCCAATTCTTGGGGGGAAATTGGACCAAGGTCTACCAGATACTGATGCAACTTTTCATTAATGCAATTACTTAAAATGTGTTCTTTCATTAACAGATTTTAAAGCCCATCATAGTCATGCACTTCACTTCCAATTAACCAGCCATCTAGCATTTTACTGAGTAGACTATGGAGTCAACCTAGGACTGACTCGAGGTTTTTTGAGCCCCTGAATCTAATTCTATATTTCTCAGTGGTGAGCCCAAATCCCTCAATCAGGGTACCCTTCATGAGATCATAGGACTCAGCATCTGCCCCAGTAAGTTTCAGGAGTCGGTCCCTGCAATTACCAGAGAACAGTTCCCAAAGCAATGCTCCCCAGTGTGACTTCTTCACATGTGTCCATGCACAGGCCCTCTCAAAGGCTGTGAACCATTTTGTGATGTCATCACCTTCCTCATACTTGGGGACAATTCCTTTGGGGATTTTAGGGTCCTAAGAGTTCTCTCTGTCCCTAGGTATTATGTTGCTGCCATCATTTCTGGGTGCTAGACACATATCTGCTCTTTCCCTTTATATAGCCAGGAGTCTATCCTCCATGGCTATTCTATGAGCCATCCTTGTTAAAAGGATGTCTTCTCATTGCGGCTGTCCTCAATGTTGCTTCGGTTGCTTGAGGCCACTGCATGGGAGCCAAGTACCCTGTGCACTACTTTTAGAAAGATGGGTGCAGGGACCACTTCTTCTCTGTGTAGGTGAGGAGGTTGGGCATGGTCCCCCTCATCACTACTTGTTTCTTCTGGGTGGAGGTCTTCCCCTTCAGAAGAATGTTCCTTAGCATATTCTGCCAAGAGCTCCTGGAGCTGGGTCTTGGTAGAATTGAAACTAGTTTTGATTTTCTAGATTTAAGTCTACAGAGGGTCCTTAGCTCCTTCATGCCAAAATGGAGGTAAGGGGTCAGGTTGAGTTCCACAACCATATTCTCCGTATCCATTATTTTACTAAAGTTGGGGCCTTTTAATAAGGACTAACAAAAACTGCTAGGCACTTTTATCCCTAACTATAGTAGGCTTTATAAACTTTTTAAAATGCTAAAGGGACTTAACCAAGGCCCTAACAAGAATTTCAAACATTTGGAAAACTTGGCAATTCAAAAATACAATTGAATCTAAAGGCAATTTTGGATTGTAGTCTTGTGGTCACGTTTTGTCAGAGTGGTTCAGCAAATGCAAAGTTGTAGATGCCACAGCTGCCACTAATGTAGGAAAAGGAACAAATGATGGACAGAATGCTGAATAATGCAAACATTCACCCTCAGTCACAAGGGTTTAATCAATCGTTCTTTTGTTTACTACACCACCCTACTTTGGACCCAGCAAATCAGTCTTAATCCTGCTCCTTAAGGGAACAGTCCAGCCCGAACTGCCAAGCCAGGTCCTCCCTGGACTGGGAACAATAATCCTGGGACCGGTTTTCGGGGCACCACCCCTCATCAGCCAGGCTAGCTAGAATCCAGTGGCGCAGTGAGCACGGGACCCACGTTTGGGCATACCCTTCCCACTTAGGGCGACAAAAGCAAAAGGAGCAAATGATGGGCAGAAGGGCTCGATCCTCTACCCAATTCATAAAAAGGGTGACCCAACTCAGCCGGAAAACTACAGGTTAATTGCCCTTCCTGACGTGGATGGCAAAATCTTTGCAAAAGCCCCCCTAAAAGAACAAGCGCAATGGATAACAAAAACAAAATCATTCCGCCCTACCAGACAGGGTTCAGACCCAACGCATCGACTCTAGATAACATTGTCGCCCTCACCTATCTGGGCTCAAAGGCGCGTGAAACAAATACTCCACCACTATATGCTTGCTTTGTTGACTATAGCGCGGTCTTTGACGGCATTGATTGCAACATCCTATGGAGAAAACTGGCAGGATCTGGCATCCTGAAACAACTGCTCGCAGCGATAGCAGCTTTATACATGGACACCTGGGTGAGGATCAAGCTAACACAATCACACGCCACTGGATGGATCCTCACCAACAGAGGCTTAAAGCAGGGGTGCGTACTCACCCCGACTTTATTCAACCTCTATACAGCGGACCTTGGGGAAGAGTTATTGAAAGGCAGAACCTTTCCACCATCGCTAGGACGGAAAAAATTACCAATAATACAGTACGCGGATGACTTGGTCTGGACCAGACCTGTATTGGAATGAGGAATGCCCTGGACATTTTACATAAGTACAACAAACGCAACTCCCTCCATGCAAATGCCGGGAAATCAAAAGTCCTGATTTTTGGCCGATGCCCCCTAAAACGTCAACTCAAATGGCAACCAGGCTCATTAAAGGTTGACACGAACTCCAAGTATAACTATCTTGGATTTTGGCTGACGGACACAGGGAAACAAACACTGCAGACAAAGGCAATAACAGCCAAAGCAGCAAAAAAACATGTACGCTCTATCTACACTCCACCACAAGCTAAACAGCCATTCGGCTGAGGCAATTCGAAGAGTCATCAGGGCTAAACCCGTACCAACAATAAGCTATGGCCACCTTGCCTATCCTGGAAGGCTAATCGAGGCACTAGAGCGGAACCACACACTGCCATACAAGAAGATATTTGGTATACCAGGGAACACTCGGCGCACTTTAATATGTCTGGTAGGCATGGATGCAGCATGCAAAAAAGACATAATCAATTACTATTTTCAGGTGAGTCGGGCTGACCCCGAGTCCCTGCGGGGTGCACTTATGGCAATGATCCTGGACAAGAAAAGCACCTGGGCGAAGTACCTGTAACTAGCTGCTTCAACGTTAAACTTGGATCCAGCACTTTTACCAGCCCTCCCAATCAGCAAAATACAACTAAAAAGCAAATTAAAGGCACAAGCTAAGAAGGCCTCGATGGACCTGGACTTAAACAAGGCAAGAAGCATCAGAGGCGCGGAGGAGCTTGCAACATCCCATGAAGCCTCTCTCTGCCAACCATCCTTGAGAGCAGCAATTGGAAAGTACGCATTCAAGAACATTCTATCAGTTAGGCCGCTAACTACACCCATCAGGGAGTACAGGGCACATTGGAACAACTGGGCCCTGGGGCAGGAGCAATGTAGGCTGTGTAAATACCACTTTGAATCAGTAGCCCATATCGTATGTTGCTGTGTATGCTTATCACAACAGAGATGCAGGTATCTGGAGCCTAGCTTTATGCAACATGAGATAAGATCATGTAAGGACGGACTATCACTTATCTATACATCTGCTACTCCAAACGTCCTAGCACAGTTCGGCAAATTTTTCACAGAAGCGGGCAAACTACTCCGAGAGTCTGGATCAACAACAAGGCCCTCTCTCCAGGGGGAACTGACAATCGTATTAACCCTCAATGGAGCCCCCTCTGGCCCGCACGTCAGAACCCAACAAAACTGCAGGACTTGGAGCTGGTACTCCCATAAGCTTGCACACTCGAACAAGCTTGCACATGCCGCTCTGCCACCCATTTGAACACTCAGGCACCAACTTTTTTCAAACATTTGCAAACTTTCACAGATTTTAAATTTCTTTAAATTTTGATACATTTATATTTTAACATTTCGGCTTGTACCAACCATTCTAATGGACAGAATGGCCTAGATTGGTTAATCAAATAAACACAGTCATTTTAATATAAAGTTCCATACTAGGTTCTGCAAAAGAGCCACTCAAAGACCGCCGTCAGTGAACCGACCTCAGATGAATCTTTCAATCTCTTGCTTAAATTTTTGTATTCATTGCTAAGAATGAAGCTTGCGGCCACAGCTACGATCAGCTACAAGTCAAATAAGGCACTTAAACAGCGCACAATGTCTGGTCTACTCCCGCACATGGATTTAACACTGTTAAGATTCTCTCAATAATTAATTCTGTCTTACTATGTATTATGTTTTATTGTGATAAAAGATTGTTATGCTTTTAATTAACTAAACAATAACATTTTCAATAGGCAAATAATGGACGGAATGCTTCTGTCTATCATTTGTTGTCGCAGCACTTTTCTCCCTAAGAACATTCCGTGCATCCTTTGTTGTTGCAGCACTTTACACTTTAAGAACATTCCATCGATCATTTGTTGCGCAGCACTTTTCGGCCTAAGTGGGCTGTGTATACCCAGACGTGGGTCCCTTGCTCGCTGTGCCACTGGATTCAAGTTAGCTTGGCTGATGAAGGATCATACCCTGAAACCGGTCCCAGGATGCTTGTTTCTGGACCAGGGAGGACCTGGCCTGGTAGTTCGGGCTGGACTGTTCTCTTGAGGAACAGGGTCAAGACTGATTTGCAATGGCTGGGTCCAAACTGGGGTAGTGTAGTGAGCAAAAGAACAATGGATTTAACCCAGATCTCTTGACTGGGGTGAATGTTTGATTCATTCAGCATTCCGTCCATCATCATTTGTTGTCCCGTCACTAATGTAGGAAGCTGGCTCTGTATATACTATACCAAAGTAAGGTATAGTGTGCACAGAGTCCAGTGGATCCCCAGAAGCTTTACAGTGGCTAAAGTAGATAACACTAATGTTCACTTTTGTGGCAGCATGGGCGAGCAGTTAGGCTTATCACAGGGCACTGCTAAGCATTTGTTGTACACACACACAGACAAAAAATAATTTCATACAGTCAATGACTAAATCCGAGACCAATAATTTGTAAAAATATTACATTTAGTATATTTATTTTATAGAACCAAAGATACTCTGTTGCACTAAAATACGTTTTGCACGGTTTTTCCATGTAAAATGTGGACACTGCATTTTTCAATCAATAAAAATGTTATCCTATTGGAGAAAACACAGTCAGCAATATGCAGGTAAGTAAACGGTTTACGATATTGAGCTTTTGGATGAAGAATCAGTACCAGGCAAGGTTCAGGTAAGTGACCTCAGTGCACCACCAGCGGCACTGGGACGGCCGGGTGCAGAGGTCAAACTCGGGATCTGGTGCCAATGTTATCCAATGGGAAAAGGGGGCAATTTAAGTGGTACTAATTGCAGGTAAGTAGTACGATTTACGATATTGAGCTTTTGGATGAAGAATTAGTACCAGGAAAGGTTCAGGTACGTGACCTCACTGCACCACCAGCGGCACTGGGGCGGCCGAGTGAAGAGGTCAGATTCGGGATCTGGTGCCAATGTTATCCAATGGAGAAAGGGTTCAATCTAAGTGCTACTACTTACAGGTGAGTAGAGCGGTTTGGTAACCCAGTCTCCGGGGGTTAAGGTAAGCACAAGGGGACCACAAGGCAGCACCAAACTTACACCCTCAACAGCACAGGGGTGGCCGGGTGCAGAGTGCCAACACAGCGTCTGGCACCTAATGCAAACCAATGGGGAATCTCGAAGTCGGAAAAAGGCTGCAGTCTCAGGCTTGAAGTCTGGATGAAAGAAACCTACAGCTGCACAGGTAAGTTGGAATGTGCTGGGGCATCAGCCCACCATTGGTTGATCTCCCCAAGGCCAAGGGGCTCTGGGTGCAGAGGGGCCCTTCGGCATCGGAAATCAGCTTACCGCTGCAGATCGCTGCTGGGGGGTCATTGTACAGAGGCTGCAGGCATCGACGTGGAGTCCAGCAAGGGTAAATCCATGGTGGACTCTTGCTCTAAATCACTGGGAAACCTTTGCTGGACTGGTGGGCCACTGGAACTCAGGCGGTAGGTGTCGGGTGCAGAGGTAGTCAGTTTCACGGTTCTGTAGGCAGAGCACTTTTACTCTGGCTGAGAGAGGACACACCTCTCCTGCTTACTAATTTTCCCACCGACCTTGCCACCAAAAGTTGGGTATGGTCAGTAGGAAGGGCATCTCCACTAGCTGGAGAGGCCCTGGTCAGCATGACAAAGGACGGGAAGCCTTTGAGGCTCACCACCTTTCAATGCTGTTCCTGCTTGGGCGTAGGTGTGAAGCACCTCCACCCAGAGCAGGCTTTGTTTCTGACCCACAAGAGCAAAAAGCTCCCACCTCAAAGGTCAGAAAAATATCTAGAGGTGGCAAGCTGGTATAGACCAGTCAGGCAAACACTAGTGGGTTGGTAGGTTTTCAGGGGGCACCTCTGAGGTGCCCTCTGAGTGCATTTAATAATGAATCCAATACTAGCATCAGTGTGGGCTCATTCATCTGAGATGTTTGGTACCAAACGTCTTGGAATTCAGTGAAGTCATCATGGAGCTGTGGAACTCGTTGTGACAAGCTCACAGCCCATGTACTCTGTATGGCTTCACTGTGCACTTATAATGCCCAAGAATGGACTTAGACACTATATGGGCATATCTGCTCATGCAGTTATGCCCTCACATGAGGTATAGTTAGGCTTTCCTGTTTTCAGTTTCTATTTTTGGTAAATTCTGCTGGGGTTTTTTAGTGTTTTCAAGTGATTTCAATACCTTAAAAAAACAGTGGTTATCAGTGGTTACACATTTTCGCGCCATTAAAAACTACAGAAACAGTGTTTTTCCAGTGTTTATAGAATGTTTTGCATTTATTATTGCTTGCTTTCTGCACTGATAGCACATGGTATATAGACAGTGTAAGTATAGTGTATATGAGATCCAAATAGATTTTTGCAAATTAAACTTATTGTAGTACACCATACAATACTTCTTCAGTGAGTCTTTGGTCATGTGCGCTCGCTCTTTCCTTCCCATGTAAACGTCTGTGAAAAGGCCCTCTCAACATTGGCACTTGAGATGGGCAACGCCAAAACAGCCACTACACAATTTGTTAACTCTGGCCACTGACATAGCTTTCCATGCCAATACTGGTTCACTTGAAGATGGCGATTCTCAGGGCAGGTTCTGCAACATTTGCACTGATCTGGGCGCTTATGCCCTCAGAGTTATTGAAGCGGTCAAAAATGAAGCAGCACTTTTGAAACTACGGAGGAAATTTCCCTTTACGGAAGGGATCTAGAACAGAGTACCACAGTGAGGTTTCATTGACTTAAAATGCCATTGGTGGTGAAGGGACATTTCTATGCATCATTGCAAACAATTTCTCATACATTGTAAAATAAAAGTTCCTGAATTGCTCTTCACCATTGCTTTGCTTACCAAGTGGCAAGCACTCTAACATGGAACATGTTGCAGTGCCAAATTCACTAAAGGTGTCGCCCAGCCTACTCTCAAGGAGATGTTTCTCATCTACACCAATTATGCTGAACACTTGGCAGACAAGGTTGTTTTCAGATTCTAATTTTTTTATTATGTCCACTACAGCAGTTATGTTGTACTTTTTTTCACATCACTATCAATAAGTGACCAAAGATCCTCACATTTCTTGCCTCTGGCATCATCACTCAGCAAAAATTCTGTAAACGGTTGCCACATGGATAATATAGCATTCATAGCCCCTTGGACTGAGAACCATCAGCTAAGGGACACAGTTGGGATGACTCTTTCTTTGATGCCACACAAAGAACGAAATGATAAATATTTGGGTTTTAGTTCCTGTGCATAAGAAAACAGTGCACCAGAATGGACTAAAAAGTCAATAGCATTCCTCATTAACTCTGAAGATTGTAAAGATGCTTTCAGCTTACCATCTACCAAGTGGCAAGGATCTCTTACAGGGAAGCACTTCAGCTCAGGTATCAATGTTGACAGCTCATCACACAACTTTTTCATATACATAGCTGAATCACTGCAAATAAAAACAATATCACTCCAATCTTTGTTGAACTTGGAAAGAACCTTTTTTGCAGAGCATTCCAAGTGACACTGCGTTCCATGTTTTCCAAAAGTCTGGTGTCATGATTTAACCACTATCCCAGATGCTTGGCGATAGCACTCTTTTCACATATACTTGTCACTATACCTTGCATTGAATGTTTAAAGCCTGAGGTGTTGGCAATTCGCCTACTATCAATACTGCCTCACTAGAAACTGGGGGCTGATGTATTAAGGGTTTTTACCCATTCTCTGTGGGTAAATGTGATGACACATATTAGGAAAGATTCTTATGAAACCAGCCATTTTACATATCAGTGAAAGAATCAAACGCAGAAATATCAAATATGATTTTGATATTTCCTGATTCTCTACAGTTTATAAAATAATTAAACAAGACCTAAAACATGCTTCTAAACCCTGCATCTTTAGACCAAAGACCACAAAACTGAAAAAAACAAAAGGAAGAAGAAACAATATTTTAGTGGCATCCCTAAACAACAAAACTCAAACAGAATAATGTTAGCCCAGACTTTCTTACTGCTAGCTTGTATAACACAGTGACATTGTGTTGGCCCCTTCAGGAAGAAAGAAAAATGACTTTCACTCTCTTTTTCCTTTCTTTGAATGGCATTTAGTTTGTGGTTGTGCAGGTGTTTTTTCAGTGTTTATATGTTTTCACTGGTGAGGGCGATTTCTCTTTCAGTGGGGTTTTATCAGTTATTATAGGTTTAAACCTAAAACCGGACAGCCTAGGTATAGTGCACCCTGCGGTAGGGCTGTACGGTGTGCTGTAGGGGTGACTTGCCTATGCATCTTGCAGTGCTGGCAGGCCTGGCACACAGGGATGTCTGCCAGGTTGACTCTTCACTTTTATCTGCACCAAAACACGCAGGCTGCAGTAGCCAGTGTTTGGTGAGGGGTGTCTTAGGGTGGCACAATACATGCTGCAGCCCTTAGCGACCCTCTCTGGTCACAAGGCCCTTGGTACCACTGTTACCTTTTACAAGGGACTTATATGTAAACCAGAGATGTGGCAATTGTGGAAACAACAGTACAGTTTTGGGAAAGAACACAGGCACTGGGAAACTGGTTAGCATGAACCTAGTGCACAATCAGTCAAAGATGCATCAGAGTCAGAGAAAACGTGGAGGGTTACCATGCCTATAGTGGTGCTTCCTACAGTGGCGGCCTCTCTGGTTCCTTCCACAGCACACATGAATCCCAAGACTCTAACTCATTGAACTATGAGTCACACAAACATTCACCAGAGACTCAGGTGGCCTCTCTGGTGCCTTCCACTGCACACATGAACCCCAAGATGCTGACTCATTGAACTATGAGTCCCACAAACACTCACCAGAGACTGGGGTGGCCTCTCTGGTGCCTTCAACTGCACACATGAACCTCAAGATGCTGACTCACTGAACTATGAGTCCAACAAACACACACCAGAGAGAGAGAGGTGGCCTTTCTGGTGCCTTTCACTGTCCACACGAACCCCAAAACGCTGACTTACTGAACTATGAGTCTCACAGACAGTCACCACAGACTGAGGTGGCCTCTCTGGTGCCTTCCACTGTGCACATGAACCCCAATATGCTGACTGATTGACCTTTGAGTCCCACAAACACACGCCAGAGACTAAGGTGGCCTCTCTGATGCCTTCCACTGTGCACACGAACCCCAAGTTGATGACTCACTGAACTATGAGTCCCACAAACACTCACCACAGACTGAGGTGGCCTCTCTGGTGCCTTCCACTGCACACATAAACCTTAAGACACTGACTCATTGAACTATGAGTCCCTTAAACACTCATCAGAGACTGAGGTGGCCTCTCTGGTGCCTTCCACTGCACACATAAACCCTAAGCCGCTGACTCATTGAACTATGAGTCCCACAAACAGTCGCCAGAGACTGAGATGGCCTCTCTGGTGCATGCCACTGCACACATGAACCCCAAGATGCTCACTCATTGAACTATGAGTCCCACAAACACTCATCAGAGACTGAGGTGGCCTCTCTGGTGCCCTCCACTGCACACATTAACCCTAAGACGCTGACTCACTGAACTATGAGTCCCACAAACACCAGAGAATGAGGTGGCCTCTCTGGAGCCATCCACTGTGCACCTGAACGCTAGGATGCTGACTCGCAGTTCTGTGAGTCCCACAAACACACACCAGAGACAGAGGTGGCCTCTCTTGTGTCTTTCACTGCACACATGAACCCCAAGATGCTGACTCATTGAACTATGAACCCCACAAACACTCACCAGAGACCAAGGTGGCCTATCTGGTGCCAGTGGCCTCTCTAGTGACTTCCACTGTGCACACAAATCCAAATATGCTGACTCACTGAGCTACGAGTCCCACAAACACTCACCACAAACCGAGGTGGCCTCTCCAGAGCGTTCCACTCCGCACATGAACTTCAAGACACTGATTCACTGAACTATGAGTCCCACAAAGACTCATCAGAGACTGAGGTTGCCTCTCTGAAGCCTTCCACTGCACACTCAAACCCCAAGACACTAATTCACTGAACTATGAGTCCAACAAACACTCGCCAGAGACTGAGGTGGCCTCTCTGGTGACGGTGGCCTCTCTGGTGCTTTCCACTGCACACAAGAACCCCAAGACGCTGACTCACTGAGCTATGAGTCCCACAAACACTCACCACAGACTGAGGTTGCCTCTCTGAAGCCTTCCACTGCACACTCAAACCCCAAGACACTAATTCACTGAACTATGAGTCCAACAAACACTCGCCAGAGACTGAGGTGGCCTCTCTGGTGACGGTGGCCTCTCTGGTGCTTTCCACTGCACACAAGAACCCCAAGACGCTGACTCACTGAGCTATGAGTACCACAAACACTCACGAGAGACTCCCTGGTGCCTTCCACTGCACACATGAATCTCAATGCATTAGCTCCTTTACCGGTACCGCTGACACTGCCTCTGGCCATTTGTTGATTAGATTCAGTACACACAGTTCCTATCAGTGACCCTGACCTTTAGGAGTCAGGGTGAACCCGATGATGAAGCACGACACTACTAGAGTGTGTGAGGGTTATTTAAGAAAAAGGAATTGCTTCCTTTCCCACGGTTGAGCGGATGGTGTCCCACCAGCTGAGAGCAGTGCCTGACTGTCCCCTTTAATCAGGTGGGATACTTTTTTGTTTAGGATCTAGAATTAGGGAGGACGTATCCCTCCAATAATACCTCTCTACCCTTTCGGCTCAGGTTAAGTTGCCTTCTCCTGTGGCCAAGCTTCAATACCACAAACACTCACCAGACACTGACGTGGCCTCTCTGGTGCTTTCCACTGCGCACAAGAACCCCAAGACGCTCACTCGCTGAGCTATGAGTCCCACAAACACTCACGAGAGACTCCAGGGTGCCTTCCACTGCACACATGAATCTCAATGCACTGGCTCCTTTACCGATACCGTGGATACTGCCTGCGGTCCCTTTGTTGATTAGATTCAGCACACACAGTTCCTATCAGTGACTGCCAACACTTGTAAACATGACATCACGGAACCACGAGTTCCTGCTGCATTGTGTATATCTGAGCTTCATGACCATTATTCGCTAGAGAACATTATACGGTGTGTTAGTGCGCTCCCAACGTGCAAGTCGCTGACCCTTTTCCCCCATTGAGCAGACTCACAAGGAGAGAGACACCTTCGATTATGGTTTGGCCAAGGCGTAGCTCCTCATCTTTATTTAAACAGCATCAGTGAGAAATGAGAACCATAGTTAAGCAGACATATTGTTATGAGAATACAGGGCAAAAGATCAGCAGAACAGCTCAAAGATGTTGCAGACAATACAACAGGCCATACAACAATCGTCTCTAGTTTCATTACAGCGCTACACTCCAGAATGCATAGTGCCAGAAGACCCCTATTCCTTAACCATCTCCCCTGCCCACAACCAAAGGCATCCCGGGGATTATTGTCAAGCATACCTCAGTGGCAACTTCCCCTCCATCTCTCAGAGGGATGGGCAATACCAGCAGTTCCATGCCAACACATACAACAGGGCACCGCATAGCGCACACAATTCCGCCTTCCAGGAGTGGGTGGGTGGGTGGGTGGCTGTCTGCTCCTGTAAGCTGGATGCTGGTGCGTGGCGGGGAGGAAAAAAGAGGCCGAACCCCCGCTTCTCACCGCTTTAAAGACCCAGTCCTGGGTGCCTCTCGAACACCACTAACCTCTTATGGCGACACAGAGAAAGGACTCCCTGCCTTGGCTACTGCCTATGGAACTTACTAATGGTGCCCCACCGCTCTTTGCAGGGGGCGCCTGGCCATTAGCCAAGGGCCCTGGTGTTGTAACTGGATTTAACATCTGTCTTTCATGACTGACCCTTCACATTGCGAGATCACTGATTCGTTTTATCATTATTGTGTTACAGTGCTGTGCTGTGTTTTGAGTGGTTTCATTACTGATTATACTGTACACGTACTACATGAGATATTATTAGAAGGGTTGTCAACACACAACCTTGGCTGGACATCTGTGATTTACTGTTAGAGCTGTGTTGTACAGTCCCCGAACTCCCTCCCCTCCCATGAGCCTACCCAGAGTTCCCAGAGGCCGACTTCCTGCTGCAGACTGTGGGACAGATTTACAAGCCCCGTGCGCAGCCATTGTGTCACTTTTTTTGACGCAACGTTGGTGGAAACAATGCGGCCAATTTACAATGTGACGCATCTAGGGAGATGCGTCACGTTGTAAAGCCCTGCGTCACATTATACCTGCGCCAGGTATAATGTATGCAGGCTAGGCATTCCCACGCAAAAAGCCATGTAGAACTGACGTAGTGAAATTTACAACATTTCACTGTGTCACTCTACGCCTTCACTGCGTCAAAATCCCTACGCCTGCTCAGACCAGGCGTAAGGAATGACGAAGGGCTTTTCGTATGGGACTCACCTATCTGTTGTGGCACATTGCTGGAGTTTCGTCACTTTCATGAGCAACTCCAGTGATGCGTCACTTTTGTGCCAACAGATGCATCTGTTAATCCTTGCGCCATGGAGCACTGTATTGCAAATACAGCGAGGCAGATTTACAAGCCCCTTGCGCCACTTTTGCGTCATTTTTAACATGGGAAACGTGACGCAAAAGTGGCGCAAGGGGCTTGTAAATCTGCCCCAGCGCATCCATGGTGGCGCAAGGACATTTAGCACTGGCGCAAGGAAACTGACGCATCTATGCAGATGCGTCAGTTCCTTGTAAATCTGCCCCATAGTGCCTTGAGCCCTGATTGCTAGGGAGTCTGGGCTCTGAGAGCTCAGTGACGTGTGTAAACAGAATGGCCGCTCCTGGGAAGCCAGCCTGGCTGATTGCATGAAGCCATTTCTGTATGCTGAAGTTTCTAAAAGTGATGTCTTTCATACGCCCTGTCAGCAGCCCCTTCTCTTCTACAGCTGCAAGGAACTCTTTGAGCTAAAAATACTTCTGGGATCCCGGACAACCCCCACCTGCCCAGACCCGCCTTTCATCCTCCATGAACTGTCGCCTCGGTCGCCTTGTAGGAGGGCCCTCGCCCTGGAGTCCCCGGTGATACTCACACCCCCCACTTCCCGTCCCCCACCCATCCTGTCACACACATCCCCCTCGAAAGAAGAGACAGGCGACAGGTGGGCGCTTTAGAAGAGAGCACATAAACAACATGCAGAGGCCGGTCTGACAGGGTTACGTGTCAGCAGGGAGGGCTGTGCCAAGGGGGATCAGTGAAGAATGCCCCCCCCCCCCATGGCCCCTTCCCCTGCCCTCCTCTGGGATACCGAACACTCTTAGCTATGTTAACAAGCATTGAAAATGCAATAGGTCTCGCAATGGTTTGATTTAGAGCTATTGGCATTGTAAATATTAATGTATATGTGGGGGGAGTGAAAGGCAAGACAACGCAATGGAAATGAACAGAGCCCAGAATGTTGGTGCTGAAATATATATACTTTAACCCCATGTAAACAATAAACCCCATGCTGAATCTCACCATAAGAGTAACCCAATTGAGAATTAAAGAAACATAGACCAAAGGTAAAGGAAAAAAATAAATAAATAAACGAACAGTGCTCCCAAACTTTTACATCTTTTACTGCGAAAATAGGGAGCGTAGCCAAGCATTTTTAATCACAGCCATCCACGCTGAACAACAACTGTGTTTTATTCTACCCGATGCCTTTCCTCAAATGTGTGTTTTACTTTGATACGATCCACCAGTGCGGAAAATTAAAAAGAATAAAGTAACATTCCTGTTCTCTTCTGGATGCATAATGGTGGCCTTCATACTACTGCCGTGTTTCAGTTTCGCTTTAGTGAACTGGGAGCACCACTCCCAAGTGGCCAAAAACCATCAAGTGATATTGTCCCGGGATCCGCATAAGCAAATGTTCAGGAAGATGATTTGTGTAGATGAGCCGTATGTTTGGTCCTTCTGGGGGTGGGGCGCCCGCAGACGTGAATGTGCACGATGAGTACGTACTAGTGTATGGAGAAGTGTTTACATGTGCCTCGCTTCCCTTTTTTGGCTATTTAATTTCGCTCTGTGTACTTTGTTTCAAAAGTATGGAGTATGTGTTCCTCTACTGTCCCAAGACAACACGAGTGCACTGGCTGATCCCATTTAGATCTTCGTGCTGCCACAACGCAGGCATTAAATAAAAAGTCGTATTAGTTTAATAAATGGGCAAGTGATACAGCGGCACACAGCTACACACTAACTGCCCCATCAGTGGCCTCATGTCGATACCATAATGCCACACGCTTTGCAGGCTGGCAGGATCTTAAAACCATTTATTTTGAATGGCCCTGCGCAGTCCCGGTGCCTATGTGGACTCCCCCAGCACTGGGGACATTGTGGTACACAACATCCAGCTCCCAGGTCAAAAGTAAAAACACAACAAAAAATGTACATGGGTTAGAAAAACTCTCCCGATATGATGCTTGTATTTTTTATTTGGTTTTGATGTTTTATATGTATTACGATTCACCTTGTATAAACACTCTGATCTTGTTTAATGATCACCATGTACATCGACAATTCTTTAAGTTCTTTTTAAGTTGATTTTAGTAGGCCCATGAATCAGCAGGTTGCTGTTGTGGAAGGCTGGCACGCCACTGACCCAAACCATAATGCGTGCATCAAGCGTTGGAGGCAGGGAAGGTACAAGCGAGCCCAATGAGTAATCTCTTTAAATGGAATGTATTGTGCAAACATCACCAGAGCCCACAACTTACGTGCAGATCCGCTTGATGAAACGTCTGCTTCAAATGTAGAAATGACAACAATATAAAAACAGTAGAACATCATGTGCCACACCATCGCATGGTTGTTTTGGAGTCAAGCACTACGGGTATTTCAATGGCTGGATGTGATCAAGAATTTGGTGATGATAAACTGGCTTACTAAACTGATAATAGGCCAGACTGCCAAAGTCACGTTTTGTCACGTACTATCTTGTGTTTTTTCAGGAACAGATCATAATAGAGAGGTGACCCAGACTGCCCAAGGGCAGACTGCATACTGGAAAAATACGAGCAATGACCAGGTATGCAAGTGCACCATCTGAGAAGCTCCGATTTCTTTAACGATTTTGATACTAACGCAGACATTACTTGTGTCTGTGCCTTCCTATTACCGTGCAAGTGTGTCCCACAAAGGCGGGGCTGTGCTGAGCCCGCATGTGTGCTCCCATCACACAAGTATACAGTGCAACCGTTGGAAACCAAAATACGAAGGGCTAGATGCGGGGAAAATAAATGTGTTTGCTACGGTTACAGTAATTGGCCAGGGAACGTGCACCAACTGCAGGAGGAAAAGCCGGCACCCCATTCATTGGGGTTGAGGTAATATTCCCCCATACATATGCTAAAAGGAAGCGTATGGCTTTTTTTTTTTTTTTAAAAGAGAGAACCTGTTTGCCACTTTGTTTTGTTTAAGAAAGCATTTCCTAAACAAAAACACTCTCTACTTTCTGCTTGGCACACGGCTGCACCGTGCCTCTGAAAAAAGTTACCTTTCGGAAAGTGGGCTATAGTCAGGCGCACAACGCCCATTGTGCTGAAAGGGCTTCAAGCCCCCCTCCCCCCCGTCGTGTGTGTCAGCCCGGGATGAGACAGCTTCCCCGGACACACACACACAGCCACACCCGAGCACTTCACAGGTCTTTAAAAGACCATGTACTTGTTAAGGAGGCTTTGTTGTGTTTTCACGCCTTCTTAGAGCCCCTGCAGCTCCACTCTGCCGATTGCTTTAAGAATTAGCCCCCCCGCCCGAAATTTGGCTCTAGTTGCGTCTTTGGCTATAGTCGATGTTTTTTGGGGGAGCCGGATCATTAAGATTTCAAAAACCTCAATAACTTCCCTGTGTTAAAAAAAAATAAGGCTAGAAAGATGCATGTTGGCATAAAGGATCACTTACTTTTATTGAGAGAAGAGGCTGCTACAGCCATTTCCATTGCATGGCTGGTTCCCCTCTGTCTCTCTTCTCCCCTCTCTCGCTGACTGCTCCTCCCTCCTTTTGCAGTTTGCTGCACTGTTACGAAGTTTGCAAACTCTCTCCATGAAAATGAGCAGTGCACTTCCTGGCTCTAAAGAGCAAGCCTGCACGAACAGAAGGAGGAGATTTGGCTTAGCCCCGCACCCCGATTGCTGAAGCGGCCCTGATTTAACTGGGAATTTACTCACACTTCATCAGGGTCACATTTACGCAGGCAGGGCCAAGCACAAGTGAATGTTTTATTGTTCAGTTACTTCGCGTGTTGGGTCATTAATCCGCCAGAAGTCTGGTGCAGGGAGCTCGGAGGTGTAATGAGTGTTAAAAAGTGGCAGGCGTTTAAAACCGATGTTTAATGCATTTGCCCAGGAATGGCTTTTGTCCTGTGACAAGTACCGGGGGCGCGAGAGCTCGAATGACTGCTTCAAGCATGACAGGAGCGCCGCCGCGACGCAGCTCGCCGCAGATGGGAATTTGTAGGCGGGAAAGATATTTAGCGATTTTACCATGTTACAGTCGGACAAAACAAAAGAGCGCTGGGCAACATGGGAAGTCCACCTCCTGGAAAAACCGACTGACAAAAACATCGCCTGTGAGCAAACATAGGCAGCGTGAGGGAGGAGAGCAGTGTGCCCGAGCCGGCCGGAGCCGTACACGTGCACATCGCCTGTCCGGGCGCGTGCACAGCTCCTGTCGCACATCGCCTGTCCGGGCACGTGCACAGCTCCTGTCGCACATCGCCTGTCCGGGCACGTGCACAGCTCCTGTCCCCCTTCGGACGCAAAACCCACAACAATAGATCTCGCCAAGGCGAGCGGCGCATGCGCTGCGTCGCTAGGCGAGACCTAAAAAACGGATCTCTCTAAACAGATTGCACCATTAATTATATGATACTGCCGTCCACTGATTTCAACTTTTGATCACATCTGGCCTACGAAATCACTTCGAAAAAAAGCTGCCATATACTGATAAACACTCCTGTAGCAGAAGGGCAGGTGCTCATTCCTGAAAATAAATCACTTGCAATACTCAGTTTGCACCTTATAAGGTGAAGTTCGGCAAGTTATTACTATTCACATTTTGGAAATTGGTGAACAAAATCTCATTCAATTACCTCAGAAATAATTCAAGAAATGAAGCCTAAATTTGCCATCAGTAAGATTGTTTTTTTTATTATTTGATTATTAACTACCTATTCCTCGGACATAACAAAAAAGGCTCTCTCCCATGTCATGACGAGTGCTGTGGACATCTAGTGGGATTGCGTTTCTTTATGATGTTGAAATGGAACTGTCGGTTCACTATGTCTACTCTCCAAACAAACTTGTCAAGTGGCTAGTATTAGATAAGCTGCCAAAGACAACGCACATTTTCTCAATACACACATAAACCAAGGTGCGAGATACGCTTCGATGGAATAAAGGCGGTATGTACTTGGATCTGAAGAAGGAGTTCTGTATTGCAACAGGAAACCCTCCAAGAAATAACAGTGCGTAATACAGCAAGTGTCATGAGATGATAAGTGCAAAGCAAATAACACATAAGCATTATAGAATATAATAATCTTTATTCGCGATTTTTATATTGTGAGCAAACATAGGCAGCGTGAGGGGAGGAGAGCAGTGCGCCCGAGCCGGCCGGAGCCGTACACGTGCACATCGCCTGTCCGGGCGCGTGCACAGCTCCTGTCGCACATCGCCTGTCCGGGCGCGTGCACAGCTCCTGTCCCCCTTCGGACGCAAAACCCACAAAAATAGATCTCGCCAAGGCGAGCAGCGCATGCGCTGCGTCGCTAGGCGAGACCTAATAAAAAAGTGTCTGAAATGCCTCTGTGAGAGCTGCCGCTTCACAGCCACTTCTACTGGGTGGCATGTGTGAAAGGAACATTTACCCCTCTCCACAGCCCCACCCCCACCCTCACCCTCACTTTATTTACCCAGGGGCGTCAGAGCGCTTCACAATAGAGCGAAGAACGTTACATAAGAAATTCAGAGTAACAGGGTAGTACGTGGTAATATGTATAGCTACAACGGTTAATCAGGGTGAGAGTTACATATTGACAAATTACGTATTCATTACAGATTACATATTTAGAAAAGTTAAAGCGATTAAGGTTTCACAAGTACATATTACATATTTACAGAGTTAAGGCAGAAAGGTCGTCATAGCCAGGGCACAAGTCCTAAAAAAAGAAGTGGGGGGACTAACCAGGTTAGGCAATATGTAAGGGAAATCATGACACGTGCCATTACAGCGCATGATGTCATTCATGATGCGTGACATTGCACGTGACATCACAGGAAGTGACCTCACTGGAAGTGACATCACAAGAAGTTACATCACATATTAAGACCTCACACATGTTTATCAGGTATATAATGAGTACATTTAAGCGCATTATGAGATTTAACAAATGAGATTTGGCGTTGGGGTTGTGCCAAAAAAGTGGTGCAATCCCAACGCAAAATCTGGGCCTCAACTCATACATTTCTTTTTTAAAACCCTGAAATTGGCAACAAGGAGAAGCATGGCAGTAGATCTATTATGCTTAATTGGTTGCAAAGTCTGCATTTTAAAATATTTGATTGGGTTAAGGCACCTGCTGTGAAGGTGCCCAGTAAATCTCAGGGAATAGTAATAATGGTGAGATAACTCTGGTGGTTAATGCACTTGCTGGAGAGATCTGTGTTTTGTAAAGTCCCAGATTTGAATCAAAGTAGTAGAGAATGTAAATGTGTCTCCTGCAAAGCACATCATCTAACACGCAGACGATGTGGCTAGTAAAGTGTGTTACTGCTTTTAACACAGAGATCCTTTTGTAACCTTCAGTTCATAAATTGTAATCCTTGTAATATAGCACAGTGAGCTCTGAAGGACATGCGACCCCTACACCTTGTAACCCTGTCTCCTGTAACTCACCTTGTACATTGATTTACACATGTACATGATTTATTGTCAATGTATGATGCAGCAATCTTCAATCTGTGAGGCGCAGCCCCCAGGGTGGGCGTGGAGTCCTGGGAAGGGGGTCCTGGGAAGGGGGTTGCGCATTTCCAGGCCTAACTTCTGCCTGGAAAACAAAATGTGCTTTTCCTTTTGGACAAAGACAACCACCCGGACCCTTCATTCCGATCCTTAAAATGCTTTAGCTGAAGTTATTTGAGTCTCATGAGCTGTAAAACGAAGAGGCCTCGTAAAACAATCCTTCACGTAAGTGTTCATGCCAGGGTGCCTGCTGGCCTGAATACCAATGTGCGCTGTGAGTTCATCTGCAAATGTAAAGGGTGCTCGGGAGTGGTTCTGGCTTTAATTGCTTGAAGCACTCCAATCATTGTGATGGCAAAGATGTGGGTTTTTTTGTTGCATGGTGGTGCAAAGAGTTAACCACTGGGTTGTGAAGTGCATGCTTTTAACCATGACTATATTTACACAGTGCTTAGAACCCCTGGGGAGGTGTTGAAGGGACGGTATGCAAAAAAACAAAACAACTTATGGTCTTATATTACTCAAATCTACATTTTGGATGCTCCATTTTATCCTAAAACTATATGCACAGTTTGTAGCAGTCTATAGTATAATGTGTGTAATGCAAGTATAGAATAACAACTTACACATTCACTGTGCTTTCTGTCACAGGCTGTGACCTCATAGCACTAAAAATACACAAGTCACTATTCTCCACTGCGCCAACCAAATTTAATTCTGTGTCTATCTGGTTACACACAGACCTCTGCAGTGCATTAAATAATAGAGGTTTCATAACGTACTACAGTGCATTTCCCACTGAGTACATTTATTTTTCATTTAAGCTACCTATTATTTAATATGTAGCTACCTGATGGTGAAAGACCTAAAAAACGAACAGAATACTTTGGGGCTGATTTATGAGAGGCTTGCGCTACCGGAGCGTCACTTTTTTTGATGCTCCGGTGGCGCAAGCGTCTCAATCATATCTATGAGGCGACGCAGAGTCACTCTGCGTGGCTTTGCAGGGCCTCATAGATATGGAGTAAGCCAAAGCAGCGCAAGTCGCTGCGCTTCCTTACACTATGTCAAGTAGGCGTTCCATAGGCGTTGCGGTGGGTGTTCCCAGGCAACACCCATGGATTTTGATGCTGCTCCAGATTTCTAAAACCGTGTAAACCTGTGGCAGCGCCAAAACCTTACGCCTCCCACAGCAGGCGCAACGGGGAGAAATGTTTTCATTTTTCCTTGTTTTTCCTCTTTCTGTGTGTGCTGCATGCTGCATTCTGCAGCACCCATAGAAAGAGGAAAACCCCTCTAAGGATTCTTTTTTTGCAGGAAGGTGCCCCTTTATGCACAAAAACAATCCTGCCTATGTTGACACTAGGCAGCAATTTGTGTGCCAACGCAGGGGGAAAGGACAGGAATGCACCATATTTCATAAATAAGGTGCATTCCTGCCCTTTCACATTGGCGTAGGGCAGCGCAGCAAGAAGACTTGCGGCGCTGCCCTACGCCAAAGCCTCATAAATGAGGCTCTTTGTTTTAGCCACACCTTTGACCACGCCCCCACGCTCACTGACCTTTGCTTTGCTAAACACTGCTTAATTTATTTCCCCCATGTAAAAATGATTTGCTGTGCGAATTGGGGGCGTTTATGGTTGTCGATAGTTGGCAATGATGAGGAGGACCAAATTCTAGAAATTTTTGTCAGGAGGGGGTCCTTATGCTTAAATTTTTTTTACAGGGGAGTCTCGGCATCAAAATGTTTGAAGACCTCTGGTATAATGTGTATGTTACGTAAAGAGCTCTGACACCCTGCATTGGGTTACCTAGCGCTATAAAAGAAATAAAATAGCGCTATTGAAATTATTATTTGTGTAAATACTAGGACAGACCAACACACCTGACATTCCTACAGTGCATGCATCTCTTATATACAGGGACTGAACAAAGGCAAAAGTATGCTTCTCTTAGGTACCTGTGAAGGGATAACAAGCTGTGTGCCTTAGTTTCCCCTCCGTGGCATATGCATTCAAGTGTGAGGTTCCAGGCCGCCTCCAGTCAGGATATTCAAACAAAAGGAGGCCTGAAGGACCCTTAACCTCGGCCCAGCGGGAGGTGAAAAAAGCTCCCTCGCTGCCTGCAAGTTGCTGCTGGGAATCGAAAGCAGACAACGCTGCTGAATGTGTCCCGGTGTCTGAAAATGACACCCAGACAAGTTCAGCATATTTCTGTGGGGCCCAACTTCTTGGCAGGGGGGACGGCGTCCACCCTGTGAAAAGAGTAGGGGGAACGGTGTCCACCCTGTGAAAAGAGTGGGTGGACGCTGTGTACCTGCATGTACCCCCGACTTGTCCTCTGATCATAGCTCTCAACAGTGCCATTTAAAAGACAAGGTCACTCCATTAAATGTGAGGGCGTATGCCTGGTAGGGACCTGTGAGGAGCGTTATTGAGAAAAATGTCTTTGGAAGAAATGAGCTTTAAGGCTCGTTTTGAAAATCCAGAGCGTGTCCCCGGCATTTGTGTGACGAGAAGTCCCAGCCCACCTCCACAGCATGTGCTGTTCCATGGCATGAATGTGTCATGAACACTCAGCCGTCCCTGCTCATTCCCCCTACTGCACAACCCTACCATGTGTGTAAGAGGAAAACTCAGCCCTTCTCCACAGCCACAGCTCACTACCCCTACACTGCACAACCCCGGTCATGTGTGTGAAGGGCACACTCAGCCTTTCTCCACAGCCCCAGCTCACTACCTCTAGAACACAACCCCTGTGATGTGAACACTCAGCCCTTCTCCACAGCCACAGCTTACTACCCCTACACTGCACAACCCCGGTCATGTGTATGAAGGGCACACTCAGCCCTTCTCCACAGCCCCTCCCTCACTACCCCTACACTTCACAACCCCGGTCATGTGTCTGAAGGGAACACTCAGCCCTTCTCTACAGGTACAGCTCACTACCCCTACTGTACAACCCTGGTCATGTGTGTGAAGGGCACACTCAGCCCTTCTCCACAACCCCTGCTCACTAACCCTACTGCACAACCCTGGTCATGTGTAACTCCGGTAAAGTATGTAATGGGAACACAGCCCTTCTCACAGCCCACCATCACTACCCCTAGAATACAACCTGTGTGATGTGTGTGAAGGGAACATACAGGCCTTCTCCATAGCACCACCCTCACTACCCGTACACTGATCAACACCGGTCATGTGTGTGAAGAGAACACTCAGCCCTTCTCCACAGCCCCTCCCTCACTACCCGTACTGTACAACCCCGGTCATGTGTGTGAAGAGAACACTCAGCCCTTCTCCACAGCCCCTCCCTCACTACCCGTACACTGATCAACCCCGGTCATGTGTGTGAAGAGAACACTCAGCCCTTCTCCACAGCCCCTCCCTCACTACCCGTACACTGATCAACCCCGGTCATGTGTGTGAAGAGAACACTCAGCCCTTCTCCACAGCCCCTCCCTCACTACCCCTGGAACACAACCCCTGTGATGTGTGTGAAGAGAACACTCAGCCTTTCTCCACAGCCCCACCCTCACTACCCCTACACTTCACAACCCTGGTCATGTGTGTGAAGGGAACACTCAGCCCTTCTCCACAGCCCCTCCCTCACTACCCGTACTGTACAACCCCAGTCATGTGTGTGAAGAGAACACTCAGCCCTTCTCCACAGCCCCTCCCTCACTACCCGTACACTGATCAACCCCGGTCATGTGTGTGAAGAGAACACTCAGCCCTTCTCCACAGCCCCTCCCTCACTACCCCTAGAACACAACCCCTGTGATAAGTGTGAAGAGAACACTCAGCCTTTCTCCACTGCCCCACCCTCACTACCCCTACACTTCACAACCCTGGTCATGTGTGTGAAGGGAACACTCAGCCTTTCTCCACTGCCCCACCCTCACTACCCCTACACTTCACAATCCCGGTCATGTGTGTGAAGGGAACACTCAGCCCTTCTCTACAGCCACAACTCACCTCACTACCCGTACAATACAACCCCAGTAAATTATGTAGTGGGAACACTCAGCCCTTTTCCAGAGCCCCTTCCTCACTACCCCTACTGTACAACCCCTGTGATGTGAACACTCAGCCCTTTTCCAAAGCCCCTTCCTCACTACCCGTACACTGATCAACCCCGGTCATGTGTGTGAAGAAAACACTCAGCCTTTCTCCACTGCCCCACCCTCACTACCCCTACACTTCACAACCCCGGTCATGTGTGAAGAGAACACTCAGCCCTTCTCCACAGCCCCTCCCTCACTACCCGTACTGTACAACCCCGGTCATGTGTGTGAAGAGAACACTCAGCCTTTCTCCACTGCCCCACCCTCACTACCCCTACACTTCACAACCCTGGTCATGTGTGTGAAGGGAACACTCAGCCTTTCTCCACTGCCCCTACTGTACAACCCCTGTGATGTGAACACTCAGCCCTTTTCCAGAGCCCCTTCCTCACTACCCGTACACTGATCAACCCCGGTCATGTGTGTGAAGAGAACACTCAGCCTTTCTCCACTGACCCACCCTCACTACCCCTACACTTCACAACCCTGGTCATGTGTGTGAAGGGAACACTCAGCCTTTCTCCACTGCCCCACCCTCACTACCCCTACACTTTACAACCCCGGTCATGTGTGTGAAGAGAACACTCAGCCCTTCTCCACAGCCCCTCCCTCACTACCCGTACTGTACAACCCCGGTCATGTGTGTGAAGAGAACACTCAGCCCTTCTACACAGCCCCTCCCTCACTACCCGTACACTGATCAACCCCGGTCATGTGTGTGAAGAGAACACTCAGCCCTTCTCCACAGCTCCTCCCTCACTACCCCTAGAACACAACCGGTGTGATGTGTGTGAAGAGAACACTCAGCCTTTCTCCACTGCCCCACCCTCACTACCCCTACACTTCACAACCCTGGTCATGTGTGTGAAGGGAACACTCAGCCTTTCTCCACTGCCCCACCCTCACTACCCCTACACTTCACAACCCTGGTCATGTGTCTGAAGGGAACACTCAGCACTTCTCTACAGCCACAACTCACCTCACTACCCGTACAATACAACCCCAGTAAATTATGTAGTGGGAACACTCAGCCCTTTTCCAGAGCCCCTTCCTCACTACCCCTAATGCACAACCCCTGTGATGTGAACACTCAGCCCTTTTCCAGAGCCCCTTCCTCACTACCCGTACACTGATCAACCCCGGTCATGTGTGTGAAGAGAACACTCAGCCTTTCTCCACTGCCCCACCCTCACTACCCCTACACTTCACAACCCTGGTCATGTGTGTGAAGGGAACACTCAGCCTTTCTCCACTGCCCCACCCTCACTACCCCTACACTTCACAACCCCGGTCATGTGTGTGAAGAGAACACTCAGCCCTTCTCCACAGCCCCTCCCTCACTACCCGTACTGTACAACCCCGGTCATGTGTGTGAAGAGAACACTCAGCCCTTCTCCACAGCCCCTCCCTCACTACCTGTACACTGATCAACCCCGGTCATGTGTGTGAAGAGAACACTCAGCCCTTCTCCACAGCCCCTCCGTCACTACCCCTAGAACACAACCCCTGTGATGTGTGTGAAGAGAAAACTCAGCCTTTCTCCACTGCCCCACCCTCACTACCCCTACACTTCACAACCCTGGTCATGTGTGTGAAGGGAACACTCAGCCTTTCTCCACTGCCCCACCCTCACTACCCCTACACTTCACAACCCCGGTCATGTGTGTGAAGAGAACACTCAGCCCTTCTCCACAGCCCCTCCCTCACTACCTGTACTGTACAACCCCGGTCATGTGTGTGAAGAGAACACTCAGCCCTTCTCCACAGCCCTTCCCTCACTACCCGTACACTGATCAACCCCGGTCATGTGTGTGAAGAGAACACTCAGCCAATCTCCACAGCCCCTCCCTCACTACCCCTAGAACACAACCTCTGTGATGTGTGTGAAGAGAACACTCAGGCTTTCTCCACTGCCCCACCCTCACTACCCCTACACTTCACAACCCTGGTCATGTGTGTGAAGGGAACACTCAGCCTTTCTCCACTGCCCCACCCTCACTACCCCTACACTTCACAACCCCGGGCATGTGTGTGAAGAGAACACTCAGCCCTTCTCCACAGCCCCTCCCTCACTACCCCTAGAACACAACCCCTGTGATGTGTGTGAAGGGAACACTCAGCCTTTCTCCACTGCCCCACCCTCACTACCCCTACACTTCACAACCCTGGTCATGTGTGTGAAGGGAACACTCAGCCTTTCTCCACTGCCCCACCCTCACTACCCCTACACTTCACAACCCTGGTCATGTGTCTGAAGGGAACACTCAGCCCTTCTCTACAGCCACAACTCACCTCACTACCCGTACAATACGACCCCAGTAAATTATGTAGTGGGAACACTCAGCCCTTTTCCAGAGCCCCTTCCTCACTACCCCTACTGTACAACCCCTGTGATGTGAACACTCAGCCCTTTTCCACAGCCCCTTCCTCACTACCCGTACACTGATCAACCCCGGTCATGTGTGTGAAGAGAACACTCAGCCTTTCTCCACTGCCCCACCCTCACTACCCCTACACTTCACAACCCTGGTCATGTGTGTGAAGGGAACACTCAGCCTTTCTCCACTGCCCCACCCTCACTACCCCTACACTTCACAACCCCGGTCATGTATGTGAAGAGAACACTCAGCCCTTCTCCACAGCCCCTCCCTCACTACCCGTACTGTACAACCCCGGTCATGTGTGTGAAGAGAACACTCAGCCCTTCTCCACAGCCCCTCCCTCACTACCCGTACACTGATCAACCCCGGTCATGTGTGTGAAGAGAACACTCAGCCCTTCTCCACAGCCCCTCCCTTACTACCCCTAGAACACAACCCCTGTGATGTGTGTGAAGAGAACACTCAGCCTTTCTCCACTGCCCCACCCTCACTACCCCTACACTTCACAACCCTGGTCATGTGTGTGAAGGGAACACTCAGCCTTTCTCCACTGCCCCACCCTCACTACCCCTACACTTCACAACCCTGGTCATGTGTCTGAAAGGAACACTCAGCCCTTCTCCACAGCCACAACTCACCTCACTACCCGTACAATACAACCCCAGTAAATTATGTAGTGGGAACACTCAGCCCTTTTCCAGAGCCCCTTCCTCACTACCCCTACTGTACAACCCCTGTGATGTGAACACTCAGCCCTTTTCCAGAGCCCCTTCCTCACTACCCGTACACTGATCAACCCCGGTCATGTGTGTGAAGAGAACACTCAGCCTTTCTCCACTGCCCCACCCTCACTACCCCTACACTTCACAACCCTGGTCATGTGTGTGAAGGGAACACTCAGCCTTTCTCCACTGCCCCACCCTCACTACCCCTACACTTCACAACCCTGGTCATGTGTGTGAAGGGAACACTCAGCCTTTCTCCACTGCCCCACCCTCACTACCCCTACACTTCACAACCCTGGTCATGTGTCTGAAGGGAACACTCAGCCCTTCTCTACAGCCACAACTCACCTCACTACCCGTACAATACGACCCCAGTAAATTATGTAGTGGGAACACTCTGCCCTTTTCCAGAGCCCCTTCCTCACTACCCCTACTGTACAACCCCTGTGATGTGAACACTCAGCCCTTTTCCAGAGCCCCTTCCTCACTACCCGTACACTGATCAACCCCGGTCATGTGTGTGAAGAGAACACTCAGCCTTTCTCCACTGCCCCACCCTCACTACCCCTACACTTCACAACCCTGGTCATGTGTGTGAAGGGAACACTCAGCCTTTCTCCACTGCCCCACCCTCACTACCCCTACACTTCACAACCCCGGTCATGTGTGTGAAGAGAACACTCAGCCCTTCTCCACAGCCCCTCCCTCACTACCCGTACTGTACAACCCCGGTCATGTGTGTGAAGAGAACACTCAGCCCTTCTCCACAGCCCCTCCCTCACTACCCGTACACTGATCAACCCCGGTCATGTGTGTGAAGAGAACACTCAGCCCTTCTCCACAACCCCTCCCTCACTACCCCTAGAACACAACCCCTGTGATGTGTGTGAAGAGAACACTCAGCCTTTCTCCACTGCCCCACCCTCACTACCCCTACACTTCACAACCCTGGTCATGTGTGTGAATGGAACACTCAGCCTTTCTCCACTGCCCCACCCTCACTACCCCTACACTTCACAACCCTGGTCATGTGTCTGAAGGGAACACTCAGCCCTTCTCTACAGCCACAACTCACCTCACTACCCGTACAATACAACCCCAGTAAATTATGTAGTGGGAACACTCAGCCCTTTTCCAGAGCCCCTTCCTCACTACCCCTACTGTACAACCCCTGTGATGTGAACACTCAGCCCTTTTCCAGAGCCCCTTCCTCACTACCCGTACACTGATCAACCCCGGTCATGTGTGTGAAGAGAACACTCAGCCTTTCTCCACTGCCCCACCCTCACTACCCCTACACTTAACAACCCTGGTCATGTGTGTGAAGGGAACACTCAGCCTTTCTCCACTGCCCCACCCTCACTACCCCTACACTTCACAACCCCGGTCATGTGTGTGAAGAGAACACTCAGCCCTTCTCCACAGCCCCTCCCTCACTACCCGTACACTGATCAACCCCGGTCATGTGTGTGTGAAGAGAACACTCAGCCCTTCTCCACAGCCCCTCCCTCACTACCCCTAGAACACAACCCCTGTGATAAGTGTGAAGAGAACACTCAGCCTTTCTCCACTGCCCCACCCTCACTACCCCTACACTTCACAACCCTGGTCATGTGTGTGAAGGGAACACTCAGCCTTTCTCCACTGCCCCACCCTCACTACCCCTACACTTCACAATCCCGGTCATGTGTGTGAAGGGAACACTCAGCCCTTCTCTACAGCCACAACTCACCTCACTACCCGTACAATACAACCCCAGTAAATTATGTAGTGGGAACACTCAGCCCTTTTCCAGAGCCCCTTCCTCACTACCCCTACTGTACAACCCCTGTGATGTGAACACTCAGCCCTTTTCCAAAGCCCCTTCCTCACTACCCGTACACTGATCAACCCCGGTCATGTGTGTGAAGAAAACACTCAGCCTTTCTCCACTGCCCCACCCTCACTACCCCTACACTTCACAACCCCGGTCATGTGTGAAGAGAACACTCAGCCTTTCTCCACAGCCCCTCCCTCACTACCCGTACTGTACAACCCCGGTCATGTGTGTGAAGAGAACACTCAGCCTTTCTCCACTGCCCCACCCTCACTACCCCTACACTTCACAACCCTGGTCATGTGTGTGAAGGGAACACTCAGCCTTTCTCCACTGCCCCTACTGTACAACCCCTGTGATGTGAACACTCAGCCCTTTTCCAGAGCCCCTTCCTCACTACCCGTACACTGATCAACCCCGGTCATGTGTGTGAAGAGAACACTCAGCCTTTCTCCACTGACCCACCCTCACTACCCCTACACTTCACAACCCTGGTCATGTGTGTGAAGGGAACACTCAGCCTTTCTCCACTGCCCCACCCTCACTACCCCTACACTTTACAACCCCGGTCATGTGTGTGAAGAGAACACTCAGCCCTTCTCCACAGCCCCTCCCTCACTACCCGTACTGTACAACCCCGGTCATGTGTGTGAAGAGAACACTCAGCCCTTCTCCACAGCCCCTCCCTCACTACCCGTACACTGATCAACCCCGGTCATGTGTGTGAAGAGAACACTCAGCCCTTCTCCACAGCTCCTCCCTCACTACCCCTAGAACACAACCCCTGTGATGTGTGTGAAGAGAACACTCAGCCTTTCTCCACTGCCCCACCCTCACTACCCCTACACTTCACAACCCTGGTCATGTGTGTGAAGGGAACACTCAGCCTTTCTCCACTGCCCCACCCTCACTACCCCTACACTTCACAACCCTGGTCATGTGTCTGAAGGGAACACTCAGCACTTCTCTACAGCCACAACTCACCTCACTACCCGTACAATACAACCCCAGTAAATTATGTAGTGGGAACACTCAGCCCTTTTCCAGAGCCCCTTCCTCACTACCCCTAATGCACAACCCCTGTGATGTGAACACTCAGCCCTTTTCCAGAGCCCCTTCCTCACTACCCGTACACTGATCAACCCCGGTCATGTGTGTGAAGAGAACACTCAGCCTTTCTCCACTGCCCCACCCTCACTACCCCTACACTACACAACCCTGGTCATGTGTGTGAAGGGAACACTCAGCCCTTCTCTACAGCCACAACTCACCTCACTACCCGTACAATACAACCCCAGTAAATTATGTAGTGGGAACACTCAGCCCTTTTCCAGAGCCCCTTCCTCACTACCCCTACTGTACAACCCCTGTGATGTGAACACTCAGCCCTTTTCCAAAGCCCCTTCCTCACTACCCGTACACTGATCAACCCCGGTCATGTGTGTGAAGAAAACACTCAGCCTTTCTCCACTGCCCCACCCTCACTACCCCTACACTTCACAACCCCGGTCATGTGTGAAGAGAACACTCAGCCCTTCTCCACAGCCCCTCCCTCACTACCCGTACTGTACAACCCCGGTCATGTGTGTGAAGAGAACACTCAGCCTTTCTCCACTGCCCCACCCTCACTACCCCTACACTTCACAACCCTGGTCATGTGTGTGAAGGGAACACTCAGCCTTTCTCCACTGCCCCTACTGTACAACCCCTGTGATGTGAACACTCAGCCCTTTTCCAGAGCCCCTTCCTCACTACCCGTACACTGATCAACCCCGGTCATGTGTGTGAAGAGAACACTCAGCCTTTCTCCACTGACCCACCCTCACTACCCCTACACTTCACAACCCTGGTCATGTGTGTGAAGGGAACACTCAGCCTTTCTCCACTGCCCCACCCTCACTACCCCTACACTTTACAACCCCGGTCATGTGTGTGAAGAGAACACTCAGCCCTTCTCCACAGCCCCTCCCTCACTACCCGTACTGTACAACCCCGGTCATGTGTGTGAAGAGAACACTCAGCCCTTCTCCACAGCCCCTCCCTCACTACCCGTACACTGATCAACCCCGGTCATGTGTGTGAAGAGAACACTCAGCCCTTCTCCACAGCTCCTCCCTCACTACCCCTAGAACACAACCCCTGTGATGTGTGTGAAGAGAACACTCAGCCTTTCTCCACTGCCCCACCCTCACTACCCCTACACTTCACAACCCTGGTCATGTGTGTGAAGGGAACACTCAGCCTTTCTCCACTGCCCCACCCTCACTACCCCTACACTTCACAACCCTGGTCATGTGTCTGAAGGGAACACTCAGCACTTCTCTACAGCCACAACTCACCTCACTACCCGTACAATACAACCCCAGTAAATTATGTAGTGGGAACACTCAGCCCTTTTCCAGAGCCCCTTCCTCACTACCCCTAATGCACAACCCCTGTGATGTGAACACTCAGCCCTTTTCCAGAGCCCCTTCCTCACTACCCGTACACTGATCAACCCCGGTCATGTGTGTGAAGAGAACACTCAGCCTTTCTCCACTGCCCCACCCTCACTACCCCTACACTTCACAACCCTGGTCATGTGTGTGAAGGGAACACTCAGCCTTTCTCCACTGCCCCACCCTCACTACCCCTACACTTCACAACCCCGGTCATGTGTGTGAAGAGAACACTCAGCCCTTCTCCACAGCCCCTCCCTCACTACCCGTACTGTACAACCCCGGTCATGTGTGTGAAGAGAACACTCAGCCCTTCTCCACAGCCCCTCCCTCACTACCTGTACACTGATCAACCCCGGTCATGTGTGTGAAGAGAACACTCAGCCCTTCTCCACAGCCCCTCCGTCACTACCCCTAGAACACAACCCCTGTGATGTGTGTGAAGAGAACACTCAGCCTTTCTCCACTGCCCCACCCTCACTACCCCTACACTTCACAACCCTGGTCATGTGTGTGAAGGGAACACTCAGCCTTTCTCCACTGCCCCACCCTCACTACCCCTACACTTCACAACCCCGGTCATGTGTGTGAAGAGAACACTCAGCCCTTCTCCACAGCCCCTCCCTCACTACCTGTACTGTACAACCCCGGTCATGTGTGTGAAGAGAACACTCAGCCCTTCTCCACAGCCCTTCCCTCACTACCCGTACACTGATCAACCCCGGTCATGTGTGTGAAGAGAACACTCAGCCCTTCTCCACAGCCCCTCCCTCACTACCCCTAGAACACAACCTCTGTGATGTGTGTGAAGAGAACACTCAGGCTTTCTCCACTGCCCCACCCTCACTACCCCTACACTTCACAACCCTGGTCATGTGTGTGAAGGGAACACTCAGCCTTTCTCCACTGCCCCACCCTCACTACCCCTACACTTCACAACCCTGGTCATGTGTGTGAAGGGAACACTCAGCCTTTCTCCACTGCCCCACCCTCACTACCCCTACACTTCACAGCCCTGGTCATGTGTCTGAAGGGAACACTCAGCCCTTCTCTACAGCCACAACTCACCTCACTACCCGTACAATACGACCCCAGTAAATTATGTAGTGGGAACACTCAGCCCTTTTCCAGAGCCCCTTCCTCACTACCCCTACTGTACAACCCCTGTGATGTGAACACTCAGCCCTTTTCCACAGCCCCTTCCTCACTACCCGTACACTGATCAACCCCGGTCATGTGTGTGAAGAGAACACTCAGCCTTTCTCCACTGCCCCACCCTCACTACCCCTACACTTCACAACCCTGGTCATGTGTGTGAAGGGAACACTCAGCCTTTCTCCACTGCCCCACCCTCACTACCCCTACACTTCACAACCCCGGTCATGTATGTGAAGAGAACACTCAGCCCTTCTCCACAGCCCCTCCCTCACTACCCGTACTGTACAACCCCGGTCATGTGTGTGAAGAGAACACTCAGCCCTTCTCCACAGCCCCTCCCTCACTACCCGTACACTGATCAACCCCGGTCATGTGTGTGAAGAGAACACTCAGCCCTTCTCCACAGCCCCTCCCTTACTACCCCTAGAACACAACCCCTGTGATGTGTGTGAAGAGAACACTCAGCCTTTCTCCACTGCCCCACCCTCACTACCCCTACACTTCACAACCCTGGTCATGTGTGTGAAGGGAACACTCAGCCTTTCTCCACTGCCCCACCCTCACTACCCCTACACTTCACAACCCTGGTCATGTGTCTGAAAGGAACACTCAGCCCTTCTCCACAGCCACAACTCACCTCACTACCCGTACAATACAACCCCAGTAAATTATGTAGTGGGAACACTCAGCCCTTTTCCAGAGCCCCTTCCTCACTACCCCTACTGTACAACCCCTGTGATGTGAACACTCAGCCCTTTTCCAGAGCCCCTTCCTCACTACCCGTACACTGATCAACCCCGGTCATGTGTGTGAAGAGAACACTCAGCCTTTCTCCACTGCCCCACCCTCACTACCCCTACACTTCACAACCCTGGTCATGTGTGTGAAGGGAACACTCAGCCTTTCTCCACTGCCCCACCCTCACTACCCCTACACTTCACAACCCTGGTCATGTGTGTGAAGGGAACACTCAGCCTTTCTCCACTGCCCCACCCTCACTACCCCTACACTTCACAACCCTGGTCATGTGTCTGAAGGGAACACTCAGCCCTTCTCTACAGCCACAACTCACCTCACTACCCGTACAATACGACCCCAGTAAATTATGTAGTGGGAACACTCTGCCCTTTTCCAGAGCCCCTTCCTCACTACCCCTACTGTACAACCCCTGTGATGTGAACACTCAGCCCTTTTCCAGAGCCCCTTCCTCACTACCCGTACACTGATCAACCCCGGTCATGTGTGTGAAGAGAACACTCAGCCTTTCTCCACTGCCCCACCCTCACTACCCCTACACTTCACAACCCTGGTCATGTGTGTGAAGGGAACACTCAGCCTTTCTCCACTGCCCCACCCTCACTACCCCTACACTTCACAACCCCGGTCATGTGTGTGAAGAGAACACTCAGCCCTTCTCCACAGCCCCTCCCTCACTACCCGTACTGTACAACCCCGGTCATGTGTGTGAAGAGAACACTCAGCCCTTCTCCACAGCCCCTCCCTCACTACCCGTACACTGATCAACCCCGGTCATGTGTGTGAAGAGAACACTCAGCCCTTCTCCACAACCCCTCCCTCACTACCCCTAGAACACAACCCCTGTGATGTGTGTGAAGAGAACACTCAGCCTTTCTCCACTGCCCCACCCTCACTACCCCTACACTTCACAACCCTGGTCATGTGTGTGAATGGAACACTCAGCCTTTCTCCACTGCCCCACCCTCACTACCCCTACACTTCACAACCCTGGTCATGTGTCTGAAGGGAACACTCAGCCCTTCTCTACAGCCACAACTCACCTCACTACCCGTACAATACAACCCCAGTAAATTATGTAGTGGGAACACTCAGCCCTTTTCCAGAGCCCCTTCCTCACTACCCCTACTGTACAACCCCTGTGATGTGAACACTCAGCCCTTTTCCAGAGCCCCTTCCTCACTACCCGTACACTGATCAACCCCGGTCATGTGTGTGAAGAGAACACTCAGCCTTTCTCCACTGCCCCACCCTCACTACCCCTACACTTAACAACCCTGGTCATGTGTGTGAAGGGAACACTCAGCCTTTCTCCACTGCCCCACCCTCACTACCCCTACACTTCACAACCCCGGTCATGTGTGTGAAGAGAACACTCAGCCCTTCTCCACAGCCCCTCCCTCACTACCCGTACACTGATCAACCCCGGTCATGTGTGTGTGAAGAGAACACTCAGCCCTTCTCCACAGCCCCTCCCTCACTACCCCTAGAACACAACCCCTGTGATAAGTGTGAAGAGAACACTCAGCCTTTCTCCACTGCCCCACCCTCACTACCCCTACACTTCACAACCCTGGTCATGTGTGTGAAGGGAACACTCAGCCTTTCTCCACTGCCCCACCCTCACTACCCCTACACTTCACAATCCCGGTCATGTGTGTGAAGGGAACACTCAGCCCTTCTCTACAGCCACAACTCACCTCACTACCCGTACAATACAACCCCAGTAAATTATGTAGTGGGAACACTCAGCCCTTTTCCAGAGCCCCTTCCTCACTACCCCTACTGTACAACCCCTGTGATGTGAACACTCAGCCCTTTTCCAAAGCCCCTTCCTCACTACCCGTACACTGATCAACCCCGGTCATGTGTGTGAAGAAAACACTCAGCCTTTCTCCACTGCCCCACCCTCACTACCCCTACACTTCACAACCCCGGTCATGTGTGAAGAGAACACTCAGCCTTTCTCCACAGCCCCTCCCTCACTACCCGTACTGTACAACCCCGGTCATGTGTGTGAAGAGAACACTCAGCCTTTCTCCACTGCCCCACCCTCACTACCCCTACACTTCACAACCCTGGTCATGTGTGTGAAGGGAACACTCAGCCTTTCTCCACTGCCCCTACTGTACAACCCCTGTGATGTGAACACTCAGCCCTTTTCCAGAGCCCCTTCCTCACTACCCGTACACTGATCAACCCCGGTCATGTGTGTGAAGAGAACACTCAGCCTTTCTCCACTGACCCACCCTCACTACCCCTACACTTCACAACCCTGGTCATGTGTGTGAAGGGAACACTCAGCCTTTCTCCACTGCCCCACCCTCACTACCCCTACACTTTACAACCCCGGTCATGTGTGTGAAGAGAACACTCAGCCCTTCTCCACAGCCCCTCCCTCACTACCCGTACTGTACAACCCCGGTCATGTGTGTGAAGAGAACACTCAGCCCTTCTCCACAGCCCCTCCCTCACTACCCGTACACTGATCAACCCCGGTCATGTGTGTGAAGAGAACACTCAGCCCTTCTCCACAGCTCCTCCCTCACTACCCCTAGAACACAACCCCTGTGATGTGTGTGAAGAGAACACTCAGCCTTTCTCCACTGCCCCACCCTCACTACCCCTACACTTCACAACCCTGGTCATGTGTGTGAAGGGAACACTCAGCCTTTCTCCACTGCCCCACCCTCACTACCCCTACACTTCACAACCCTGGTCATGTGTCTGAAGGGAACACTCAGCACTTCTCTACAGCCACAACTCACCTCACTACCCGTACAATACAACCCCAGTAAATTATGTAGTGGGAACACTCAGCCCTTTTCCAGAGCCCCTTCCTCACTACCCCTAATGCACAACCCCTGTGATGTGAACACTCAGCCCTTTTCCAGAGCCCCTTCCTCACTACCCGTACACTGATCAACCCCGGTCATGTGTGTGAAGAGAACACTCAGCCTTTCTCCACTGCCCCACCCTCACTACCCCTACACTACACAACCCTGGTCATGTGTGTGAAGGGAACACTCAGCCCTTCTCTACAGCCACAACTCACCTCACTACCCGTACAATACAACCCCAGTAAATTATGTAGTGGGAACACTCAGCCCTTTTCCAGAGCCCCTTCCTCACTACCCCTACTGTACAACCCCTGTGATGTGAACACTCAGCCCTTTTCCAAAGCCCCTTCCTCACTACCCGTACACTGATCAACCCCGGTCATGTGTGTGAAGAAAACACTCAGCCTTTCTCCACTGCCCCACCCTCACTACCCCTACACTTCACAACCCCGGTCATGTGTGAAGAGAACACTCAGCCCTTCTCCACAGCCCCTCCCTCACTACCCGTACTGTACAACCCCGGTCATGTGTGTGAAGAGAACACTCAGCCTTTCTCCACTGCCCCACCCTCACTACCCCTACACTTCACAACCCTGGTCATGTGTGTGAAGGGAACACTCAGCCTTTCTCCACTGCCCCTACTGTACAACCCCTGTGATGTGAACACTCAGCCCTTTTCCAGAGCCCCTTCCTCACTACCCGTACACTGATCAACCCCGGTCATGTGTGTGAAGAGAACACTCAGCCTTTCTCCACTGACCCACCCTCACTACCCCTACACTTCACAACCCTGGTCATGTGTGTGAAGGGAACACTCAGCCTTTCTCCACTGCCCCACCCTCACTACCCCTACACTTTACAACCCCGGTCATGTGTGTGAAGAGAACACTCAGCCCTTCTCCACAGCCCCTCCCTCACTACCCGTACTGTACAACCCCGGTCATGTGTGTGAAGAGAACACTCAGCCCTTCTCCACAGCCCCTCCCTCACTACCCGTACACTGATCAACCCCGGTCATGTGTGTGAAGAGAACACTCAGCCCTTCTCCACAGCTCCTCCCTCACTACCCCTAGAACACAACCCCTGTGATGTGTGTGAAGAGAACACTCAGCCTTTCTCCACTGCCCCACCCTCACTACCCCTACACTTCACAACCCTGGTCATGTGTGTGAAGGGAACACTCAGCCTTTCTCCACTGCCCCACCCTCACTACCCCTACACTTCACAACCCTGGTCATGTGTCTGAAGGGAACACTCAGCACTTCTCTACAGCCACAACTCACCTCACTACCCGTACAATACAACCCCAGTAAATTATGTAGTGGGAACACTCAGCCCTTTTCCAGAGCCCCTTCCTCACTACCCCTAATGCACAACCCCTGTGATGTGAACACTCAGCCCTTTTCCAGAGCCCCTTCCTCACTACCCGTACACTGATCAACCCCGGTCATGTGTGTGAAGAGAACACTCAGCCTTTCTCCACTGCCCCACCCTCACTACCCCTACACTTCACAACCCTGGTCATGTGTGTGAAGGGAACACTCAGCCTTTCTCCACTGCCCCACCCTCACTACCCCTACACTTCACAACCCCGGTCATGTGTGTGAAGAGAACACTCAGCCCTTCTCCACAGCCCCTCCCTCACTACCCGTACTGTACAACCCCGGTCATGTGTGTGAAGAGAACACTCAGCCCTTCTCCACAGCCCCTCCCTCACTACCTGTACACTGATCAACCCCGGTCATGTGTGTGAAGAGAACACTCAGCCCTTCTCCACAGCCCCTCCGTCACTACCCCTAGAACACAACCCCTGTGATGTGTGTGAAGAGAACACTCAGCCTTTCTCCACTGCCCCACCCTCACTACCCCTACACTTCACAACCCTGGTCATGTGTGTGAAGGGAACACTCAGCCTTTCTCCACTGCCCCACCCTCACTACCCCTACACTTCACAACCCCGGTCATGTGTGTGAAGAGAACACTCAGCCCTTCTCCACAGCCCCTCCCTCACTACCTGTACTGTACAACCCCGGTCATGTGTGTGAAGAGAACACTCAGCCCTTCTCCACAGCCCTTCCCTCACTACCCGTACACTGATCAACCCCGGTCATGTGTGTGAAGAGAACACTCAGCCCTTCTCCACAGCCCCTCCCTCACTACCCCTAGAACACAACCTCTGTGATGTGTGTGAAGAGAACACTCAGGCTTTCTCCACTGCCCCACCCTCACTACCCCTACACTTCACAACCCTGGTCATGTGTGTGAAGGGAACACTCAGCCTTTCTCCACTGCCCCACCCTCACTACCCCTACACTTCACAACCCTGGTCATGTGTGTGAAGGGAACACTCAGCCTTTCTCCACTGCCCCACCCTCACTACCCCTACACTTCACAGCCCTGGTCATGTGTCTGAAGGGAACACTCAGCCCTTCTCTACAGCCACAACTCACCTCACTACCCGTACAATACGACCCCAGTAAATTATGTAGTGGGAACACTCAGCCCTTTTCCAGAGCCCCTTCCTCACTACCCCTACTGTACAACCCCTGTGATGTGAACACTCAGCCCTTTTCCACAGCCCCTTCCTCACTACCCATACACTGATCAACCCCGGTCATGTGTGTGAAGAGAACACTCAGCCTTTCTCCACTGCCCCACCCTCACTACCCCTACACTTCACAACCCTGGTCATGTGTGTGAAGGGAACACTCAGCCTTTCTCCAATGCCCCACCCTCACTACCCCTACACTTCACAACCCCAGTCATGTGTGTGAAGAGAACACTCAGCCCTTCTCCACAGCCCCTCCCTCACTACCCGTACTGTACAACCCCGGTCATGTGTGTGAAGAGAACACTCAGCCCTTCTCCACAGCCCCTCCCTCACTACCCGTACACTGATCAACCCCGGTCATGTGTGTGAAGAGAACACTCAGCCCTTCTCCACAGCCCCTCCCTTACTACCCCTAGAACACAACCCCTGTGATGTGTGTGAAGAGAACACTCAGCCTTTCTCCACTGCCCCACCCTCACTACCCCTACACTTCACAACCCCGGTCATGTGTGTGAAGGGAACACTCAGCCTTTCTCCACTGCCCCACCCTCACTACCCCTACACTTCACAACCCTGGTCATGTGTCTGAAAGGAACACTCAGCCCTTCTCCACAGCCACAACTCACCTCACTACCCGTACAATACAACCCCAGTAAATTATGTAGTGGGAACACTCAGCCCTTTTCCAGAGCCCCTTCCTCACTACCCCTACTGTACAACCCCTGTGATGTGAACACTCAGCCCTTTTCCAGAGCCCCTTCCTCACTACCCGTACACTGATCAACCCCGGTCATGTGTGTGAAGAGAACACTCAGCCTTTCTCCACTGCCCCACCCTCACTACCCCTACACTTCACAACCCCAGTCATGTGTGTGAAGAGAACACTCAGCCCTTCTCCACAGCCCCTCCCTCACTACCTGTACTGTACAACCCCGGTCATGTGTGTGAAGAGAACACTCAGCCCTTCTCCACAGCCCTTCCCTCACTACCCGTACACTGATCAACCCCGGTCATGTGTGTGAAGAGAACACTCAGCCCTTCTCCACAGCCCCTCCCTCACTACCCCTAGAACACAACCTCTGTGATGTGTGTGAAGAGAACACTCAGGCTTTCTCCACTGCCCCACCCTCACTACCCCTACACTTCACAACCCTGGTCATGTGTGTGAAGGGAACACTCAGCCTTTCTCCACTGCCCCACCCTCACTACCCCTACACTTCACAACCCTGGTCATGTGTGTGAAGGGAACACTCAGCCTTTCTCCACTGCCCCACCCTCACTACCCCTACACTTCACAGCCCTGGTCATGTGTCTGAAGGGAACACTCAGCCCTTCTCTACAGCCACAACTCACCTCACTACCCGTACAATACGACCCCAGTAAATTATGTAGTGGGAACACTCAGCCCTTTTCCAGAGCCCCTTCCTCACTACCCCTACTGTACAACCCCTGTGATGTGAACACTCAGCCCTTTTCCACAGCCCCTTCCTCACTACCCATACACTGATCAACCCCGGTCATGTGTGTGAAGAGAACACTCAGCCTTTCTCCACTGCCCCACCCTCACTACCCCTACACTTCACAACCCTGGTCATGTGTGTGAAGGGAACACTCAGCCTTTCTCCACTGCCCCACCCTCACTACCCCTACACTTCACAACCCCAGTCATGTGTGTGAAGAGAACACTCAGCCCTTCTCCACAGCCCCTCCCTCACTACCCGTACTGTACAACCCCGGTCATGTGTGTGAAGAGAACACTCAGCCCTTCTCCACAGCCCCTCCCTCACTACCCGTACACTGATCAACCCCGGTCATGTGTGTGAAGAGAACACTCAGCCCTTCTCCACAGCCCCTCCCTTACTACCCCTAGAACACAACCCCTGTGATGTGTGTGAAGAGAACACTCAGCCTTTCTCCACTGCCCCACCCTCACTACCCCTACACTTCACAACCCTGGTCATGTGTGTGAAGGGAACACTCAGCCTTTCTCCACTGCCCCACCCTCACTACCCCTACACTTCACAACCCTGGTCATGTGTCTGAAAGGAACACTCAGCCCTTCTCCACAGCCACAACTCACCTCACTACCCGTACAATACAACCCCAGTAAATTATGTAGTGGGAACACTCAGCCCTTTTCCAGAGCCCCTTCCTCACTACCCCTACTGTACAACCCCTGTGATGTGAACACTCAGCCCTTTTCCAGAGCCCCTTCCTCACTACCCGTACACTGATCAACCCCGGTCATGTGTGTGAAGAGAACACTCAGCCTTTCTCCACTGCCCCACCCTCACTACCCCTACACTTCACAACCCTGGTCATGTGTGTGAAGGGAACACTCAGCCTTTCTCCACTGCCCCACCCTCACTACCCCTACACTTCACAACCCCGGTCATTTGTGTGAAGAGAACACTCAGCCCTTGTCCACAGCCCCTCCCTCACTACCCCTAGAACACAACCCCTGTGATGTGTGTGAAGGGAACACTCAGCCTTTCTCCACTGCCCCACCCTCACTACCCCTACACTTCACAACCCTGGTCATGTGTGTGAAGGGAACACTCAGCCTTTCTCCACTGCCCCACCCTCACTACCCCTACACTTCACAACCCTGGTCATGTGTCTGAAGGGAACACTCAGCCCTTCTCTACAGCCACAACTCACCTCACTACCCGTACAATACGACCCCAGTAAATTATGTAGTGGGAACACTCTGCCCTTTTCCAGAGCCCCTTCCTCACTACCCCTACTGTACAACCCCTGTGATGTGAACACTCAGCCCTTTTCCAGAGCCCCTTCCTCACTACCCGTACACTGATCAACCCCGGTCATGTGTGTGAAGAGAACACTCAGCCTTTCTCCACTGCCCCACCCTCACTACCCCTACACTTCACAACCCTGGTCATGTGTGTGAAGGGAACACTCAGCCTTTCTCCACTGCCCCACCCTCACTACCCCTACACTTCACAACCCCGGTCATGTGTGTGAAGAGAACACTCAGCCCTTCTCCACAGCCCCTCCCTCACTACCCGTACTGTACAACCCCGGTCATGTGTGTGAAGAGAACACTCAGCCCTTCTCCACAGCCCCTCCCTCACTACCCGTACACTGATCAACCCCGGTCATGTGTGTGAAGAGAACACTCAGCCCTTCTCCACAACCCCTCCCTCACTACCCCTAGAACACAACCCCTGTGATGTGTGTGAAGAGAACACTCAGCCTTTCTCCACTGCCCCACCCTCACTACCCCTACACTTCACAACCCTGGTCATGTGTGTGAATGGAACACTCAGCCTTTCTCCACTGCCCCACCCTCACTACCCCTACACTTCACAACCCTGGTCATGTGTCTGAAGGGAACACTCAGCCCTTCTCTACAGCCACAGCCACAACTCACCTCACTACCCGTACAATACAACCCCAGTAAATTATGTAGTGGGAACACTCAGCCCTTTTCCAGAGCCCCTTCCTCACTACCCCTACTGTACAACCCCTGTGATGTGAACACTCAGCCCTTTTCCAGAGCCCCTTCCTCACTACCCGTACACTGATCAACCCCGGTCATGTGTGTGAAGAGAACACTCAGCCTTTCTCCACTGCCCCACCCTCACTACCCCTACACTTCACAACCCTGGTCATGTGTGTGAAGGGAACACTCAGCCTTTCTCCACTGCCCCACCCTCACTACCCCTACACTTCACAACCCCGGTCATGTGTGTGAAGAGAACACTCAGCCCTTCTCCACAGCCCCTCCCTCACTACCCCTAGAACACAACCCCTGTGATGTGTGTGAAGGGAACACTCAGCCTTTCTCCACTGCCCCACCCTCACTACCCCTACACTTCACAACCCTGGTCATGTGTGTGAAGGGAACACTCAGCCTTTCTCCACTGCCCCACCCTCACTACCCCTACACTTCACAACCCTGGTCATGTGTCTGAAGGGAACACTCAGCCCTTCTCTACAGCCACAACTCACCTCACTACCCGTACAATACAACCCCAGTAAATTATGTAGTGGGAACACTCAGCCCTTTTGCACAGCCCCTTCCTCACTATCCCTACTGTACAACCCCTGTGATGTGAACACTCAGCCCTTTTCCAGAGCCCCTTCCTCACTACCCGTACACTGATCAACCCCGGTCATGTGTGTGAAGAGAACACTCAGCCCTTTTCCAGAGCCCCTTCCTCACTACCCGTACACTGATCAACCCCGGTCATGTGTGTGAAGAGAACACTCAGCCTTTCTCCACTGCCCCACCCTCACTACCCCTACACTTCACAACCCTGGTCATGTGTGTGAAGGGAACACTCAGCCCTTCTCCACAGCCCCTCCCTCACTACCCCTAGAACACAACCCCTGTGATGTGTGTGAAGGGAACACTCAGCCTTTCTCCACTGCCCCACCCTCACTACCCCTACACTTCACAACCCTGGTCATGTGTGTGAAGAGAACACTCAGCCCTTCTCCACAGCCCCTCCCTCACTACCCCTAGAACACAACCCCTGTAATGTGTGTGAAGGGAACACTCAGCCTTTCTCCACTGCCCCACCCTCACTACCCCTACACTTCACAACCCTGGTCATGTGTGTGAAGGGAACACTCAGCCTTTCTCCACTGCCCCACCCTCACTACCCCTACACTTCACAACCCTGGTCATGTGTCTGAAGGGAACACTCAGCCCTTCTCTACAGCCACAACTCACCTCACTACCCGTACAATACAACCCCAGTAAATTATGTAGTGGGAACACTCAGCCCTTTTGCACAGCCCCTTCCTCACTACCCCTACTGTACAACCCCTGTGATGTGAACACTCAGCCCTTCTCCACAGCCTCAGCTCACTACCCCTATAACACAACCCGGTCCTGTGTGTGATGGGAACTCCCAACCCTTCTCCACAGTCCATGCTGTTCCATGATGGTATGTAACACTCAGCACGTCTTCACAGCTGCAGCTATTTCATGCCACGTATGTGCCAGGAACACTCACCACTTCTCCACAACCCCTCTTTTTCATGACATGTATGTCACAGGAACACTAAGCCCTTCTCCACAGCCCCTGAGTTCCATTGAATGTCTGTGCCAGGAACACTTAACACTACTCCACAACCCCATCTATTTCATGATATGTATTTGACAGAAACACTCAGCCCTTCTTCACAGCCCCTGCTGTTTCGTGGTATGTATGTTACAGGAACACTCAGCCCTTCTCCACAGCCCCTGCCGTCCCGTTAAATGTATGTGCAAGGAACACTTACCACTTCACAACCCTATTTCATGACATGTATGTGACAGGAACACTCAGCCCTTCTCCACAGCCCCTGTCGTCCCGTTAAATGTATGTGCAAGGAACACTTACCACTTCTCCACAACCCTATTCCTGTTACTTGGAGATTTTAATATCCACAGTGAAGAGAAGGAGAATTCAGAGGTGGCGAGTTTCTTTGCCGACATGTCCACTCTAGGCCTAGGTAAGATCAATTCTGGGCCCACACACTCAGCTGGTCACACTCTGGACATCATATTCACGAACTCTTCCCTGATCGTTGCGGATCCCGCTTGCCCATTGATGTGGTCAGACCATTCTATGATTCCTTTTTGGATGAACAGCTGCCTTAGACACCAAAAGACTGAACGCCCCTTGAACAGTCTTCAACGGCGCTGGTATAAAGTCACGTACGATTCTTGTAGTAAAAAAAACGTCCCCCCGGTTTTTAATGATCATATGGACGTCATTATGAAACTTAGGGCTTTTAATGAGACCATGAGTGATGTGATAGACAGGTTGGCTCCCGCGACATACCAGCTTAGTAACTCTCGTAAAAAAAGTGAAGACTGGTACACTGCTGACTTACGCAGTGAAAAATCTAGTTGTAAACTACTGGAAAAATCCTGGCGTAAATCCCAGCTGGAAAGTGAAAAACTTAAATTTAAATTGGCCCTCACCGCCTACCATAAGAATTTAAAAAAGGCACGTAAAGATCACGTTATAACTAAACTTAATCAGGCAGGAAATTCATCAAAGGATCTCTATAAAATTTTGAACTCCTTCACCAATCCCACTGCATGTGCCCAGCAGTTTACCCCTCGCAGGGACTGTGTGATAATTTAGCGGTGTACTTCGACGATAAAATCAACTTAATTTATAATCAATTTCCTCAAAACACTGATCATGTGCTGCCTTCTAACCCTGGATCTGTACCTCAAGAAGGCTTAGGTGAAGGCCTGAATCACTTTAATCCTATTCAGGTCTCGCAGGTGGAAGCCATGTTAAAAATGGCCAAATCCGGATCTCCTCTGGATGTAATGCCCGCACACAAATATGCTCTCCTTGCCCCTCTCCTGGCCGCCCCTATTGCTGAGATCTTGAATACTTCTTTAAGTGAGAGTAGTTTGCCTCTTGATTGGAAGGCCGCTCAAGTGCTACCTATTAAAAAGAAAGATCAGATGCCGGCCGAAGTACTCTCCAATTACCGTCCCATCTCGCTCCTTCCGCTCTTGAGCAAGATGGCGGAGAGTCATGTTAATACCCAATTAATGAACTACCTCGATCGCAACGGCATCCTTGATCCCTCGCAGTCTGGGTTCAGATCCAACTACTCCACAGAAACAACTCTCATCGGGGTCACTGATTATATCAAATTGGCCTTGGATGACAATAAAGCAGTGCTGTTGGTCTTGTTGGATCTGACAGCAGCCTTTGACACGGTCTCTCATCAGAAACTGTTATTGCGACTGAGAGAGGCCGGTCTGCAGGGACAAGCTCTTGACTGGTTTGTAAGCTTCTTAAACCAACGCTCTCAGACCATCAACCTGGGCCCTTTTCGATCCCAAACCATGAAGTTCACTAAGGGGGAGCCACAGGGCTCCTGTACTCTGTTCAACATCTATGGCCCCCCTTGCTAAAGTCATCCGGGAGTACGGCTTTACGCCGTTCTCCTATGCGGACGATACGCAACTACTCCTGTCATTTGATAAAGACATGGAGTTAGTTGTTCAGCGTTTTGCTAAGGGCATGTTAGCCATATCAGAGTGGATGACGGAGCATTTCTTACAGCTAAATGCGACAAAAACAGAAATCTTGCTGTTTGGCACTGCACAAACCACCTGGTCCCCTGAGTGGTGGCCGACAGTGCTGGGCCCTGCTCCCTCTCCAACCTCTGTGGCAAAAAACCTAGGGGTCCGGCTAGATGCACAGCTATCTATGAAGGACCAAATCCTGGCCACTGTAGGGACCTGCTACCATACTCTGAGCCTTCTGCGTAGAGTGTTCCTATGGCTGCCCCTTTCTGTACGCAGAACCTTAATTCAGGCTTTGATCATTGGTCGCCTGGAGTATTGCAATGCTTTATTGGCAGCCGTGAACAAATCATTGCTTAGCAGATTGCAGATTGTCCAGAATGTGGCCGCACGCCTGGCCCTTAAGAAACCACCTCGCACTTCCCCTGGGCCATTGTTGAAACTCCTCCACTGGCTCCCTATTCGCCAGAGAATAAAATTTAAGCTTTGTTGTCTCGCCCATAAAGCACTTTATGGTGCGAGCCCAAGCTATCTCGCAGAAAAGTTCAAAGTTTACTGCCCGAATCGTCGTCTTAGATCGGAAGGCAAGGGGCTGCTTGTGGTCCCTCGCTTTAGGAAAGTCCGATCAGGAGGCACAACTGTTGCCTATCTGGCTCCAAAATACTGGAACACCTTGCCGGAGGACTTACGCAAATGCCCCGGTCTCATTCGCTTCAGGAAACTCCTGAAGACGGAATTTTTCAAAGTCTAAGTTGCGGTAGCTCATACCTGTCTGACTCTCGCTCTTCGGCAGCGCGGAGATACCCCTTCGGGGGTGATTCCTGTGCTTTATAAATTCGCTATATACATACATATATGCCAGGAACACTCACCACTTCTCCACAACCCCAATCTGTTTCATGGCATGCATGTGAAAGGAATACTCAGCCCTTCTTCACAGCCCCTGCTGTTTCGTGGTATGTACGTGACAGGAACACCCAGCCCTTCTCCACAGCCCCTGCTGTCCCATTAAATGTATGTGCAAGGAACACTTACCACTTCACAACCCCATCTATCTCATGGCATTTATGAAGCAGGCAAACTCAGCCCTTCTCCACAGCCTGTGCTGTTCAATGCAGAGGTAGGCGAGCCACTGAGAACTCAAGCCTGAAGCCTGGCTCTGACTCAGCTCAAGGTCCTGTTGGAACCTCGAGCCCACAATGAGTTGAGCTTTTATGTGACTTCTGCCCGCCAACCACCCGTTACCCAGGATGTGGTGTTAAAGCCAGAACTTCCAACACTGGAACTGTGGAACCAAGTTCGAGTCTCAGTGTCTGCTCAACATCCTGTGATTCGGGGGAAATCACTTAATCTCCCTGTGAGGAAATGGGGTGCATTATATGGTGTGGTTGTGCGACCTCACCATGTAACACGCTAACCAACCCCTTTAGGTCCAGTACGTTTCGTCTGTCAAATCATCCACTCAACCCTGGGCAGCTGTGGCACTGAGCAGTGAGGCTTGCACAGAGGAACTAGTGTAAAGCATTTAAAGAGCACCAAAACAACTGAAGAAGAAATCAACACAACACTCGAGAAATCCAACACCAATTTATAAAAGTAGACTGTATTTTTATAAGGATTTAGACACTAGAATGAAAAAAAAATCCACCAGAGAGTTACGGAGATATGGATTTTACAAGTAATGATAAATCAAAACATTTTCACTCAACCATGAACAAATCTTGGTAAATTCAATAAATTTGACACTTAGAAACGTTTTCAAGGAAAACTTGGGCAAGTGTCAATGTGGTAAGGTAGAAGTACTTGGGGTGACCAATTCCGACAGGGAGCATGCTAGAGGGAACAGCAAGATCCTCAGAAACAGTTTCTTCCCAGAAGAAGCAGTCCTTAAGTAGTTCCGGACACTTTATCAGTGTTGCAATGGATTCCTATGGAGTGGTCCTGATGCAAGGGATGAAGGATGCTGAAGATGCTCTAAACATGCTGTGGATGCGATGTGGCCGATGGGGGTCTTCCTGCAGGCACTCCTTAGTCCACAAAGAGGGTGTGGGATTCCTGGTTGCATGATCGACGTTCCACGAGGTCCTCTCCAGTCTGGCTGAAGTCCAGTTGCCACTGGACTACCAGTAGCACTGTGTCGTGGTCACAGGCCAATCTTTCCTGGGTTGATAACTTGCCTTCCGAGGGCCCCAGCAACTCTCCGACAGCACTCTGTCAGTCGGATCTTGGTCCTCGGTGCTGCACGGCAGCGTGGTATCGGCTTGAAGACTTTGGGCTACCAACTCACCCTAGCAGGCTTCTTTAGCTGTTGTGTCCCAGTGCTGCAAACAGGAGGCCAGTTGGCTAGCCCTTGGAGTCTCTTAGCTTGACTGGGTTCTGGAGACAGCTTCTCCTTGAGCAGGACACAGTAGGCGCAGTCCCTCATTTTGCTAGCCACCAGGTGCAGCAGGTTCAGTCTTCAACGGTGCAGTCTCTCCTGCTGGTCCCTCGGTGGAGCAGGGCAGTCCTTCTTCGGTCTTCTTCCAGGTCAGTTGAGATCTGAGGTCTGGGTGCCAGGAGTGACCCTTTTATGCTCATAAAACGCCCTGTGAGCAGGATGCGGTTGGTAGTCAATTGGCTATCTTGTTCCCTCCCACCTAGTGACCATTTCCTGTGGAATGTGGCATCTGACTATCCAAGGATGCACCATTCTGCCCACTCCCAAGATGGCGAGACCCCTCTCTTGGTGTTCAGATCTCCCTGGCCAACGCCTGGGGTGTGGCTACCTCAGGGTTACATGCCCCTGGGAAAACAGGTTTGGCAACCGGTTTCCCCTCTCTGCTCCCTGTGCCAGCCTGTCCACCTAAACAATGGGGCAGCCATCTTCCCTAGTGTGACACATCTAACCTTCAGAGGCGGCTTCTCCTTTGAAGTCTGGCTTTTGGGCTAACATCCAAGTGGCTTCCTTCAGGAGGGAGGTAACTCCTTCTTGGCCTGCAATCCCTCATTGTTCTCTTTCCTGAGAGTCGCTGACAAGTCTCTACAGGAGAGCAGAAAGCTGTCTTGTGGAACAGGATCCATGAGTGCCCAGGAAGGCACAGGAGTTTAAAAGGCAAAAAGGTGGCAGCTTCGTGAAAGCTGCACACTGCAACAAGTTACATTAATTGTGACTTGAGATACAAGTTGGGCTTAATGTAATGGAGTTGTTTGATACCTGTGGGTGCCCACTTTGGACGCACCGTTCCAGAGTTGGCACAGCTGAGGGGTCAATGTGTAATACTGTAGTCGCCAATTGGGCAACCATGTCTTTCCATAGTAAAAAAGGAGGTTTCTCATGTTTACTTTCAAGACATGTAAAATACATGTCCTGCCCGTGTCATATGTTGCACCCTGCCTTAGGGCTCGGTAGGGGTGACTTACACACATGTATAGTGGAAGTGGTGGCTGTGCCATTGCTTTTAATGGCAAAGTAGGGATAGCTTTGCACACCTGCTCTGCCAGTCTGCAGTGGCAGACTGGGGGACGCATTTTACTTGGAGGACCTCCAGGGTGGCCAACAAGTGCTGCAAGCCCTGGGGTACCCCTCTAACTTACATGCTCTGGGTACCAGTGTACCATATACTAGGGACTTACCGATAAGGTAGCCATTTCCAATTGGGTACAGTCAATTCGACATACACTTTAGGGTCAGGGCACTGGCACTGAGGTTTGATTAGCAGGCCCCAGTGCACTCTTAGAGTCGAAAAACCAGCAGCATCAGTCGAAAAACATAGGGGTGACCATAAAAAAAGAGGCATTTCCTTACACACCCCATGCCTATAAAAATGAATGTGACCTTGTGTAGTGTAACTGCTGCTCATGTAAAGCTCTCCAATACCTTCGGGGTCGCCCATATAAAAACTGCAGAAAATTGCACAAAGAGGTAAAAATAAAGCTGTTAACATTAAAAGAGAAAGACAAAAGGATACAAATTTAGTGGCTGATTTGTATAAAGTGAAACCAGGAAAACTGGATAAATCACAGCTTCCCCGCTTAAATTGTTTGATCTGTGGAAAATATTTTATTTCACTTAACTCCTTTTTCTGAATTATTGCATATGAATGCACTTTCAGATATGTGAGCTCAGAATACCAGTTGATTAAACACCTACCTATTTAGTTTAATAGACTATATTGGTGCTCTATAATAATCTAGGCCATGACACTGTCTTGTCTCTTAGTTGATGAATGGTTCATGATTAAAATTCATCACTTTTCATAAGTACTTCTCAGTGCGGTGCTAGAATGTGACGTACTAATGTCAATCTGGGCTCGGCTCGTGCGTGGGCTCTATGGGTCAAGTTAGACCCTTGACTCGGCTCTGGCTCAGCTCTCCTGTTCATTTGTTGGCCCACCCACCTCGAGCTCCATGACATGTATGTGACAGGAACACTCAGACCTTCTCCACAGCTCCTAGTGTTCAGTGGCATGTATGTGACAGGAACACTCAGCCCTTCTCCACAGGCATTAGTGTTCTGTGACATGTATGTGACAGGACCACTCAGCCCTTCTCCGCAGCCATTAGTGTTCAGTGGCATGTATGTGACAGGAACACTCAGCCCTTCTCCACAACCCCATCTATTTCGTGGCACGTATGTGACAGGAACACTCAGCCCTTCTCCACAGCCCCTAGTGTTCTGTGACATGTACGTGACAGGAACACTCAGCCCTTCTCCACAACCATTAGTGTTCAGTGGCATGTATGTGACAGGAACACTCAGCCCTTCTCCACAGCCCCTAGTGTTCTGTTACATGTATGTGACAGGAACACTCAGCCCTTCTCCACAGCCACTAGTGTTCAGTGGCATGTATGTGATAGGAACACTCAGCCCTTATCCACAGCCCCTGCTGTTCTGTGACATGTATGTAACAGGAACACTCAGCCCTTCTCCACAGCCATTAGTGTTCAGTGGCATGTATGTGACAGGAACACTCAGCCCTTCTCCACAGCCATTAGTGTTCCATGGCATGTATGTGACAGGAACGCTCAGCCCTTCTCCACAACCCCATCTATTTCATGGCACGTATGTGACAGGAACACTCAGCCCTTCTCCACAGCCCCTAGTGTTCTGTGACATGTATGTGACAGGAACACTCAGCCCTTCTCCACAGCCCCCAGTGCTCTGTGACATGTATGTGACAGGAACACTCAGCCCTTCTCCACAACCCCAACTATTTCATGGCACGTATGTGACAGGAACACTCAGCCCTTCTCCACAGCCCCTAGTGTTCTGTGACATGTATGTGACAGGAACACTCAGCCCTTCGCCACAGCCATTAGTGTTCAGTGGCATGTATGTGATAGGAACACTCAGCCCTTATCCACAGCCCCTGCTGTTCTGTGACATGTATGTAACAGGAACACTCATCCCTTCTCCACAGCCATTAGTGTTCCATGGCATGTATGTAACAGGAACACTCAGCCCTTCTCCACTGCCATTAGTGTTCCATGGCATGTATGTGACAGGAACACTCAGCCCTTCTCCACAGCCCCTACTGTTCTGTGACATGTATGTGACAGGAACACTCAGCCCTTCTCCACAGCCCCTACTGTTCTGTGACATGTATGTGACAGGAACACTCAGCCCTTCTCCACAGCCATTAGTGTTCCATGGCATGCATGTAACAGGAACACTCAGCCATTCTCTACAGCCATTAGTGTTCCATGGCATGTATGTGACAGGAACACTCGGCCCTTTTCCACAGCCCCTACTGTTCTGTGACATGTATGTGACAGGAACACTCAGCCCTTCTCCACAGCCCCTACTGTTCTGTGACATGTATGTGACAGGAACACTCAGCCCTTCTCCACAGTCCCTACTGTTCTGTGACATGTATGTGACAGGAACACTCAGCCCTTCTCCACAGCCCCTACTGTTCTGTGACATGCATGTGACAGGAACACTCAGCCCTTCTCCACAGGCATTAGTGTTCTGTGACATGTATGTGACAGGACCACTCAGCCCTTCTCCGCAGCCATTAGTGTTCAGTGGCATGTATGTGACAGGAACACTCAGCCCTTCTCCACAGCCATTCGTGTTCCATGGCATGTATGTGACAGGAACACTCAGCCCTTCTCCACAACCCCATCTATTTCGTGGCACGTATGTGACAGGAACACTCAGCCCTCTCCACAGCCCCTAGTGTTCTGTGACATGTACGTGACAGGAACACTCAGCCCTTCTCCACAACCATTAGTGTTCAGTGGCATGTATGTGACAGGAACACTCAGCCCTTCTCCACAGCCCCTAGTGTTCTGTGACATGTATGTGACAGGAACACTCAGCCCTTCTCCACAGCCATTAGTGTTCAGTGGCATGTATGTGATAGGAACACTCAGCCCTTATCCACAGCCCCTGCTGTTCTGTGACATGTATGTAACAGGAACACTCAGCCCTTCTCCACAGCCATTAGTGTTCAGTGGCATGTATGTGACAGGAACACTCAGCCCTTCTCCACAGCCATTAGTGTTCCATGGCATGTATGTGACAGGAACGCTCAGCCCTTCTCCACAACCCCATCTATTTCATGGCACGTATGTGACAGGAACACTCAGCCCTTCTCCACAGCCCCTAGTGTTCTGTGACATGTATGTGACAGGAACACTCAGCCCTTCTCCACAGCCCCCAGTGCTCTGTGACATGTATGTGACAGGAACACTCAGCCCTTCTCCACAACCCCATCTATTTCATGGCACGTATGTGACAGGAACACTCAGCCCTTCTCCACAGCCCCTAGTGTTCTGTGACATGTATGTGACAGGAACACTCAGCCCTTCGCCACAGCCATTAGTGTTCAGTGGCATGTATGTGATAGGAACACTCAGCCCTTATCTACAGCCCCTGCTGTTCTGTGACATGTATGTAACAGGAACACTCATCCCTTCTCCACAGCCATTAGTGTTCCATGGCATGTATGTAACAGGAACACTCAGCCCTTCTCCACTGCCATTAGTGTTCCATGGCATGTATGTGACAGGAACACTCAGCCCTTCTCCACAGCCCCTACTGTTCTGTGACATGTATGTGACAGGAACACTCAGCCCTTCTCCACAGCCCCTACTGTTCTGTGACATGTATGTGACAGGAACACTCAGCCCTTCTCCACAGCCATTAGTGTTCCATGGCATGCATGTAACAGGAACACTCAGCCATTCTCTACAGCCATTAGTGTTCCATGGCATGTATGTGACAGGAACACTCGGCCCTTTTCCACAGCCCCTACTGTTCTGTGACATGTATGTGACAGGAACACTCAGCCCTTCTCCACAGCCCCTACTGTTCTGTGACATGTATGTGACAGGAACACTCAGCCCTTCTCCACAGCCCCTACTGTTCTGTGACATGTATGTGACAGGAACACTCAGCCCTTCTCCACAGTCCCTACTGTTCTGTGACATGTATGTGACAGGAACACTCAGCCCTTCTCCACAGCTCCTAGTGTTCAGTGGCATGTATGTGACAGGAACACTCAGCCCTTCTCCACAGGCATTAGTGTTCTGTGACATGTATGTGACAGGACCACTCAGCCCTTCTCCGCAGCCATTAGTGTTCAGTGGCATGTATGTGACAGGAACACTCAGCCCTTCTCCACAGCCATTCGTGTTCCATGGCATGTATGTGACAGGAACACTCAGCCCTTCTCCACAACCCCATCTATTTCGTGGCACGTATGTGACAGGAACACTCAGCCCTTCTCCACAGCCCCTAGTGTTCTGTGACATGTACGTGACAGGAACACTCAGCCCTTCTCCACAACCATTAGTGTTCAGTGGCATGTATGTGACAGGAACACTCAGCCCTTCTCCACAGCCCCTAGTGTTCTGTGACATGAATGTGACAGGAACACTCAGCCCTTCTCCACAGCCATTAGTGTTCAGTGGCATGTATGTGATAGGAACACTCAGCCCTTATCCACAGCCCCTGCTGTTCTGTGACATGTATGTAACAGGAACACTCAGCCCTTCTCCACAGCCATTAGTGTTCAGTGGCATGTATGTGACAGGAACACTCAGCCCTTCTCCACAGCCATTAGTGTTCCATGGCATGTATGTGACAGGAACGCTCAGCCCTTCTCCACAACCCCATCTATTTCATGGCACGTATGTGACAGGAACACTCAGCCCTTCTCCACAGCCCCTAGTGTTCTGTGACATGTATGTGACAGGAACACTCAGCCCTTCTCCACAGCCCCCAGTGCTCTGTGACATGTATGTGACAGGAACACTCAGCCCTTCTCCACAACCCCATCTATTTCATGGCACGTATGTGACAGGAACACTCAGCCCTTCTCCACAGCCCCTAGTGTTCTGTGACATGTATGTGACAGGAACACTCAGCCCTTCGCCACAGCCATTAGTGTTCAGTGGCATGTATGTGATAGGAACACTCAGCCCTTATCCACAGCCCCTGCTGTTCTGTGACATGTATGTAACAGGAACACTCATCCCTTCTCCACAGCCATTAGTGTTCCATGGCATGTATGTAACAGGAACACTCAGCCCTTCTCCACTGCCATTAGTGTTCCATGGCATGTATGTGACAGGAACACTCAGCCCTTCTCCACAGCCCCTACTGTTCTGTGACATGTATGTGACAGGAACACTCAGCCCTTCTCCACAGCCCCTACTGTTCTGTGACATGTATGTGACAGGAACACTCAGCCCTTCTCCACAGCCATTAGTGTTCCATGGCATGCATGTAACAGGAACACTCAGCCATTCTCTACAGCCATTAGTGTTCCATGGCATGTATGTGACAGGAACACTCGGCCCTTTTCCACATCCCCTACTGTTCTGTGACATGTATGTGACAGGAACACTCAGCCCTTCTCCACAGCCCCTACTGTTCTGTGACATGTATGTGACAGGAACACTCAGCCCTTCTCCACAGCCATTAGTGTTCCATGGCATGCATGTAACAGGAACACTCAGCCATTCTCTACAGCCATTAGTGTTCCATGGCATGTATGTGACAGGAACACTCGGCCCTTTTCCACATCCCCTACTGTTCTGTGACATGTATGTGACAGGAACACTCAGCCCTTCTCCACAGCCCCTACTGTTCTGTGACATGTATGTGACAGGAACACTCAGCCCTTCTCCACAGTCCCTACTGTTCTGTGACATGTATGTGACAGGAACACTCAGCCCTTCTCCACAGCCCCTACTGTTCTGTGACATGCATGTGACAGGAACACTCAGCCCTTCTCCACAGCTCCTGCTGTTCTGTGACATGTATGTAACAGGAACACTCAGCCCTTCTCCACAGCCATTAGTGTTCCATGGCATGCATGTAACAGGAACACTCAGCCATTCTCCACAGCCATTGTTGTTCCATGGCATGTATGCCGCAGGAACACTCAGCCCTTTTCCACAGCCCCTACTGTTCTGTGACATGTATGTGACAGGAACACTCAGCCCTTCTCCACAGCCCCTACTGTTCTGTGACATGTATGTGACAGGAACACTCAGCCCTTCTCCACAGCGCCTACTGTTCTGTGACATGTATGTGACAGGAACACGCAGCCCTTCTCCACAGCCCCTACTGTTCTGTGACATGTATGTGACAGGAACACTCAGCCCTTCTCCACAGCCTTTGCCTCAAAGTAGTGAAAATATGACAGGCACACTCAGCCCTCCACCACTGCTACTCTATCCCGGCCGTCGTGTAGTGGGCCGATGACATGAACAGGCAGGCTTTCTCCACAGAAAGCAGCATGAACCCTCCGCGCAGTAGACAAGCCGCCCTTCCGGAACGCATCAGCACTTCGTAGAGTCTCTTGCAGGGACGTACTGCTCCCTCAGTGAGACAACCTGGATTTGGGGAACTTGGGGAGAGGATGTGGTCTGACGACTAGACTGCCGACTTTGGAGCTGGGAAACCAAGGTTCGACCCTCGGGGTCGGGTCTACATCCTGTGATTCTGGGCAAATCACTTAATCTCCCCGTGCCTACCAAAACAAGCATTGGCATAGCCAATAGGTCTCGCCTTTGGGACCTTATAAGTGTTTAGCCATGCAACAGTTGATGTTGTTGCACCAAGGATATTGTGCTGCATAACTAAATACTTATAAGGTCCCAAAAGCGAGACCTATTGGCTATGCCAATGCTTGTTTTCATTACTGCGGGCAGTCCTGCCTGAAGCACGGAGGTGATCACAGCTAGTAATCTTACATATAGTGGCCACTAATGCAATCACATCTGATGTGGTTACTAATACATCTCTAATTATATTAGTAGCTTGGGAGGATTGTCATTGAGCACAAGTAGCTCTTATCACAGAAAAGGTTGGAAACCCCTGACCTAGATATTGCAGCAGGTGGCTTTGTGCTTGGATCCCAGAAATAGCCAGATGGCTGCCTGTGAATATGGTGGACAACCAAGATGTAGTGGCAAAAGGCTGTTCCTACACATTAGATATTTTTACACCTTGTACAGTCCCTGTTCCTCAAATATGGTTTCAGTGGGTCCTTTCTCTGAACACCGTATATGCATGCAGTGTTCTGTTCTCCCACGCTAGCTATGGTAGCTACCACTCTGCCTCTGTCCCCAGGTGGCTAAACAGAGCTTTGCCCAGCAGCCCAGCTATGACTCCCCGGGACACTTTGCCTACACATGATATACATCTGTGCATAGATCCACCACTGCTCCTTGGGCATGGCTGTATAATGCTGCCTGCACCGATATGGCCATGATTCAGGTCTGGCTTTGCAGGCTTGGCTTCTGCACCCCCTGTATGGCTGTGTCGACACCACAGAGATGCCCACATAAATATTGCTGTTGATGAGCACTTAAGCACCTGGCTTTCCCTGCACCCTAGATGTGGCCCACCAGAGCACGTCTGCTTGGTTGAGCATAGAGAGGGCATCCTACACATGAGTGTAAACTGCTGTGTAACAGCACTCCAGAAATATTTGCACCATGATCTGCCCTGGTATTCCAGATATGGCTGCGCAAGCCTCTACCTATACAGCTACTATGATACCACATAAGGCAGTGATACTCCTGACCTTTACATGCGGCTTCCGGTCAACGGTGGCAGTGGGCTGCTGTTTACTTGACTCGGCAACAACATTAACAAAAATGCTAAATGGTAAGGATTTATTTAATGGTTAATTGAAGTTAAAGAAAGGCAGTAACTAGGGTGTCCTGCACCGCTAAACTTTAAAAACACCTTCAGTTTTTAAAGACGTCTTGCAGCAAAAGTGTTATAAAGTCTTTTCAAAATTCAAAAAGTGTTCTTCATTAACATGCAGAACCATTTCACCTTAGTAAATCAGATTATATCAAGGCGTTGAGAAGTATTTTTTTAAAGTGATAATTTTCAAACATGAATTTAAAAATATTCAGTTATCCCCCGCCCCACCCTAACAACAATGTCAATAGTGAAATAAGAAGCAGGTCAGTTGCTATGTTAACTGGGTTTCTATCATACATGAACATTATAGTTTATTAAATCGAACACAGAACGTTTGTGTAACACATCCTGAAGTCATGTTTGTGTTAATGAAGAAAAAAGAAGGTAAAATGAAATAAAACAATTGCCTAGGATCACACAATTTGGTTAAGTGAAGAAGCTGTGATTAATCATAAGCTTTTAGTTTAACAGTGTGCAATTCAGACTGTAGTATATGCTTCACTTCCCCTACACCCACCATGCCACAATCCCCACCCTTGTCCCCTCTCCCCGACCACCACCCTAATGGCATCAAAGTGGCCCTTGGTCACATCTCGGACCAAACGTTGTGACCATAGGGAAAATAATTGTGAGTACCCATGACATAGGGCCTTCTCCTTAATCACAAACATGGCAGCCTCAGGTTCGGCCCCTGCATTATGGATACAACTGCACGTGTCCCCCCGAACCACAGCCGCAACAGCACTCCACACGGCATGTCACTGGATGCAACATATGGCCGATCTGCGCACCGGAAATAGCCCCACAAATGTTCTGGCATTGATCAGTGACTGGAGTTATGCGAGCAGAGAGTAGTTGATCTGTGATGCTGAAAGCATACATGCCAATAGACCCGATCCAGGCGGGAGACTCCCGCTTTTTTAAGCGCAAAAAAAAAACGTGTTTATTCTAGCTGTCTCCCGCCTGAAATGGCTTATATTGTTTTAAGATTATTGTATACACTTGTCTTAATGGAATTCCAAAGAGGTCCTTTTATGGTGTATCTTGACCGAAAGAAAAGCACATTGATTGATTAACTTCTGCTTCAGTAGAAGTAAGTGGGGAAAGTACACCCCCCCCCCGATTTTTTGTTAAATCTCCCATTTTGAAATAGTTGGCATGTATGTGCAAGCAAGGGGTATATCAGTGAGTGAAGACCGATCCGTGAGTGAGGTAGGGTGCAGTGAGTAGTGACTCTCAGGCAAACAGCAAAATACCCCCGATATAATACAAATCTTCACTGTCCTGGTAAAGGCCAATAAGCAATTAACAGCGCCAACATCTCCCTGTAATGGATACAGATGTCACCAAGGTTTCTTCAAAAGGCTAACAGTGTGGGGGGCGGAGTGCGTTGTTGACTACATTATGTGATTTAGTTGATGAGCCGTCTCGGTCTCAGCCTCCCTGAAGTCCTGCCTTTAAAGTTGGGGTTTCCCTATTGAGGTGCGCAGGCCCAAAGATAAGATCTGCCAGAGGCGGGAGCCCGGGGCTGCGCGCGGGCTGAGGAGGGAAGGCGCGGAGGAGGGAAAAGTGTTTGTCAGAGAGGGAAGTGAAAAGGGCGGGGGAGCGGGCAGAAAACGAAGCGCGGAGAAAAGAGAGTAGCAGTAAAACATGAAAAGGAAATAATAGACGTAAGGAAAAATAAAATGATAAGATAGAAAGAGGTGTAGAGAAAATGAACAGTGTAAATGCCAAAGAGAGAAGGTGACAGAGAACAGGCGTAATAAACAAGATAAAAGGAGAGATGCGGCAGAGGGCAAATGAAGAGGGCATGAATGAAAGAACCGGAGAGAACAGAAATACACAGCGATATAAAGAATGAATACGAGTTTAATAATCATGGTGCAGTTAATTAAAACCATACACGATTAAAGTAGTATAATGCCCAGAGAAAAACTAGCCCGCGAGTGGTGTGTGTGTGTGTGCGCGCGCGCTATAAGGGAACAAGCGCGGCCGTGAAAGCGACGCGGCCGTGAAATTGAAAGGCCACGCTAATTTAAAAAAAAAAAACATATGGCCCCTGCGCCTGTTTCCCTTGCGGAAGCGAGCAGGGGCACCATCTGTTTGAAAGTTAATTACAAACAGATGTCGCCAAAGCTCGCTCCCGCAAGGGAATCGCCAAACGTGCACGCGTTGCCATTGAAAGCAATGCAAAGCGTGCACGTTTTTGGGCGAAAAAGCGAATCGATTCCTAAAGGTCTCCTCCTATGCAGCGCATGCGCGCTGTGTAGGCGAGACCTAAAAATGAATGTGTCCTTCTGTAACGTAACTGGTGCTCATGTAAAGCGCTCCAATACCTTCGGGTCGAGTTCGCGCTATATAAATCTGCAAAAAAAAAGATCAGCAAGTGGCCCTGTAAATGGCGGCGCCTGAAGGACAGGCCTTAACCAGCCTCTAGATGGCGCTCTCCTTCTGCACAGAAGAGGCTCTCTGTTCGGCGCTCTTCTGATTGGATGGTTTGTGAAGGACTTACTACAAACACCTGCTCTTCTTCATCAGGCAGCCAGGGCCCTTCATCTGGAGTTAGGTGCCTTGGGATATACCTCCCTAAATTACGTGAAGATAAACATAGAGGTGGGAGAGCCAATAATTAAAAGGGATAGGCCAGCCGGAGCCCAGCCAAGATTCTGACTCAGATCTTAGCGCCCGTGCAGGAGCTGAGCCCTGAAAATATGTGTTATGTAAATCATACAACAAACATCACATATAATATGATAAAGTCTCTTCAAAATTTATAAAAGTGTAGTTTTTAACATGAGGAATAGTTGACATTAATAGGCGCGTTATAGCACTGCAATGAGAAGTAATTATTAAAAGTGAGAGTTTTGTATAACTAGCATTCTGAACTCATATTTGAAAGTGAATGCATACGTGATAATGAAGAAAAAAGGGTTTTGGTAGAATAAAATATTTGCCTAAGATCACACAATTTAAGCGTGAAGCCACGATTTATCCACGTTTTCCTGCTTCATTTTGTACAAATCAGTCAGTAAACGGGTTCTATTTGCCTTCCCTTATGTTAAGGCTTCGTTTTTACTTCTAAGTGCATTTTTTTTAAATATAGCACAAACTTGACCCAAACGTATTGGAGTGATTTACAGGAGCAGCAGTTACATTACACAAGGTCACGTGCATTGGAGGTTAGAATGGGGGTTTTTGTGTTTAGTCAGGAAAATGGCGCTCTGGCAATTGCGTGTGCTATTAATGAACCTTTGGTAGTGCGGTGCTGCCAGATCAGGGGAATAACCCGATAACCCCTGGGGAATCTGTGGATCACGAGATCCACAATTTATAACATAAGCATAGTCCTGGGCACACGCGGTGAGGGTATTGGTAATGTGATATGCAGTATAAATGCGTTATTCAAAAGCGACGGTCGACATCAGTATTTATCCAAATAGATGTTTTTTATTTCAACAACAACTGTGTTGAATATAGTACATCAGCCTAGTAAACCAGCCGACACGTGTTTCGTCACCGGGAACAATCCCGTGACTCATCAGGGCTGGGAAGGATACAAAAAATGAAATAAGTAATAAGTATAGAAATGATAAACAAAAAGGGGGCCTAGTCTGTGACAGACATGTAATTCGAATGGAGAGGGATCACCCGAAGTGACTGTTGGGAACATAAACAGCTAAATGAGACCAATTGGTGTTAAGTGACACTCGTGTAGGTGCCGCTGCCCATGAAACAAGGTTCTGGGCGAAAACGCGGGAAAACATCTCAGCATATTGTGACTGGTGTGATAGTGCCGCTCTCATGTGTAACAGACAACATGAGGAAAAGCGCGGGAAAAACTGTAATATAGTGTAAGTGATCAGTGCTAGAATAAGCAATGAAATAAATTGAGCAAAAAGTGAAGAAAGGAAATGTAAGGAATAAGAAGGCCTTGAAAGAAAGAGAAAAGGGGGGAAGAGGCGGGTAAAGTAATAAATCTGCACTATGGAACTACTCGAAGAGTACTGAAGAGAGGAGGGAGGGGACACAAGTGAAAAGTTAGGAAAAGGTGCAGAGGTCATGACGTGGGAAACGAGGGAATAGAGGACAATGAAAAGCGGGTAAACTAAGAACCCGAAAAAGGAGCTACTAAATAAGTTCTAACGATAGGCGGGGAGAGAACGCAAAGCGAGATAGGAAGGAGTGGGTAGTGGTACAGGTGACGAGGGAAAGGAAAAGAAAGTAATAGCTTACTTAAGGACCGGAAGAGTGTACGACGGCCCGTAGGGGTTGAGTCGAAATCAAGATTGTAAAAAAGGAAGCACGAAATGGGGGGAGCGTGGCGATGGCATCAAGGATGCAGCGGGGAGGGAAACTGCTGGGGAAAGAGGTAGGAATGAGCGTGACACAACTGGTACATAGAAATGGCTCAGTGGCTAAAGCAAGGGTAGGATAGGAGAGTCTTACCGCGTTGAGGTCTCCCTGGGCAGATGCCCGTGTTGCGCAGGGGCGGATACGCCTCGGCAGAAATGAGATGCAAGATTAGAGGGTAACGTAGGAGGCTGTCCAGTGTCCGGCTCGGTAGGAAATGCACTTAGTCGGGTAGGCGGGGTGCGAGGGTCAGGCTAGAGAAAAGGACGGGGAGGGGAGGTTACGAGGAACAAGTGTCTAAGGGAGGGAAAGGTAAATGAAGGAAAGGAAAGAGAAACTTACCCCGGGTGCGGGAATTGGAGAGGATTCAGGAGGTATGTAAGGTAGGGTATTGGAACCGCCTGTTGGTCACGTGCATTGTTTATAGGCATGTGGAGATTTAGAGACAGATTCATCATAGTGTTGCGTCACTCTTGGCAAGGGGGCGCACGGGCGACGCAATACTAAAGTCACATTTATCAAGCCACGCAAGGGTGGCGCACGGGCGACGCAATACTAAAGTCACATTTATCAAGCCACGCAAGGGGGCGCAAGGGCGAGGCAGCACTAAAGTCACATTTATCAAGCCACGCAAGGGGGCGCAAGGGCAACGCAATACTAAAGTCACATTTATCAAGCCATGCAAGGTGGCGCACGGGCGACGCAATACTAAAGTCACATTTATCAAGCCACGCAAGGTGGCGCAAGGGCGACGCAATACTAAAGTCACATTTATCAAGCCACGCAAGGGGCGCAAGGGCGACGCAATACTAAAGTCACATTTATCAAGCCATGCAAGGTGGCGCACAGGCGACGCAATACTAAAGTCACATTTATCAAGCCACGCAAGGTGGCGCAAGGGCGACGCAATACTAAAGTCACATTTATCAAGCCACGCAAGGGGGCGCACGGGCGACGCAATACTAAAGTCACATTTATCAAGCCACGCAAGGGGGCGCAAGGGCGATGCAGCACTAAAGTCACATTTATCAAGCCACGCAAGGTGGCGCAAGGGCGACGCAATACTAAAGTCACATTTATCAAGCCACGCAAGGGGCGCAAGGGCGACGCAATACTAAAGTCACATTTATCAAGCCACGCAAGGGGGCACAAGGGCGACGCAGCACTAAAGTCACATTTATCAAGCCACGCAAGGTGGCGCAAGGGCGACGCAATACTAAAGTCACATTTATCAAGCCACGCAAGGGGGCGCAAGGGCGACGCAGCACTAAAGTCACATTTATCAAGCCACGCAAGGGGGCGCAAGGGCGACGCAGCACTAAAGTCACATTTATCAAGCCACGCAAGGAGGCGCAAGGGTGACGCAGCACTAAAGACACATTTATCAAGCCACGCAAGGGGCGCAAGGGTGACGCAGCACTAAAGTCACATTTATCCAAGCCACGCAAGGTGGCGCAAGAGCGACGCAATACTAAAGTCACATTTATCAAGCCACGCAAGGGGGCGCAAGGGTGACGCAGCACTAAAGTCACATTTATCAAGCCACGCAAGGGCGACGCAATACTAAAGTCACATTTATCAAGCCACGCAAGGTGGCACAAGGGCGACGCAATACTAAAGTCACATTTATCAAGCCACGCAAGGTGGCGCAAGGGCGACGCAATACTAAAGTCACATTTATCAAGCCGCGCAAGGGCGACGCAATACTAAAGTCACATTTATCAAGCCACGCAAGGGGGCGCACGGGCGACGCAATACTAAAGTCACATTTATCAAGCCACGCAAGGGGGCGCAAGAACGACGCAATACTAAAGTCACATTTATCAAGCCACGCAAGGGGGCGCAAGGGCGACGCAGCACTAAAGTCACATTTATCAAGCCACGCAAGGGGGCGCAAGGGTGACGCAGCACTAAAGACACATTTATCAAGCCACGCAAGGGGGCGCAAGGGTGACGCAGCACTAAAGTCACATTTATCAAGCCACGCAAGGTGGCGCAAGGGCGACGCAATACTAAAGTCACATTTATCCAAGCCACGCAAGGGGCGCAAGGTGACCGCAGCACTAAAGTCACATTTATCAAGCCACGCAAGGGCGACGCAATACTAAAGTCACATTTATCAAGCCACGCAAGGTGGCACAAGGGCGACGCAATACTAAAGTCACATTTATCAAGCCACGCAAGGTGGCGCAAGGGCGACGCAATACTAAAGTCACATTTATCAAGCCACGCAAGGGGGCGCAAGGGCGACGCAATACTAAAGTCACATTTATCAAGCCACGCAAGGGGGCGCACGGGCGACGCAATACTAAAGTCACATTTATCAAGCCACGCAAGGGGGCGCAAGGACGACGCAATACTAAAGTCACATTTATCAAGCCACGCAAGGGGGCGCAAGGGCGACGCAGCACTAAAGTCACATTTATCAAGCCACGCAAGGTGGCGCAAGGGCGACGCAATACTAAAGTCACATTTATCAAGCCACGCAAGGGGGCGCAAGGGCGACGCAATACTAAAGTCACATTTATCAAGCCACGCAAGGTGGCGCAAGGGCGACGCAATACTAAAGTCACATTTATCAAGCCACGCAAGGGGGCGCACGGGCGACGCAGCACTAAAGTCACATTTATCAAGCCACGCAAGGCCACCCTGTGTAGCCCTGCTCAGCTTGAGATATCTGGAGTCACGCAAGGCAGTGCAGATCGCTACCATGCATTATTCTGCCCCAGGGAGGCGTTCCATGGGTGGAGAGTGGATTTTGGCGCATTCCCAGATTTGCCATTAGTGGTAGACCTGGGAATGTGTCAAAATCCAAAGCAAGGAGAAGTATATTTATTTCTCCTCGTTTTGGCCTCTTTCTACATGTGGCACCTTCTGCAGCACACACAGAAAGAGGAAAATGCCTCTGAGTATTGTTTTTGTGCAGGGAGATTTCCCTTCCTGCACAAAAACAATCCTGCCTGCAACGCAAGCACCCTTGCACCTTGATGCAAGGGTGCCAGCATTGGCGCTAGGAAACCAAAAGTGCAGCAGAGCAAGGAAAGGACAGCAGTGCCCCATATAATGCCAAATAAGGTGCATTCCTGCCCTGTCCCTTTCACACAGCAAGGTGGCTTGCTGCGTTGCATGAAAGCTTGATGAATATCGCCCAAAGTGTTTTGCTCCGAATCACAGGATGTTGATCCGATGCCGAGACTCGAACCTGGTTCCGCAGTACCACAGACTGCAGCTCTGACCATAACACCACATCCTTAGCAGAGGGAGGAAGGCAGGCAGAAGGCACATGAAGGCTCGGCTTGTTATCACCTTGAGGTGCCAAGTGAACCTTGAGCAGAGCCGGGCATCAGGCTCGAGCTATCAGTGGCTTGCCCACTGTAGGAAGCTGGCTCTGTATATACTATACCAAAGTGAGGTTTAGTGTGCACAGAGTCCAGTGGATCCCCAAAGGTAGGCAGAGGTAAAGTTAGATAGCACCTCACTCTATATTTATGGTAGTGTGGTCGAGCAGTAAGGTTTTATCAGAGGACAGTGTTAAGCATTTGTTGTACACACTCAGTCAGCAAATGAATTCACACACTCAAAGACTGAACTTCAGACCAATTGTTTTTGTATAAAATCATTCTTTTAGTTATTTCATTTTCTAGAACCAAGCAAGTCTGGCACAGGTAAGCAATAAATACTTTTAAAAAGTAATGCAATTGTAACACAGTTTGGATTGCAATTGTAAATGTACTTTGATTTGATTACAGTAGTGTTACTGATAATGCAATGCTTTTTAGAATACAGTACATATACTTTGTATAGGATTTTTTGTAAAAATGACCAGATTACTTTTCTTACACAGTGCAGTATACCTGGATACTACACTGGGACATTTCCTGTAAACAGGTGAGTAAAAGCGTTTTTGTTATTTAGTACAATTTTAAAAGAATTTCTTAGGTTTTCCAACTCCACACTTAGAAACTTTTCATAGAAAAACAGTCAATGTTATCCTATGGAGGAAAATAGTGTTATCGGTTAGCAGGTAAGTACTTTGTTGTGGGAGTTGGTATTCTGGGGTTAGACTCGGGGTCCCCCAGGGTCAAGGATGCACCTTTGTTACACCCTCAGCGGCACTAGGGCGGCTGGGTGCAGAGTGCTGAGGCCCAATGTTATCCAATAGGGGATAGGGGGCCTCCGGTTGGTGGCTGCTGACAAGCAGGCCACTGGGTTGTGGGAGCAAAGCTCCTGAACTTAAGCTCAGGGCAAATGGGGATTCAAGCCAGCACAAAAGGTGCACCCTCAGCGGCCCTGGGGCGGCCGGGTGCAGAGTGCTGTTTTGGCGTCGGGAGTCCTGTAGCTTTCAATAGGGAGTCTCCGGTTTGTAAACAAACTGCAGGCTCGGGACGAAGGTCTTCTGGGTGCGACCACCACTTGGAGAGGTAAGTTGGGATGCTGGGGGTTGGTTAGGCACCGTTGGTTGGGCCTCCCAAGGCCATGGGGCATCGGGTGCAGGGGTGCCTTTTAGGGTCAGATCTTCTTACCAGCTTCTGGTCGTGGTTGGGGGGACCTTCTGGTTTGAGGCTGCAGGCGTTGGCTGGAGGCTTGAGGCAGGTCAGGGGTCACCGGATCTGCGGTCAGGATCGCCGGGGAGACCTCCTCTTGGTGTTGGGCCACTCGAACTCGGGCCGTGGGCATCGGGTTTAGAGTGGTGCGGATCCTTTCTGAGCTGGAGTCTGTTGTTGAACAAATCCATTGTTCACGGGAGACAGAGTCCTTGTGATGGAAGGCAGGCAGGTCCTGCGGGTTTCTCGAGGTTGCTGGCTGCAGGACACACCGGGATTTCGCTGGAGCAGGTACGAGGTGGGGACAGGCCGGTAGGTCTGGGGCCAAGTCAGTAGGCGTCCTCCTCTTGTTAGCTTCGGCACAGCTGTTCGGTCCTTCTTCTTTTCTTCTTCTGGTTTCTTGTCCGAGGAAGCAAGGTTCAGGGGTGCCCCTAAATACTAGATTTAGGGGCGTTACAGGTAGGTAAAAGGTTGGGCCCAATGGGTCCCTTCCCTGGGGTGGGTACACTCTCTCTTATGCCACCCTCCAGTGGGAGGGGGGCATAAGCCTTACTCTGGTTGGCTGGGTCCCCCCATCTGCAAGATGGGGAAGACTGAGTTGTGCTTCACCTCGCCTCCTCCACCTGAGGGGTGGAGTTGGCAGAGGTGAGTACACCTCTCTTCCTCACTTGTTTTTCCCGCCGGTTCTCCCACCCAAAGTGGGGGGGTAGAACCAGTGGGGACCAGTTGCTGAAAGCAGCAAGTGGCCTGGGGAAGCTCACAAAGGCGGCAAGCCTTTGAAGCTTCCCCTTCGTGGACCCTGACCCATCCTGGGGGAGGAGGCTTGGCACCTCGTCCCAGGATGTGCATTGTTTCAGACCCCCGAGAGCAGCAGGCTCTCGACCTAAGGGTAGTACTCACTGAGGGGTAACTGTTCCTAAATAAAGAGAAGAGGGCAACCTATTGTGGTTGAAAAGAGTATCAGAGTAGTCTCTCAATGTAGTTGGGTTTCAATGAAGGTTAGGGAATTGCTCCTTTTGGATATAGTGCCCTCACACACCCTTGCGAGTTTCATGCTTCATCATCGGGCGTTGCTCCTCGTGGGGGTGGCGCTGCTGTCCTCCACGGGCCCCGCGAGAGGGCTCTTTATCGGAGATCTTTTAAGGAGACGCCGCAGTTTCACCTTTCACCCATTCACACGGATTCTGAGAGCAACAGGAAGACACTCGTCCCTCCGCCACATTGGCTTGATGGAGGTGCTCCTCATCCTTTGTTTTTTAACCTTACCTTCCGGACCCCCAAAAAAAAACTTGGGTTCTGGGTACCGCAAAGGTAATTTTAAACTCACTCATTCACTCACTCTTCTAGGCCCACACACCCACATGCACAACTGCGGCGTCTCCTTAAAAGATCTCCGATAAAGAGCCCTATCGCGGGGCCCGTGGAGGACAGCAGCGCCACCCCTACGAGGAGCAACGCCAGATGATGAAGCATGAAACTCGCAAGGGTGTGTGAGGGCACTATATCCAAAAGGAGCAATTACCTAACCTTCATTGAAACCCAACTACATTGAGAGACTACTCTGATACTCTTTTCAACCACAATAGGTTGCCCTCTTCTCTTTCTTTAAGAACAGTTACCCCTCAGTGAGTACTAAGTCAGTCCTTGGGAGCAACGGTACTGGACCTTTTGTTTTTCCTACTAACTCCCCGTCCCCCCCTCTTTACGTTGTGTTGTCTCGACCTAGGGGTACAGAAACATGTCTGGTGGTGGCAGCTGAAAGGACACTAGTGGTAGGTCATTTTTCAGGGGGCATCTCTAAGATGCCCTCTGTGTGCATTTTTTATTAAATCCCACACTGGCATCAGTGTGGGTTAAATGTGCTGAGAAGTTTGATACCAAACTTCTCAGTTTTCAGTGTAGCCATTATAGTGCTGTGGAGTTCGTAATGACAAACTCCCTGCACCATATACTCTTAATGGCAGCACTGCACTTACAATGTCTAAGAATGGACTTAGACACTGTAGGGGTCCAGGGCTCATGCACCTCTACCCTCACAACTGGTATAGGGCACCCAGCTAGAGGGGTACTGATCTATCCCAGGGCAGTGGGTTGTAAGCATGGCACACAGGGATGTGTGCCATGTCAACTCTTCACTTTGTTCTGCACCAAAACACGCAGCCTGCAAAGGCAGTGTGTGAGTGTAATGGTACAGGTCCTCTAAGGGTGGCACAATAAGTGCTGCAACCCTTAGAGGTCTTCCCTGGTCACAGGGCCCTGGGTACCTGTGGTACCATTTACCAGGGGCTGACCTGTGCCAATTGGGTTTTGTTTTCAATGCAGGTTTAGGAAAAGAACATAGGCCCTGGGTACCTGATTGGCAGGAGCCCAGGGCACACTCAGTCAAAGCACATCAGCAGTTCAGCAAAAAGTGGGGGCTACCATGCAGAAAGAGGGCACTTTCTCACACAACCCTCCCCCCAAACGAAAGAGGATGAAACTATCCTTTCCCTTGAGAGTCTTCATTTTCTAAGTGGAAGAACCTGGAAAGTCCATCTGCAGTGGCGTGGACAGTCCCAGGTCTGTGTTCCACTACAAAGTCCACTCCCTGTAGGAAGATGGACTACCTCAACAGTTTAGGATTTTCACCTTTCATCTGCATTAGCCATCTGAGAGGTCTGTGATCAGTTTGAACTAGGAAGTGAGTACCAAACAAGTATGGTCTCAGCTTCTTCAGGGACCAAATCACAGCAAAGGCCTCCCTCTCAATGGCACTCCAACGCTGCTCCCTGGGGAGAAGCCTTCTGCTTATAAAAGCAACAGGTTGGTCTTGGCCTTCATCATTGGTCTGGGATAGGACCGCTCCTATCCTTAGCTCAGAGGCATCAGTCTGCAGAATGAACTGCTTGGCATAGCCTGGAGCTTTTAGAATTGGTACTGAGCACATTGCCTCTTTCAGGGTGTCAAAAGCCTTTTGACAGCTAACTGTCCAGTTTACCTTTTTGGGCATTTTCTTGGAGGTAAGTTCTGTGAGGGGAGCCACAATGAACCCATATCCCTTCACAAACCTCCTGTAGGACCCAGTCAAGCCAAGGAATGCCCTGACTTGGATCTGGGTTGTTGGAGCTGCCCAGTCCAGGATAGCCTGGATATTGGGCTGTAATGGTTGCACTTGGACTCCACCAACAATGTGGCCCAAGTATACCACAGTTCCCTGCCCTATCTGGCATTTGGATGCCTTGATAGTTAGGCCTGCAGTTTGCAGTGCTTTTAAAACCTTCCCAAGGTGGATCAGTTGATCCTGCCAGGTGGAAATAAAGACAGCAATTTCATCTAGATAAGCTGCACTAAATGAATCCAATCCAGCAAGTACTTGATTCACCAACCTCTGGAAGGTGGCAGGGGCAGTATTTAAACCAAAGGGCATAACAGTAAACTGATAATACCCATCAGGTGTGGAGAATGCTGTCTTTTCTTTTGCCCCTGGTGCCATGCCAATTTGCCAGTACCCTGCAGTCAAGTCAAGGATACTTAGAAATTTGGCTGCACCCAACTTGTCTATCAATTCATCAGCTCTTGGGATAGGGTGAGCATCTGTCTTGGTGACAGAGTTGAGCCCTCTATAGTCCACACAGAACCTCATTTCCCTCTTTCCACCCTGTGGATGAGGTTTGGGGACTAGAACCACTGAGCTGGCCCAAGGGCTCTCAGAGGGTTCATTAACCCCTAGCTCCATTATCTTGCTGACTTCAGCTCTGATGCTTTCCTTAACTTGATCAGACTGGCGATAGATTTTGTTTTTGACAGGTGAACTGTCACTAGTGTCCACATCATGGGTACACCAGTTTGTCTGACCAGGGGTCAAGGAAAGAGCTTTGCATACTGCTGCAAGACTTGCTTGCAATCAGTCTGCTGTTGGGCAGAGAGGGTGTCTGAAAAGACAACTCCATCCACTGACCCATCTTTTGGGCTGTATGAGAGGAGGTCAGGGAGAGGTTCACTCTCTGTCTCCTGATCCTCATCAGTCACCATCAGCATGGTGATATCAGCCCTATCATGGAAAGGCGTTTAGGCGTTTCACATGGATCACCCTTTTGAGTGTCCTGCTTGTGCCCAGGTCAACCAAGAAGGTGACCTCACTTTTCTTTTCTAAGATGGGGTAAGGGCCACTCCATCTGTCCTGGAGAGCCCTTGGTGCTACTGGCTCCAAAACCCACACCTTTTGCCCTGGTTGAAATTCTACCAGTGCAGCTTTTTGGTCATACCAGTGCTTCTGAAGCTCCTGGCTGGCTTCAAGATTCTTGGATGCCTTTTCCATATACTCTGCCATTCTGGACCTTAGGCCTAGTACATAGTCCACAATGTTTTGTTTGGATTCTTGGAGAGGCTTCTCCCAACCCTCTTTTACAAGACAGAGTGGTCCCCTCACAGGATGGCCAAACAGAGGTTCAAAGGGGGAAAACCCTACTCCCTTCTGTGGCACCTCTCTGTAAGCGAAAAGCAAGCATGGTAAGAGGACATCCCATCTCCTTTTGAGTTTTTCAGGGAGCCCCATAATCATGCATTTCAATGCCTTGTTAAACCTCTCAACAAGACCATTGGTTTGTGGGTGATAGGGAGTAGTAAACTTGTGCTGCACTCCACACTCTTTCCACATGTGTTTTAGGTAAGCAGACATGAAGTTGGAACCTTTGTCTGAAACCACCTCCTTAGGAAACCCTACCCTGGTGAATACACCAATGAGGGCCTTGGCTACTGCAGGAGCTGTAGTAGTCCTAAGGGGAATTGCCTCAGGATACCTAGTGGCATGATCCACTACCACTAGTATGAATTTGTTTCCTGATGCTGTGGGAGGTTCAAGTGGACCCACTATGTCCACACCTACCCTTTCAAAGGGAACCCCAACCACTGGTAGTGGTATCAAAGGGGGCCTTTGGGTGTCCACCTGTTTTGCCACTGGCTTGACAGATGACACAGGAGCTGACAAACTCCTTTACTTTCTGAGACATCTGGGGCCAGTAAAAGTGGCTAACTAGCCTTTCCCAGGTTTTGGTTTGGCCCAGATGCCCAGCTAGAGGGATGTCATGAGCTAAAGTTAGGAGGAACTCCCTGTACTTCTGAGGCACTACCGCTCTCCTAGTGGCTCCAGGGTTGGGGTCTCTGGCCTCAGTGTACAGTAGCCCCTCTTCCCAATAGACTCTGTGGGTACCACTGACATCTCCCTTTTCCTGTGCAGCAGCTTGCTGCCTCAGGCTATCAAGAGTGGGACAGTACTGCTGTCCAAGGCACAGCTCTTCCCTAGAGGGTCCCCCTGGGCCCAAGAGTTCAACCTGGTAAGGGTCAAGCTCCATGGACTCAGTTCCCTCTGGGGTGTCCAAGTCCTCTTCCCTGAGGAGAGGGGTCCTGATCCTTTTGCTGTACGGAAGCTGGTTTCCCAGTCTTCTTACCTTTCCTCTTGGAAGGTTGGGCCATACTTTCAGGCTCCAACACTTCTTTTTCACCCTGTTTTCACACTGTTGATCCCATCTGGAGACTGGCTACACCAGGAGTAGCTGTACTAGGAATAGGGGGCTTATTGTTAGGACAAGTAGCATCTCCAGTTAGGTGTCCCAACTTTCTACTATTGTTACACCAGGCCTTTGCAGGATCAAAGTTCTTTCCCCTGTACTTGTTAGTAGATTGGGAAGAGTTTTAGGACCCACCCCCCTGTGCAGGTTTTTGGTGCCCTTTTGAAGACTCAGGCTTTTTATCTTGGGGATTCTCACCACCTTTCCCCTGGAGAGGTTTTATAACCCCTTTCTTTTGGTCACCCCCAGTGGTTGTTTTTCTCACCCTTGTCTTGGCCCAGTGGTCTGCCTTCTTTCCCAATTTTGGGGAGAAATTAGACCTAGGTCTACCAAATGCTGATGTAACTTTTCATTAGTGCAATTACTTAGAATATGTTCTTTCATAAACAGATTGTAAAGTCCATTGAAATCATGCACATTGTGTCCAGTTAACCAACCACCTAGTGTTTTAACTGAGTAGTCTACGAAGTCAATCCAGGATTGGCTTTGGGTTTTGTGAACCCCCCTGAATCTAATTCTATATTCCTCAGTTGTGAGTCCAAATCCCTCAATCAGAGTTCTCTTCATGAGGTCATAAGACCTAGCATCTGCCCCTGTAAGGGTCAGGGGTCTGTCTCTGCAGTTACCAGAGAACAGTTCCCAAAGGAGTGCCCCCCAGTGTGACTTCTTCACTTTTCTTATTTCACAAGCCCTCTCAAAGGCTGTGAACCATTTTGTGATATCATCATTCTCTTCATATTTAGGGACAATCCCTTTGGGGATTTTAGGATCATAAGATTACTCTTTATCCTTATTGAGTAAATTGCTGCCACCATTGATGGGTGCTAGGCCCATCTCTGCTCTCTCTCTAGAGCCAGCAACCTGGTCTCTAGATCCAGTCTTTTGGTCAACCTTGCTAAAAGGCTGTCCTCCTCATTGAGGCTGCCCTCAGTAGTACCTGATCCACCTGTGTGGGATCTAGGTATTGAGAGGTTGATTTTTGGATTCAGGGCCACAGGGGCCCTTCTCTCCCTATGAAGTGGGGGTGGGGGGGGTTGGTCTACCTGCTCATCCCCTCCATCTTCTTCTTCATCTGTTTGGTCTTCACCATTTTCAGTTGGGTGGTCCTTAGCATACCCAGCGAACAGCTCCTGGAGCTTTTGTTTGGTGGGATTGGACCCCATGGTTATGTTTTTAATTTTACATAGGGACCTTACCTCCTTCAAAGACAAGTGAAGGTAAGGGGTGAGGTCAAGCTCCTCAACCTGGTCCTCTATGTCATTGTGGTTATCTTCACTAACAGCTGGGTTCTTGTTAAGAGACATAGTTAAAAAAACTTCTAACCCCTCTTATCCTAGCTAAAGTGACTTTTTATTTTTCTAAAATTCTTAAGGGACTTAACCAAGGCCCTAACAAGACTGAGTAATTTTACAAAAAGGCCAATTAGTAAAAATCAGAATTCTAAAGACAATTTAAGAGTTCTGTCGTGTGATCAGGTGGTAACCAAGTTACTCCAACAAATGCAAAGTTGTATATCCCACCGCTGATCCACCAATGTAGGAAGCTGTCTCTGTATATACTATACCAAAGTGAGGTATAGTGTGCACAGAGTCCAGTGGAACACAAAAGGTAGGCAGAGGTAAAGTAGGCAGAGGTAAAGTAGATAGCACCTCACTCTCTATTTGAGGTAGTGTGGTCGAGCAGTAAGGCTTTATCAGAGGACAGTGTTAAGCATTTGTTGTACACACTCAGTCAGCAAATTAATTCACACACTCAAAGACTGAACTTCAGACCAATTGTTTTTGTATAAAAACATTCTTTTAGTTATTTTATTTTCTAGAACCAAGCAAGCCTGGCACAGGTAAGCAATAAATACTTTTCAATAGTAATGCAGTTGTAGCACAGTTTGGATTGCAATTGTAAATGTACTTTGATTTGATTACAGTAGTGTTACTGATAATGCAATGCTTTTCAGAATACAGTACATCTACTTTGTATAGGATTTTTAGTAAAATGACCAGTAGATTACTTTGCAGATTACTTTTCTTACACAGTGCAGTATACCTGGATACTACACTGGGACATTTCCTGTAAACAGGTGAGTAAAAGCGCTTTTGTTATTTAGTACAATTTTAAAAGGATTGCTTAGGTTTTCCAACTCCACACTTAGAAACTGTTCATAGAAAAACAGTCAATGTTATCCTATGGAGGAAAATAGTGTTATCAGTTAGCAGGTAAGTACTTTGTTGTGGGAGGTGGTATTCTGAGGTTAGACTCAGGGGTCCCCCAGGGTCAAGGATGCACTCTTGTTACACCCTCAGCGGCACTAGGGCGGCCGGGTGCAGAGTGCTGAGGCCCAATGTTATCCAATGGGGACAGGGGGCCTCCGGTTGGTGGCTGCTGACGAGCAGGCCACTGGGTTGTGGGAGCAAAGTTCCTGGACTTAAGCTCAGGGCAAATGGGGGTTCAAGCCAGCACAAAAGGTGCACCCTCAGCGGCATTGGGGCGGCCGGGTGCAGAGTGCTGTTTTGGCATCTGGAGCCCTGTAGCTTTCAACACACAGCAGGCTCGGGGACGAAGGTCTTCTGGGTGCGACCACCACTTGGAGAGGTAAGTTGGGATGCTGGGGGTTGGTTAAGCACTGTCGGTTGGGCCACCCAAGGCCGTGGGGCATCGGGTGCAGGGGTGCCTTTTAGGGTCGGATCTTCTTACCAGCTCCTGGTCGCGGTTGGGGAGACCTTCCGGTTTGAGGCTTCAGGCGTCGGCTGGAGGCTTCAGGCAGGTCAGCGGTCACCGGATCTGGGGTCAGGATCGCCGGGGAGACCTCCTCTTGGTGTTGGGCCACTCGAACTCGGGCCGTGGGCTTCGGGTGCAGAGTGGTGCAGACACCCGGATCCTTGCGGAGCTGGAGTCTGTTGTTGAACAAATCCAGTGTTCACAGGAGACAGACCCTGACCATCCTGGGGGAGGAGGCTTGGCACCTCGCCCCAGGATGTGCATTGTTTCAGGCCCCCGAGAGCAGCAGGCTCTCGACCCAGGGGTCCAGAAACATGTCTGGTGGTGGCAGCTGAAAGCAGCCACTCAGCCTGGACACTCGTAGTAGGTCGTTTTTCAGGGGGCATCTCTAAGATGCCCTCCCTGTGCATTTTCCATTAAATCCCACACTGGCATCAGTGTGGGTTTAATGTGCTGAGAAGTTTGATACCAAACTTCTCAGTTTTTAGTGTAGCCATTATAGTGCTGTGGAGTTCGTAATGACAAACTCCCAGCACATATACTCTTAATGGCAGCACTGCACTTACAATGTCTAAGAATGGACTTAGACACTGTAGGGGTCCAGGGCTCATGCACCTGTACCCTCACGACTGGTATAGGGCACCCAGCTAGAGGGGTGACTGATCTATGCCAGGGCAGTGGGTTGTAAGCATGGCACACAGGAATGTGTGCCATGTCGACTCTTCACTTTGTTCTGCACCAAAACAAGCAGCCTGCAAAGGCAGTGTGTGAGTGTAAGGTACAGGACCTCTAAGGGTGGCACAATAAGTGCTGCAGCCCTTAGAGGCCTTCTCTGGTCACAGTGCCCTGGGTACCTGTGGTACCATTTACCAGGGGCTGACCTGTGGCCAGAGATGCCAATTGGGTTTTGTTTTTAATGCAGGTTTAGGAAAAGATCATAGGCCCTGGGTACCTGATTGGCAGGAGCCCAGAGCACACTCAGTCAAAGCACATCAGCAGTTCAGCAAAAAGTGGGGGCTACCATGCAGAAAGAGGGCACTTTCTCACACCCACCTCTAGATAAACACTGACAAAACACAAAGGCCCAGATTTACCAAAGGTTGTGTAGGTCCTCACACAAAGCCAAGTTGTGGTGCAGCGGCCAGGGCGACTGACGCTGGAACCCGGGGGCTCAGGGTTCGATCCCCGGTGCCGGCGGCAGATCAGCCCAGCACCATGTGACTCTGGGCAATAGCTTGCTTAATCTTCCCGACGGCCCCCAGCGCCTTGACACCTTCGGGTAATTGTTCGCGCTTTACAAATACTGGACATTTACAAATACTGGACATTTTGAGCTGCGTCCACCAGCCTTTTTAATGGTAAGTAAATTGAACCAATGCTTTGTGACGCATTGCAACACACGATCGCCCAGGCGTTCCCTCAGTAAATAATGTTGTTTGATGACTTGCTCACCCTGGAAATCAATGGTATTAATGAAAATCAGGTTCAGGTATATCATGATATTGGATAGATGCGTAAATAGAATAATACTCGGAAGTCACTCACGCATCCTTTTTGAGAAACTTTGATACAAGTGTTAATTCATTGCCAGACATTATGCATATTTTGGAATCTCTATCTTGGATGTTCATTAAAATTACTCCTTCCGTTGTGAGATGTCAAAATTATGCGCTGAACACTGGTGAAATCCACAGTTGGAAAGGTTATCAAAATTAGCAAAACCCCAATAGAGGGTGGTCTAAGGCAGGGATGTGTACTAGCCTCCAGTTTGTTTTTACTGTATCTTGCAGAGGTCGCCCAGACTTAAGAGAACACACCTTTTTACTCTCCGAAGATGGGAGGACGGCATATTCATGAATCAAGGCCTTGCTTTCAGGTATTTCTCTTGCTTCGAGGGCCTTAGGATGGTTATTAAGGTAGGTGAATATATGTCTTTGTTACACAGAGTAGGCCACAGGGTAACATGCATATTAAGTTGTCGGCCCTACTTCTCACAAGAAGGCCATAATGTTATTATAATGGTACAGTGTGTAAACACGTAACCAATCATGATAAGCCAGTGCCCTGTATAGCTGATGGACGGCATTACCACTCGGCAACAAAGAGCTGGAGCTGTCTGTAGCCAGACACTAAAACAACTGGCTTATCCTTGTACATATCTTGCAAAAAGAAGCCCATTGCTCATTCTCAAAGATTCAACAATAGCTAAAAAATGTTATATAAGTTAGGAACAGAGTGTTCTTGCCAATTACTAACAATAGACAAGCCATGCAGAATTGATTCACCTACTTTTGCTGAAGGTTAAGGGGAGGCACATTCAACCGTCACTTGCTGGGGGCATATCAGTCTCCCGCCCAGTGAAGCCGAGAATAGCAGACAATGCAATTGCGTTGAAAACTAACTTCATTGTTCAAAGCAGGAGACGGCACACCAGCAAGGACACCTCCAAAAGGGCAGCCTTCAAGATCTACCTTAACCTCTACCACCGCCTGCTGAGAGCAACAAAGAAGACAGCCCTTATCGCACACATCGAAACCAGCGCCAACAACACCAAGAAAGTTTTCAACATCGTTAAGGAATTCTCCAACCCGGCTGCCAGCAAAAACAGCATCATACCCTCACAGGAGCTGTGCGACAACCTCGCCCACTTCTTCCACGACAAGACCGCAACCATATACAGAAACTTTGAACCCACACCTACGGACTTCCTCAACAGATATGCCACCACCCTAACCGACACGAACCACACACTGACCACATGGAACATCCTCTCCACCCAGGACACCACCTCCACCATGAAATCCATCTACTTTGGAGCTCCCACAAACCCATGCCTGCACCACATCTTAAACCTCAGAAACCAAAGGATCTGTCAGGATCTCACTACCCTACTCAACACCTCTATCACCACCGCAACACTTCCAGATGCTTGGAAACACGCTAAAGTCAGAGGACTACTCAAAAAGCCCTCCGCCGACCCCAGCAAACTCAAAAACTACCTGCTCCCATTCCCAGCGAAGGTACTGGGAAAGATCATCTACAATCAACTCATGACACACCTGGAGCAGAACCAGCTACTCGACACCTCCCAATCCAGCTTCCACAGTAATCATAGCACCGAATACGCCCTGATCGCATCCATCGACAAAATCCAAACCCTCCTCGACCAGGGAGAAACAGCAGCTTTGATCCTCCTCAACCTCTCGGCAGCCTTCAACACCGTATTCCACCACACACTGATCAAAGACTCCACCATATTGGGATCCAAGGGGCGCGCTCAGATGGATCACCTCCTTCCTCATCGGAAGAACCCAGAGGATCCACCTCCCACCTTTGAACCCAAGGAGATCATCTTCGGTGTCCCCCAGGGCTCATCCCTCAGCACCACGCTCTTCAACGAATATATGACCCCGCTGGCCAACATCGTCAGATCCCACGGTCTCAACATAATTTCTTACGCAGACAACACCCAACTCATCCTCTCACTCACCGACGACCCCACCACCACCAGAACCAACTTCCACAGATGCATGACAAACGCTGTCGTCTGGATGAAGAACAACTGCATGCAGCTGAAAACAGACAAGATGGAGGTACTGATTTTTGGCAACAGCAGCAACACATGGAATGACTCCTAGTGGCCATCAGAGCTAGGACCTGCACCCATTCCCTCCAACCACGGCAGAAACCGCGGAATCATCATTGGCAACAAGCTCACCATGAAATCACAGATCAATGCCATCTCCTTCGCCTGCTTCCTCACTCTACGCACGCTATGTAAGATCTTCAAGTGGCTACCCCTACACACGAGACGCACCGTGACACAAGCCCTCATCACCAGCCAACTGGACTACGGCAATGCCCTCTACATAGGAATTGCGGCACACCTTCTACAGAGACTTCAGACCATACAAAACGCCACAGCCAGACTCATCCTCGGCCTTCCCGAAATGAACCCACATCAGACCCCACCTCAGGAAACTCCACTGGCTCCTCATACAGAAGAGATGCCAATTCAAGCTGCTGACCCACGCACACAAGGCTCTACACAACCAAGGACCTGCCTACATTAACAACCGTCTGAACTTCCACCAGCTGTTCAGAACACTACGCTCTGCCTCCCTTTCACTTGTCCATACTCCCCACATCTACTGAAGCAGAAAGGGAGGACACGCCTTCTCCCACATCGAAGCAAAGATCTGGAACAGCCTCCCCACGCACCTCCGGACCATCACCTCACTTCCAGAATTCCGAATGGCCCTCAAGACCTGGCTGTTCGAATAAGCCTCCGGGGCCTGCAAGCGCCTGGATACCCTATCGGGTGATTAGCCGCGCTTTACAAATCCTGATTGATTGAATGCAGGTATGAGAGTGTGAACCATATTTGAAACTCATATTAGGGTTTCTTTGGTGCTGAATTAGCTTAGGTCAGTTAATAATATAAGGATTGGATTGCTATCATATGAAACAGCCAATATTTTGGAAGATTTCCTGCTGTTTACATAACTCGTAACTGTTGCAGCTACTATTCTGTTTGCTTTTATTACATTTACAATTCACATTGTGTGTACTGGAATGGGATTTTTATTTTTAAAATAAATATTTAAAATTCATCCATTGTTTCCTTCTGTTTGTGAGTGGGCTTTTCTAAGATAAAAGATGGGTTGGGTTCTGCTAATTATCCCTGTGATATTTTTATAATTGAACGTTACCTGAAACGCATCTCACTCAAGTACTGCTCAGTGGGCTGTGGGGTGGTTGCAGTCCAACTGGCTTTCTGTCTCATATTGGCACATTGACAAAGTCCTTAGTGCCATTTGGGTCTAGAAAGCCTAAATCCCACATCATGTTCTAGAGAATCTAGAAAAAGTATCACCCATACTTGGAGCCCAAGATCAAAAAACCCTCAAAATGTAAGGTGGACCTCCCTTGAGATCTTGGGAGCAGGAGGGTCGACTTTGTTTAATTTTCTGGTGGTTTCAGTACGAGGAATTAGTTTTCCTGATCATGACCCTTGTGATAATAGGAAGTGCCTGTGGTCCTTGAATTAAAATATACACCTGTGTAGTCAAAAGAAAACCCTTGTACTCGCACAGCTAGATGGTGACAATGCCCTATTCCATGGTTTCCCAGCCTCCACTCTGGCACACCTTAAGAGCATCCTCCATGCTTCAGCATGTCTTATCCAGGGTTTGAAGAAATGTGATCACATCACCCCCATCTTGATGGAACTCCATTGGCTCCCCTCCCTTGCCAGCCTCTGGCATCTTCAAAACTAGCTGCATCATTTACAAAGCTATCACAACTAACACCCCGGCTTATCTTACTGATATGCTCACCATATCTGGTGGATCTCAGTGTAACCAGGACACCATAAGAATGCAGATTAAGAAGTGCAAGAAAGAAAAAACAAGCGAGCAGGCCTTTTCCATCTATGCAGCCAGGATCTGGAACAACATCCCCGTATCCATCAGTACCGCCCCCAATGCTGCTCCAATTTAAGGAGGAGTTGAAGACTCACCTCTTTAAAGAGCATCACATCCCAATGCATCAACCATCCACAGCCCAGCATCCACTTCTCTCACTCACTGGCTTTACGCTTGCTTTGGACCTTGTACAGTGCTCCGCTGCCTTTTGGATATGTTCGTGCTACAGAAATACCATATATATATATATATATATATATATATATATATATATATATATTAACCCTGGGCAAAGCACTACGCTACGCTCGCGTAGTTTGCGAAGTTTGCGCTACTTCGCACAACGCGAATTGCACGTAGCACAGTGCAAACACGCGTAGCGTAGTGCAGCGGTCATTTTTTGCTTGCTCGCGGTCCTCAACGTCAAGTTGGCGACCGCGAGCAAGCAAAATGACATTCCGGCGAGACTTTTTCCTCGTTCGCGATCAGCAACATCAAGTTGCCGATCGCGAGCGTGGAAAATAAACCTCCTGGCGAGATTCTCAACGCGGGGAGGTCAGGTTTCTCATTGCGAGTGGTCGCGTATGCTCGCGACCGCTCGCGATGAGAAACTACCAGTCCGCGTTGAGAAAGCTGCCGCTCGAGTAAAAATCTACTCGAGCGCCAGTAAAAGACAGCTCGCACTGTGCAAGATGCCGTCTTCAATGATTGCACAGTGCGGACAAGCATCCGGCACTGTGCAATCATTGCGGACAGTGCACTACGCAGTTCGCGTAGTGCTACGCGTAGCTCGCGTAGTGCGAACTGCACTTTGCGTAGCTTCGCGTAGCGCTACTTCGCGAACTACGCCCAGGCTTAATATATATATAATACTTTCTTCATAAATAACTAAAGACAATGGTCTCATAAAAGCTGACAGTATTACAGAAATACATTTGCACAACGTTTGCACATAGCAGGTTAAAAACCAAAAAAAAGGACATATTTGAAAAGTGTGTGCATGTGTTTGTGATCATTGCTACACTACAAATCCACTGAAGTAAAACACTGATGGATGGAAGGCTTGAATTAATCTCAACCACTGGTAATTACCCGGAGCAGCATCCCTGTGCATCGTTATTTTGCACACCCTGCCACCTCACTTTGGCCTTGGCCATATGCAGGTCATATGCATAAGACATCCAGATAGGGGGGCTAGTCTTTCGGTGGGTGTTTTTAACATTTCCACTTGTCCTTTTAGAGGTGACCGGGTCTATAGGGTTTCTGACTGGCAAGAGGAAAACCTAACACATTTTACTCACATCCCATACAGGACCACCCTGAACCAGAGTAGAATAAAGTTTAACTTAGTTTTCAGCTCAGTTTTTTTTAAGGATGGTGATATTATGCCGCCAACTTTTACAGGTAAAGGCAAGGGTTCCACAATTGATTTTATCTTGCTTTCACCTTATATTACTCCTTATATTCAGGACTCCAATATCCTCTCTTCCAATATTTGCGATCACATTCCAATTGTTGTCAGCCTAACATGTCCTCTAGATAAACGAAAAAGAAATAGTATCCGGCTTAAATGGGAAAATGTAGACCAAGAAAAATGTTGGCAGCTTAATCTCTTTAAAGTAGATGAAGTCATGAGATGCTTATCTTAGGTGGCAGCAAAGGTTGAGGATGTGCGGGAGAGCTTCGAAGGTCTTTGTAAATTTGCATCCAGCTTGTTGGTCAGAAAGCTTAAGCAAGGTGAACCCCGCCCCTATAAATGGTTCGACTCTGCTTGCACCGCTGCCTCAAAACACTTAAAAGAGACCTTAAAAGCACCCATTTGCAATGTTGAGAACCTCTGATATTCAGATCTATTTTAGATAATAAGAAACAAGAGGTAAGAAAACAGACTTGGGAAGATCTGCAAACTGCCTCTGGACTTTGGGATTCCAGGGCTTTTGGGAAGTCTGTCATTTTTCAAAAGTTTTTAGTTAGGACTTACCATCAAATGCCACAGTGGAGCTACCGACTCCCTCCCCAGCCGAGATCCTAGCCTTATGTAAGTCTATTGAAATATACGCAGTATCAAGAGCAATTTTAAAATCACCTGCTGGAAAGGCGCCAGGCCCAGACGGGGTCCCTACCACTGTTCCCAATAAGACGCGCGGGCGCGTGCGCGCGCACCAAAGTCACCCCAAGCGCGCAGTGTGCTGAATTTAGCCCGCACACAATGACATCTAATCCTGCAAGACCGTATTCATGTTAATTGCGGCGCCCGTGTGCGCTGCAATTAACATGAATACTACCTCAAAGGGTCACAATCAGCCCCGCAGCTTGCACTATTAAGAAAGGAAAAACAGTGCCTCCAACACGACGTGTGCTTTAGCACACGCTGTGTTGGGGAGACTGCTTTTCTTTTCTTAATTGTGCACAGCTACGGGCCGATTGTGACCCTTTGTGTTAGTATTCATGTTCATTTTGGCGCCCCTGTGAGCTGCAATTAACATGAATACTACCTCAAAGGGTCACAATCAGCCCCGCAGCTTGCACTGTTAAGAAAAGAAAAACAGTGCCTCCAACACGACGTGTGCTTTAGCACACGCTGTGTTGGGGAGACTGCTTTTCTTTTCTTAATTGTGCACAGCTACGGGGCCGATTGTGACCCTTTGTGTTAGTATTCATGTTAATTTCGGCGCCCCTGGTCGCTGCAATTGACCTGAATACTACCTCAAAGGGTCACAATCAGCCCCGCAGCTTGCACTAAAGAAAAGAAAACAAGCATTTGCAATGCAATAGGTCTCGCATTGCTGAACGTTTGAGCTATTGGTGTTGCTAATAATAATGCAACTCCAAAAGCTCAAACCTTCAGCAATGCGAGAGCTATTACGTTGCAAATGCTTTTTTAAAGGTGGGTGTGGGCAGTGGAAGCACACGGGGAAGGATTGGGGGGGGCAACCGGCAAAGCAACACAGGAGGAGATATGAAAACAACAGGGGCTGGAGGGGATGCAAAAGCAACAGGAGAGCGGCAGAGCGAAGTGATCCTGGTGGGAATAGTAGCTGCCATGTACCCCTTTTACAGCCAGTCAACAGATCCCTTCGAACCCATGTCCTGTAGTGGCATGTGCTTATTAAGAAAGCACGAGCACGCCACACTAGCTCCACTGCCTGGGTTTAAGTGCCCTGAAACGAAAGTAGAGCCTAGAGGCAACTTCGTCATTTTTTTGCAATGCCATATTGTGCTAACTCTAACCTGAAGGTATTGGAACGCTTTACACAGGTACCAGTTACATTAAAGTAAGACATTGTTCATATTTTTTGGGTAAGAACAGGGATTAGTGACATGCTCTAGAACATATTCTTGTAAGAGCGACAGCTCAAAACTCAGCAAGCAAATCTCAAAAGTGTTGTAAGACAGTCTGGAACACAACGTTCATTAGGACTTGCACAGCACACAGTCTACCATTAGAAACGTCTAGTACCTTGAAAGCGCTACATGAACAGCTGGCCTATAGAGCTACCTTACAATATGTTGTGCAAAGAGTGAAAATAGAAAGCACTAACAGTCTCTAGAACATTGTGTTTGAACATGTAGAACTTAGAGAATAAGAATGGTTCTAGGGCATATTGTCTAAAGTTGTAAAATGACCGCCCGGGAAGCGTCTATTGCAATTCGTAGGAAGAAATGTTCCAGACCCCCGGAGTAGGCCCTGCAATGAGTTGCACCATTAACTAGAACCCAGCGGTTAGACACAGGCGGTGGAACGCATTGGTTGACGAATAGAAAGGCTTCAATCGATAGGAAGCTGTGGAAAGTGGTTTTCAAAGATATAGTGCCACAGTCTAAGAAGAAGGCGCTATGGAGATTCGTGCTAAGAGCTGCAGCAGAACCACACGGCACTATCTATAAAGTGCTGTGCAAACTGTTGGAATCCGTAGCGTTGGTGCAAATTCTAAGCCATGTAAGACGCAGAGCAGGAACTTATAACTGTGGGGCAGACTCTAATGTGCATTACAGAGATGTGAAACTGACATCTCGGGAGCTCAGTCTAGAACTCCATTCAAGCCACGGAACCCAGAGACCTGGAGGAGAATCTAGAACGTGCTGGACAGACAGCAGGATTCACAGCTCCGGCCCAGACTTGCGTTGGAAGTTGGGGTGGGGCAGGTGCTGCAGCATCAAAGGGCATAGAAGAGACTACATTTCTTAGGGGACACGGACAGCCTTGGGGAGAGCTGAACCTGGGTCTGGCCTGGCTCTAAGAGCCAGATCACGAGCCGAGCCATAAAAGATGTAACTCGGGTAACAAATGTGAGGAAAATGGTAGACTAGAAAATAGAAAAACATGGATTTTTCATCATATTAAAGTGTTTCAATGGCGAGTAAACGATTATTTCATGGAACTGAGTGATGTTTATTGAAAGTAATATTTTTTTAACATGAAACATTCAAGAATACCGCCGTAGCTGTACGATTTTGCCACAAATTATCCAAAACTTGTCAGCTTCGGGTGAGGTCCTGCTATAAATTGAACCACAGCCTGGCCCAATTGCTTTGTACTAGTCATCTTCAAGTGAATCCAGTGATCCCACGCCCAGCAGCACTAATTTCTGGGGACCGTTACATATTTTTCCTCAACAAACTTTCATCCAGAGCCACAGACAGAAAACAATGCACATCTTCTGAGCTAAGCTTTGAGCCCCGGCACTTATTGTTTTACAAATTAAGCACTGTTTCCCGCAGTATTTGGCAATTGTTGAAGTTGCCAAATGAAGATGAACGCTGCAGTCTACAGCAAGAAGATTCCATCTTTTCACAAAAATTAACTTTGAGAGGTTGACACAGCTGCACATGACCAGCTTTCGCGGGTGACACCTGGTGCAACATTCTTTTTTGGTGCCCTCCTCTCATAGCTCTCTTTTCCACAAGTTCACCCACTGCCACTCTCCAAGAGTGCCCTCATCTCTCCATAGACCCTCTCTCATATATATTTCATTTATTTTATAGTGCTTCTCATACCAGTGTAGGATGTCGGATCACTTTACATCACGCATATATTACACAGACATGAAGGCTTATAAGTGTGTAAATCAGAGTACAGGAAATGTTACATAAAACAATGGGGATTACAAGGTGTAGGACTACCATGTCATTCATGCTAGCAGAATGTATGTTTTTAGAGTGTTTTGTCTAGAGAAGCGCAAACTCAGGATTCTCAGTCAGTCATATTCACTTTATTCGGTTAATAAAAACCATAGAAGTACACTCCAAACATCTCCTACAACAATATTAAAACATATACAAGGGTCATATTAGAGTAATCTTAGGCACCATAAAAATTCAGCAAGAAAACAGTCCTCAGCCTTTTGGTTGTTTAAAAACTCAGGATTTTGAAAGCACACGTCGTGTTTGAGACTCTGCATTTCTTTTGTTAATAGAACGCAGCTGCAGGACTGATTGTGTGCCTTTCGAAAGTATTCATGTGCAGCGCCTTGTACATGCATAACTGCTGCAGCGAATAGCATAAATACTTTCAAAAAGGCTCACAATCTGCCCCGCAGCCATGCTCCTATTAACAGTGATGGCACTTGACTTGTGTGAATGGCCCTCTACCACACTACATGTTTTCCTGGATGTCACACATTTCACAAACTATCTCTGACGGGATATCCACACCGTAGCTTGCACATCAAATTATAAATATGTTATGTAATTGTGTATATATGCGATCTTGTATAGGCTCCTAACATTTCCCTACCCTATGAACAGTGCTCGAGTTGAGGATCTTTAGTAAAATCGTATTACGGTACCACCATTGGAGTCCTGTGTTTTCCTGAACCCGAAGTGTACTGCCTGTGTAACCAATTCATGTCTTGGCATGTGTATCTAAATTGAAAACCTGCTTTAAGACCATTCATGTGGTGCTGCATGTGTGGAAATGCACTGTCTTTTCACTTTTTTAAGCAAAAGTTTGGAGTGATATTTGGCGCTGCACCCCCACGCGTGGTCTGGTTCCTGGCGCACATAGTCTTGGTTGTAGCGCACAGAGACCTTACACTGCCGCACACAGAGGAAAAAAATTAGAGGGAACATTGGTCCCTACTGACGTCTGCAGACAGAATCCCTCCTTTTGGGCTCCCCGCTAACAAACCTTTTCCGAGCAGTGGTAAGAGGTGACATCCCCAACTCCTGGAAGGAGTCTATAATCGTACCCATTTTCTAAAAAGAAAACAGAAGCCAACACTCATGTTACCGACCTATCTCCCCTTTGGACTCTTCTGTAAAGATCCTTGGGCGGGTAGTCCTACAAATACTGGAAGATTGGGCTGCCGAGAACAAATTCTTTTCTGAGGTGCAAAATGGCTTCAGCCGGGGGTCAGTACAGTCGAGGAAACATGGACTCTCCTCCTGATATCTGGGAAATACGTTCAAGCAAGTGGAGGGGCCTTCATGGACCTCTTCAGCGCGTTCGATCTGGTGGAACGGGATAAGCTCTGGTCCTGCATTGATAGACCTCCTAAATCGTCTGCTTTATGGTACGAAGGTCCAGGTCCGTTTTAACACAAATGGAGATTATTCTCCTTTCTTTTATTCTAGCAAGGGCGTGAGATAAGGTTGCATTTTAGTCCCCTTGTGACAAAAGGCAAGGACCTCCCCAGAGTTGGGAACCACCCAGACCTTGTTCTACTTTACGCGGAAGACGCGGTTTTAATCGCTCGCACTGCTAACGGCCTTCAGTTGCTTCTTGACATTTTTAATGAGGCTATAGGGGTGTTAAACTTTAAAACAAACAACCAAAAGTCACACATAATGATATGTGGTTCCAAAAATTCTCACTCTTGGCCACACTAAATAGATGGAATCCCTGTCACTAAGGTGCACAGTTTTAATTATCTTGGGCTTTGCTGGCAGACAATTTGAGTTGGGATAAGCTTCTGACCCAGAGAGCCTTCATCCCATGATTAGCTTATGTCAAAAGGGCTTTTTCTGACCTTGGTCTGATGAATCTCGTTCTCTCTCTAAATGAAATTCATAATAGTTCCAAAAATACAATGAAATCTCTTTTTTTCCAACACAGAAACAAACCAGAATTTTAAAAAAAAACCAATCTTTGAGTCCTGTTTCCCACTGCCTAGACATAAAGCGTGCAGAAGGGTCAATCAATCAATCAATCAATCACGGCATTTATAGAGCGCGCTACTCACCCGGGAGGGTCTCAAGGCGCTGGGGGAGGGGGTAAGTTACTGCTCGAACAGCCAGGTCTTGAGCTGCTTCCTGAAGGAGAGATGGTCCTGGGTTCGCCGAAGGTGAGTGGGGAGGGAGTTCCAGGTCTTGGCTGCCAGGTAGGAGAAGGATCTTCCTCCGGCGGTGGTTCTGCGGATGCGTGGTACGGTGGCGAGGGCGTGGCTGGTTGATCATAGCTGGCGGGTGGGCGTGTAGAAGGTCATGCGGTCGTTGAGGTACTTTGGGCCCAGGTCGTGGAGGGCCTTGTGTGCGTGGATGAGGAGTCTGAACGTGATTCTCTTGCTGACGGGGAGCCAGTGCAGGTCTTTCAGGTGTCCGGTGATGTGGCTGTGTCGGGGGATGTCCAGGATGAGTCGTGCGGAGGCGTTCTGGATGCGCTGGAGTCTTTTTGAAGTTTGGCTGTGGTTCCGGCGTAGAGGATGTTCCCATAGTCCAGTCGGCTGGTGACGAGTGCCTGGGTGACGGTCTTCCTGGTTTCAGTGGGGATCCATCTGAAGATCTTGCGGAGCATGCGCAGGGTGTTGAAGCACGAAGATGAGACGGCGTTGACTTGTCTGGTCATCGACAGGGAGGAGTCCAGGATGAAGCCCAGGTTTCGTGCGTGGTCCGTTGGCTTGGGCGCGGTGCCCAGGGCCGGGGGCCACCAGGAGTCGTCCCAGGCGGAGGGTGATGAGCCCAGGATGAGGACTTCCGTCTTGTCTGAGTTCAGTTTAAGGCGGCTGTTCCTCATCCAGTCGGCGACGTCTTTCATCCCGTCGTGTAGGTTGGCTCTGGCGGTGGTGGGGTCGTTGGTGAGGGAGAGGATCAGCTGGGTGTCGTCGGCGTAGGAGATGATGTTGAGGTTGTGTTGGCGTGCGATGGCTGCGAGGGGGCTCATGTAGACGTTGAAGAGGGTTGGACTGAGTGAAGATCCTTGTGGAACGCCGCAGATGACTTCGGTGGCCTCGGATCTGAACGGGGGAGGCGGACTCTCTGGGTTCTTCCGGCGAGGAACGAGATGATCCATTCCAGTGCTTTCTCTCGGATTCCGATGTTGCTGAGGCGCTTCACTAGGGTGCGGTGGCAGACGGTGTCGAACGCCGCGGAGAGGTCCAAGAGGATGAGGGCTGCTGTTTCCCCGTTGTCGTTTAGGGTTCTGATGTCGTCGGTGGCTGCGATGAGGGCGGTCTCGGTGCTGTGGTTGGCCCGAAACCCGGACTGCGAGGGGTCGAGGGATCCATTCGTCTCGAGGAAGGCGGCAAGCTGTCTGTTGACGGTCTTCTCGATGACTTTGGCCGGAAACGGAAGGAGCGAGATGGGACGGTAGTTCTTGAGGTCGGTGGGGTCCGCCGTTGGTTTCTTCAGGAGGGCGGTAAGCTCGGCGTGCTTCCAGCTCTCCGGGAAGGTGGCGGTGTGGAAGGAGGAGTTGATGATGTCCCGGAGATGGGGTGCGATGGTGGCGTCGGCTTTGTTGAAGACGTGGTGTGGGCAGGGGTCGGTTGGTGATCCGGAGTGGATGGAGTTCATCGTGCGGGTGGTGTCTTCGGTGCTGATCGGGGTCCAGTTGCAGAGGGTGGTGGTGGCGGGCGTTGGTTCGGCGGTAGGGTGCGTGGTTTGTGCGTCGAAGCTGTTATGTATGTCGGTGATCTTGCGGTGGAAGAACGCGGCGAGTGAGTTGCAGAGGTCTTGCGAGGGGGTGATGTCGTTTCCGGCGCTGGGGTTGGAGAACTCTTTGACGATGCTGAAAAGTTCCTTGCTGTCGTGGGCGTTGTTGTCCAGTCGTTCTTTGAGTGCCGACTTCTTGGTGGCACGGATCAGCTGGTGGTGTTTGCGGGTGGCGTGCTTGAGGGCGGTCCTGTTGTCTGTGGTCTGGTCGAGTCGCCAGGTTTTCTCGAGAGTGCGGCAGTTCTTCTTGGATTCCTTGAGTTCGTTGGTGAACCAAGGGGTTTTCTTGCTTCCGGGTCTGCTGGGAGGGTTTTTAGTGGTGCGAGGTCGTCGGCGCAGGCGGTCAGCCACTTGGCGAGGTTGCTGGCTGCTTCGTTTGGGTCCGTTGTGTTGGTGGGTGTGTTCTGGCTGAGGGAGGCGGTGAGCTGCTCGGCGGTGATCTTGCTCCAGCTCCGGCGGGGAGCCTGTTGCGGGTGGTGGTGGGTCGCAGTCTTTCTGAAGCTGAAGTGGACGCAGCTGTGGTCGGTCCAGTGGAGTCCGGTGGCGTGGCTGAAGGAGATGTGCTTGCTGGAAGAGAAGACGGGGTCAAGCGTGTGGCCGGCGTAGTGGGTGGGCGTGTTCACCAGTTGCTTGAGTCCGAGGTTGGCGAGGTTGTCCAGCAGGGCGGTGGTGTTTCTGTCGTTGTTGTTCTCCAGGTGGAAGTTGAGGTCCCCTAGGAGGATGTAGTCGGCGGAAGGCATGGCGTGCGGGCTGATGAAGTCTGCGATGTCTTCGCTGAATAGTGTGCGTGGTCCCGGGGGTCTGTAGATGAGGGTGCCTCGGAGGGTGGTCTTGGTGTCAGTGTGTATCTGGAAGTGTAGGTGTTCAGCGGCGGTGAAGGTCTCGTCGGAGTTAGTCGAGATGCGGATGGTGTTCTTGTGTACGATGGCGATGCCTCCTCCCGTCTGGTTGACGCGGTCCCTCCGGGTGATCTTGTATCCGTCCGGGATGGCTATGGCGATGTCGGGCGCTGAGGAGGCGTTCATCCAGGTTTCGGTGAGGAAGGCGACGTCCGGTGCTGTTGCGTCGAGCAGGTCCCAGAGTTCCACGGCGTGCCTGTGGACGGAGCGGGTGTTCAACAGGATGCATTTCAGGTGGTTGCTGCTGGTGCACGTCTTGGCGGGGGTGGTGCACGTCCGGGGGCAGGTGAATCGGCAGGCTTGGCAGGTGAAGGGTCCGTGGGTGCGTCTCGGTGAGGCTCGGTAGCAGGCAGGGTTCCGGCCGGCATTGAGTGCGGTGAGGGTGGCGGCGTCGTAGGTCCGTCGAGTAGTGTTGCATCGGTGGGATCCAGGGGTTCTGGCGCTGGGCGCGGTCCAGTCGCGGACGGGCGCAGACGGGCTTGCCTTAGGCGCGCCTTCGGCGCGCCTGCGGCGCGCCGCTGCGCGCGGCCGCCATTTATGGGGAGGTGGGAGGGAGGAGCAGCTGGGAGGCGGGAGGCAGGGGCAGCGAATGGGCAGTCAGGGGGCGGGGCCGCAGGACGCAGCGGCGGGAATGGCGAGAGGCAGCGGGGGCACATAGTACAAGGGGAGAGAAAAACAGACAAATTACAGCACAACGCTAATGGGGCAGCGAGGGGCACAGAAAGGAAAAAGGGGGAGAAAACAGGCAAATTACGAGTACAACGCTAATGGGGCAGCGAGGGGCACAGAAAGGGAAAAGGGGGGAGAAAACAGGCAAATTACGAGTACAACGCTAATGGGGCAGCGAGGGGCACAGAAAGGAAAAAGGGGGGAGAAAACAGGCAAATTACGAGTACAACGCTAATGGGGCAGCGAGGGGCACAGAAAGGAAAAAAGGGGGGGAGAAAACAGACAAATTACAGCACAACGCTAATGGGGCAGCGAGGGGCACAGAAAGGAAAAAAAGGGGGAGAAAACAGACAAATTACAGCACAACGCTAATGGGGCAGCGAGGGGCACAGAAAGGAAAAAGGGGGAGAAAACAGGCAAATTACGAGTACAACGCTAATGGGGCAGCGAGGGGCACAGAAAGGAAAAAAGGGGGGAGAAAACAGACAAATTACAGCACAACGCTAATGGGGCAGCGAGGGGCACAGAAGGAAAATGGGGAGACGGGCAAGAAATACGGGCACCGGGGCCACAAGCGGAGGGCGATCTTACCTGCAGAAGCAGCGGGCAGACAACACAGGCGGAGCTGTGTGGTGGGGAGCGACCTACCTGGCAAGGTCAAGGGTCGCTCTCCTCACCGCGCTGCGGCCGCCATTTAGGGGGAGGTGGGAGGGAGGAGCAGCTGGGAGGCGGGAGGCTGGGGCAGCGAATGGGCAGTCAGGGGGGCGGGGCCGCAGGGGACGCAGCGGCGGGAATGGCGAGAGGCAGCGGGGGCACAAAGTACAAGGGGAGAGAAAAACAGACAAATTACAGCACAACGCTAATGGGGCAGCGAGGGGCACAGAAAGGAAAAAAAGGGGGAGAAAACAGACAAATTACAGCACAACGCTAATGGGGCAGCGAGGGGCACAGAAAGGAAAAAGGGGGAGAAAACAGGCAAATTACGAGTACAACGCTAATGGGGCAGCGAGGGGCACAGAAAGGAAAAAGGGGGAGAAAACAGGCAAATTACGAGTACAACGCTAATGGGGCAGCGAGGGGCACAGAAAGGAAAAAGGGGGGAGAAAACAGGCAAATTACGAGTACAACGCTAATGGGGCAGCGAGGGGCACAGAAAGGAAAAAAGGGGGGAGAAAACAGACAAATTACAGCACAACGCTAATGGGGCAGCGAGGGGCACAGAAAGGAAAAAAAGGGGAGAAAACAGACAAATTACAGCACAACGCTAATGGGGCAGCGAGGGGCACAGAAAGGAAAAAGGGGGAGAAAACAGGCAAATTACGAGTACAACGCTAATGGGGCAGCGAGGGGCACAGAAAGGAAAAAAGGGGGGAGAAAACAGACAAATTACAGCACAACGCTAATGGGGCAGCGAGGGGCACAGAAGGAAAATGGGGAGACGGGCAAGAAATACGGGCACCGGGGCCACAAGCGGAGGGCGATCTTACCTGCAGAAGCAGCGGGCAGACAACACAGGCGGAGCTGTGTGGTGGGGGAGCGACCTACCTGGCAAGGTCAAGGGTCGCTCTCCTCACGCGCAGCGGCCGCCATTTATGGGGAGGTGGGAGGGAGGAGCAGCTGGGAGGCGGGAGGCTGGGGCAGCGAATGGGCAGTCAGGGGCGGGGCCGCAGGGACGCAGCGGCGGGAATGGCGAGAGGCAGCGGGGGCACAAAGTACAAGGGGAGAGAAAAACAGACAAATTACAGCACAACGCTAATGGGGCAGCGAGGGGCACAGAAAGGAAAAAAGGGGGAGAAAACAGACAAATTACAGCACAACGCTAATGGGGCAGCGAGGGGCACAGAAAGGAAAAAGGGGGAGAAAACAGGCAAATTACGAGTACAACGCTAATGGGGCAGCGAGGGGCACAGAAAGGAAAAAGGGGGAGAAAACAGGCAAATTACGAGTACAACGCTAATGGGGCAGCGAGGGGCACAGAAAGGAAAAAGGGGGAGAAAACAGGCAAATTACGAGTACAACGCTAATGGGGCAGCGAGGGGCACAGAAAGGAAAAAAGGGGGGAGAAAACAGACAAATTACAGCACAACGCTAATGGGGCAGCGAGGGGCACAGAAAGGAAAAAAGGGGAGAAAACAGACAAATTACAGCACAACGCTAATGGGGCAGCGAGGGGCACAGAAAGGAAAAAGGGGGAGAAAACAGGCAAATTACGAGTACAACGCTAATGGGGCAGCGAGGGGCACAGAAAGGAAAAAAGGGGGGAGAAAACAGACAAATTACAGCACAACGCTAATGGGGCAGCGAGGGGCACAGAAGGAAAATGGGGAGACGGGCAAGAAATACGGGCACCGGGGCCACAAGCGGAGGGCGATCTTACCTGCAGAAGCAGCGGGCAGACAACACAGGCGGAGCTGTGTGGTGGGGGAGCGACCTACCTGGCAAGGTCAGAACCAGATCTGTCGTGGATTTCAAATTCTGAACATAGATCTCATTTGACCCATTTCAGATGAAGCACTTTGCACTTTATGGAAGCCTATCCTCAGCAGGGCGCTTGGATTCAAACCCTAATATCTTGTCCCTGTGACGAAACTTCCAAGCAAACACTTGCACGTTATGCTCTTTTGAGGCTTTTATGCACGCCGCAGAATGCACTATTTATGTCCACTGCTGCGTATCTGTGCTTCTAGGTCATACAACGCATGCTTGCAACGCCTTCAGCTTTTAGACTCTGAGTGTTGTTGTATAACTGTCATATGTTATGTTCGACAAGCCCTTAGTATCAGAAGAACTGAGAATCATAGCAACCTCAGAGTAACTTGAAAATGTGAATCCTAACTCTAGGCCTGAGCTTATGCGCTTTCTTCTGTAATTAATGTGTACCCCCCGATTTAAACAGCGCCTAGTTTTAGCATAGCCAGCCTTTTTAGTGCCTAATGTCTGCATTATGAAGTCCGACTTACAAATGTTTTATATCTTGTATTTTATAGTATTTATTTGTATGCATGTATTTATGGTCTATCGATGTGTTATCTTTTTATGGCTTTTAGCCATAAAAATATATGACTGACTGGCAAGTCAGTTTTGACGCTGCTTCAATGGGAATAGTCGGGCTTGGGCCAGGCCAGGTCCTCCCTGGACTGGAAACAAGCATCCTGGGACCGGTTTCGCCCTCACTAGTGCTCATCAGCGGGTATAGCTTGGTTCCAGTGGCACCGTGTGCACGGGACCCACGAACGGGTATACCCGTCCCACTTAGGGCGTCACACTGAAGTCTATGAAGAAGCGATGGATGGAAGGCTTGAATTAATCTCAGCTGCTGGTAATTTTTCGGAGTAGTACCCCAGTGCAACGTTATTCTGCACCCCCTACCTCCTCACTTTGGCCCAGGCATATGCAAGTCATTCTTGACGCTGCTTCCATGGGAACAGTAGAGCCTGAACTTCCAGGCCAGGTCCTTCGTTAACCGGAATACAAGCATCCCAACCAGTTTTGCCCTTCCTGGGCCTCATCAGCCGAGTATAGCTTGGTTCCAGTGGCACCGTGTGCACGGGACCCACGAACGGGTATACCCGTCCCACTTAGGGCGACACACTGAAGTCTACGAAGAAGCGATGGATGGAACGTTTGAATTATTATGTGTAGGCTTATGGCTCAATTTTGTTACAGGCTTAATGCGCACTCTACAACAGATGCAAAAACCTCTGTGTGAGTACCATTTGTTTCATTTGTTGAATCATATAACAAAGTGCCCTTTCCATGAAGCCACTATTTTTTCAACTATTTTAAAAAAATATATAAATGCGTGCATCAGAGCAATATACTGGTTGTGCTATAAATGTCTAAATTACTCAGACACACAGATAAACCCCTCTTAATGTTTTTAGCAGGGTCATACACAAAATGATGTCGCTTAAGAATGTTAACATTTAAGGCCCCACTGTTCACTTTACACCATCACAGAGTGTACAATACATTTGAGGCAGAGGTAGGCTTTCATCTGAGCTCGGCGCGGTGGCACAGCTGTGAGGGGAGACCAGCTCACTGCATTATTGAATACAAGAAGGATATTGCCTTCCACTTTTGGTCGGTCCAGAAGTCCACCACCAGAGAGATCCAGGCAGCAGGACCTTGGACCCAGTAGCCCACCGCCATGCCCGGTGATGCCCGCTGTCCTGTGATGAGCAGTGGTGTCCGGTCCCTCTGCTGAGGACGTTGGTCTTGCAATGATGCCTTCATCTAGGGCCTGAGTGGGTTTCCTTGGTTACCTAGGATAGCTGATGGGAAGAGGTTATCATCAATGTTATCTATCAATACTCAGAGTTAGAAAAGGAGAATTATCACAGCTGTGGCTTAAAAACTGAATGTGTTGAAATGTCACAGTTACTTACCCCTACAAGAAATGACGTGTATATCGTTCTGATCCAAAACAACATAAAAAAAACTCCTGGTGGTCCCAGCTGAAGGGGAACATGCTAGAAAATCCGCCATCATTAACATAAGCAATGAAAAGCTATCAGAGACATAATATATCATCACAAGTGTGCTGATTTACAAAAATAATTGTACGATTCACATTTTAAGGGCATGAAAATATTTTGAATACTTGTGAAATGTAAACGTGAAAGCAAAATATTACATAAAGAGATGTTTGTAGAAATACGGGTCCTTCGTGTTCTGACCACGCCTCTTATGTGGCATTATGTGCGTTTTCCTACTACAAACTTGAGGAAAAGTATGAGTGTAAAATCTGAAGAAACGGAAAATGTTTTCTGCGTTGTAAATATTGACAATCAGTGCGCGGATGGGGCTGTGGCTGCCTGTCAGGATGCACTAACCTGGGACCTGGGTCTGACGGAGCGGTGGCGGCTTCCAGCCCCCGCCAGCCCCACAGTCATCCCCTCAGTCCTAGCATGGGGGTCTGCAGCAGACATGGGGAAGGGGATGGAGCAGGAGAGACACAGAAACCCTGGATGTCCTCCCCTGTCTGGCTGCACAGAAGGGCTTAGTACAGCAGCGTTGAGACCGAAAGAACTTCAGTATGACACGGTTTAAACACTGACGTTTTAACTTCAGATATAGTTTATGATGTGCCTGCTGGCTCTCTATATATTTTCATTCTCTGTAATAATTGAAAACGTGATTTTTTTCTGAGCAGAAGCATAATGACTTTGATATGGTGACGGTGAATCGTAGTCCGGGTCACAATACAGAGTTTGCTAACAAGACCTACCTTCAATATTAAAATAAACTTGTTCTGAGCTACAGGGACGCAACTGCCCAGATGAACTGCTGCAACTGGACCTGCCCGAGCCCTGCTGGCCTCTGCTGGAGTGAGTTCCTGACCCGTAAGAGGTGCCTCCCCAGGTCAAGGACCCTTTGTTGGCATCAGCTGAGCTCTTCCTGTGAAATCCTGAACTCCGCGCGTGTGCCAGACTTTGAGCACAGAACAATTTCAGCAGGACTAACCTGGTCTCTGTATCCGGCCCGCACTCCATCGCAGTTGGCTTGAACTTGTGACTTTTTCCCAGTCTAGCTCAATCAGATAATCCCAGTTATCGATTTATGCTTCTTGGTGCTATTTTTACTCAAACGCTTCAAATTGCATATCTAAAGTTCCACTGATTGGATTTTTGTCATTCTGGTATCATTTTATTGAATAAAATCTAATCTATTTTCCATAATTGATTTGGGATTTTTCTTGTGCTGTGTTTTCACTTTATCACTGTTTGAGGGTGCTGCATACATTCTTTACACATCGCCTCCTAGCTAAGCCTGACTGCTTTGTGCCAAACTACATGAGGGGTGAGCACAGGTTAATTTAGGGACTTTTGTTGTTCACCCTGACAATGATTGTGGTTGTTGCTTGAGAAGAGTTTTCACCCACCTCAATCAAAAACCCAATTTCCTACATCTGGTTTCTAACGGACTCATCTGTCTCTCTACAAATAGCCCGCTTAGCTAATTCTAATCTGGATTTTGTTACCTTCACTCTACAGAAACAACACTCATAATAGTCTGTCCGGAATTCTTATACCCTTAGACATTTTCCACTGCCTTTGACACTGTCCATCTTCCAACACTAATATTCTCGCTAGACTAATGAGACGTCAAAGGTGAAGATCTCAATTGATGCAGGTCATACATCTAAAATTGATCTTTCTCAGTTAATTGGAAGGAGTCTTCAACTTCAATCCCACTCCCAATAGGCATAACTCAAGGTCTAGTCCTAGGCCCCTTCTTTTCTCTCTTCACACCTCCAGCGTCAGGAGCATCATCTCCTCAGGCTTCTCCTACTATCACCTCTACGCTGATGATACCCACATCGTAGCCTACTATCCATCTCTTACACCACGTCTCCAAACGTGCATCGCAAACTGCCTTCCTGCTTCCAACACTGGATGGCATTAAGGTCTTTGATGCTGAACTCTTCGGAAACCAAAGGCCTCTACTCTCCTGCCTCCACAGCACACGCACCTTCTACTAGTACCTTCTACTCCTCCTCAGACGGCTAGGTGTTCTTCAGTGCTTCAGTGAGATTGGAATAATTCATGTTCACAACATCCAAAACTGCATGCCTCAAACTACGGGACATAAGTTAGATCCACTCACTTCTACCTTTCAACATTACCAAAACACTCATTAACTCAATGCTGTCAGCTGCTATAGCCGGCTAAGGGACCTACCAAAATGCACCACTCAAAGTTATACACTTTGTAACCTGAAATCTCTTCCCCATTCCACCATTGGCTTCATAACAGATACCGTATTCTACCATGGTCCTAAGTTTGGATCACCTTGGGAACTTTTCTTTTAATCTTATGGCTAACAACGATGATCATCATTCTAGTGCTACTAAATGGTCATTTCGTTCCTGGAAGAACAATTGCATCCCCTGTGGTTCGGGAACTGCAGCCTCATTCTTCCTCTCACAGAGTTTGCAGAGACCTCTACGGATGTTAACATTACAGCTTATCCTGTGACTGAAAGCAAATCTTGGGAGAAGGTCCCATATCAGATTATGGGGCCCACTGAAACACTGCAGTTGCCATATGTAATTAAGGTCTGAATGAATGACAGCGTCATTCCTGGTTCTGTCTCAGTAGACTGGGACACCGAGACTGTTAAACGTATTATGTCTGATTTGCAGGCAGTGGCGTGGCCAAGCCAGCCAAGATGGTGGACACGCCTAGCTGAGGCTCCGCAGCCAGGCCTGAATTGTGTCCTTAATCCGAGCCGGAGGGGGTGCTAATCGGTGTGCCCGAGCCCGGGGAAGCGGCAGACTCACTGCCAAGTCGACTCATTGACTTGGAGAAAATACGGCAGTGGAGTATCCAGGATATGACGTGCTAGATCCAGGTCCAACATGGCGGCTTTTATGAGGAGCGGTTGGGAGGCCCTCTAGTTGGAAGAGGAAGGCGGGCCTCCGGCCGATGACACACAGCGGGGATTCCAGCAGAGGAATGCGCCAGCACTAGCGAAGTGTGCGGTGTGATCGGAGCAGACTACCCGGCAGCATCAGCAGCGGCTGTGGAGATCCCTCCCGCCTCGAAGAAAGAGCGCTACGCAGGCCCGAGCCCAAACGGTGCCCCCCGCTGGAACTAAGGAGCGGGTGGTCAAGTTGTGTCAGCGACTGCTGCGAGAGGCATAGAACGGTGGTGGAAGGAAAGCAGAGTCAGACCGATCCCAGTGGCCTTCAAGAGTGCCGAGGATGCAACAGGTGAGCGGCTGGGGAGGGTGACCCGGTTATTAGCAGTGGGCGCCAGCCGGCAGCAGGCGTTATGGATTAATCTGGCACCTGGGCCCCTCCGGCCGCCTTCAACGCAGGCTTGTGACCTCGACCAGACGGCAGTGGGCCGGCTCAGCTCTCATGCGTAGGGCAGACAATAAAGCAGTCCCAGGAGTGGAGCGTGGCGATGCCACTGCCGCTCCTCTGACTGGAGCTCTCCGCTGGAGGCCTATGCGGAGGTAGCCCGGCCCTGGAACTGGCCATTGGGAGGCCCAAAGGACCCAAGTAAATGCCCGGGAGCCCCTTTCCGGCAAAACACATCCTTCGACTGGACCGGTGAGTCCGTGGAGGCGGCCGTGGACCACAGCAACCGGGGACAAATGAAAAGTTAAGCAACAGTAAGAAGTCGGAGCAAGAGCAAACGTAGGGGGAAAAAGCGCACGCCGCTCGGCATCAATATCGAGGTGTGGCCTAGTATAGAGTAGCGGCGGGAGGAAAGACAGCGCGACCAGGCACAGGCAGCCTCCCTGCGATCGAAACAGCGGGGGCGCACCGAGGAAGCGGAGCAAGGTGGCCCACTAGGCTCGTGCGCACCTAAAGCAGTCGGCAGTTGGTGTCAGGCGCAGAGGCAGAATCCGGACCCTCCTCCCCAGACGGCCCCAACCCGGGGCTTCAACCATGAAGAGGGCCAGTGTGATCACTATATGTTGAGCAGCTGGTACCAGTGGGCAGACTGAGGGACTCTCCTCTGGAAGGAACACGCGGCTCCCACCTCCACTTTCCTAACGCAGAGGGCCCACAGCCGTGAAATCCGACGCTTCCTGACCCGGAAGACCTAGGAGGTGTCCCAGAAAGCCCAACAGGACTACGCCTAGCGCACTAGAAGAGCCAAGTAACATCATCTGTGCAGGGGATCCTCCAGTGCACCCAGAGTCAACAGCAAGACTAGGCGCAAGAGAGCCCAGCACGTACAGGAAGTTCAAGCAATCCTACAAAAGTACGCATCGCTCAACGCCACCATTGTGATACTGCCAAATGCAGGGGCACCAGCAAGGAGTCTGCTGTGACTCCTAAGAGCGCCCCTATCACCGCAACTAAAACTCGCACAGGAATTGTGAGCCGAGAAGTATTTGATGACCGGCAGCCAGCACCCGCGCACTTGCACCGACGCCGGGCCCCCACAGTGGGAATACCCAGCACAGCATAAATCCAGACAGGCCCAAGAGATAATATCGGAATTTGCCACTAAGGGAAGTCCTGAGCACTGCCAACATGGGGAAGCTCCGAACGCACAATGGCTCGCAGACACTGTCCACAACCCAGAATACTACGGCTAAGCTCCAACACAAAGATGCAGAGGCGCTATCAGTACATACCATGTCGGAGAAGCTGGATAAGGTATTGGCGGCCATTGAACACTCCCGGGTCACAATGGAGGAGCGGTTCGACACCCTCGCTACAGACCTCAGCATATTAAGGGATGACCACCACAAACTGTTGGACAAAGTAGCGGCTGGAGAGAAAGCGGTCCCTGCCCTGCAGCCTATAGCAAAAACACAACAAGCAACGTTGCAAACACGAGTGGCGGCCCTGGAGGAGCGTGCAGATGATCTTGAAGGCCGTTTGAGAAGGTGCAACATCCGTGTACTGGGCATGCCAGAGGGTGTGGAGGGAACAAACCCCATTGCTTACATAGAAACCTGGATCTGCACCTTTACATCACTGGAGGACGTCACACCCTTCTTCTCAATAGAGAGAGCACACAGGGTGCAAGCCCATCGTCCACTTCCAGGATCTCCACCTCGCCCACTTCTAGCAAAGTTCCTGCATTACCGGGACAGGGATGTGGTGCTCCGCACCGCCAGACAGCATGGACCCCTACGAATTGAAGATAAGCAGGTCATGATCTTCCCGGACTACTCTCGGGCAGTACAACGCCAGCGAACCTCATTACTGGAAGTTAAACGGCAACTCCGCCAGGAAGGCATCCAATACTCGCTGTTGTTTCCAGCACGACTCAAGATCATGTACGAGGGGTCCACTACGTTCTTCACAGATCCAGAGGCAGCCTACGACTGGATAGCACAACACCGCCAGAGTCGTCCACACCAGACTCCAAAACGTAGCGAACAATCCCAGCTGCCGAAACCTAGACGCCACCGCCCCAAGAAACCCAGCAACCGCCTCAAGCCCAGCACTCAGGTCATGAGGTCCCCAGATCTAGAACAAATCATAGCTGAGCACAGGAGGGCTTTACAGGCGGCGGCGGAACTCGGGCCGACATCTACAGCCACAGATGAAGATAGAGGCCTGCACATATTCACCTCGGAAGATGAAGGCAGTGACGCCACCGATTCCCGCCCGGGCTCGGTGACCCCTCCACTGGTGATGCTGCAAACAGCGGACACTCTTATTTGAACTGTGCCAGTTACTGGACTAATGCTTCAGCCATATCCTTGATGCATACACACACAAGAACTGAACGTACCCATGCCACAAGCAGAGCACGACAGACAGCACTAACCACCCCGACAACATACACGGATCCTATCACAGCCACATGCATTACAGACCGAGGCTTACACTCGACCCACGCTACACTTGAGTACCAGAGACATGCATAGTTTGGATGCACCGCCCCTTGCGGTAGATCCCAAGTATTGGGAAGATTTCCCACCCCAGTTCCTACACCAACATCTGTCATTTACCTACACACTGACTGTATGTAATCCGGTAGAAGAGAGTGGCATATCCATGCGTGATCCCTCAGACAGCCAAGAAGTGACGCCGGCCCGCACCCTTTCTCTCTCTCTCGGTGACAGGCAGGTAACGCCCCCGTAATCCCTTATGGCGCTTAAAAGCGATGTTCGGGTCCTCACACTTAATGTGCGTGGCATGCACACGGCCCACAAGAGGTATGCGGTATATGCTTACATTAAAAGGCAAAATGCACAGATAGCGCTGCTCCAAGAAACCAACTTGACGGCAGGAGAGCTGAACAAATTGCGTACAAGATGGCGAGGCGTGTTCTGTGCAACCACATACTCAACTTTTGCGTGTGGAGTGCTCATCTGGCTTCGGCCAGGGACCCCATTCCATGAAATGGGCAGAAAGATTGATACAGAAAGTCGTTATGCTCTCCTAGAGGGGCTGCTGGATGGTCGTCCCATCCTCATAGGTAGCATTTATGCGCCAAATACGGACCAGGGTAAATATTGGGACTCCCTCTCCCACACTTTAGCCCAGTACTCTAAGTCACCTTGGATACTAGGAGGGGATTATAATTGTGTACAGGACCTGGGTCTGGACAGATCACATCCCCCACACCCAGCATCCCCGGCCATAGCCCAGACAAAGCGATTCAATGCCTGGATCGACCATTGGACCCTAGAAGACGCATGGCGTAGTAAGCATCCTACAACCAAGCTGTACTCGTTCCATTCCATTCCACCCAACCTTAGGGTTCGACTAGATCGATTTATATGCACACCCCAAATAATCCCCATAGTACAAGAAGAAGACTATCTGGGGCGAATCCTGTCCGACCATGACACACACACACACTCACTATCGCCTGGCAACCGCCACCGTTCCCGGTCCCCACGTGGCGGCTACCCCGAGAATGCCTAGAGGACCAGGTATTTAGATAAGAACAGAAATCACACATTCAGAATTATTTCCAGGAGAATGCCGAAACAGCAACTAAGAGGACACTGGAATGGGATGCATTTAAGGTTGTATTAAGGGGGACATATATCCGGCAAATTTCAGGTGTGTGAAAGAAATTAGAGCGGCGCGTAGTAGAGGAAGAGAGGAAGCTGGCAGCGATGTCACAGGCGGCAGACATAAGTAGGGCGACGCTGGCTCAGATAGCAGAGGCCAAAAAGGCATATGCAGAGGTGCTTGCAGACCTCATGCGATACAATTTCAGAGCGTACGCAGCTAAAAGACACAAAGAAGGGGATAGGGCGGGCACATTGTTAGCATGGCTGATACGGCAGGACACCACCCCCATGGCCCATAGCGGAAATAACGAATGCGGAGGGTAGGATAGTCCGCTCTCAAGCGGACATTATGCAAGCATTCCACACTTATTATACGGGCTTATACAGGGCCCCTAGTCAGGCGAAATTCGTAGCTGTGGACAAATTCCTAGCTCGTCACCCGCTACCACGCGTGTCGGCCACCGACAAAGCCGCCTTAGACACTGCTATCACTTCAATAGAGGTGTCGCAGGCAATACAATACCTAGCTAAAAACAAGGCACCAAGCCTAGATGGCATACCTCTAGAATTTTACCAAATGTTCTCTGTGCAACTAGCGCTGTGTATGGCAGCACTGTTCGAAGCGGCACTAGGGGAGGGGGAGCTTGCACACTCCCTCCGAGAGTCTCTGATAGTATCCTTTCTAAAACCAGATCGTGACCCATGTCGCCTAGATTCCTACCGGCAAATTGCCTCGATCTCTGCGGACTATAAAATATTTGGTAAAGTATTGGCAGAGCGGTATGTGTCGGTTCTCCCAACACTTGTGCACCCAGACCAATGCGGGTTCGTATCTGGTAGATGCACCTCCCACAATTTTCGGCGGCTGTTCCAGGTGCACGACCAGGTCCAGGAGAGATATCCTCAAGACACGTGTATAATCCTAGACCTGGAAAAAGCCTTCGACACGCTCTCATGGTCATATCTCTTTAAGGTGCTCCAAAGGGTGGGAATGGGCCCAAGGCTGCAGACATACACTAAACTGTTATACACAAAACCCACCTCTAGGATCCGATTGGGTTGATATGTATCATCCCCCTTTGCAGTGTCTAGAGGCACGCGACAGGGCTGTCCACTCTCCCCATTGCTCTTTGCAGTAGCAATGGAGCCAATGGGGATTCGTTTGAGAGAGGAGGGCAGGCAGTGGGGTATTCAGCTAGCAGGAACCACCCATAGTGTATTGCTATATGCAGATGATCTGCTACTTTATGTGCAAGACATCACATCTGACCTCACCCCAATCGCTGTGGCGCTAGCGGAGTTCGAGACAGTGGCTGGCCTACGAGTTAATTGGGCGAAATCTGCAATACACCCACTCTCCTCTGATCTTGCCCCCCATGAGGTGCACATCGGAGGAGTCCCTCTATCAAGGAGCGCGTGCACCCCTTGGTCTCTCGGAGTGCACCAATATCGCTCGCCACAGTACATATATGAGGGTAACCATCGTAGAGTTTTAGCAGGCGCTCAGTCCTCGGTAAATTTCTGGAGATCCCTATCCCCCATAGGAAAAATAGCGGTGGCCAAGATGGTGCTTGTCTCGCATATGCTCTACTGTTTCGCCAACCTCCCGATAATCCCCCCTTGCTCCTTTTTTCTAAGAGCTGGATGCTCTCCTGTGCACCCTAATATGGGATGTCAGGCGCAGGCGAGTAGCCCTGACCAAAATGCAACTACTGATGGATCGAGGAGGCCTAGGAGCCCCGTCATTTGAGGCATACTTCTTAGCAGCTCAGCTACAGTGGCTTTCGCGCTGGATAGCAGGTCGGTTGTCAAGGAAGACACATACAGACGCAGGGCCAATATCCATTCAGGCACTTAGACGTATGTTATTGCCCGGATCCATACCACAAACTACCTGCCCCTTGCAGGTGGCTGTTGCGCGTAGCTGTATGCAACGCGTCCACCGAATGTCACATGAGACTCTGTTATACATCCCCCCTGCTAGCATTAGCAGGCCACCCTCGAGACTATGAGCAGTATACTTCGCGAGCTCTCCACGCCTGGACAGATCACTCTCTTACAGAGATAGGCTCCCTGTTTGCCGAAGGCCACTTGCTCACCTTCGATGAACTGATGGAAATGGCGGACCTCCCCAAAGGTCAGTTCCTTCTTTATAGACAACTGGTGGCAGACTACCGTCGAATCTGGCACCTGGTCCTCCATACCATTCTACAGATGGGCTCTGGCCACCATATAGTGACATGGATCTATAGGGCCATACGAGACCTAAAAGCGGTATCCCCCTGCGGGAAAAGTGGGAGGAGGAGCTTCAGAGGCCACTATATGACAAAGAGTAGGAGCTAGCATTGGAATACCCAAAGAAAGTATCCCATAATTCCCGATTTAAAAATATACAATTCTTCGTTTTGCACCGGGCGTACTTGACACCCAGGCACCTGCAACGATACTACCCCAACACGCAATTTGCGTGCCCCAGATGCGACACCCCCAGAGCGAACTTCATCCACACGTTCTGGGACTACACCATAATACGCACCTATTGGAGCACGATTCACACCTTGTTGCGCGAAGTAACAGGGCTCACAGACCTTACCACCTGGGATGCCTGTACTTTGGGCATATTTAAGCGCCGAAAACACTACAAAGTTGACGCGCGTTTCGCGTACCTGGCATTCCTATTAGCAAAGAGGGGTCAGCCTGGAGAGCAGCAGTAGTTAAATGGGGAGCATCAGAGGTACATGCGCTACGATATGAGGAAGCTAGGGGCATACATAAGCGTCATATCAATGCAATGGGTGACACTCCTGCACGTCTTCAAGCACACAAAAGCGCGCACAGGATCACCCTTGCCAACACCTTGTTCCCGAACGGCCACAGCGGTTGCACTTACCCCAGAACACGAGCACGAGAACCAGCCAAGTAGAGTCAGCATAGACGACATGAGTGAGTAAAATACAGGAGCAGCCTCCCTCACTGAATTCGGTTGACACATTCAGCCAGGCGCGCTCTTCACGCCAGCGTCAAAGTACACTCTCAATATCACACTTCCACACCAGTGATCCTATGCCTGCATTCACTCAGTGTGTCCCCAGTTTAGTTCAGTCCCCAAAGTTACTATGGTTGCAATACACTAACACAATTACTGCATAACATACAAGAGATACACATGTTATGGTGACAATGTTTTGGACTGAGGTCAAGTCATTCATGGACCAGCAACTCGCCGGTCAGAGACGTTGACTTTTCATACAATAACAGAACCTGAGTATTCAAAAGTCAAATGCATGTTTTAATCTCCAATGTATAACTTGGTCAACAGGGATATATCATCCTGATGTATGTAATGAAAAACTCAATAAAAGGTTTACAAAAAAAAAATGTCTGATTTGCAGGCTTATTGTACTGTGAACGAGGAAGATCCTTATTTGAATTCAGAAATATATTATCATCATTATGCACATTATTGCATACGTAAGACTAGGTATCCTAGAGAGATTTACAATTACACACAATGGGAACATTGTGAGGCACCGTCTCCTGATAGTCACCCTAATTAATTTAAAGAAATGTCCTTACTTCCAAAGTAAGGACAGGTCACACTCATCAGCTTTCTATTTCTCACAAGAACCACAACAGTTAAAAAAAAATCTAATTACCACAAACATACTAATTTACTCAACTGAGTTTAGTCTGAATCTGGCTATACAGGGGTATGGGTATATATACAATATTCACGAGAAAAGTATTTGGAGAATCAACCTTTGGCAGATCCAAGGCAAAGAGGCCCTGTTTCGTGCATACATAATTCCTAAGGAAATGATCTTCCTGAACAAAAATCATCCAACAGATTACGTGTCTGGGATTTGGAACAATGAAAGACAAAGAAATCCTCAGTAACAAAAGTCAATTTGACTATGTTCAATATTTGGCAATCTAAAATGAATATGTCTGAATCAGACAAACGATATGATTCAAAATGGAACCTATAATTCAACTCAGGTCTCTACTGAAGAGCTAGCCCTGTGGCCCATATGATTCTGACACTTGAATGCTTTGTTTTCTTTTCAACACCACTGGACCTAAAGTTAATCGTCCTGTCCCATGTTATAATACACAAACACCTGTAATAGTTACCACATATAGTGTAGGTAAATTATGCCAAAGATGGCTGGAACACTCCAGTCTGTCAGTGGTGACAGACCATTTTCCCTGATTAAAGAAAGTATGAATTTTTAATTTCCTCCTGGGTCCATGTCCCGGCTGATCTAAAAGCTTCTTGGCATCAGGAATATATGCCCTCTATAATGAATTAAACAAATACTCCGAAAAAGATGTCAAACGTATTAGGCAGATAGACAGAGAAAACTTAAAAACAGTATTTAAAGTTATTGACAATGGAATGCATACGCTTTCGGCATATGAGGTACATTTGTAAGAGAGAGAAAAAAACACTTGTTCCCCGTACATATCAGTACATAACATTTGGTTCTTGGAGTGATGCTCTGGTGAATCACAAGGGACCTCTGCAGTCGCCAACTTGGGGAAATCCAGCAGTCAGGCCTGCACGGGTGGCCCCGGGGATTTCCAAGCCATTGCTAGACTATGCTTAGCTAGCATGTTTGACCTAATTGCATGGTGTCTCGTCGGAGATCTAGTAGCCAGTATTCTATCGTGAGACCTTCCAAGTCTCGCTGTACTATCATCCGCCAGGGGTGTCACAGAGGAAACACGTTGGCCACTGCAATTGAGCCGCCGCATAATAGAGCTCATAGTTAGGAGCCCCCAGTGACCCGCTCTCCAGCGGGGCGTACAGTTTGGGGAGCACCACTCTCTTTCGGCCTGACCTCCATATCAAATCAGAAAGGATGGACAACAGGTCCCTGGAAAAATGCTTGGGTAAACAGACGGGCAGTGGTTAAAACGATACAGCAATCTTGGCAGCGCCAACATTTTAGCTACTGCCACTCTGCCCGGCAGTTATTCTATCCCCCTTTCATAATGGTGTTTCTTTGTCGGGTCTCTTTGTATAACCTTTCTTCTTATACTTGTTCACTTTTTATTCTGCTCTAGGCCATAGGGCTTGGGCTAGGTGAGGGGGAGAACATAGAAACCTGTGTTGTCTCCTGCTACTGTTTGTATGATTCTTTTGGCTTCCCACTGTGTACCCTCCACCGCCGGATCCGTGCACCCACCTGGGAAAGCGTGGCAGGACCGAAGGCCTCTCCGGACGGGTTCCTCTACAGGAGGGCCCTTGACTCCAGAACGCTGGCTGGACTGCAAGAAAATACCTCCAGTGGCATTGGGCCTGCTTCCACTTTCTTTTTCCTCTGCGATGCCTCGGGCTCTCTCCAGGTCTCTCTCCTCTCCTGTTTCAGCTTCCCGCATAGCTCTGTCGCGTTTCTCACTCCTCCTCCTGGCCGCGCCTCAGTCAATCAATCAGTTTGTAGAGTGCTTCTTGTTACCCGTGAGTGTATCCAGGTGCCGCTCTCTTTCGTCTATCCTCTTTTTCTGTTCCTGTAGAGTTGTCCTGCAGAGATAATATAAATCTCTTCTATATCTTTTATTTTCTCTGGCAAGCATTGTTGTTTCTTTTTCAGGTGTCGCTGCGGCCTTCTAGAGAGGGATTTCTGGTCAGTCATCATCCTCTCTCTATACTTGATCTAAGTCAGTGTCACACAACCTGTACCTCAGATTTTTCTGCTCGGGGAAAATAGGCCAGCGGGGTAAGTAATCAGCATTACCTTGGCTTTTTTCCTGTCTATGACGGGCCTCAAAATGGAAAGGTTGCAATGAGAGGAAACAACGGAGCACCCTAGCATTGGCACCTTTATTCCTACTCAACCAGGTCCACAGGGCATGGTCAGTGTAAAGGATACAGGACCTACCCTCCAGATAGTATCTTAGCTTCTCAATGGCCCATTTGATCGCTAAACATTTATTTTCTATAATAGGATTTTGGGTTTCACGAGGAATTATTTTGCAACTAAGAAAGAGCATAGGCATTTCTTTAACAGAGTCATTAAATTGTGACAGTACAGCACCAATGCCTTTGGATGCATCCATTTATAGGATGATGGGCTTATGGAACTTAGGGGATTGGAGAAGGGGTTTTGAAGTAATGAAAGGCCTCTAGAAATTGGAAGGAGGGATTTTGGAATGATTTATTCAAGGATGTCTCTTTAAGAGATCTGTTAAAGGGGGTGGATATCTTAGAGTAGTAAAGACGGAATCTCCTATTAAACCATAATAACCCTAGAAAAGCCCTCATTTCAATTTTTGTTATGGGAAAGGTAATGGCTGTGATGGCACATACCTTTTCCTCTTGGGGTTCAATAATCCGTTCCCTAACAGATATCCCAGATATTTAACTTTATTACGGCCTATATTGGACTTCTTTGCATTACAGTGCAGTCCTGCTGTTGCAAGCTCAGATAAATTAGCAGTTACAAGATTGAGATGCTCTTCTCAACTTTTACTTTAAATAACAATATCATCTAAGTGGGCTGAGGAATAGCCAGTATGTTTATCCAGTACGTGATTTATAAGCTTGTTAGAGGTGGGTTCAATCACCCCGATTTTCAACATTTGTTATACCTTCACTTGTATGGCTTTTATTTGGGACTTGGGGATAGCATAAGGCCTTTGCTTTATTACTTTCCCTTTATCGGTTTGGATAACATGTTGAGTTAGATGGGTCTTACCCGGGAGGCTAGAGAATATCCTGAAAAATGCTTGAGGCGTTGATATAATTCTTTTTTTTGTCTGGTGGTCAAGAGGGTTCCCAAGGTGAGCTCCTTTAGCGTACTTTCTTCCTGAATACTCTTATCCATTAGTTGTATTTGGGTAGGAGGTGGACCGAGCCATTTTTTAACATGAAAATGCAGTAAATTTGGTTACAATTTCGCGGTAGTTGCAGTTTATACATGACTTTTCCTATACATTCTAAAATGTGATGAGAACCTTGCCACTCAGCTTTACGTTTGTCTGATATGGTTTGTAACACAAGATCCAACTATTCCACCTTCAACTCCCTCCATTTTTTTCCTTTGATATAGAAATAGACTTGTTATTTTTTTTGGTTTTTTTAATAAATCTTTTTTATTAAAACAAGCCACCCATTTACAGGATTCATATCGTAGTAACATTGCGAGTCTCACACATATTGATAAGACAAACATTCCTCATATAGTCGATAAGGTTTCGCAGAACTCCCTCCCCCATCCATTCCTCCCCCCCACTCATTCGGCTATATTCTCTCTTGTTCCTGTTCAGTTCTGGCGACCGGGCTACACAGCATCCCTCGATATTCGTTCCATTTCCCCAAAATTTTCGTCCATTTTTGCGGGCATAGACTGGTTATTTTTGAGCCCAGTCAAGGTTATTACGGTAAAGGTGCTGTAGTTTACCCAGTCTGGCTTTTAATTGTATTGTACAGTCTAATAGATCATTTTCTTCCTGAGAGTTATTTTCCCACACTTATCTGAGTTCTAGGCTTTCATCCGAAAAGTAGTTTGAAGCGCGAACACCCTAAACTACTTTGTACTTGGGCGAAAGCCAGTTAGTATCATTTCGGTAATGGAAGGTTATCACGCCGTTCTTCTGTGGACACAATATGCTTTATGGCATCTACTTCTTCTGACTGGCATCGTGCTACAGAATTCTACATTGATTATCAAAATAAAAGGTTTTTTTATATACCCTGAAGATCACTTGCTGTAAACAAAACACGTTGGCTGTTTGCTGTAACGTTTGGAGTTTATTTTGTAAACAAGCAAAATAAAGAAGATATGGAAAATACTAAATCTTGATTTGGACTACTTTGCATGAATATTTGTTGTTGGTGCACCACTATATGTATTTTTGTTACTTTGTACTTACTTTCAGCTTACAAACAAGGCCAATGGCAGTAACTGATCCCAGCTCTTGCCTTCGCCATTAAGCGTTTTCTGTAAAGTCAGCCTTAAGGTCCCATTATAGTGTTCTACCAACCCATCAGTTTGAGGATGGTAGACGGGCGTGTGGTGTTTTATATTTAACTGCTTACATATCTGTTCCATTAGTTTAGACACAAAAAGAATCCCTTGGTCAGTGAGTACATATATTGGACACCGTATGCTGGAACACATTCTATGATTATTTGGGCTATACTTTTGGTACTGGTTTCCCTAAGTGGAACAGCCTCCAGATATCTAGTGGCATAGTCAACTATTACTAATACATATTTGTGACATCTACTGGAGACAATTAAAAGACCAATGAGATTTAGCACTACCCTTTCAAAGGATTTTCCAATGACAGGCATTTTCCATAATGTTACAGTCAGGGGATGATAAGGATTTTTCTTTTGACAGACATCACATTCTTGACAATACTTTATTTGGGCTATAGATTACCAGCCAGTAGAAGTGGGCCATAATGGTTTGGGACGTTTTCTCAGCCCGAACTGTCCTGCCATCAGGTGAGAATGAGCAAAGAACATAATTTGGTCCCCAAAACTATTAGGCACTACTAATTGGTGGAATACATCTGTTTACCCAATTCGATATAATTATTCAATTTATATATGGAAAGCTGGATCAACCTGTAGGTTCTGACAGCTGCTCTTTCTAGCTTTCTGCCATGCGTATTGAAGAGTGGGGTCATTCACTAGGGTAGCCTTAAAGTTTTTCTCCAGCTCCCATGGTTCTTGTATAACTAAAGCATTTTGCTATGCACCCTTAAAGTTTGCTCTCGTTTTTCCCTATTAGACTTCATAATTTTCAGAGAGGAGAGATTTTCTGTTTCTTCATGGGAAAAGGGCGCTTCTCTTGGCCCAGCTTGCATATCGCTGATAGTGTATCTAAGGAGACTAAGAAACTGAGTGTTGTCAGTGCCCAAAATGACATCCTCAGAGAGACTGTGTAGCACTTCAACCTATGCTTTAGAACCTCCTAGGCCTTGAACGGGAACCTTAGTTAGTGGAGATGTCCTCTGATCCCCATGAACATACTTAATGCATACTAGCTTATTGGAGATAATCTGTTGGGGTAAGATCAATGTGTCTTTAATGACAGACTTTTTACATCCTGAATCCAACAAGGCTGTTACTCACTTTTGATTAACTTGTAAGCTTACATAATAAACAGGGACCATCTCCGGAGTATATTAAATGGTTCGGGGTAGGTAGTTCAGTCCTGTGGGTTCTACTTCAGGCCTCTTCTTTTTGCAAAACCGGGCAATGCAGTCCCATTCCCCACAGTCATAATTGTGTCATATATTCTTCTGTCCTTCTGCCAAAGTACGAATAACATTCTCCATTTTGTATCAGATAAAATAATCCCACTTCTGACACCACCTATAGGCAGAATCACCTTAGTTAATAAGGAAGTCTTGGATTTCAATATAGATTTATGTCTTTATTATACTTTCTTTTATAACTTTTTAAGGTTGTAGGGCATAAGTAGTTCGGATGAATCAAAAAAGAAATTGTATCATATAACTCTTGGTGATGAGTGGTTGGTTTACTCTTCCTTCCGGGCATTTATTTCTTCAATCTCTTCACCCTTTTTTTAATTTTTTTTAGAGGGCTGTCAATCCAGATTCCTTCAGAAAGAAGCGAAACAACAAAAACAAAACAGGTAAGTATGTTGTCCTTTTCTTTTCTTCTCTTATCTTTCCCTGTTCTTCTTCTACTTAGGCCCCCTTGTTTGGCAATGACCCCCTTGAAAATTCATCTCGAGGATTTCATTAGATAGGTAAGGTAATATTCCCCTTTTAATTCCACAAGAAAAATGCTCCTCTCTCTCTCTCAGTTAGCTAAAGAATCTGATCATTTCAATCAATGCAAAACTTCTCAACATAGCTGGTACAGCGGTTCTCCCATCTCCCTTTTATAGGAGTGTTTCTTCATCAGGTCTGTTTGTATAAACGTTCTTCTTATACTAATTCCCTTTCTGCTACAGGCTGCAGGGCTTGGGCTCAGTGAGGAGAGAACAAAGAAACATGTGTTGCCTCCTGCTATTGTTTGCACGGATCTTTTGGGTTCCCACTGTGTACACTCCACCCCCTTATCAGTGCAGCCATTTGGGAACGACACGCTCATCCTGGACAGTGGCAGGACGGATGGCCTCTCCGAGGGGGTTCCTCCACAGGAGGCTCTTTGGCATGCAAGTTTGCTCCCTGACTCCAGAACACTGGCTGGGTTGCAAGCCGATATCTCCCCGGTGGTGTTGGGCCTACCACCACCTTCTTTTTCCTCGGCGTCCCGTCGGTCTCCCTCCACGTCTCTCTCCTTTCACGCGTCAGCTTCTCATGTAGCTCTGCCTGCGTTTCTCACTCCTTCTCCTTGCCAAACCTCTCTTTCTTTCTTTTTCTTTCTCTCTTTCATCTGTTCCTCCTCTATTGCTATTCTTTACTCTTTGTTCTTTTTCTCTGTTACCCATTGTTTTTTTTCTGTTTCAGTTGTTGCTGCAGCGTTCCAGAGAGGATTACTGGCAAGCCATCGTCCTCGCTCTGTACTTGATCTAAGTCAGTGTCACAAAGACTCTCTCCTATTGCTGCGACAGAAGATCCTCTCGAAGAAGTAGCCTATTCGGGGGACCCATGCTCAGGCTCAACAGCTTGGGATACCAGAATCTCTGTGCCCAATCCAGAGCCACAAGCATACCTTGGGCCTGGCCATTCCCAATCCTCTTGAGAACTCGGGGCAGGAGTGGTATTGGTGGAAAAGCCTTGGAAACTCCAGCGTGCAAAACTGCTGACACTGCGTATTCTCTGCGGTGGTGAACAGATCTACATAGGCTCTCCTCACTCTTGAAAGAGACCTTGCAACACCTCTGGACGGAGACGTCATTCATTATCCAGGCCTCTTCAGATGAGCTTGTCCTCCCTGGTGTTCATAGAGCCCACCAGGTATTGAACCATCAGGAAAATGCCCAGGCGTTCGAGTAATGTCCAGAGATGCAGAGCCTAGTGTCCATGATCCCATCCCGCCATGTTTGTTGCAGTACCGCATGGCAGTGGTGTTGTCCCTGAACACCTTTCCCTTGATCGAAGGAAGAAGGAATTTTGATGCCTGACTCTCCAACAGGTTAATGTGGAGCCCGGACTCTGACGGAGATCAGAGTCCTCAGATGTTCACCTCTCCCAGATGGTCACCCCAACCCAGGAGTGACACATCTGTAACTACAGTCAACTGTGGCTGGGGAAGGGAGAGGGTTCTGCCGCAGACCTAATCATGGTTCGTCAGCCATCACCTCAGGTCTTTTGCAGTTCCCTTCGAGATCTAGACCATGTTGGAGAGATTCCCCAGATGCTCTGCCCACTAGGACTTCAAATCCACTGCGGAGCCCGTATATGCCAGTGGGCATGGGTTACAAGCAGGAGGCAATGAGGTACTACAACCTCAGGTTCATTCTCACGAAATCCAGAATAGAGGCTGAAACATTGGTAGCATAGTCTGAATATCCTGGACTCGCCTCTCAGGAGGATATGTCCAAAACTGCACTGTGTCTAGAACAAGTCAGATGAAAGGGAGCATCTGAGAGGGAGTCAGGTGTGATTTCGGCACATTGATAGTGAACCACAGTGAGTACAAAATGTTTGCCATAGTCTGGAGGTGGGAAAAGACTGCCTGTAGCGAGCCCGATTTTAAACGCCGGTTGTTGAGGGAGGGAAAGAATTGAACCCGACCTCCGCAGATGAGCTGCAATGACCACCATCACCTTGGGGAACACCTGAGGGGCGCTGGTAAGGCAGAAGGGGAGCACAGCAAACTGAAAGTGCTCTTGGCCTACCGTGAACCGCAGGTAACGTCTTTGGGCAGGCAAGATGGGGATATGGAAATATGCACCCTGCAAGTCCAACGCTACCATTCAGTCTCCTGGGTCCAATCAATCAATGAATCAATCAGGGAATTGTAAGCGCGCTACTCACCCGTGAGGGTCTCAAGGCGCTGGGGGGGTCCGCAGAACTGTTTAGCCAAAGAACCAGGTCTTGAGGGTCTTCCTGAAGGTGTTCAGGGAGGGGGCACGTCTGATGTCTGCCGGTAGCGCATTCCAGGTCTTGGCTGCAATGTGAGAGAAGGATCTTCCGCCTGCTCTGGCTCTGTGGATGCGCGGGGTTTCGGCCAGTGCGAGGTTGGAAGATCGGAGGTTTCTTTTGGGTACGTGGAAGTTGATTCTGTCGTTGAGGTATTTGGGTCCGTTGTTGTGTAGGCATTTGTAGGCGTGAGTGAGGATTTTGAAAGTGACTCTTTTCTCCACGGGGAGCCAGTGGAGACTTCGTAGGTGTTGGCTGATGTGTTTGTGTCGGGGGATGCCGAGGACGAGTCTGGCGGTGGTGTTTTGTACTGTCTGGAGTTTGCGGAGTAGGGACTTGTTGATGCCGGCATAGAGTGCGTTTCCATAGTCCAGTCTGCTGGTGATGAGTGCGTGGGTGACTGTCTTCCTTGACTCAGGGGGGATCCACTTGAAGGTCTTGCGGAGGATGCGGAGGGTGTTGAAGCAGCTGGAGGTGACGGCGTTGACCTGTCGGTTCATGGAGAGTGATGAGTCGAGTACGATGCCGAGGTTCTTGGCGTGGTCTGAGGGGGTAGGTGGGCTTCCGAGGGCAGTCGGCCACCAGGTGCTGTCCCATGCAGAAGGGGTGGTACCGAGGACGAGGACTTCTGTCTTCTCGGCGTTGAGCTTCAGGCAGCTGTTGGTCATCCAGACTGTGACGTCTTGCATTCCTTTCTGGAAGTTGAGTTTGGCAGTGGTGGGGTCTTTGGTGAGGGAGAGGATGAGCTGGGTGTCGTCGGCGTAGGATACGATGTTGAGGCCGTGTTGTCGGACGATGGCTGCGAGGGGGGCCATGTAAATGTTGAAGAGGGTGGGGCTCAGTGATGAACCCTGTGGGACTCCGCAGGTGATTTTCGTGGGTTCGGAGAGGAAGGGTGGGAGTCTGATCCTTTGGCTTCTTCCGGTGAGGAATGATCGGATCCAGTCCAGGGCTATTCCTTGTATGCCTGTGTCGTGTAGTCTGACGACTAGTGTGCGATGGGAATCGGTGTCGAAGGCCGCTGATAAGTCGAGTAGGATGAGGGCTGCAGAGTGGCCTTGGTCCAGGAGGGTGCGGATGTCGTCTGTGGCGGCGAGTAGGGCGGTCTCTGTGCTGTGGTTGCTTCGGAATCCGGATTGGGACGGGTCGAGGACGGCGTTCTCTTCAATGAATCGTGTCAGTTTCCTGTTGACTGTTTTCTCTGCAACTTTGGCTGCGAAGGGGAGGAGCGAGATGGCCCGATAGTTCTTGAGGTCGGTGGGGTCAGCTGTGGGCTTCTTGAGCAGGGGTCTGACTTCTGCATGCTTCCAGTCGCTTGGGAAGGTGCCTGTTTTGAAGGTTTTGTTGATGGTGCGTTGTAGTTTGGGTGCAATGGCGGCCACGGCTCTGTGGTAGATGTGCGGGGGGCAGGGGTCGGTGGGGGCCCGAGTGGATGCTTTTCATAGTCGAGGCGGTGTCTTCAGCCGTGATCGGTGTCCAGTTGGAGATGGTGGGCTGGCTGGTGTTTCTGGGGGCCGTCTGTGGCGCCTGGTGGATGAAGTTGTCGTAGAGGTTTTTGATCTTGAGGTGGAAATAGGTTCCAAGCTTGTCGCAGAGGTCTTGGGATGGGGTGATGTCTGTGGCTTCGCTGCGTGGGTTGGTAAATTCTTGAATGACACTGAAAAGTTCCTTGGAGTTGGTGGAGTTGGCCAGGATTTTGTTGTGGATGAAGTTCCTTTTGGTGGCTCTGATCTGGTTGTGGTAGTCCGTCATGGCGTCCTTGTAGGTGGTGTGGTTTTCGGTTGTCTTGGTGTTTCTCCAGTTCTTCTCCAGGCGTCTGGCTTCTTGGAGAGCGGTTGTGAACCAGGCGGCTTTCCTGGGGCGTTGTCTGTCGGGGTTGCGTAGCGGGGCGAGCTCATCTGCGCAGTTGGAGATCCAGGTGTGGAGTTCTCTGGCTGCGTCGTTTGCGTCGGGTGCCCAGGTGTGGTTGTCTCGGGTGAGGGTGGAGTTAAGTTGCTCGTCGGTAACCTTGCTCCAGTTCCTTCGTGGTGGGCGTGGGGCTGGTTTGGGTGCCTTGGGTTTGTTGATGGCGAAGTGTACGCTGTGGTGGTCGGTCCATGGTGGCTGCGTTGTGTGGCTGAAATGGACGCTGTTTCCTGCCGCGAAGATGGGGTCGAGGGTGTATCCTGCTCTGTGGGTCAGTGTGTTGACGAGTTGTTTAAGTCCGATGCTGGCGAAGTTGTCACGAAGGATAGTGGAGTTGGGGTCGATGGGGTTGTCGAGGTGGAAGTTCAGGTCTCCAATGAGTATGTAGTTTGTTGAGGCGATCGCGTGGGGTGCGATGAAGTCGGTGATGGTGGTGGCGAAGGGTGTTCGGGGGCCGGGGGGTCTGTAGACGAGGGTTCCTCGGAGTGTGGCTTTGGGGGTGGTCTGGATCTTGAAGTGCAGGTGTTCGGCGGAGGGGAAGGTTTCGCTGGAGGTGGTGAGGCGGAGGGTGATCTTGTGGGCGATGGCGAGGCCCCCTCCTGGGTAGTTGGGGTGGTCTTTCCTCTGGATCTTGTATCTGTCTGGGATGGCGGTGCTGATGTCCGGGGCAGAGGATGCGTTGGTCCAGGTCTCTGTGAAGAAGGCGATGTCGGGCGAAAGAGAGTCGAGTAGGTTCCAGATTTCCATGGCGTGTTTGTGTACGGAGCGTACGTTGAGGAGGATGCATTTTAGGGTGTCGCCGGTGCTGGCGTCAGCGGTGTTGGAGGCCAGGGTGGTGTTGAGGGTCTGGCGGCAGTGGAGGCAGGAGAACTGGCCGTGGGTCGTGTTCGGCAAGGCCTGTTGGCATTCTCTAAGTCTTCCAGGGTTGAGTGCGAGGAGGGTGGTGGTGTCGTAGCGATGGGTAGTGGGAGGTCCAGGGTTCCTGGCGCTGGCCGCGGTCAGGTAGCGGACGGGCGCAGACAGGCTTGCCTTTGGCGCGACCGCGCAGCGGCCGCCATTAAGTAGGGGAGGTGGGAGGGAGGAGAGGCGGGAGCAGGGGAATTCCGGGGGGAAATTCCAGGGGGGAATTCCGGGGGGGAGGGGCCGCAGAGGCAGCAGCGGCAAAAGGAACAGGCAGGCACGAGAAAATAAAAACAGTGGTGGAATTAGAGCAAGACACAGATGGGCACAATAACAGTGTCACACCAGGGAAAAAATTAAGAAAAAAAACGGCTCAGAAAGGTTCTGGTGGTTGGAGGCAGTCTGGTCCCAGTTGGAGCGGGCAGCAGCCTCGAACCTCCCAAGGAGGAGGTCGGGGTCTGGAGGCAAGAGACGGCACAGCAGAGCAGTGGGGAGAGAGTGGACCTAGACCGAGGGTCGGAGGTCTTACTCCCGAGGGTCCAAGGTAGACAGAACTTGTGCAAACATGAGCAGTTTGAATTTTGCTTTTTTCAGACAGAGGAGAAGGTGCAGGTCTAGGATAGGCTGAAGGCCTCCATTCTTTTTGGACACTTTTTGCAAGAATAGCAACAATGACCTGCTTCTGATGCCGACACCCTGTCGATGGCTTCCTTGGCCAAGCACTTCCTGACAGAGAAAGGAAAGGTGGTCCTCAGTCAGCCGGCCTCATGGGGGTGGCTTGGGTGGAGGGGTAGTCACAAAGGGGATGGAGCCGTAGCCCCTTTGTACGATCAGTAGAACCCAACAGTCTGATGTTACTGACCTCCAGTGGTACAGGTGATAGCATATCCTGCCCCACCAGTGGTTGCCAATGTTATGTTATGTTAATTTATTATGTGCTCGAATCAGCCCCGAAAGGTTATCTCTGCTGGAGTCAGCCCCGAAAGGCTATCGCGGCTGGATTGCTGGAGGGCAAACTAAAGGGGTTTGGAAGCTGTGGATGCCGGGGGTGGGGGGTTTGGAGGGGGTGTCATCAGCCACGAAAATGCTGGGAAGCCTGTTGGCCGTGGTGGGCTGTAGGGTAAGGACATGGTTGGAAACCCCTTCCGTGAGAAAGAAAGGGGCGGAAAGCAGATTGGGGTTAATGAAGGGCCATGGAGAAGCCCAAGGACCTGGCTGTAGGTCTGCTGTCCTTAAAGCACTCCAATGCTGTGTCTCCAGCTCTGTGTCAGTTGGGAATGACAATAGCGATGGTGCCACCCTGGGGTACAGAGGGTGTCCGCAGAGAAGCGGGCACCGCTGAAGGTCTCGGTCTCACAGGTGGCTCTGCTCCGGATCCAAGACGAGATCGAGGAGTCCCGACTGGCACCAAGGGCTAACCCAGTGGCGAGGATACAATGGGGGCCACTCCTGAGCCCATGGGGCCTGAAGGCGCTCCAGAGGGGCGGGGATCACCCAAATATCAGGTGCATGGCCTCATAAAATTCTTTCAGCTGGGTGGGGGTCGCTCCAGCTCTGGGATAGTCATGGAAGTGAGAAACGGACCCAGACTCAGGCCCGCTGTAGCGTGTAGCCTGGAGCGCCGATGCTCCCACCCCTTGTTAGAAGACTTCGACAAATGCGGCGAAGTTGAAGACCTCTTCGACTTCTTAGATTTACTTTTGTGGTGAGACTTACCCGACTACATTGAATGAGGCGATGAGCACCAGATGGGGCTCTGCAAACTGTTCTGGGACCTTCCGCGTGACCGGGATCTTGAGTGTCATGGGTGGTGAGGAGATTAAGGGAATGTTCCTTCAGCACCTTTACGTGCATGGCAGTCCTCGCAGGTCTTGCAGTCATGGTCCCTCTCCAAGCACCACAGACAAACCAAGTGGGGGTGACAGGCACCACATGGTTTGAAACCAGCTGGATTCTTTGGGGACATCCTGTCACATCAGGAGAGAAAATCTCTAGAAAAAAAGTTTGACCAAAGTCGAGAAAAAAGCAAGTCCAAAAATGACTGGGGGTAGCTCTTCACAGTTCAGCACTATCTGGTGTGGAAAGAACTGATGTCAGTGCGCCGGGTGGTACCAATATATGAACCGCACATGTCATTTCCAGCTTGTACAGCGCCGCTGATGCAGAGCTGAACGACACCATCTACCAGCAAGCAGGGGTACTGCTTGAAAACTTCCAGGTCCATTCTGACACCTGGGGAATATTATGAGGTAAGGAATCTGCGGGTAGAAGCCTTTATCAGATGCCTGCTCTATTGCAGTACATCCAGCCTGTGAGGAATGGGCTTCAGCTCCCTGTGGTTGTACTACTGTAGTCAAACTAAGGTGATATCCATGAACTGCAGACAAAAGCTTATTCACTTTCAATACCTTACCCACTTCTACCTCATGCAGTCATCATCATCATAACTTTATTCAGTCTTTTTATCGATCCACAAAAGTACCTAAGATCCACAAAAGTACATTAGATAAAAAATACTTCAAACATGAAAATAAAACTCATTCAATAGATTGTTAAAACTTCATTAATAAAAATCATCTTATTTTCTTAAAGTTTAAAAAGCATTATCAGTCTAAAATCATCTTTCTATCAACTTTGTAAAATAAATTATCTAGAAGTGCAAGCGATTTCCTTCTTTTTATAGTACGGCTTATAAATCCAGCAGCAGCTCGACATGCAAATTCATTATCAAGGGTACATATAAAATTCATGGCATCCTTATAAAAGAAGTTTCTTTGCCATAAAGTTTGGCCGTAAAAATATTCGCCTTATAGCTCGATAAAATTTACAGAACAGCATAAAGTGCATCGTGGACTGAGTGGTTTTCCCATCACATGGGCAACTGTGAACTATTTTCTGGCATCTTTCATGTATTGGGAACGCCACCAGTTCATGGATAGTGCCCAATCGTAATCTTGTCAGGTAAAATCTGTCCTGGGTATTTGTAACTTTGACTAGGTATTCAGGTAGAGCAGACAGCGTCATTCTAGCCATATATCTTGACACATTTGATTTTTTTCTCTTCTCTACTAGCTCTTTCTTGGCTTCGTTTCTCCATATAGATCTTTTTAATTTAATTTTTACCATATTGCAGTATTCCTGCTGGTTCTGTCACTGATAGGTCTTTATCAATTTCCCTCAGTAGCTTATCCATGTACGCTAGCCATGGGATTTTATTAAAATGTTCCAGAGCTAAACAATCCTTAATTATGTCCCTGGTAAACTTTGTTCCCTCCTTGCACTAAATGTTATGCCAAGAGCATAAGCCTCTGGCTTGTATTAGATTGACTACATACGGTACATCCAATTCTTTGTGTAGGATATATACGGGTGTAGACCTTGGTACAGCCAGCATACAGCAGAAAAAGGAATTCACAGGATTGTAGTATATTTACAATGGCATTACCCCATACTACAAAGCCATATGTTGCTACTGATAAGCATTTGCTGCCGTATTATTTAAGCATATCACAAATAGGTCTACTGCCTATCTTATAAATGCGGTCAAACTGAGCAAAACTGATCACAGCATTAACCCGCGCAGTCATTGATGCTCCTGACCATAGCGTGGCACTGCCCTGACATCACAGACTTCTGGTATTTAGAGTTAATCTCAATTAGTGCAATCGCTGACCACCATTTGGAGGGTGCCCCACTCATGTCCCTCCTGGGCTCTCTGACAAAGATCCCTTGTAGCTGTGGACGAATAACAGCAATGCCATTTGTTGTAAGGAATGTCAGCAAGTGATGCTCCGTGCTAGACCACCTGATGTGCACGCAGAAGTTTATTATTTGTACCAAGGCATTTGAAAACGCAGACTGGTCATGACTTGGACGCGGGCCCAACGACTTCTAAAAATTGGCTACATGGCACAGCAGTTTGCAATGAGCTTTCTGATACGTTTGCAGCCAGGCTATCAGTCAAAAACAGACCTACGACATTTGGGGACCACTGCAATCTTATTTAATTGGCCTGCACAGGGATATTGATCATGATGTGACCCTTTCTCAGTAAATCATCAAGGGTGACTTGAGCTAGTTGTCTAATTTCTTACATTACAGGTGCAGCCCACTTATTGTCATATTTCCTAGGAGACTGAGAAACCATGAAGTGAATTTGTATTATCCTGCTTCCATGTGCCTAGACCTCCTGTCCACAGTTGCTACAATCTTTTGTTTTGTGTTCATATAATAATTTTAAACCGAAGGTCTGATTTTTAAAACTTTTATTGCTTCTTACTGTGTGGGGAATTGAAATTGATTTTTTTTTCGGGGGTTGGCGGGATTCGAACTTGGTTCTCATGTGACCAAACACTCCCTGGCCGCCATTTTCGCCAGCGGTGCGGTCTAGTTGTTACGCTGGGGGAGATAAAAAGGGACGCTGCGCTAGCGCGCTCGACCCTTGACAGAGCAGTTGTCAGTTTCTCTGCTCGTGTCCTTGAATGCGATTCCTGATTGCATGTTTGCACTTAATCCTGCTGTTTTTAACTGCGGCACTGTTTTAGTATGTTTTAATAATTTTAAACCGAAGGTCTGATTTTTAAAACTGTTATTGCTTCTTACTGTGTGGGGAATTGAAATGTAGTTTTTTTTTCGGGGGTTGGCGGGATTCGAACTTGGCTCTCACGTGACCAAACACTCCCTGGCCGCCATTTTCGCCAGGGGTGCGGTCTAGTTGTTACGCTGGGGGAGATAAAAAGGGACGCTGCGCTAGCGCGCAGCGGATGCGTGCAGCGGGCGCGCCTAAGGCAAGCCCATCTGCGCCCGTCCGCGTCTCGGAGGCGGCCGGCGCCGGTAACGCTGCAGGTGCCTCATCAGGAAATACTTGCCTGAAAAACTATCAAATAAGTTACAGTATAGATAGCCTACTAGCGATGGGTAAGAGTACGAGCTGCGGCTCTCATTTTACTCTCTCGGTAGACTCAGACCGACTCCATTGTAATGGCTGTAATTGGAACACCCACACCCCTCAACCGGACTCGGGAGTTATGTTACAGGGGAGCGACTCTGCTGAGGGTACTACCGATGTACAAAACGCGGTGATGGGGGAGCACCTGAAGGCAGTCCTTCTGAATACCAGGTCCATAAAAAAACATGAGCTACAGCTCTTCGATCTCCTCATTGAGTCCGAACCTGACAATGTTTGTCACTGAGACTTGGCTCAATGAGGGCTCAAACCCGACCATCGCTACTGCCATCCCCCCGGGGTATATGATAATGAGGAAGCATAGACCCGGCGGTAGGGGCGGTGGTGTAGCGATCATTCATAAAAACGATCTCCCCTGCCGGCCATTACCCATTGAAGAGCTTGAGGGGGCCGAGAGCCTTGATTTCCATCTGACGGTTTCTGCTCACCAGTCTGTTGCTGGGGCAGTAATATACCGTCCACCTGGGCCGGCAGGGCGCTTTTTGGAGTCCCTTGGCCACGCCCTTTCTCCGATAGCGGCCAAGTACAGTCAGTGTCTGGTCCTTGGGGATTTGAACATACATTTGGATCAACCGGCGGACTCAGAATCTATGAAGTTCTGTGAATCTCTTAGCACCTTCAACCTTACTCCCTATGTCTCGTCCCCCACCCATGAAAAGGGCCATATCTTGGACCAGATTTTCTCAACAGTTAAGATTGAAACAGCCGTGCCCCTTCCTATTATCTGGTCAGACCATTTTTTGCTCACCTTTAAGATAGGCAAAGCACCTGGAAGGTCTCAATCCTACTGTAAGCAGCGGGCCAGTAATTTTCGATCTTTCGAGCAGCTAACACCGGCGACCTTAGCTGCTACACTCAGTCTGCACCCCATCCCCACAAATGGTACCTTAGAGTATGATGGGCTCGCCCTGGAAGGGTGGCTCCAGGAGTGGACCATGCAACTTGCCCCGTCCAAAACTCGAGTAGCCAAGCAAGGCAGAGCCTCGGCTCCGTAGTTCAGCGAGACACTTAGGAAAAGCAAAAGCGCATGCAAAAGCCTTGAACGCATTTGGAAGAAACACTACGATCCTCTGAGTAAAACCATCTATAAACTGGCCCTAAAAGCTCACTATGTCCGAGTCCGTGAGGAAATAAAATCCTTTCTGGCCTCTAAAATTGAGCTAGCCGGAAATAGTAGTAGGGAACTGTTTAAGATAGTTAAAGACTTTTCTTCCACTAATGCCATAAAAAGCCCTTTCACCCCTACCTATGAATGGACGAATCATATTGCGCAATACTTTTATAATAAAATAAAAACTATCCAGGATTTGTTTAGCTCCGTTGCCCTTGATAGCACGGGCATTTATGACTTGCCCTCCCCCACTGGCCCAGTTGCGGATGCAATCCTTGTGGAGTTTCCCCCTATTCCTATGGCCACTTCACTTAAAATTATGAAGGCATTGAAATCCGGCTCCCCCTCCGACCCATGTCCTGCCAAAATTCTGGCATCCATCGCTGAGGTATTGAACCCTGCCGTCAACAGAGTCTTGAATTTATCTTTGTCTGAGGGTTCAATGCCGGACAGCTGGAAGCACGGAAAGATCCTCCCGCTCCTGAAAAAACCCTTAGCAGATCCTTCGGTAGCCAGCAATTATAGACCGATATCTCTGCTGCCTTACTTCTCCAAGGCTTTGGAGAAGTATGTCAATGCTGTCATCACTGATTTCGTTGAGGCTACCCATGTTCTGCACTCAAGCCAGTCGGGTTTTAGAGCCAACTTCAGTACGGAGACGGCCCTACTAGAAGTCTCTGAGACGATCAAAACTACTCTTGATAGAGGAGGGAAAGCTGTACTGATACTATTGGACCTATCGGCGGCTTTCGATACCGTGCCCCACAATCTACTTCTGCGCAGACTTCAGGACTGCGGAATTGGGGGCACGGTTCTTAAGTGGTTTTCCTCCTTCCTGGAAAGCCGCCAGCAATCGGTTTGGGCCCCCCCTTTCTCGGCCATCATTCCTCCGTTGAATGTAGGAGTGCCACAGGGTTCGGTTTTAAGCCCAACCATGTTTAATATTTATATGGCCCCCCTCGCACTCATAGCAGAACAGCATGGAGCAAAAGTTATATCTTACGCCGACGACACTCAGTTGTTGTTTACTTGTGAGAAAGATGCGGCGTTAAGAGGAAACGAAATCAGCACGTGCTTGGCTAAGGTGTTTGCCTGGTTCAAATACAACCAACTGCTATGTAATTCAGATAAGTCTGAAATTATCTTTTTTGGATACACGCCGGGTGATGAATGGCGCCAATGGTGGCCCCAGAATTTGTCCCTCCCTGCCTGCCCAGTGACCACTGTAAAAAATCTTGGAGTGAAACTGGACGCAGATATGTCTATGAAGTTCCAGGTCCAATCTGTGGCCGGCACCTGTTTTGGGCTGTTAAAAATGATGAGAAATGTTCTCCCTCTGCTCCCTATCTCGTATAGGAAAACAGTGGTACAAGCCTTGATCACGTCAAGACTGGACTATGTCAATGTGCTTTACCTGGGCCTCCCCGAATACCTTCTTGGCCGCCTACAGGTGGTACAAAACGCGGCGGCCAGGGCCGTACTGGGAGTCGGCCCCAGGACACACATGACCCCTTGTCTAAAGTCCCTGCACTGGCTTTCAGTGAAAAAGAGGGTTAACTTTAAAGCCCTGGTGCTAGCCTTTAAGGCTCTCCACAACATTGGAGCTCCCTAACTCATGAACAAAATCCAGCTCTATACCCCATCCAGAACCCTGCGGTCATCGACACAGCATCGGACGATCGCGCCAAAGTTCTTTCGGTCTCGAAAGGGGGGACGCTCCTTTCAAGTAACAGCCACAAAACTATGGAATAGCTTGCCTCTCTCTCTGAAACAGATGCAGGATCTCCTTGGTTTCAGGCGACATTTGAAAACCTGGCTCTTCCAACAGTAGAAGAGGCGCATATTGTTCTGTTCACACTGCTTTGTCAGGGGTTTCTGAGACAGCGCCGGGACACTCCTTGGAGTAGTCGCGCGCTCAACAAATACCTTATAACATTATAACATATGGGAACTACCTACCTGAAATTTAGCTGCACTATCGGCATACGTTTGACATATGCTTACTGTACTATGCTGCTTGAAATTGATATAATTTTTTACAAGAAATGCAGAAGGGGGAGAGTTCGACCATTAGGGGTGCCACAGTTGAGAACTTAGAGTTTAGACTTCAAAGGAGGTAATGTCACAGATTCCTAATAGTCTATCAATGAAAGCAGGCAGGAGACAGCAGTCCTTTGATGCCTCCATTAACAAGTCTGGTAGTAAGGACGGAAGACAGTTGATAAACGCAAATGGGCTTAAGCTCAGAAACCACTGCTATCAGCAAGACTATGTAGATTGAGCATGAAGACTGTTGGTGTTCAGTCCTTCTGCCTGGGCGAAAATCCACCATGAAAGTAGGCCGCTTTGCTTCACATAGCTCCAGAGTATGGAGAACATCAGTTTTTCAAAAGCTTGGCCCAATACTGGAGGAGAGAAAGAGGTCTACCATTATGTAAATCTAGTGGGCTCAGGCACCGCTTATTCAGAAGTTGTTTAACCATTGCTGCCTTCCAATTGCAACAGACCTCAGTAGCAAAAGAGCTATTACAGATGGCTAAGAGCTCATTAGGTAGTAATAGGCCTGTAGCACAAAGCCATCAAGCCGGACAAAGGTCTGCAGGAAGCCAGATAGGAGGCTTTTACTGATCGCTTCGAAGAGGGACTCTTCAGCGATGGAAGAAAATGATCCTTAGTAGTTATGGATGTTTCCTGAACGCAATGTATGTTACAGATGTAGTTTTGGGTGTTATCATCTATATTGGTATTCCTTCGATTTGAGGTTTTCTCTTCAGAAAAGACAGCGTGGTCCTTACTAAATCTGAAGGATTGGTATGAATAAATACTAAGAGTAGTGCAGAGCTCATCAATGATTCTGTACAGTTATGTGGCTAAGTTGATGTTGAGTGGAATGTCCTTGTGCAGCCATTTCATTCAGCGTGCATGGAATGACTGAGGCTGGGATGTTACTTTGAGCTTTTAAGGAGTTGGCTGGAGAAAAAAAATTGGACTTATTGCATTACTGACTACTAGCTTTTCTTTGAAGTGAACGTAACATCAGAGTACTTGATCTATCTCTCTGTAGTAATAATCTTATTTATGATTACTATCCATCTTGGCTTCCACTGGATAAGAACTTGTAGGAGCTTGTCAGCAAGTTCTCCATTTACTCTCAAGCTGTTGTGTTTGCAGCTTGAGTTTAGCAAGGTCAACAAAGAACCAAGGGTTCTTTTTAATGTGATGGTGGCTCTTTTCCCCCCATCGATAAATACATCTAAAACATCCTGCAAAGATTGATGGAGGATGCTTAAAAGAGTTGGAATCAGTACTAGACCTAGCCCCAAGTCTGGCTTTTAAATTGTTAGTTACCTGCAGGACAATTAGCTCTAGATGACCATGCTTCCAACATCTGGAGGACCATGCTTCCAACATCCGGAGGACCATGCTTCCAACATCCGGAGGACCATGCTTCCAACATCTTATTGGCAGGGATACCCTTAGCATCGTAAGTTTAAAGAAGTTGGGCAAATTGATATGCAAAGGTATTGTCAAGTGATCTGTCCAGAACAACAGAATGGGCTCCCCAATTAAAACTCTCTAAAAGAAAACATGGGATATATAAGATCTGCTCCATAATACGAGTGGATTTATTTATTTATTAAGATAAGAGCTGTAGAAATTTCCCACACATTTTTTAAACTGTCATATAATGCCTTTAGGATTTTCCAGCTACAGATGTAAATCTCCTAAAAGGATAACATTATCTCTACATAGTAAGTCCCAATTTTTTCATCTAGCCAAGCAAAGATTAGTTATTGAGACTTGTGGAAGACGCTATATTAAATAAGAATAAAAACAAGTATTTCTAGGTTTTTAATTCTGCATGCGAAAGTGAAATGTTCATATTTAGGATCAATGGAGAAATATTCTTCTCTGACAGATACAGTAGTACGAGTTAGGACAGCATCTCCTCCCCTTAATCCATTTTCGTGGTCTCGACAATCAACTTAATTACCTTTGGTAACTCTTTTTCTAGTGGATACTCGAAGCGCAGGTTTCACGCCTTAAGAATATCCCAGTCACCAGGCTGGATCCTGAAAATTCTCCCAATAATGACATCTGCATGCCAATAAGTGGTGCCAGGCGACGCTGCTGCAATCGCGCCCAGCCCCAGATGTGACGGAGCAGATTGCATAATGTGCCACTCCTGTGCACCATCAGCTTCTTGACTACTTTCTGCGCCTTTCGATGTGCACCATTATTAATAATTTAATGGTGACAGTGTGCCAAAATCTAACTTAGGATCTTATTAGGTTGTGCAGATGTCCAATCCACAGAAGGAGGAGGGAGGGTGGGTTGGGAGGAATCTGGTATGTCCCAGAAGGAATATTACCAAAGGTAACTGACCCTTCTGATGGATACTGTAGCCACAGATTACTCGCCTTATGCCTGCAGTTCACTCATGCTGCATGCAGACGTGATGGCGATAAAGAGTTAACTGTGTGCTCCCTCTCACTCTGTTTGAAAAGACTTCCTTGTCTTGATGCACCTGCACCCAGTGAGTGGTACAGAGACCTGAGAAGACTTTGGGAAGCATTTCCAGCACCCCAAAACAACTTGTTGTTTTCTACTGACGAAGGAATGAATCCAGAACCATGTGTCTACAGTTACAGAGCACAGGCAGCACCAACAAGGGTGAAGAATTAAAGAATGCTACTGAAGCAAGTGTTATCATGCACTGCATTTCCTATGATGCATTGGGGCAACGTGAGTGCTGGGATGGGAGGCAGTGTGCTCTCACCCGCCTGTTACCTGTGTATCAGTTCAAATGTTGGAGCACATGAGAAATGTGAGGCTTAAATTGAGGTCCAAATGTGTCATAACAAAAGGTTTTTGAGGAAAAATGTAGATCATCCCTTTCAGAAAGCGCTTCACAAGTCACTTAAAAAGGGAAGGCTGGTCGGACAAAGATGAAAACGCCAAAATGGCACAGTGCTGCGCCAACAACTAACTAAATAGTACACCAGGCAGTTTGGTCTGGAGAGGGTCAAGAGGATGGTTCTCACACCAGGTCATATATTTCTGTTGTTATCCAGCATAAATGGATTTATTAGAAAAACACCTGGCTGCAAGTACGACATCCACTACCTTAGGCGGCGGATCAAAGGCACTGAGCTGCCACCACTCAACTTCCATGCACTGAGATGTTAATAGCCTGCAGAGATTCAGGTTCTGAGATGTGATGTCCTCATGAAGAGGTAGATGGATCAGAGGGCAAATGCTCAAGAGATCCAAGTATACCACACTGTCTTAGCCCACTCTGGTGCTATTAAAATGACTTTGGGACCTCTGTCTCAATTGTCTTCAGAACTCGAGGTAGGAGATGAAACTATGGGAATGCGTACAGAAAACTCCTGTCTGATCGCAGACAGAATAAGTCTTCCAGTGATTCCCGTGAGAGGGAACTCTAGCATGCAAAATTTCCACACTGCAAATTCTTGGCAGCGGTAAACAGATCTAGCCTGGGCAAACACTACTGTCTGAAGATGCCTTTTGTGGTCTGCTCAGCTCCTCTGCTCTGGAATTCAGGGATCCTGCAAGGTGGTTCACCCCAGAAAAATCTGCTGCAGGTCCAGCCATTTCCAAAGAGGCAAGACCTCTTGACAAAGGCTCAAGTCCGCAGGCCGCTTTGCTTTTTGCAGTATTACATGGTAGTTGTGCTGTTCGTGAGGACCTGCAGCGAGGTGCCCCCGATAGTCATCAGGAAGGCTTTCAGTGTCAGCTGGATTGCATGAAGCTCCAAAAGACCGATATCGAGCTGGCACTCCACTTTTCCCAGATGATGACCCCCCTCCCCGCAGTGATGCCGTCCTGAACTGTGAAGTCTGGGTTGGGAAGCGAGATCAGTTTGGTGTTCATCTGCCACCACAGAAGATCCTGAGCAGCCTCCTGAGAGACCTGAATGGAATCTCAGACATCCCCGGTGCTGAGCTGGAGTGAGATTTCTACGGAGTATTGTGATAAGGTCGCCAATTATTTTATTGATAAGATCGACCGGATATCTGCCTCCTTTCCAGATAGTAGTAGGAGCTATGTGCCTGTGTCTAATACGGAGGCACCTGTGACCGAGGATAAGTTTATCCTCTGCCCTCTGGTGGAAAATGAGGTTCTGGGGCTGATGGAGGCTGTGAAATCTGGATCACCTTTGGACCCGATCCCCCTAAATTTCTTCAATTAGGGAAAAATATAATTGCCCCTGTTCTTACCTCACTTATGAACCTGTCCTTCAGCACTGGTCTGGTTCCTAGCAGATGGAAACACGCTATGGTGGTTCCTCTGCTGAAGAAACCATCACTGGACCCCGCTATCCCTGAAAACTTAAGACCTATATCTCTTCTTCCTTATGTGGCAAAAATTGCAGAGAAACATCTTAATAACAAACTGTCGAAGTTTTTAGAAGAGAGGCAGGTTCTTCATGACACCCAGGCTGGTTTTAGGCCAATGCATGGCACAGAGTCTGCTCTTCTTCTAGCAGCTGAAGTGTTGAGGATTGCGGCCGATGAAGGTAGAACTACTGCTCTTGTTTTGTTGGACTTGAGTGCCGCGTTCGACACGGTGTCCCATGGCCTCCTGCTGGAAAGGCTAGGAGAGGTCGGGGTCGGAGGTGTCACGTGGATGTGGTTGAAGAACTTTTTGGAAAATAGAACCTTTCAGGTGTTGCAACATCCATTCAAGTCCAGAGTTTGTCCTTTAAACCAGGGGGTGCCGCAGGGATCTGCGCTCAGCCCCACCCTATTCAATATATATATATATGCGCCCGCTGGCAGATATTGTGTTGAGACATGGAATCAAGTTGGTATCCTATGGGTATCCTATGCTGACGACACTCAGCTAACTGTGACCCTAGAACAACAAGAATCAGGAAGGGCTGCTGATTTCAAAACTTGTCTGAGGGAGCTTATGGACTGGATGAGACTGAGTTGTCTCCAGCTGAATGCAGGGAAGACAGAGGTGTTGGTTGTGGGAAAACAGCCCTCTTTCTGGTCACAGCATTGGTGGCCTGAGGAACTGGGACTTTGCCCGGTGCCGAAGGATAAGGTGAAAGATTTGGGGGTGTGGTTTGACGAAGCACTTTCCTTTACCCAGCAAATTTCTGCTGTGGCCGGAACTTGCTTTGGCATCCTGAAAATGCTGCGGAAAATTCTGGACCTTCTCCCCTGGATGCTAAAAGAACTGTTGTACAGGCTTTGGTCACATCTCGTCTTGACTACTGCAATGTTCTGTATCTAGGGGTGACCGCTAAAAATCTGAACATCTTGCAGAAGGTCCAAAATGCCGCTGCTAGGCTTATTCTGAATATTCCCAGGAGGGCCCCGGTAGGAGAAGCTTTAAAAAACTTCACTGGCTCCCAATACAGGCCAGAGTTACATTTAAAGCTCTTTGTATTAGCCACAGGATCCTTAGGAAAAAAGGGCCGCGCTTTTTGATTCCCCTTCTGACGGTTTACCAACCTTCTCGGAATTTGAGATCTCTTGGTTGTATGAGAATGACTGTGCCTAAGGTGCGGAGGGCCAGGGTGGGTGGAAGATCTTTTGGTTTCCTGGTAGCTAAGGCCTGGAATAAACTTCCTGTGGACTTGAGGACATCTGAGTCAGAACCTTGGTTCCGTAAGAAATTGAAAACCTGGCTCTTCCGTGACTTGGGGGCGGTCGTTAACCACTCAGCTGCCTTTCTCTGTTTAGAGGCGATGTAGGTAATCGATTAGTGTGGTATGGGTTTGGGGTTTCCAGTTGTCCTAGCGCGGGGACACTCCGTTGGAGTAACCATTGCGCTTTACAAACTTCCTAATAATAATAATAATTTCACTGCAGGACCAGCATATGCCACACGGTGTACAGAACCAGGAGGATATATGAGGCTATCAGCCCAAGAAGACTCAGAACCATCTTCATTGAGCCTCAGGATGGAGTCTGAAACATCATGATCATATCCTGAATGTTTTAAACCCACAGTGATGGTGGAAGTCTTAAATGTCACGGTATTTATGACCACCCATACGAAGGAAAGTCACTGCAAGGGGCTCAGGTGAGACTTCCGATTGCTGATGGAAAACCCCAAGGAGACCAAGAGAGCTGTTGTAGTCTAGATGCGGTCAAGGACGGACAGCGTTGAGCCGACCTTGAACAGCCAGTCGTTGAGGTACAGGAATACATGTATCACCCAACCTCTGAAGATGAACTGCAACTACTACCATCCTGTCTGTGAACAACTGAGGGGCTGAGGTAAGGTTGAAGTGTTACAGCAAACAAATGATGGACGGAATGCTGACAATGCAAACATTCTCCCCCAGTCAAAAGATCTGGGTTAAATCCATCGTTCTTTTGCCCACTACGCCACCCCAGTTTGGACCCAGCCATATGCAAATCAGTCTTGATCCTGTGCCCCATGGGAACAGTCCAGACCGAACTGCCAGGCCAGGTCCTCCCTGGACCGGAAACAAGCATCCTGGGACCGGTTTCAGGGTATGCAATTCAACTCCACTGTACACCACAGGTAGCATCTGTGAGTTTACAAGATGGATATATGAAAAAGGAGGCCTGCAAGTTCAAGCACGCCATCAAATATCTGGAGCAGAAGGTTTGCATGGTGAGCATTTTGAACTTGTCCTTTCTCAGAAAGGCGTTCAACAGCTGAAAGTCCAGTATAAGCCTGAAGCTACCATCCTTCTTCGGAATAAAGTAGTAGAAAGAGCAACATCCATTGCCCATCCCCGTATCTGGCACTCATTCAATGGCACCCTTGGCCAGTAGGAAATTTACCCCCTGCATCAAGAGATGGTTTGCCCAAATTTGTCCTGGCCTTGGGGGAAATGAGGCAAAGAAGAAATGAAAGGGAGGGCATAGAATATTTTAACACTAGGTAAAACCCATCATTCTGATAGGATTAATTTCCAGCCGCAGGGTGCTCATAAATAACCTAAAGGCATGACACAGGCCTGGTGCAGGCTGACATCGGTTAGGGGAAAGAGACTGTATTGGCATCAGATCTAGGTTCAATGGAGTCTGCAGTGGTGTTTGCACAGAACAGAGTGGTATGGAGGAAGAGTAGAAGTCTGGAACGGTGTCATTACAGGCCCGGTAATGGGTATTAAGGGGTCAGCCTGTGTCTGGAGATGGGTCACTGGTGGGAGTCTGACTGGCGGGCCTGTGGATCCATGGGACCCAAAGGCACACCAGAGGAAGCAAGGAGATTAGAAAAATATGAAGGGCGGCCTCCTTGAAGGGCACAATCTGCTCCAGGGCCAACAATGGCCTAGGAAAACCGGGGCTTGCTGGGACCAACTTTGGCACCGGATTGAAATCAGGGGACGCAGGGGGGCGAGGTGCCATTCAGGTGATGCCCTTGTGACTTTTTGTATTTCGAATGTTGGGGTACAGTCTTGATTAGCTTTCTTGTGCTTTTGGTGTTCAGTGTGAACTTACCTGAAGTCTTTGAGGAACAACAGACGTTCACACAGGACCAGTCCCGCAACTTGGTTTTGAATGTGACCTCCTCTTACACTCGCGACATATTGTTTTGCCTCCAGATGCCCGACGGCACATTTCCCACACATCAAGTCATGACCGGAGCCATGTCACCAAAGGCACATGTCGTGCAGGCCAGTGACCAACATCTGATTCCTGCAGAGACAACAAACTGAAAATTATTTGGAGTTATTGGAAAACTGTTTGGAGTGGAGGTCTGGATCCACTTATGAGATGGAAAGAAGGAAAATGACAGCATTGAGTAGTAGTGCCTACTTGCAGCCTCCTCTGTCACTTCTGGAGTGGTGCAGGATCACCCCAAGCCATCTATTGGCTTATGGAAGTTATTGCTGGGAGAATTTTACAGATCCAGTATGCCATATAGGATATTCTTAAGGTGAGGAGTTTGCAGTTAAAAGTATACAGCAGAAGTTTATTTTAACAATTACTAGGGACTAATCGGTCTAAAATAGCTTCTGAATGTGGCGAGTAATGTTTCCATTAAAAATTAGATGCTTAAATGGTATTGTAAAAAAAGATTATATATTTTTGGCGGGGCGCCAGAGTGCCCACGGCTAGATGATCGCACTCTGGTGTAGCTCTACTGGCTGGAACACATAATCCGTACACAATCCTGCTAATTGGCGACCATCTGTCCTTGAACTTGGGGGTAGTGTGCAGGGTGACACAGTGAACCTGATTACCCCAAAAACAGCAGAGTATCAAGCTGTGCGACGCCCTGCAGCAGACAGTTGCAGATCCAAAATGCGCTGCCTGCATAGACCTAAGATGGCAGCAGCGTGAGCTGCAGAGCTGATCGGAGACGAGTCGGATCGGGCCTGGAACGGCAAGAAGCGGGAAATAGGAAAGGTACAACCGGACTGTCTGCCCGACGCAGCACTATCTGGAGCGGCGCTTGCAGGGAGGTACACCCAAAGAGTAGAGCAGCGACCCCACGGGGTCGCCTGACCTGTGTCATCTGGCATGGTGCTGGTTTGAACAGGAGAACGGGGCTGCAACTGGCGACCTGACTCATCTGTCTCGCACCACAGGTGAGAGGGAAAGGACACTGTTCCAAGAGGTCCCGGGTGTGTTGAATGAGTGCGGGACTCCTGTTGCCATTGTTCGAAACAGAGGGGAAGACTGTGTGACAGCAGGCTGATGCTTTATAAAACGCATGCTGGCACTGAGGCTGAGCAAGCAGCGCATGGAAAATTGGTTGCGGCCCTGTGACTTCCTGATAAATGTGTGCCGAGACTGCGAGCATTTTACAAGTGTGCAGATGGAGGCTTGAGAGGCACTAAGAAAGACGCTGGGTTGGCCAAAATACGGGAGGCCGCGCAGCTCTTGGCTACATAAGTGCCCACAAAAACTTCTTCACGGATGGCTGGCTGTCGAGGATGATGGTTGCGGGCGTGTTCGTGGGTATCGGTGTTGGGCCCAGCTCCTGGGGCCACCATTTGTTGTTCAAGTGTGTCCCCTTGCCTTTCCCAAAGATGAGTACTTCTGTCTTGTTGGTGATGAGTTTGAGACAGTTGTTGTTCATCCAGTTGGCAACATCTTTTGAACTGGGTTTTGATGACTCTTGGATTGTTGGAGAGGATGAGTTGGGTGGCGAAGGAGAAGATGTTGAGTCCATGGCTTTTGACAATGTAGGCCAGGGGAGCCATGTATGTGTTGGGTAGGGCTGATGACATAGGGTTGGTGCCTACTGTCCGACACTGCCGTCAAAGTCTATCCTTTAGGCATCCTGAGGTTGCTCACCAATCTTCTGAAGGTGACCTACACACCAGTGCGATATACTGGGTCCAGTAAAGTGACCTGCACACCTGTGTGATATACTGGGTCCAGTAAATGCACTGGAGTTCATGACTTTTTCCCTATAATACAACTTTACTTAGCCAATGCAAAACATTCCAGGTCACTTCCGACTATCAGGAGGTTGACAAAGCCTCTGTAGCCGCCATTGCCCCTCCCCCCCTCCCAAGCGGGCGTACCCCAAATGGTTCTCTGTCATTGTAGCAGCTCACGGCCTACAATGATATAACAGCACAAGACGTGTGCCATCTCTCCACGCATTATGTAGCAAGATCTTATGGGGAGCGAGGGAGGCCCGGCAGACAGCTGGCGACCAAGATCAGAGTTATGGGCACATTCGCACATAACACAGGTAAACGCACCGGAAGGAGTGAGTGTTCATGACACTTCGGCCAATGTGGCTATGTTTAAAAACTTTTACACTACATTATATCAACAAATTAGCTCAGCTTCAGAGGCAAAGACCTCCGATTATTTAGAGGACATAGCACTGGCGTGGCTCTCGCTGGGACAGCGGGAGTACCTGGTACAACCCCTTACAGTTGATGAGGTGAAGGAGCCTATCCGTACCTTGCCCAATGGCAAAGCCCCTGACAGACGGCCTTCCTTGCAAATTTTATAAGGAATTTGCCAATATATTAGCTCCACATTTATTTAATGTCTATGAAGAGGCATACACTAAACAGAGGTTGAACCCCTCCCTCAGAGAGGCCCTCATCATCACCCTCTTTAAACCGGATACACCACCTGAGAACGGCGATTCTTACAGACCACTAAAATTAAAATAGATGCTAAAATCCTGGCAAAAATATATGCCACTAGGCTCCAGCCCCTACTTACAAATATGGTGTTGCCAGACCAGTCTGGCTTTAGACTCACCAGGTCCACATCTCACAATGCACATACTATTTTTGCATTGCTTCACCAACTAGACCCTTCCATGCAAGCCATGGCAGTATTGTTAGATGCTGCCAAGGCGTTTGATTCTATAGAATGGACATATACGTTTGCAGTCCTGCAACGTATGGGGCTCCCTCGAATGTTCCTTCAGTGGATATAGCTATTCTACACCCCCCCACACCCAGGCCTCACTGAGGATTAATGGTGTTACGTCTGACTCACTGACTACCTCAAGAGGCACGAGTGCCCACTCACCACAAATCTATTTGCGCTAGCTTTGGAGGCATTGGTGTGCGTATATAGACAGTGACACGCCGCGGCTGCACTGCACTTCTGCCAATTCCCACTAGCTACATCGTTCTATGCAGAGAATATGGATAGGTTCCTGATCCGCATAACCACCTAGCGCTGGTTATAAGAGTATATTTGATATAAGCTTTACTCTGGATTAGGTATTAATTGGGCAAAATCCACTGTTTTACCTCTCACTCAAATCACATTACCATACCAATTGGACTTTCCATTAGAGTGTAAAACAGAACAAGTCAAATATCTAGGGGTATGGGTACATAGGGACCCAGAGTTAGTGTTCCGATATAACTATGGAAAAGCTATCTCGAAGCTTGAGGACCAAGTGGTGCAGGGGATACGATTGCCCCAGTCACTGGCCGCCAGGGTGGCCTTACTGAAAATGATTGTCCTCCCTAGATGTTTGCATCTGTTTATCAATGTATCAATCACACTGGCTTAACAGTTTTTCAAAACTTTCAGATCACACATGATTCCCTTGGTCTGGGGAGGGAAGCAACCATTTATGGAATTGGAGGATTTATCACAGACTCAGCGGAAGACCTCCCTCCTAGTTTTTACTCATCATAGATTACTGTCTGCCATGAAGAACCAGTATACACAATTCACAGCAGAACTTCCAACACTTAATGCCCTACAGGCCATACTTATCATCAACACCTAAGAAAATGTATTGCATATTTATACACATCACAGCGAGAAAACCAGAGAACACCACAGCCTGCCTTAGAGAAATGAAATGCTATGCTGGACACACCATTGAGCCCCGAGGACTGGAGCTTCTGCTGCACGCTAACCAGCACGCTCACATCTAACTGTAATCTGATGCTAACCACTATAAATATCTGAAACAAATGTACTCTATCCCCCTAAGGCTGTTCCGATATGTGTTTGCACAGTGAAATGACCAGACCTAGAGCACCCGTACACTGCATTGTAGTGACAATACAATAAGTGAGGACTGGAGACTTGGATAAACCCTGTGACCGCATCAACTCATATCAAGAACATGTTAAAGTCAATATGACCCAACATCTAATGTCATAGTAGGAAATATATAAACAGATTTTGATGATACCCCATATTAAATGGGGAGTGACATATAGAACAACCCTGTGAACAATACTCATTTGGATCGAGACTGTGCAGTGGTATTTCACTGACATCAGTGCAAAATAGAGACTTATGCATTTCGCCTAGAAGAGAGGCCTAATACAATTCTGACGTTACCTCAGCTCTAGTGATCCATGGAGCAGTGGTTCCTTAATGATATTCTCTCTGATGTAGATTATATACCCCAACCACTCGCCTAAAATTTGTAAATGTTGATGGTCCTGAAGAAGGTGGTCATAACTTGGCTAATACCACCGAAACGTGCGTTGACCTGACTTTGTATGCACCCAGCCTACAACACGGGCACGGAGACTAAAACATCTTTTTCCCTTGTATGACCATTATGTGTATGTGTTCTTGGGTGGATTTGATAGTGTGGATGGTACGAGCGAGTATGAGTGTGGATGCGAGAGGTTAGTACGAGTGTGTGGTGGATTTATAGGGGTTCGACAGAGAAAATCTTATTTTGTGTGTAAAAATGTTCATGAAATTTGCTTACCTATGAAATGAATAACGAAAAAAAAAAAAAGGATAAATTGAAGAAATTATGAATATAATGTATGGCTTTTAACTTTTTTGATACAAACAATGAAATAAATCTTGTTAAAAAATAAATAAAAATGTTTTGATAAAGTAGCAATTGTTGCATACATCATGTCTCAGATTGAATGTTAATAACCCATTGGAGCTGATTTAGCCCAAAAAGAAAGAAATATAGGTCAGGTGGGAGGTTTTGAGAGTATGTCTGGTTCTTGTTGTCCTCCCAGACCTACAACTGAATAATCAGAGGGGGTTCCCCTTTTTTAGGGGCAGATGCCATGTGAACACAATGTGGAGCAGAAGATGCCGATTTCATACACATGGCATGGGGGTGTATCAGGGTGGACCACTTCTGGGAACAAGTGTTTAAGGCCATCACAGATATGATAGTGGAGCCTGTGGAGTACAAGCCTAGAATGTGTCTTCTTGGGCTAGTAAAACCTCTCGAACTGGCGAATCGTAAACTAGCAGCAGTTGCGCTCTTATTAGCAAAAAGGAGGGTGGCGATACATTGGTGGAAGTATGTTCCTAAAATTGAGCAATGGTTGAAGACAATCTTTTGTCAAGAGCAACTTGAACTGAGGCGGAGGAATTGCCCAGCCCTCCAGACCCAGGGATATCTGGAGCCCTTTCACAGCATATTTATTATCTAGATCCACGGAACATTAGTGGTGTGAAATGTATTGAAACTCCAGCACCGTACCTGCGTGTTGACGCCCTATTGCACGGATATTGTTAGGAAATGTATGGTGTAATGCCCTGAACATGTTATCCATGATACAATAATTGCTCTGGTCACTGTAATATGGTATTTGTTAAAACACCTATTAAAAAGAATTAAAAAAAAAAGAAAGGATCCTATTTGGTTCTTATAGTCTGTCGCAGAGCAGGCATCGCATACATTAGATCTCATAATAGTCTGGGAGGCCTGCTTATTAGAAAAAGTAGAATCGTTGAGGAGTGAGTTAAAGTAGAACAGGTTTTCTTTACCAAGTAAGTGAAAGATGGAAGTATCAGGAGTTTCAATGGCGTCAGCAAGAGTTATCAATTGAGATTCAAATTCCCAAGAGGAATAATAAACTGAGTGGAGGAAATAGAAGAAACCACAAGATGTCAGAAAGGCAAGATTTAAAGGGGTGGTTTGGCGCATCAAAGAAGAACATTCGTCATGCATGAGTTATGCCACCAACACAAAAATAATTCGTCGGCTGGGTGGTAATAGTGAAGGAGGAAGTCCATGTCGATTTCCACTCCGACCTCAAAGGACTTGTGGAAAGGATGTACAAAAACTGCCTAAAGATGAATAAAACCACACTGAGGTTATGGTATTAGACCACCCATCCACTATTGGTCCAGATACACTAGGCCATTGTCCACCTCTGGCTGGGACCGTGAAATAAGTCTGGATTACTTTGAGTAACTTTCTATTAAAGCACAGGTTGCTGATGTTATGGCATTGCTTTTTTTTCCATTTCAAGTTTTTAAGAAAAATCCATCCTTTTCTACCAGAGAGGGCACACTACCCTATTCAACAGAGGTGGTCGTGCTCTGTACTTGGGACTTCCTGCTTACACTATTCAGCATTTATAATTTGCATAGGATGTGGCAGATCATCTCATCTCTGCCTAAACTGGTGCAACATGTACCAATCTCTAGGCATCTGTGGACCTTGCAGAAGATTGCAATACATAACGAACATTGTTTTGAAAAGCCTATGCGTGTGTTTTAAGGTCCTCCGTGACTTAAGACCTCTTTATACATTAACTGCTCTCCTGTTACTTTTCCAAACAGACTTTGCGCTCCACTTTGACTCTTCTCCTACACGTTCCTAAGATATGGGAAGTCCACCACTGGTGCAGATTCTTTGCCTTCTAGGTTCCAAAAGCTTGGAAATGTCTTCCTTTGGAGATTGAAAGCCCTTTAATTTCTTGCCATTCAGGAAATAACTAAAGGATCTGACATTTCAAGTATTTATACATTAATCAGTATGGGTGGTCTTATGTCCGACATTAGTGCCAGGACACCTTAAGGCAACCATGTGCTCTATAAATAGCATACATAAATCCTATATACATTTGTTCTAGTGACATTTGCTCGTGCGGTCTAGTTGGTTTTTTCACTTCCTCGCGCCGGTGTCTTCAACTTACGGTCTCCACCCCTCTCCTGCAGAGACCGGACTCAACCGGCACGAGACGGAGCAGCTGCCCGTCTCTGTGCTTTGACAGACTTATGCGGTCAAAATAAAGAATTAAGTAAGTTCCTTGCTTTATTCAGGTACTAACGACATGATGGCCACTGTGCCATCCGCCCACCGTTTTTAATCCTTCACATCTTTCTTCTTCAACTTTAGCTCCAATCGCCCACACTGCCTACGCGGTGCTGCTGGCTGCTACGGGGTAACCGTTGTGACCGCTTCGGAGGCTTGGGCCCATACGGATTCCCGAGCCCTCACCTCGCTCCTAGTTACACCATAATTTCGCTTCTCCGAGGACTGTGCTAATCTACGAGTGCACACCCAGTAAGTATTGTGCCAATTTGTCATTGCACAACGCCCACGTAAGCACCTCGCCCTAATTAATCACGTCAATGTATTCCATAGGTCGCGCTCCCGTGGTCAATACCCGTGGCCAGCCCATTGAGCAACTCTTCGTCCCTTGAATGCCTAGCAAGTCAATGGGTAGTTTGCAATTAGCAATCCCATAGGTAGACACACACGGTTCGTTTAATTCAGCTCACCGTGATGCCATAGCCTCCACACCTTAGGCACTTGGCACTGCTAAAACCTTCTTCGCCCGCATGCCTGATCCTCCATTCGCCGTACTGCTAATGCCTTCACCTCTTAGGCACCCAGCACCATTTAGATTTCTTCATTCTCTATTTGATTCATTCTCCTACTGCATGGACTGGCATGCCCGTACCATGCTTTGCTTCTTTACTAAGGTCACTTTTGACCACTGTGATACAATCGTTATACAAGAATATTGACTGTATGGAGCACCACGTATGAACAATGTTGCAACTGCTTTTACCTCTAATTGTTTCGGGACAGCAACTTTAATATATGTATCTTAGACCCCCGTCTTATAGATTCTTCTTGCTCACCAATTTTGTCCTGATGATGATCTCAAAACACGGAGATCGAAACGCCGTCGACCTTTTTGTATAACAAAAAACTCTATTACTTTTCTTAAAATATTAGGAGTTTTCGCCTATGTAGTCAATGCGAAGTATGTTTTTAAAAGTCACTTTCACTCGCCACATCAGGTTTTTTTACTTCTTGTGAGCACAAGAACTATATTCTAAAAATATTGATATAATACTAATAAATGTTGGATTGTCAATGCCTACATGTGTCCCGTGCTACAATTTGATTTTCTGATTTTTTCTGCTCCCTCTGGCATTTATTCAATAGTATGCCTCATGCCCTTGGATAAGTGACTAACACTTTATTAAATCAAAAGCTGCTGCTTTGTTCCAGGACCATTTTCTGGCCTTAGATGAACTACTGTTACCACACAATATCATTCGTTTCCCCAGGTTCAAATATTGGGGCACCCTTGTTTTGTAATACATTTGCATAAGTAGTGCACAGAGTGGTAGAGATGGGAAATTGCAATTTCATATGATTGAAAAATGGCGGAAATACTCCTACTGTGCCCTCCTTGTTCTTTACTACCATTTAACGAGGCACACATGAATGACTTCATGGGTATGTGGTCAAAACCATGCTACACTCTTCCTGTACACTGAACTATTGCCAGTCAACACAGACCAGGCTCTGGCAACCTTGCATGCCAGTACAAAGCCTGCTACTCCATCAGCTAAGGCAAAACTACCTAAACTGGCCCTGCTCACTCGCCATGTGACCAGCCGCAGCAAATGGGGTTGTGGACCCGACCATTCTGCACAGGAGAGGAGGAGGCAACCGAGTGCAGAGTGCCAACAGATAGGCTGATCCAATCAGGAGCAGCAGCTCTTGATCCTCCACAGTACTTGTGATGGAAGTGGGATCAGTGGAAGCACATACAGCAGTCCCTGAGACAAGTTGAATCTGAAGGCATCCCCCAGGGAAGCATTCAGAGGTAAGTGTAAAGCACAAAACTATGGACACTTCCTGTTTAGGGTTTTGCCAAAGAGGTCCACAAAAGGAAACCCCAACCTGATGGAACACCAGTGTCACTTCATGGTGTAACTCCCACTCAGGGCCCTCCAGTAAAAGACGACTCAGAGCATCTACACTGACACTGAAGGAGCCTGCAAGAAAAGATGCTACTGGGAAGGTACACTGAGGTTACCAACACTTCAACAAGCAAATTGCCTCCCAACACAGGTGTCATTAGCAGTGCAGTAGCTCGGGCTGTCAGAAGCAACGACTTTTTAGCCCAAAGTGTCAAGTTTCTTCAACTTTATTTAGAAGCACCGTGGGAAAGGCATTTGTGTTTTGATTTCAGGATTGTGTTTGGGCAACCACACTTCCCAGTGACTGGTGAGGACAAAAAGTAGAGATAACCCGGAGCAGGCCTATCACGGCCAGCTCTCTGTAGACTGGGGAACTCAAGGGGTTTTCCTATGCTGTCACTACTGAATCCAAGAAGGTCTCTCTAAATGGAAGCAAGGGCTTCATCACGGAGCAGGAGGGTGCAAGATATCCGTTAGACCACCTGTGCAGAGCACAAAGTTACATCTAAGACTTCAGCTGCTCTTCGTACTACTGTTGTAAAAGAGGAGGCCTCCACGAAAGCAAGACCAGATGGGTGCAGAGTGTCCCCTTCTAGAGAAGTGTCAAGTCCACAGGCATTCTATAATGTGTGCAGCCCACAACACTCATTGGGCATTCTGATGGCACTGCATTCCTCCTCCTTTTGAGGCCTAGGGAGTTGCTCTGCCAAGCTTGTCTTAAATTTCTCTCTTGCCACACAATTTCCTGCGACCTAAGCAGTGGTACTGTACATGACGTCAGAGAGAAAAGGGGCTTGGACCAAAACAGGAACAGATTCTTGGCTTGCTTTGACTTCTTAGTTGCAGACACAGAAGCTCGAAGAGGTGCAACATCGGGTGGTGTCCCGGTGAGACACACTAGAGTCTCTAAGTCCAGAGAAATGAGCTCACTATTGGGGAGTGTCCCAGACGGTGCAGGAGCCACCCTGAACAGATCAAGCATAGCAAGTCAGAAGGGCTCTACCTGACCTGGTCAGCCGCTCAGGAACTCTAGCCTCATCTTTTTTTAATATTGGCATCTTGTCTGACAAGGAGTCCAGCATCGGGGAACAGCACTAGGACTTTGGAAGTTTCCAGCAGTGGAACATTTCCAGAAAGTAGATGAGAACAACTTCTTATTGTGTTCTGTGTTTTTTTTATGGGTTCCCTAACAGGCAATATACCAGTGGGTGAATGTTAATGCATAGAAGTCTCCCAAAGGATCTTAGCCAAAACGGCTCAGTCTCATACCCACGATGGCCAATGGGTGCACAAAGGCCTCAGCTGAGGCATTGTCCTTCAATCTCAGATAATTCATGGAGATGTCATGGGGGGACATCTGCTTGTACTATCTGCAACAAGCTAAAAAATCTGCAACATTTGGTGGAGACATTTTCCCTTTTTGTCGTCTAAATGTGGAGGATTTTTTTTTTGGGTGAGACCCCGAAAACGAACTTCCTACACGTGTAGATGAGGTGTGGAAAAACAAGAGCATGCCAGTATGTTGACTGGCATCTAATATACTTCGGGCTCCCGGTTTTATGGTATTTATATTTGTCATTTCTGTCTGTATCTATCCATATTTAATTTTTGCTAATTTTACCTGTATTTATCCATATTTATTTTAGGTTTTGTGAAAAATGAAGCTGAAATGTGTATATTTCTGCATTTATTTAACCAGTTAATGTAAACTCGTGCCTGAACGCCCGACAGCTTTCAAAGATATATACTCACTCAGATGATAAATTACGCACTTTTTAGTATCAAGGTTGTGCAAATCTACTGCTGTTTAAGGCTCTTTACTAAAGTTCCTTAATTTTTTAATCCTTTGCCTGTCAATCCGCATAACATTTGGCCTGGCAGTCATGGTTGACAGCATTCAGAATCACTAAAAAACAACCCAATTTCTGTTTTTATCCACATTTAAAAATAAATACAGACAGGAAAATAAATGGTTTTCGGTCTGTATTTATCTGTAAAAATCTGTAAAAACGGAAAACAGGGAGCCTTAAATATACTCCAATGAAATCATGTTCGGAGGCGAAGTCGTTGGTGATGCTGCATGATAGCACCTAGCAGCACAGGAGTTATACTGCGTGCGAAACAAATCAGAATCTTGGAAGGATAATTCATAAAGTGAGAAATCTGAGGGAAGATATATCCATTATAATTAAGGCTCCCTGTTTTCTGTTTCTACTGATTATTACAGATAAATACAGACTGAAAACCATTTATTTTTCTGTCTGTATTTATTTATCAATGTGGAAAAAAACAGAATTTGGGTTGTTTTTGAGCGATTCTAAATGCCGGCAATCATGACTGCAAGGCCAATAGCTGTGCAGATTGACAGGTAAGGGGGTTAACAAAATAAAGGAATTTTAGTAAAGAGCCATAAACAACAGTAGCTATGCACAACCTTGATACTAAAATTCGAATCCTTTCTTATAAGTCCATATTTTATCATCTGGGTGGGTTTATACAACTGAAACCTGTCAGCGGTTCAGGCCTAAGAGCACATTTTTTTGGTTAAATAAATGTAGAAATATACTTGCTCCAGCTTCATTTTTTCACAAAACCCGAAATAAATATGGATAAATACAGATAAAATTAGCAAAAAATAAATATGGATACAGATAAAATTAGCAAAAAATAAATATGGATAAATACAGACGGAAATTTCAAAAAAATAAATACCATAAAACTGGGAAGCCTAATTATAATTCAATGTCTGGAAAGGCGGTGCGACAGCCAACAGACAGAAAATCAAGAGCAGAGGAATTGACAAGGATATGGTTGAGGATGCAACTGCAGTCATAGCCGCTGAAGGCGGCCAAGACGGCGACAATTGGCAAGAGAGCATCTCGCAACCATGGAACCGAAAGTGGAATAGTTGAAGAGACAGAAGATTGTGGTAACTCTTTTTGATTAGATATTTTTCCAACATGTTAAAGAAAGATCTTTCAGATTATATTTTATTTGGTTTCTTGAAACCAATACACAAGGGAGCATTTGCTTAATTGATAAAAAGGAGGAAAGCAGCATAATAATCCTTCCAAGGTGCCGGAGCCAGGGTCTCACAATGCACTGTGTAGCAGCATCTCTGCAGAAACTCAAAAAGGCAAATCTCATTCCTTGTGGTCATGTTCACAATGCAACCCTAATACACCGTGTGCTAATGACCAGCATATTTTTTTCCTCCCACAGGAACTTCAGGCCTTAAAAAGTTTGATTTGCCAAAGACTGCTTACTAAAAGTCCTATGGAAAATACTTGCATCTGATTCAATGGGGAGTATTCCAGTTCACAAGAACCGACTGGCTTATTCAAGCGCCTAATATTAATCAAAGCAGCAGTTTTGAGGATCTAAAGCACTTCTGCAAAATAGAATACGCTAAAAGAATATCGGTCTGGGTCTTGCCATCCACGAAACTGAAGCAACATATAGTAATCTCTAGATCGTTGACAAACGCATTCCCTAATACTGTGCACATTTGTATGCATTTATTTAGGGTGCTTTCTTTAGTACCAACCAGTTTTTATAGTGTGACGAAATAACTGGGCCCCTCTGTCACGAAAGACAGGCTGTACAAGATCCAGGTCAGCCAAGGGCCCACAGATAAGATTCACATTGTTGAAATTATGTTTCTTTGATTGGTCAGTTCCTCTCCTTAGCATACTTGGCATCCTGGGGTCTTTTTCTTTAGTCCACAAAAGGTAATGGAAATGATCTTACCTTTTAAAGTTCTGGCTATGTGCCACCTTCTGATCCCAAAGGATCTAGCTGGCCTTCCTTGCCCATTGTAAAAGTATCCAATGTGTCGGGACTTGTGATGAAACTGGATACCCCATACATTTGTTTTATTATTAGGACGGAGGCCAGCTTATGCTACTTGTCAATTATAATACACCTAGTTAACTGTTCACTAATAAAAGGAAAAAACTGTTGGTTACTATTAGTCCACGCTAAAATCCCAGATCAAAAAAAAACTGATGTAATCTACACTCGTGGTCACCCAATCAGAAATGGAAAAGGATACATAATCTGTATCAGAGATCAACCCTCAAGGCAAGAAAAAGTTGTGCAAGACTTGGGAGAGTTAGCAAATTCAAATAACCCCTATCCTTAGTGAGTTACGGAGGCATACTTCAGACTTTTGCAAAGCAGCTGAGGACACTGAACTTGGATGAGAATCTGCATAAGCCAAGATCCCTTATAAAATAATATTTTGGTGAGAAATAACCTTGAATTATGAGTATCTGAGGACAAATTTGAAGTGTGAATAGACCTTAAGAAGAAGTTACTTACAGTCGGTGCTACTCTTTCTGAGAGAAACTATGTAGCTGCAGATTCCTCATCTTTTGACTATTCCCAAAGTGTCAACCTGGATGCAGAAACTTTTCAGCAGTACCTCTGCAAGCCCTTAGGTGGCACCATGCGTCTCCACCCTCATGCTGTTCCGCTCCAGAAATGACATGTGCTGCTTATAAAGGTCCACTCCTGCAAGCTGTCGTCAGTTGCTTTTGATAGTGTCCACGTTGCGAGACGCAGAGCCTCAAAAGAAAATTGGTGTGACAAGTGTGAAGATTTCTAGGCTTGGGATAGAGTCCAATCGCACAACTGTAAGGATGGGAGGGTTGCTGAGTACGATGTGGCTAGATAGTCTCTACTAGACCGAGCATACTGAAGGAAAGTAACTGGTTCTTCAAATAGAGATTTCTAGCTGCAGATTCCTCACCTTTTAAATAGATAACAAAACGGTAAGTATTTGGAGGTTGGTCTGTGAATGGACTCAAACCAGTAAGTCCTGCAGGACTGAACAGGCAAATGCCCTTCTCTGCAAACCTGAGTATCCAGACAATATTGCATTGTGAAGGTATGGAGGGATGCCCACTTAGCTGCCTGGCAAATGTCCAGTACAGGGTAGCAGCTCTGGCCCTAAGAGAATGAGCATTCAGTCCTTCCGGAGACTGCTTTTTGGCCAATGTGTAGCAGATCTTAATGCAGAGCACAATCCAGCAGGAGATGGTATTCTTCTGGATAGCTTTGCCTTTTTTCGCTCCAGTGAACCCCATAAAGAGCTGATCGTCCACCGTGTTTTTTTGGGTACAATCTATGTAAATACTCAGCACTCTTGGGGTTCAAGCAATGGCGTTCCTCCTCCACAGAAAGGTGAGGCAGAGCATAGAATGCCAGCAAGGTGATGTTCTAACCAATGTGGAACAGCGTCCCAGATTTAGGCAAGAAAGATGCCCATGTGCGCAATACCAGCTTGTCTGGGTAGAAGGTGGTGTAAAGTGGGTTGAAACAGAACTTGAAGCTCACTTAGATGCCGCGCCGATGTTATAGTGACAAGGAATACGGTCTTGAGGGTTAAAAGCCTCAAGGGGCAGTTGTGAAGACGCTTGAAGGGAGTGCACAAAGATAAAGGTCAAGGCAAGGAACCACTGTGGTATGACAAAAAGAGAGGAAATAAATGTTGTAAACCTTTCAAAAAGCGCATAACAACTGGAGACTTAAACAATGAGGGCTGATCCAGCAACCATAAAAACGCCAAAAGAGCTTAAAGGTGCTCTTGAAAGGCACCCTTTCAACTGTGCCCAGTGCAGAAACTTGCCAGGCCAGGGACAAAACAACAAAAGGTCGGATAACTTGGAGTCAATCAGACGTAAGCCGCACCATTTCAAGTCACAAAGCTGTCCCAACTACAAGTGTGTACAGTTTTTGTCGAAGAACGCCTGGCTGTCAAGATGATGTCAACCACCTCCAGAGAAAGGTTGAAGGTGTTCAGCTGTTGCAGCTCAATCTCCAAGAATGAAGGTTGAGACTGCAAAGGCCTGGGTGCAGAACCCTGCCTTGCTGCTTCAACAGCAAGTTCTCTTGGAGGGGCAGCCTGATCGGAGGACATTCAAGCCCAGGAGTTCTGGATACCATACTCTCTGTGCCCAATCCAGAGACACAAGGATGACTTGGGCCCAGTTAGTCCAGATCTTCTTGAGAAATCGGGGAAGGAGTGGCATCAGCGGAAAGGCAGACAGGAGTCCAGAGTTCTGTTCGAGGCGGAACGCATCTCTGAGCCATAATAGTCTTGGAAACTCCAACGTGCAGAAGTGCTGACATGGCATGTTCTCAGTGGTGGTGAAGAGATTGAGTGAAGGTTCTCTCCGTTCGAGGAAGAGAGCTTGCGCTACCCCTGGGTGTAACTGCCACCCTGGCATTCACAGAGCCTGCCAGACGGTTCAGCACCAAGAAAATTCCATGGTGGCTCAGCCATTCCATAGGCACAAGATCTCCTGGCACAGGTTTCGGTGCCCCTAGCCCACATTGCTTGTTGCAGTACCACATGGCTGTGGTGTTGTCCATGAGTACCTGCACCAGCCTCCCCTTGATGGATGAAAGGAAGGCTTTCAATGACAAGTGGATGGGCCTCAGCTCCAGAAGGTTGATATGTAGCCAGGACTCTGCCAGAGACCAGAGGCGTCTGTTTTCCACCTCTCCCAGATAGCCAACCCAACCCAAAAGTGATGAATCGGTCACTACTGTCAGCTCTAGGTGGGGAAGGGAGAGGGGTATGCCATTGACTCAATCATGGTCCAGTAACCGCCACTGCAGATCTTTAGTAGTCTCCTCCAATCTGAATGTGGTCTGAGAGGTTCTCTAGATGTTGAAGTCACTTCAGACCTCACTGCAGAGCTCGTATATGGCAACAGACCTACTCATCCAGCAAGATGCAGGAGGCCATCACTCCCAGCAGCCTCTTTCGGCCACCCGAAATCTAGGCCAGAGGCTGAAAGATCAGGCTTATACCTTGAATGTCCTGGACTCTTTCCTAGGGGAAAGGCACAAAACCGAACCATTTCCAAATTAGCTCCAATTAAGAGGAGCATCTGAAAAGGAGTCAGGTGTGACTTTGTTAAGTTGGTAGTGAACCCCAAAGATTACTAGAGGTTTGCCATAGTCTGGAGGTGGTTGAGGACTACCTGGGGTGAGCTCGCCTTCAATTGCCTGTCATTGTGGTATCACGCCTGACCTCTGAAGGTGTGCTGCCACCACCTCCATCATTTTTGTGAACTCGCGAGTAGCACTGGTGAGTCCAAAGGGGAGCACAGCAAATCGAAAATGCTCCTGTCCCACCAGGAACCACAGGTAGCGCTGATGGGCCCGCAGGACGGGTATACGGGAATAGGCGTCCTGCAGGTCCAACACCACCATACAGTCTCCAGGGTCGAGGGCAGACAAGACCCGAGCCAGGGTGGGCATTTTTAATTTTTCCTTCCAGAGGAAGGGTTGAGAGGGTGGAGGTGTAAAACTGGACTAAAGCTTCCGTCCTTCTTGGGTACCAGTAGAGGGAATAACAACCACGTCCTACTTCTGGTGCAATAGCTCAATTTTGCCAAAAGAGCTTGCTCTTCCTGCTGCAAAATCAAGAGATAGTCCTCGGTCACTCGCTGGGGGGGCAGTGGAAGACGCGACAGACTAAAAAAGTAGGGTATATCCTTACTGAACAATATGCAGGACTCACCCTGTTTGATGTGATGATCTACTAACTTGGCAAGAATCGGTGCATCCTGCCTCACACTGGATGGCTCCACTAGGCGGCGCTAAAGAGATTTGGCAGGTTGGGCTGCAGCAGGGGGAGTAGTGGACTGGAGGGGCAGTCTGGGGACCTGGAAGGTGGGGGTGCTGGGCACCAGGGCCTTGATTGCAAAACTGCTGGGCACCTTGGATTGGTTGGCAGCAATGGGTTTCTCTGTCGAAGATGGGAAAGTAGCGGTTGGGCCGATGTGGCTGGCAAGGTGGGGCAGATAAGCTGACAAAGCGTGCAGTGGCCCTGCTCTCCCTGAACCACTTGAGAGCAGAGTCTGCCTTGTCCCCAAACAGACGGGTCCCGTTGAACAACATGTCCACAATGAACGACTGACCTAAAAAGCCAATGGACTGCAGCCAAAAGTGGCAGTAAATGAAACAGTGGTGCCAATGGCCCGTTCAATGGAATAGGTGCGTAAGCCACAACAAATTGTGAACTTGCTGGCGTCATGACTATCCTGTATGGCCTGGGCAAAGACTAGTTGGAGATTGTCTAGGACGCCTGGGAAGACTAGAGCCACCGAGTCCCAAAAGGCATGTGTATAGCGTGCCAGCGGGCATTCACAGACTTGAGCGTCAGGCTGGTGGTTGAGAAAACCCTATTCACGAATGTCTCCATCGGTAATTTGGGGTGTGACCGGTGAGCCAGAACAAGGTTTGGTCAATGACCCCAACAAAATGTCCATATGAACTTTGATAAATGTTAGGAGGGTCTCAGTAAATTTCTGCCCCAGCCAAAGAACCTCCATAAGTACATTGTTCTTTACCTCCAAAGTGGGGAGCTGGAGGACTCTGACCATCCTATGCATAACCATGGAGTAGGAAGCACTCTCCTATGTGGCTGGCTAGGGAGTGAGAGGAGGCAGGATTCAGGGGAGGTATCCAAGCCACTAGCCTCCTGCAGGTTGCCATACCGAGTCTCCTTGGGATGTTAGCCAATCGCATAACACACACTGTAATCATTATCTGGATCCATGCCTAACAGGAAATGCAGGGAGTGCTGTTATTATGTAGGCAGAGAAAGCTGATGAATTTGACCCACAATGGCAGTCGGGCGAGGCTTCAATCAAGGTCGAACTGGCGCAGACTCTATATCAGAGAGGACAACTGGGGCCTTGTCTTCTGGTGTTGACAGTCGGCATTGATGCGCCAGGAACCATTGTGGACCATGGCGCCAGAGGTGGAGTCAAGAGTGTAGCCAGAGCTGCCCCGAAATGGGCTCCGAGGGTCCAGCTGGTGCCGGGGGCAAACCCACAGGTAGAAACCCAGATAGAGACCTTTGGGGCCAGCAGCCGCACCAGAGAGAGAGTCAGTAAGGATCTGAAGGGCTGGAGCACAGACGCACAGAAATCTTTGCTCTGCCTAGGACGTCCCCGGAAAGCTTGGGTTGCGTCAAAACAAGTTATGGGATTGGCTCTGAAGTCGAATGACAGAGCGAGATTAAGATGTATGGTGCCACCCCTGCATCTTCTCAGGGTATTGTGAGGGGCGGTAAGGGGCAGAGTCCCACTTAGATTTCTTGTGTTGTTTCTTCGACTTACTCAAAGACTTGGATGGAGAGGAAGACCGAACCCTCAAACGACTTCGGCAACTTCAGGATCTCGAATGGGACAGGGACCAAACTTTTGAATTGGACTGGTTTTCGTCACGGAGTCTTCCAGTGCTTGGCGATGTAGTTTTGCCTCATGGTCTCGTATGGCCTGCGGGTTAATTTAAGCAGGGACACTGTATGCCTTAGAGTCATAGCTCGACCCCAGGCACAACTGGTAAATATGGTGAGGATCTCTCAGACATTTGTTTGTGGCAGTTCTTTCAGGGCTTAAAACCTGTAATTTTAGGTGATGACATGTCACTTGCACACTGCAAAACAATTTTTTGATCAAGGTAAGGGTCTTTAAGAGATGAGAGGTAGCTCCGGATCCACCTCTGGTGGCGCGGAAAGGAAGGAACTTATGTCAGCGCGCTGGAGTGACGCCTATATAGACGCTGCACGTCATTTCCGGAGCAGGACAGTGTCAGTGCTGAGCCGCATGACACCACCCACTGTGTGCAGAGGTGCTGCTGAAAAGTTTCCGGATATAGTCTGATTCCTGGGGAACATTGAAACAGTGACACATTTGCGGCTAGAAGTCTCTATCCGAACCAAAGTTTTCAACAGCTCAGAAAAGTTGTGAGTAAGGGTTAACCCCCAACAGCTGTTCAACACTTTAGTGACAATGCAGTAAATGCAGCCTTCTGGTCCTAGATTTTAGCTACCTTCTATCACTCGTTGATGGTACTCTTGCTTTTAAACCCGTACAGTGCTCTTCTGCCTTTTGGCTGGGTTTGAGCTATAAAAATACCACGTACAGACAGACTTTTTGGAAGGTGTTTCTGCCATGGTGAACAAAAATCAAACTGCAGAAACTGAAAACAAAACAGCAAGAAATGTTGGCGTCCGTCCTCCACACTGCATATGAGAACAGAGTCCATCAATAAAAAGGATGCACTGATTGAGAAAATGTCAAATCAGGAGCAGAGCTCCATACGATTCACTCACGCTGGGCGGACAGCAGAAAATCCAACTACTGACGCCTCGGAGGGAGCTGAGCTCTGGTGTCTCATCACCTCATTTGCCAGAGCCTGAATCTGATGAAGTCAACACACTGACATATAGCTCACAGCTACTCTGCACACTGAGTGTAAATGTACACTGCTAAGTAAACATTAACCATAGAGAACTGCCAGCCTGAAGGCAGAGAATTCAAGCATGTGAATTTTTGAAAGAATCAATGACCGAGAAAGTAAATCGCTGAAAACCCAAACAATGACGACCCATAACTGATGTCCGCTTACCTTCCAATTCCTTAATGTGTATGTTAACACCCCATTCTGACAAAGGGTGGATTTGTGGACCAGGAGTGTTTTTTATTTAGCTCATTGATCTTTCATATATAGGTCAATTCCTTCTGATAGCTGGTCCATAGGGTTATACGAGTGGATATGACACTGGGTATGGACAGGAGCTTACAATGCAATAGGGTTAACACTTTAAGGGGTAGAAACAATCAACTGCGACACACAAATCCAGCTACAACATGGCTCAATCCATGCCATCATTTTCAAGTCAGTACCTCTCTGTACCATCTGAGTGGACATCTAGAGGGCTCTACAACTACAGGGAACATTCGCTCACCATTCAGGAGCAGGTGCGGTCAGCAGGTATCACTGGGGAAAAGGAACGTACACATCAATTCTTAAATCATAATGCGAATTAATCACCTCATTTGTCAAATTAAATTTTAGCACTGTTGCAGAACGGCAGACATTTCCAAGGGCTAAACACTACTGACCGCACAAACAGGAACTCTTCCAGCAAACAGATCCACAGCTGCTTCGCTGCATACCAGGCATTGTTGGCAAGCAGAGTGAATGGCATTTTCCATTAACTATCCACAGCTAAAACATGCAGATAAGAAGGCAGCTACATTCATCCTGGCTGATTACTTTTTATTTCAATAACACTTGTTTAAAAACACAAAGAGCAGTCTGCTTTTAGAGCCTCTCTCTCCTGGGAATTTCATCTTCAGATTTTAGAAACCATTTTCCAATTCTCCTTGGGCTCAAAGTAACAGATGCCCCAAACTTACCCATTCCTCCCGGAAGAGAGGATGCATGCCACCTGTCCCCCCTCTCTACAAAAAGAGACTGAGTTCCAGGTGCACAGCTCCCCTCTCCACACAGAGGACCTGGATCAAGTCAAAATCGCCCCACCTACACTACCCGTCCCATGTCCAGATCCCCTCAAGAAAATGTCCAAATTCAAGGCATTGTGCACATCGTAAACAGAATAAGAGGGCCTCATCCCCTCCAACTCTCTTCCCAGTTGCAAGGAAAGAGATCACATTGTCCAATGTTTTGTGCTTTACCAGTTGAGGCACTTTTGGTAGAACACATCTGATTCACAGAAAATAATTAACATGTTTCAAAAATACTTTTTTTTTCTATACAAGGCATCTGTTTCTATCACCATGTCCTGGTTCAAGGTAGGTACCCCAACCAGAAAGTTTATTAAGTTTAAATTAAAGTCTCAAAATAAAATAGTTTTTCACATGTGCAACCGTGAAGTACTCTGCCAATCCCCCATCAGTGTCAGTTTCCTGCTGGTTTTGAGGTAGGTTCTTGGTTAATGGTGGAGACGGTTGGCATTCTTGGTCACATGGCCAGAGCAGTATCTGATAAGTTGCTGGGACTGGAGAGGGTCTGATCAATGACTCCCGATTGGGTGGATATAGTTTGAAGACTCTTGGTCAGTTTGCTCATCTTACAAGGGCCCTCGCTGGTGCTTTTTTCTTTTGGACTCAGGATTTTCCTGCAGAAGACAGAGGCAAGACAAAACGAGGCCTTGTAAAAGGTCAGATTCATACACCAAATATATTAAGATAAACAAGCTTCTGAATAAAACAGCATTGGGTGATCTGTTAAGGAAGCAATGGGCTGGAATTTTAAATCATGACGCTATTCCAGCTATTGTGCAAAAACCATTTCGATTGAAATGAGACCAATACGAATTCTTAATAGCAAACCATATGGAAAATGAAATATCTATTAGAAAAGGCATCAGGTGCTCAGAACCTTCCTTACAGGGCAGAAAAAAGATCAGAATCCACATTATGAGAATATCTACCATGATGAATTGACCAGATTATTTCTCACCTCTTGAAATAATGTCACTTTTTCCCCTATCTTCATAGTGAGCGGCTGATTATCATGGGGCCGCACTCAAGCGCTTTATCACTTTCCAATGGGAAAGAGACAACAGGCTAAGGAGTAACACTGTGTCAAATACATGTAACTTTAGCCTCTTATGTCTAACATGCGAGTAGATGTGACAGCATCGGAGACTGTCAGAAGAAGAAGCAGGATTATAAGTTTATACCAATTACACACAACTTTCTGGACAAACTTTACGTTGCTCCATTAGGAAGCCTAGATACCTTAGAGCTGGTAGAATATGCATGGGAAATCCTACATAGCAGTAGCAGGCTAGCACATACCTGTACCAGGTACACACTTAAAGAACTGCTGGGCATCAGATGAGGTGATGCAATGCCTTATCCATCAAGCATTGCAGGCCGTTGAAGCCACTTGTCAGCATCATTGCATCCAAAAGCCACAGTATTTTGACAGAACGTAGGCCTCGAGTTCTGTGTAAATAAAAGCCTAGGGTTGTACCCAATGTTCAGGTGGTGATTGTCTCCTCAGCCGAGCAGGCATACGGACAATGAAGCAATATATTAGATGCGTCCAATATCTTGATGGGCTCACTGGCTGTTATGGACTACTACTTCAGCTTGTTCTGGTAATCTCAAATGAATGCAAGGTAAGCCATGCAGGTGTCCACAGGCATCCACGTCTCAACCAGGGGGCGAGAAAGATACCACTCGGTTCATTTAGTGGACTAATGTTCTTCCATAGAGACCAGTGGTAGAACTCCATTCAATTATCTGAGGAAGAGACCTACGTGGGGAAAGTTAGAGCTACAAGAACGAGCAATGGAAGGGAGAAGAGCAGTACTCTCCGCCCTATCGGCCCCTCCACATCTTGGACAGGAGATGTTGCCTCTGGCAGAGGTGGATGTGGCCCCTTCGAAGCAGATGGAGTACGTGAGAAAACAGTATTATGCGAGACCAAGCCACAGTTAATGGGATTACTATGTTCGATGAGCTCCGACAATCTGAAGGACTTTCAGAATCAGAAGAGTTGGAGGGAAGGCACAGAGGAAAGCAGATGTCTAGTACAACATCGGGCCTTGCAATAGGGGGGAGGGGCCACAGCCTAGCCAAAAACAAGCTAGTGGCATCTGGTGTTCATGTGAGTCACAAAGGGATATATAATTGAGTGACCAGAGGCCTCAAGAATAGAGTAGAGGACTTCAGGAGAGTCCCCACTAGAGTGAAGACACTGTCTGCTAAAGCTGTTTGCTAACACTGTCTCTGCTCCAGTGTGGTCAACAACGCAATGTAGGAGACTAGTGACAGCAGACCATGTTCGAAGGCCTTCTGAGGCCCATTCCCACAAATCCACTGCCAGCTGGCAAAGCTTTGAGGAGCAGGCGCCCTTTGTTTGTTTATAAGGAAAAGTAGCATGGTATCATCCACTTTCGATTTCAACACCCCAAAAAAAGGCTTTCAGTGCAAAATTGTATCCGAGTAGCTTCATGAAGTAGCAAGTTGCTCATTTATTTATTTATTTTATTTATATATTTATATAGCGCACTACTACCCTAGGGCGTCTAGGCGCTTGGCAACTAAACACACGAATGCACCGCTCACGAAGTAAGCCACCATCTACCTGAAAGCTGATACTGTTTATGAGGCTTTCTCCAGCATTAGAGTTACTGCATTTTATTGCTTTATTTGCCCTTGCTATTTCCCTTGTATCGGGAAGTGCCTGGCTTTCATCCCCCACCTATTACTTATTAATTTAGCACAGTGCCTTTCTGCTTTATTATCTTAATTACTACTCATTTCGTCTTAATTACTATCCTGATTTACCTTTCTCCAATTATTTTGTATTTACTTCTGGTTTCTAGTAGGTCTGCTTGAATGGAAGCATTCTCAGTCCTACAGGATGAACAGGACTAATTACATTTGCTTTGCTCAATCTTTCTTCACATGTGCTTCTGGCTACTCCACGCGCTCGCCTTCCTGCCTCCTCTCTCCTCCCTGCTTTGACGCTTCTTCACTGCATACCATTTCACAGAGGGCGCTGTAGGACCACTAACCAGAAGCACTGGCGGCACAATAATGGCGCCGATGCATACAGCCAGGACCCCCAACCCATTGTCTCTACCCTCCCATACTCTGCCATAGACCTCAGAAACTTGCTCTTGAGGTCTTAGAAGTGCCAAGATGTGGGCGTACCTGCGGCTTCCTAAAGAGGACCAGCTTATCAATATCTTCACCACATCTGCTCAATTTGAATCTGCCACCACCCCGTGGGTCTCAACTGTATGCCTCTCATTCCAGATTTCTGCCCTAGCAAATAAAATCTGACATCTTTATTAGTATGCATAAAACTGATGCACTGTTTCTTACTAAACCTTGGTTTAAGAACTCCTTTAGCTCCAATATCGCCACAACTGTACAGCCACCATATCCCATCACCCGTCAAGATTGTCCCGGTCTTACTGTTGGAGGTAAAGCCAATATTTATTGACCTCACTAATATTGAGGCTTATCTCTTCAATCCTGCAGAGATGCCCCTCGTTAATTTAATCTTAGCCCCACCAGCTCAATTTCCAGGGCTCTTCTCCATCGTCCTCCAGGCAAATTTGGCCCAGCCTTGGCTCGCTCTTCCATTTTATTTTACGGGCAGCCAGCTTCACTATTCTTGAAGAGCTTAGTATTCGCCTTATTGAAATCTCTTGCCTCTTACCTTTTCTCTAAACACCCTCAGCCCGTTTGGTCTTTACCAACTGATTAGTAGCCCAATATACACCGAGGGCCAATTCTTGGTCCGTTTGCTACTGACGGCTCTTTAAGGACTGCAGGAGTTGGCCCCTTCTTTCTATAATTGAATCAAATCATAGTGCCATTCTTTTTTGCCCTATCCTGGTAAGTACCCTGACTCCACAATTCGTTCTCTAGCTTTAGTTCGCACCAGATGTTGGACTAAAATTAAGTTGACTAATTCGTGCAAGCTCTTTGCAACTCACTCCTCCTTCAGCCTGCTACTGACATGGTCTCCAAAACAGGCACTTACCACTCTTGCATTACTTTCACTCCAAATTCTATCGCACCGATTCAATCTTTTCACTATCATCATAAATCACCCTTGGCCTCGGATTCTCCAAAGAACTACAGTCCTCTCAATGGTATCGAAAGTTCCTTAAGTGCATTTGGCAGCAACACTACATTCCTTATAAAATCATATACACTCAGACCATTAAAAATATGAAAAACCGTGTTTCCTTCAATATCACTTCAACAGCAATCAACACGTTGGTGGGTAAAGCAATTACACCCCCCCCCCCCAATCACACACATACTTAGATATGGTATCTCATTCGATTCCGGTTGCTCATCTTTCTGCCACAGGTATATTTAGTCAGGTCTTAGCCTGGTTCCATTCCTTTCTCTAATAGAATTCGAGCAGTCTATCCTCAGGCTCCCCCTTTCACTCTTCCACCACTGCAATGGCATGTGAAGTTCCTGAAGCACCACCCTCAGCCCTATCCTCTAACACCTGCATCACTGGCTGCTCTTATTTGGTCTTTCGGATTTAATCATGTCATATGCAGGCAGCACCCAAAATACTATCTCTATTAGTGATATCACCCTGTACACACAAGAGAATTTCTGCTCCTGCATGTCTGCTGTCACCGACTGGATGAATAACTGCCTTAAACTTACTAACAACATAACAGAGGTCCTCATCATGGACATCTGGGTATTCTGTTGGTGGCTTAGAGAACCTTGGTGTACTCAGTAGCCCTTTAACTTCAGCTAAAACCCTAGGCTCTCTCTGAAATCTGGGTGATTGTGCAGCACCCACCTACTTCGTCTACCTTTGCATACTCTGGAAAATGCCCCCCGCCCCCCATCGTCCTTGTGGAAATTGGTCATTCTAGCCATTCGTTACATCACAGCTAGCGTACAGGGACTTGTTTTCTCCGGTATTCCCATGTAACCGACACATTGCCTTCAGATTGTACAGAATACTGCTACTCATTTAATCTTGGGTCTTCTCCCCCACTCTTCAATTTTTAAACAACTCTACTTTTTTCATTGGCTACCTGTTGCAAAACACTCCATCTTTAAAGCTCTGTTTCTGTCATTGGGCAATACACAACTCCGGTTCCATGTATATCAGGGACAGAGTTCAGAATTACATCCTCGCTCATTTAATTTCTCCACTGCAAATCTTTTTTTTGCCTGGATAAGACATGCAAGTTTAAGGGGCTTCTCCGTTTTCTTCCTTACAGCCAAGCACTAGAATTGCACATCAAACTTTGCAGACTTATTAAGCACTTGTCCTTCAGAAAGGACCTCAAAAGTCTGATCCTCCAGCACTGGAACACCTTTTTAGGTAGTAGCTTGCTCCTTAGAAGTCCAATTCAGTCATTCACCTCCTTCGGAGAAGGGAAGACATTTCCTAAGCTGGAGCCCATGATTGCCCGCATGAACTGCATTTGGAGGCAGCTCACTTAGAACCCAGGATTAGATGGAGACCCAAGGCAATGACCAACCAAGCTGGACTCTGCTTGGATGGCAAACCTTCACATCACAGAAATTGAGGCCAGAATTGTGCTAAAGGCCAAATGGGCAGCATGTACTGTTGGTGTTTTTTCCTTATTGAAAACCAGAATTACTTCATTGGGTCTTGCAGGATGGGTTGCTACTGTCGTCAGTTGAGGACAGACCCTCCGCTCTGAAAAAACATGCTCTGGGGCCAGCGGAGGTTGGTAGGGCCAATTATACTGCTATTTTTAGTACCTTTGTTTGCGTTATTATTGGTGGATGGTTATGTCCAGGAAAACCAAAACAAAGGCTCAAGATGTGCATCGTATTTCTCGGAGAGGGAAAACTCATTGGGGTTGAGGAGGAAGAGAGGTCAGCAGAATTTGATTCATTCCATAACAGTACTGGCTCATAGGAAGAAAGCATCAGAAGATTCATTTTTTACATCGCTCGCACTGCGCCTATTTAGAGCCAAGAGTAGGATGCCTGCCTGTGCTTTTTGTGCTGGTAAGGCAATATTTTATGTGAAGATCTCAGAGAGAAGCTCCTCATAGCTGAACGAGATTTTTTGTTCAACTTCCTATGAAAGGAAATAATAGTTTGGGGGCTTTCTCGTAGAGCCTGTGGGTGAATTTAGTCTAGGGCACCACATGCCAATCTCCAAGGCAGTACAGTCTTGAAAAGTGAGGAACCATGCTGAAGAGCCACCGCAACAACAAGGTGATCGATGGAAGGCTTGAATTCATTTCAGTCACTGGCAATCACTTAGGGCCTAATTCCAGCCCATCGTTTTTCATCCACCATGCCACTCTAGGATAAAGGCCGGCCTTATACCAAGTGCCAACCCTGCTCCTCATGGGAATAGTCTGACCCGAATTGCCAGGTGTGGCCCCCTCTTGAAGGGATGAGAAGCAACCCCAGACTGGTTTCCTTCTAATTAGGTCTCATCAATGAGGTATAGCTTGAGGCCTATGGCACAGTGAGCACGGGACACATGTCTGGGTACACTGTGCCACTGGAATTAGGCTATACTTGACTGATGGGCCCCAATAACGGCGAAAGTGGTCTTGGGTTGCTTGTGTTCTGGTACAGGGAGGACATGGCATGGCAGCTCGGGCTGGACTATTTCCAATGGAGCAGGGTCAAGCCAAATTTGCATATAGCTGGGTCTAAACTGAGGTATCACAGTGTGAAAAATAATGATAGATTGGGATGTGGCCCGAGTAATTACTATTGGCTGAGATTAATTCAAGCATTCAATTCATTACTTTTTTGTATATTTCGTAGATCCACGGACAGCAGCTAAGGCGGGGCTTGAAGTCTAAGGGCATTTGTTGAGATAACGCTCCTAATGTTGAGAAATATAAAGTAAATTTGTAAGGAAAATTCCACTTCCTCCGGATCCCACATCTGTCGAACAAAAAAAACAAAAAACTGATGAGACCAGCTGGCTCCTTTAATGGTCTGTTTCATCACTTCTGCTGGGTGCTGCAACAGTACTCCCTAAACCCAGGAAAGAAGAAATGCTAATAAATTTTGCTGAGCCAGCATGAGGACTAGAATGGTTGGTGAACAATCTGCAGAAATACACATCCATTAGAAACTACATTTTGTTCCAGAGATCTGTTTGTAGGGAGGAGTGGTATTAAATAGGTGGATTTATGACAGTGGGGGGGATGGTAAGCAATGCTGATGGTAGTGGGCAGTAAACCCTCAGTGGGTGGGCATGGGATCCTATGCTAGGTTTCCTAATGTTTATGGGATGAGGAGATTACTGTGGTAGGTAACTTGGGATGCACAATGTGTAGAGTAGGATGCTGCATGGGGAGGAGTAGCGGTTGGGTGTAGAGTTTGGAATTGGAGGGATTGCTATTGTGCTTGTAGTAAATGGCTAACCACACACCCAGTTAGAAGCACAAGCATAGTCATATGGTATTTTTGTTCGCCGATGTGAGTAAAGAGCCCTGTGTGTGCAGCAGTGATCTTTTTCAGCGAGTTTGGTTTGAGCTTCTATAAGAGGTATATGCATCTTTGAAAGCGATTGTTTCCAGTTTCCTAAAGTGTCCTTCCAAACATTGTACGTTTTTGTTTTTTAGGTTGGGTGGGAGTATGATTCTGAATCCCATGTGCTTTAGGGAGCCAGCACAAAGTATGGCAATGTGGCCTCCTGTGCCAGGATACAGAAGTAGCATGGATGCTATGGTGCTCATTCACAGTCCAGTCAACACTGAAGCTGCAACAAGTAGGACAGGCCTTTATGAAAATACCTATGTAGCACATCACCCCAGCTTATAAGCTTGACTACTGTATTGTGTACTCTGTGCAGTCTACAGAGATCTTGCTAGTTCAAGAAGCCTGAACAATTCTATGGCTAACATCTTTGCAGCATCTCTCTTCAGTCAACTAACCTTGCTGCTTTGTTGTGCACTCTGTCTAGTTTACCCAGACCCCATGGCTTGGAGCAGGCTGACCTACTCTATATTAAACATTTGAAAAGCCTCTTACCCCTGTCTGGCAGCCTCTGGTTTGCTGAAGCCATTTAAATGGACATCACTGCTGGAGAACGATCCTGGCGACGACCACTTTGGAAAAACACAAGAAATAAATGTAGATGTGCTAAAAGTCAAGGTGGGAAAAACATATCCATTTCTATCTATGCAATGTTTATTTCTGGTTACACTAACAGACAGAAAAGCACATTCATCATGGACACATTTTCATTAAAAAAATGCCAATAAAGGAAAATAGTTACACAAAACAAAAACTATAAAAATTAAAAACAAATCACATGGGTAAAATTGTTTCAAAATACTTACAGCATGTGATTATAATCTACTATTAATGATCTGTCCACCTACTTAAAAAATTAAGATTTGTTCAAGCATGTGGCCAAGTGATGGTATAGATTTGCTCTGCTAAAACTTACTAATGAACGACTGTAAAATGTGTAAACTTCCCGGCCATCCTCTGTAAACCCAACCTGTATATAAAGAGTGTCATTTACAAATTAACTTAGTATGACAGGTCTTAGACATGGGTGCTTGCGACTCGAGTCTGACTTTCTCCCCAAATACATTAAGTGTGTAAATCAGCCAACCTTCAATAACATGGTATGATTAAAATCTATCAGATGTGGACAACTGCACATAGGAAATTCAAGCTGTAACCGTATCTATGTTGCAGAATTGGATGGCGGTGATTTAACCCTTTAAAAAACAACAAAAGGTCCAAATCATATATATTTTAAAGAAAGTAAATCACAGGTTTGCAAAAAAGGCTGTATTGCACTGGATCAAAATAGAACATTAAATCATGTCTAGGTACCTTTTGCCATTTTTGGAAGGCTTTGACCAACAGTGCACCATGATATCTGCATGGTCTGTTCGGTTCCCATGAACTAACTAGATTCCTAAAGTCAAGACAAGAATCCGTCTGTCCCACAATGGTGCATGGCTAAATTCATAGACAAATCTCTAAAGGTCGAAGATACAAAAAATGTGAACGAACTTCCACCAAAGCTTAGGGGAGAACACAAGTTGACAGCTTTGAAAAAGAAGCTGAAACAGCATTCACCTGAAACCTAAACATAAGGCTCTAAAGCCTTCCCTTGCTGTGCATAGGCTAGTCTGAATGTAGATTTATTGTAGCGGTTTTTGAGTCCACAACGCGTAAGCTATGTGTGCTGTAGTTTGAATGATATCCTGCTGCTGTACTTCTACTTTTAGGGGTCTTTTGAATCTGCTGTATTCTGTCTGTAAATTATATGAATGAATTCTTTATTTGTGTGGTTACTTAAAACCATTACAAAATACAACGTTAAAAAAACTTTTGAAGGTCGAAAAATAAAATATATGTGCAGGACATTCTTAAAATCAGTTTTTTTTTGTGTGTGTGTGTGTGTGCTTATTTTATATTAAAACCTGCGACATAGGGACGAGATTTTAAGGCTAAAAGAGCCCTTATGTGAGTCAGTTGTTCAGTGATGGCCGGACCTCCAGGACGCTGACCCCGGCGTGTTAGGGGCTGCTCGCCGCACTCAGCCTGTGGAGACTTGTCCTTCAATGTTGTGCGGGTATGGTAAACAAATTTCCCAAAGTTAGCCATGTGCTTCACAATGTCCAGAGTGTAAAGCTGTTGGACAGCCTCCTTTGCTGTGCGGGTGCCCAGTTGGAGAAGAATGGGTATGAGATAGATTCTGCGAACTAGTCGCAGGGCAGCAAAGTAAGATGTGTGCCAGGGACTCTCTTTTGTAATTGCAGAGGCAACACTCCGTAATGCCCAACCGTGCATTCCCTGTTGGATATAATTCTTTTAGGTGGAGGGGATGTAGTCTGGCTTCGAGGATCTGATGTAGAGCTCGTCACCCCACGGGCTGCGTGAGGTGGGGCTTGTGGCTAAGCAGTTTGTGAGGGAGACTGAGTTTCATGAAAATCTCTGGCTGCCAAGGATTCCATGTCTAGACTGCGAGAACGTAAGCGTAGTTGCTTTTTTATTGTTGTTTTGACAGCATAGTTGATTATGCTAGGGTCCCAGTTCTCTGTCGCAAGTTGCAAAAGGTCTTTGGCTGTAGCAAGGCAGGCAGACCAAGGGTTGCTTTGTTGTAGGAAAATTAATTTTATGACGGCCTTCATGGTGTTCTCCGGAGCCGCAGTTGTTAAATAAAAGTATTTCGTCAACGCAGCCAGCTCTTCTAATTTTTGTTGATTAAGATCGAATTCCAGGCGAATCAAGATGTTCCTAGAACAGGCTGGTGAACGAAATATCTTTTTAAACGCTGTGCAATGTATTTTTTCCAAGTCCTGCGCGAACCTCCCTGGAAATGCCTGTTGCGCGTAGTCCAGGGACGGTAGTAATTTGGCCCTCAGTACTCTTTGAATGGCCGTAGTTGTTGGACTATCTAAGATGGCGTATAATTTGCAGAGGGTATAGGTGACCATCTTTCTTTTCTGCCGCAGTTTGTGGAGGTGGGCCTGTGGACGGGCCGTTTCGCTGAACCAGGCCCCAAGGTAGTTATAGGTTTGTACACAGTCCAAAATCAGGGATCCCAACCTCCAGTTCGCCAGTTTTTTCTTCGGGTAGTGGCCAAAAATCACTATTTTGGACTTGCTTGTTTTCGGCGTTATATTCAGAGAGGACGGTAAGTGCTTTTTGAAGACCTATTTTGGTGTGGTCCACAAGAACAAGGACGTCGGCATATTGCATCAGCTGGATCTTTGTGTGGCCGATCTTAGGGGTAGCTAAAGTGGCTCCGTGCAGTGCTCGGCCCATATCTGCGGTGTACAAATTAAAAAGCATCGGTGCCAGGACGCATCCCTGCTTTAGCCCCCGATCTGTAGCAATTTTCTCTGTGGCAGACTCCCTGGAAAGTTTGACCCTTACCCAGGTTCGAGAATACAGCGATCTGATTGCTAGTAATAATGACGGGCTGATGTTCCAGTGTGCCAATTTCTGCCAGAGGATGTTGCGGTCAACCCCATCGAAGGTTGCTGAGTAGTCAATGAAGAGCGGCGGGCCACCGCTTGTTGGGCTAAGTAGGACAGGGCAGTAATGTTATCTACGGTAGAACCCCCTGGTCTGAACCCGGTCTGGTAAAAGGGCAAAAGACCTTCGGTGCAAGCCCAGTCAACTAATTCCTGCAATAGTGTACGTGCGTAGGCCTTGCCTTCAATGTCCAACAGGGCAATCATCCGGAAGTTCCTGGGGTCGGTGTTTGGCCCTATTTTGTATATTGGTTGCAGCAGTGAGCCCCTCCAAGAATCTGGGACGTCCTCCCGAAGCCTACATTCTCCGTATAGCTGTGCAAGGTTATAGGACCAAAAGTCCATGTCCTCCCTGAAGAGGGAGCCGGGCAGTCCATTGGGGCCGGACGCTCCATTATGCCAAATCTTTTTTAGGGCGGTACGGACTACTGCCTTCCCTGGAAGAGTTAGATCAACCGGGGATCCGGTGGGCTCTGCTGTGATGTTATCCATTCCCCCCCCATGGTACTGTGGAACTGTTTGGAGAAGATACTTTCAAGTCGACAGTGTACAGAGATTTCACATGAGCTACCCAAGTGTCCGCATCAAGTGGGTTCTCTCTGCTGGAAGTCCCGCGGATTAGATTATTTAGATATTGCCAGAATTCTTGGGACTTGCACTGAGCCAACAGCGCAAAGATCTTCAGCCATTTTGCCTCTGTGGATTCACGTATTGCCTTCCAAACCTGTTGGGAGTGAGTCTTTGCTGCTAATTTCAGTTGCTTTTTGGCGGACTCCAACCCAGTTTTTTGGTACTCCCTTCGATTGGTGTTTAGTTGTTTGGCACATTGCTTGATCGCTGGAACTTGACCCAGGGAATGTGTTGGATTATTTGTGATTCTATAGGTGGTGCTCCCTCGAAGTAACGAGGCTAGTTCGTATGAGAGTTTGTCCCATTCACCTATAAGACCCCAGTTATTTGGGCCGGTCTGCCAGCCGGTCCATGTCGATTTCCATGAATCAAATTTGTTGGTTGACATCTGCCCCCATTTAATTCTTCCGAGGAGCCTGTGCGGTTCTTCACCCTTGGACGCTCCAATGGGGCAGAGGGTATGGCGGGATTTCGCTGTGATGGTTAAATGCAGCAGTAAGGCGCATGATCGCTTTCGCTCCGTGGGAGCACTGCATATTTTAGCATGTCTTTTCGTAGCCTCTCACTTAATAAAATGTAATCTATGGTAGTCTGATTGTTGTAGGTAGGTGCGTGGATTACCCCTGGCTTGGATGCTATAGGTAAAGAATGAGTTGTTGCCAAATTATATGTCCGAAAAAGGGCATTAAATCTCCCAGTACTCCCAGAGGGGTTGCCATCAGATGACTGCTCCCCTATATTGTGCGTATTGAAGACCCCAAGAATGATGGGTTCCATGAATGCAAATTGTGTGAGCAGGGTTTCAATCTGCATAATCAGCCGAGTGAGCTTATCCTTGGAGCTCTGCCCGTGGGGATTATAGTATACATTGATTAAAAGTATTGGTATTGGGCCATCTACTGTGTTGAGGCCTTTCAGAGTACCAGCTAGGAACATGTCAGAGGGGTTCTTTATCTCTGTGAATTGTAGTTTCAGGGCGTGCTTAATGTATATGGAGATACCCTGGAGGGTCTCCCAAATACGTTCCCTTTGGTTGCAGGTTTGAAGTATTCTGCATAGCCTGCTAATGGAATGGATGTGATTGCCCATGTTTCTTGGGCACAGATTAAATCGGCCCCTTCAAGGAATGTGATCGCCGATTGGCTTTGTAGATCCTTGATCATCCCAGCGACGTTCCAAGTCATGATGCTTAATGGTTGGGGGCTAGCTGATGTGTATCTATGTTGGACAAACCCATTGCTTGGAGAGGACCTGAATTTTGACGGCCAAGGTGCATTACTTGATGGGGGTCTGAATTTTGTCGGCCAAGTTGGAGGCGCCAATAGTCCGAATTTGGGGAGGGTGGAGCGCAAAAGGGGGAGAAGGCTTTGAAAATGAAAGCGACCCGTCTCCCCCCGCACGAACCATCAACCCTGCACTGGATGTTCATGTTTGCTTGTTCGAGGGTGCCGTCTCCTTAGCGGGTCCCCCTCAGTATGCTAATCATGGGCGTGCTCTTTGTGGGTGCCTGTAAAATGAACGGATACTTCTCCTGTTCCAGCCTCCGAATGTCGATTCCCCATTCTGTGAATTGTTCTTTCAATGTAAACGCTTGCGGCTATGTCCGGGTTGGCCCAAGGTACAATAGTTTGTTCCTTCCCTGCTTGTAGGAGTGAGGGGACAAATTGCACCCTGACAATGTCCCTGCTTGTAACATGGGACAATGTCTGTGTATGTTGGAGGAGTGTCAGAATATTTGTTCTATTAAGAGTATCAAGGTTCCCCTTCGAAACGTACAATGGGGTCATGTTCTTTTTTGCCGAGTAACCTCCACCTAGCGCCAGCGTATTTGACCTGAAGATGCAGTCATTATGGAAGGGCCTTTGTGTTGTTGGAATTTTGTCCGCATAGCTCAGCGTAGACTGAGAAACTTGCGGGAGGCCGACATCAGTCCTTCGGTGCAATCTTGTAGGTTCTGTTCTCATGGGGGCGGCGTTGGCATGTTCAGGCTGTGGTGTTGATTTTCCATTGATGTTACACAGGCTTTTTATTAGATTTTTTTCCGTGCCCGGTATCACTCTGGATTCTGATGGGACTTGGAGCCTGGGTTGAGGGCCAGGTGGTAACGATATTCCCGATCGCAGGGCCTCCCCCTAAGTCAGCCCCCACCACACTGGCCTCCCTAGCGTTGTTTGCAGTAAGGCTGGTGGGCACGGGTGGGCAGTGCTGGGACAGTGTTGGATCAAGACCTGCTGTTGCTATGTCCCCGGGCATGTTACTCCCCGTCTGCCTGGAAGAGCCCCCTGTGGCAGCCTCCACATTTGAGGGCAGATTGAATGTACGCGTAGTCGATGGGGCTGGTACTGATGGAGGTTTAACATGGGGATTCTTGCAGCACATGGGGAAAAGAGGTCGATTGTTTTCCAGTTCAATTGCCCGCATTGCTGATTCTTATTTTTGTTCCAAGGCTGTTAAATTTCGCTGGGGGTTCCTTAATAGTAGTCTCTTAGCGTGCTTTTTTTGCTTTTTCAGACGTTTCTTCTCCTTTCGCGTTATTGGCGGGCAGACACATACTTCCAGCGAGCTTATGACCCCTATGTTGTTGGGGGCAAGGTCCGCTGTGTGGTTGCTCCCTCCCGTCGTTCCCTCTGGATATGAGGGGGGTAACGGCCGGGTTTCTGTGCTTATTAGCGATTGGTGGGGTTGGATTCATTCTAAGTCTGCATCCCTGGCCACTACTGTGTGGTCCTTTTTGCTCTTCTCCAGGCTCGCAGGGTCTGAGCGTGTTCTGATGCGGAGTTTTAATTCCTCCACCAGCGAGGAAAGTACAGTCGGGAGCAATGACAGTTTGTCGATTAGAACAGGGCACAGACATTCGGGAGAGGGAGTTAGCAGGGTTGAATTGCTACTGGTTGCGGACAACTTATCGATTTTCTTGGTCATCTCGGCCATTTTTGTTGCCATGACTTGGAGGGTGTCCATTTGTAGTTCGAGCTGCTCCAATTGCCATGTTAGCACGTTAATGGCAGTGGAGAGTGAAGTGCTGACTGACCTTAGCAGGTTGTCCTGCGTGCATGAAAGTTCAAACGGCAGGAGCGATGGTGAACTGAGTAGAGAGTCACTTGACTCCGGCTCAAAGGATGAGCCTATGGTGATACATGATCCATCCTTACTCTTATGAATTGTTGCGCCCTGTAACAATGCAGCGGTGTCCGTTTCTTTTTTTGGAGTATGGAAGTTGCTAGCCGAATTTGTTGGACTTTTAAACCGACTACTGGTGTCATCCAGTAAATCCCCGGCTGTTGCAGTGACCAGGCCCCCTGCTCTCTACAGCGGCGGGATTCTGTTTTGATGTTGCCTAACGTGCGCTTTTAAAAAAAAAAATTTTAGACACTACGGCGCCTGTAGCTGACCTCAGATAGAGAGAAGGAGGAGAGGTGACAGTGGTCCTGTGAGGAGGGATGTTATGTGGAGGGGTGCTCAAGTGGCTTAGAGGGGCGGGACAGAAGCCAGGAGGATCGTTAGAACAATTCCAAGATGAGGCTGGCGGGCTGGTAGCAATGTAAGATAGATGTACTGAGCAGCCCCTTCTGACCACGTGGCGCAGCACTTGCCCTTGCCGCTCCACACCCTGCCCACTCCGCACCTCGGGGTACGTGCTAACACTCACCGGCCACCAGTAGGAGGAAGGGTTCCTGCTTCCTGATCAAAGTCCTGGTCAAAGTCCGGGCCCCAGGGCTTAGGGCTTAGGGGGACACCAGCCAGCAGGCGTTGCGTTGGATTCCGGGGTCGACAGGTCATATGCCCCCAGTCCTTCCCTGTCTCCTTTCTGTAATTGCCTATTTGGCGAGTGGCAGATGATGGTGGAAGGGGCCCGATGAAAGCCTCGTGGAAGGCGCAGAACTAGGAGACGCCCGGGGAGGGGAGAAGGGCAAGCGGGGCTCGCTGGACGCAATCGCAGGCTGCACCCAAACCTAGTTGGGCCGCCTCCGCGATGCAGCCGAGGGCCCACTCTTGCCGCAGCCGCCCGCTAATGGCGGCCGCGCTTGCCCCTTCACGGGCGCCTACTCCTGCCAGTCGCTGCCTTTGGCTGTTTTTTGTGGTGGAGTAACGTAGGAGCCGCTTCACGGTGAGAGCCCGCACCTCCCAGCAGCAGAAAGATTGATCTAGCGGTGATCTGCCCAGGCTCGGCGTCCCGCTTCTGTGCGCTGCTTGTGCTGTGTCTGCCAGTCTGTGTCTCCGGCTCCCGACCACTAGCAACTTTTTGGGGGTGCCCAGGCCGGATTGCGATTGGGATCCCAATTCGACCCTGGGTGTAAGGCACGGGACAAACAAGAGCTGGGGGAGTCCGAGCGGAGCAGGCAAGAATAGGGCGGGGGAACAAGCCACGAAGCGGGCGAGAGTGATTCCGAGCCTCTCACCGCCGCACAGCGATATACACAGTCTCCCGTTTGCGGTGCTGTAGCCCGCTCCCGACTGGCCTCAGTAGTCCAGAGGCTCACCTGCTCGACTCTTCCTGTCCCCCAGCTGTCTCCCGGCTTCTGACACCGGCTCCGGCAACGCGGCCTGCTGCAACTCATCTCGGGTCTCCACACCACGTGATTGCAGTCCAGCAGCAGCTGAGATAGAAACTGGCTGAAAAGTTCGTTCAGTGGCTCGCCTACCTTTTCCAACCTAGACGGCCTACCGGTTTCGCCCGCTACATTCTCCCCCTGTAAATTATATGCACCTCTTAATTGTTATTAATATTGTGCCTTGAAAGCAACCTGGCATTGTTTTTCCATAACAGGTCATTAAACTTCCAAATCTCCAATGGTTGGCATATGGCAGCTAGTGGGGATCCCAGAGCTACCAGAAAGAATAGTAAGATGTGGGCATCCCGGTCAGGTGTTCCTTCTGATCTCAAATGCCTCACATAAAGCCATACCAATTGCCTTCTCAGCTTCCAGTGACCGCATAACCTTTTTATCCAGGTCATTTCTTGTCTGCCACAGCAGGTGTAAATTAGTGCGGAAACTAACTTGAAAAGCACTGACCCCTGCCTGTGATCTGTGGACAGCGTGCAGCATGTTAGCTAGAACGCTTTCCAGGAACTTCACATCTGTTTACAAACTGGTCAGTAGCACAGAGCAAAGGATCTCTGCCCAGCTTGTGAATAAGGGATATTGTAGCACTGTTGTATTCCAACAGGAGAGATCACCCGCCTTCTGCACCTTTGAAGACTGCAACTATGAGAAATTAGGTTTCCGAGCTTGGTCCTTGCAGGAATGTCGTCTTAAACGACTTCAGACATCTCCTTTGTTATATGTTCCTCAACGGTCACTGGCCTTCTATACGTTTTGGGAAATGGAGCAATTTCCAAAATAGTTCTTGACGTCCAAGCTGTTGCCATTGTCTAAGTGGTGAACCAGTTGCAAAGGCTGCAAAAACGTTTATCGATTCGAAGTGGTGTATTTGAAACAGCCTTGAGACATAAGTTGAAGGGACTGCAGACACTGCTTTTTCTCTATTTTAATTGGAAAGCCAGCAGGCTTTCTGCTCTGTGTGTGATGTGAAGTAGCTTGGCTGCTCAAAGAACCGAAGGTACTGTCCTGAAAGGGGGGTTGTGGTGGGGGTTTAACATGTTCAACCTGGTCACGACGCAAGCACTCATCCTCAGTTTACAACAAAGTGTGGTTATCATTAGGGGTTAGGATGTTCAGATAGAGGAGTAGAAATCCTAAAGGCAGCAGAAGAAATAGAGTTAGTCATACAAGCAAGAAGATTATTCGATGAGTCTGCACTGTGCCGGACATAATGCATCCATTTTATAATGGAAAGAACGTACAGCTTACGCCCTCGCAATGCACTACTTATGAACTCACATATTACATCACTCATAACATGGTCAGTGACATCACTGATGACATCTCAAATGACATCAGTCATGACATCGCTGATGAAACCATCCAATGAGTAAGTATTTTGTAAGAGTTTATGATTGCTAAACATATATACTAAGCTACTACAAAACTTAAAAGTAAGTATACTAGGTGTACTACTATGTGATACTACTTTTAATATATATCATGTGAGTGGCTGTGTGCCTGTATGTATTCTTGTGGTGCATATCGGTGTGTGAGTGGCTGTATGGGTGTATACGTGGTTGTGTAAGCAGCTGTGTGAATGAGTGAGATGCTGTGTGACTGGCTGTACTGGTGAGTGAGTGAGTGTGTCAGTGGATGTATGGGTGAGTGAGTGACGGTGTAAGTGGGTATGTGGGTGTGTAGTAACTGTATGGGTGAATGAGTAAGTGACTGGGTGTGTAAGTGGCTGTATGGGTGAGTGAGTGGCTGTTTGAATAGGTGTTTCATTACGTGACTGCGTGTGAGTGACGTTATTGGACAGTGAGTGCGTGTGAATGGCTGTATGGGCGAGTACAGGAATGTGTGAGTGCTTGTATGGATATGTGAATGGGTATCTAATTGGTTGTGTGAGTCAATGCATGAGGGCTTCTATGGGTGAGTGAGCGGCTGTGTTGAGAGGCTGTTTGGGTGAGCGAGTGGGCGTGTGACTTTGTAAGTAAATAAGTGGATGTGTAAGTAGCTGTATGGGTGAGTATGTGGTTATGTGGCTGGCTGTATGGGTGAGTAACTGGTTGTATGAGTCGCTGTATGGGTGAATGAATGGTTGTGCAAGTGGGTGTACGAGTGAGGAAGTGGGTGTGTGAACGGCTCTCTGGAGGACTGAGTGGTTGTGTGAGTTGTGGTATAAGTCTGAATGGGTATATCAGTGGTTGTACGGGTATGTGAGTGGGCGCACAAGAGGTTTTATGGGGGTGTGAGTAGGTGTGTGAGTGGTACTGTGGATGATGGCATCAGTGATGTCATCTGAGATGTCATCAGTGATGTCACTGACAATGTCATGAGTGATGTAATATGTGAAGTCATAAGCAGTGCATTGCCGGGCATACGTTATAGTTATCTCTGCTAACTACAACTGCTGAATTTCTCGGGTTTTGTACAAGTGAAATCTGACCCTAACTATAACGTCCCTGCAACCTTCGTTTTTTTATAGTGAATTTTGTTAGTTTTTTCACTAGTAATCGCATTTGCAGAGTGGTGGAGAAAGGGAGCTGGGCCTCCGACCAGCTCTCAGGAATCCCGCTGTGTAGGAATTTCAGGAGGTACCAGGAGGGCTTCTTGGCACCTAAGGTCCCTCAGGAGTAAAGTGGACTTCATCCCCCAAACAGTAGTGCACCACAAGCGGAGCAGCGTTTACAGAGTGGTGGAAAAAGGGGGGGTGGGCGTCCAAAGACCTCTTAGCAATCAAGCTGTGTAGGACTTACTGGAGGTAACTGGAGGGTTAGTTGGCCCTCAAGGACGTCCATAGGGGCCAACTACCCCTCCTGTTACCTGCAGTAAGTCCAACACAGCAGGATTGCTCAGAGGTTGTCGGACACCACGCCCCCTTTTTCCACCACTGTGCAAACGCTCCTGGGGCACTACTAGTAGGGGGATGAAGTCCCCTTGGCTCCAGAGGATCCTTGGGGGCCAACTACCTCTCCTGTTAACTCCAGTAAGTCCCACACACTGGGTTTGCTGAGAGATGTTCTGTGGCCCGCCCCCTTTCTCCACCACTCTGCAAATGCACCTCCTGGCACACTACTATTTGGAGGATGAAGTCCCCTTGGCTCTTGAGGGTCCTTAGGGGGCCAACTACCCCGCCTGCCACCTCCAGTAACATACAGCTGGATTTCTGCGAGGTTGTCAGAGGCCACGCCCCCTTTCTCCACAACTCTGCAAACGCGCCTCCTGACGCACTACTGGTTGGGGAAAGTAGTCCACTTAAGTCCTGAGGTCCGCAGGAGTAAAGTGGAATTCATTCCCCAACCAGAAGCGCACCAGGAGGTGCGTTTGCAGAGTGGTGGAGAAAGGGGGCGTGGCCTTCAAGCCTTCTCAGCAATCCCGCGCTCTCGGACTTAGTGGAGGTAACACGAGGGATTGCTAGCATCCTAAGACCCTCAGCATTCAAGGGGTTGTCATTCCCCAACCACCATTGCACCAGGAGGCACGTTTGCAGAGTGGTGGTGAAGGGGGCATGGCCTCCGGCAACTTGCCAGAGTTTCTTTTTTATTAAACTTTTATTTAGGGAAGGGGGTTGCATAGCCCCCGTCCCTCTGCCGATTTTGGCCCTGGGGACCCCATCCCCCGGGGCCAGGCCTTTTCCTTTGTAAAACATTTTGAGGGAACATAAAGTAAGGGGGTGCCACGTGCCCCACCTTCCCTGGGCCAATTTTGGCCCCGGGGTCCCCATCCCCTGGGGCCAGGCATTTATCTATTTATTTAAAAAAGGGGAGGGGGCCGCGTGGCCCACCTGCCCAGGCCTATATCAGCCCTGGGGACCCCAACCCCCGGGGCCAGGCCTTCATAATTTTTTTTTTAAATGGGGAGGGGGGCCAGCGCAACCCCTTTCCCCGGACCGACTCGCCCCTTTCTCCACCATTCTGCAAACGTGCCTCTCGGCGCACTGCTGGTGGGGAGACTACGTTCCCTTGCCTCCTGAGGGCCTCAGGACTAAAGTGGACTTCTTTCCCCAAGGAGCAGTGCGCCTGGAGGCGAGTTTGCAGAGTGGTGTAGAAATGGGCGTAGCCTCTGACCACCTCAGCAATCCAGCTGTGTGGGCCTTACTGGAGGTAACAGGAGGGCTAGTTGGCCCCCAAGGACCCTCAAGAGCCAAGGCGACTTCATCCCTCAAATAGTAGGGCGCCAGGAGGCACGTTTGCAGAGTGGAGGAGAAAGAGGGTGTGGCCACCAAAAACCGCTCAGCAAACCCACTAAGTGGGACTTGCTGGAGGTAACAGGAGGGGTAGTTGGCCCCCAAGGACCTTCAATAGCCAAGGGGACTTCATCCCCCTACTAGTAGTGCGTCAGGAGGTGTGTTTGCAGAGTGGTGGAGACAGGGAGCGTGGCCTATCCGATCTTAGCAATCCTGCTGTATGGGACTTACTGGAGGTAATAGGACGTCCTTGGGGGCCAACTACCCCTCCTGTTACCTCCAGTAAGTCCCACACAGCAGGATTGCTGAGAAGTTAATGATAATAATAACTCTCCCCTGCCTTAACACACATGATAATCTGGGGTACTGGGCGGTTACCTATGACACCGCAAAGAATTTGATTAGCAAACTTTGTAAACTCTCCCCCCAGTGATTAGACTCACAACACAGGAGCATTTGAGGTACTGGGCTGTTACCTACGCGCTACATTGAAGAACTTGATTGGCAGACTGGGAAAACTCTCCACCCCTGGGATTAGACTCTCTAACGTAATAGGCTCTCTTCTGTGAATACTACTTGACCACCCGAGACCGTAATATCCAGAGCTCGACGCAACACCACAAATCTCGCAGGGTCAAGCAATCACTACTCCAAGATGGCACAACCGCAAATCAAGGCCATAGATACATGCTTCTCGGAATCTGGAACCAACTCCCTCAAAATACATTACCCACCGTATCGCTCTAAGAATGCAGCAAAACAGTTCAAACACAGACTCTTAAAAGCCAACCCGGAAACACTAATCGCAGACTCATATTTTTACCTAAAGAAAGGAGCAATAAAATCAGATCTGATCTTCTCACGTTGCACAGCAAGGTGGAGAAAAGCGATACACGCAGTCCTACAGGTATCTAAATCCACCAAAATACCACATGGTCTCAAACCGTCTATTTCCCCCTCCCAAACATTAAAGGCAGAAGTGGAAATATCAATCTACAAAAATTGCATCTTACTGGTACAAGCATCGGACCCTAACCTTGAAATCTTTGATCAATAGTTCCTCAAACTAAGAGAACCTACGAGAGCCATCTCATCCCAGAGCATGTCCCAGGATCCACAGTCCAATCAATAACCTCTCAGAATTGAGAACTCGCCAAAACAAGATCCAAACTCTATGGTGATGGTTCATTACACACCTCAAATCTCTACGAATTCATGCCAACTAAACCTGCTCCTCAACACTAACGGCCAAGATCCTAAACCAGCTGTTGTTAATCGTCTTAACCACCACCGCATGAGGAATGGCAACAATTCTACAATAACGACAAAAACGTTTAAAGATCCTAGTCAAACTCCAGTGGCTCACATTCCTACGCTACCTCAAGGCCAACGCACCAGATGACAACGAACGAACAATGGGAAAGAATGGAGAGTCAACAAAGACAAGTATAATATATATACGATAGGAACATCGAACTTCACCCCTACAGAGCAAAGACGTGCACGAACCCCCAAACTAATCTGACCATTGGGACACAAGAACCATACATCACCGTCTGCAATAAGAACATCACTCACACACCTCACCCAGGGTATCAGAAGTCTCGAAGGAGCAAACTCTCCTTGTTTGATGACACAGGAAGAAAACCCTACAACGACCACAGCAATCCATTGAAAGGTGCTTAAAGTCACATACAATAAGTTGATCACCAATTCCAGACAACACAAGTTACAAAGATCACTCACCAAGACCATGCCATAGAGATGATCAACAGACAGAGGCAAACGTTACAAAATCCACGAAATACGGTTCGCTCAGCAGACACAATCTGGCCTCCTATTGGAACACCCAGCTGAACAAGCTGGAACACAAAATTGAAACCCTATTTAATGGAGTAAACATAGCATATTCGATCATCAAGGAAACCTCATTAGCTTGCCAGGAGATTAAGACACACATTCACAACACATTAACCCCTATAGCTAACAACCTCTCACTTTCAACATTTAGTTAAGGCACCCAACCGTGGCCATCCATTTTCTGGCCCAAGAGAGCACAGAACCATCTATCCACGAAAGACATTAAAACCTTGCTTCTATTCTACAACAACCCCTCACCTTCTTTCAATACACAAGTTTTCAACATACACACCGTGGATTTCAAGGAAAGGCGAAAGCCCCGGGAAAAAAGAACACAAATCATGAGAACCTAATTAAAATTCCTCGTCCCTCTCAAATCCGACCACCAAATGCTTGTTACTAAGCTGCAGATCTGCGATCAAACATGCCACAGACATTGCAGAAACTATACTTCACCATGAATTGGATAGTCTGTCCCTGGTGGAAACATGGCTATACCAATGGTCCGCACCCATGCTTGACTTACTTGTTCCTCCAAACTACACCATCGAACACCTCGACCGACAACATCAAGCAGGAGGCGTAATCGCAATCATTCACGAGAACTCCCTTCAAGTCAAAACCTTCCCTGTAGACAATCTCACATGCTGTGGGTAAATGGGTGCAGAAATCTACACAGCAGAGAAATCTCTAGCCAAAGTACACCTATTTTATCACCCTCCAGGAGATAACCAGCTGTTCATTGAACAGATAATGGAAACAATCACAATACATTCCATGCTACACCCCAATGCGATTTTTCTTGGTGACTTTAACCTTCCCTGGAATGACGAGGAAGATACACAGGTTGCTACCCTTAAACAATTCCTCGATCATCAAAACTTGACACAATATTGCACAAGCCCTACACAACAACGGATCAACACTCGACCTAATCATATCCAGAGAAGGGGCATTGTCAATAGACTCAATAACACCCATTGACTGGTCTGATCATTACTCAATATTATTCCATCTAATTACGCACTCACAGGCCACCAAAGGGCAAGTAACCAAACAAAAATACTGGGTCAGAGACACCAAAAACATGGATAAGGTGACACTGACAGAATTGTGCAAAATACATCTCACCCCTCCAGCAACAAACCAGAATGTGTTCCAATTAAACAAACACTACAATAGCCCCTCAGACTCAAGAAACAACAAATCAAACCCTCCCAACCTTGGTATAATCAAAGCCTGAATGAGGAAAAGAGAAGTCTTAGACAAGCGGAACGAAGATGGAGACAAGAACTCTCAACATTATGTCTAAGCAAACTATGTGAACGACGAAACAGCTACAGAAAACGCATCTGGGAAGCCAAAGCATCGTACTTCAGAACCCAACTAGATGATGCAAGGAATCGCCCAAGACGACTGTTTGATATTGTCAACCAACAAATGGGGGCAAACAATGTAACCAAGCTCAGCAATAACAGTGGAAAAATGTGAAGCGTGCTCTTCATTTTTCAATGAAAAGATCTTAGATATCGAAAAAGAAATTGCAACAGACAAGCATAGCTCACAAGACAATATAGCCGATGATCGCCATCCCATCGATGATCCTACATGTCAGGCGGTGGAGCCAATGACGAACCACCATTCCAATACCAAAAATCAAGCTACCTGGAGCAAGTTCAAAACACTAACAGAGGAAGAGGCCCACAAGGTCTTACTATCCATGAAACCAACTTCACATTTCAATGACCCCATCCCCTCCACAACACTAAAGGAACTAAGTCGCTTCTTCTCACCTACACTAACGAAGATTGTAAACTCATCGCTAAAACAAGGCAGTATCCCAGAATGCCTGAAGACTGGACAAGTGACACCCCTCTTGAAAAAGTGGGTGCTAACCCTACAATCCTGAGCAACTTTCGCCTAGTGTCAAATATCCCCTTCCTAGCAAAATTGCTGGAAAAGTGTGTGCACAACCAACTAAGCCAGCACATTGAAATTTGTTGAGTAGGTTGAATTGGTCAATCAGGATTTAGAACAGGACAGCACTGAATCAGCCAATGTGCACATAATGGACGACACCCTTAAGATACTAGACAACTCGTGCCTACTCATCCTCATAGACCTCTCATCAGCGTTTGACACGGTCAATCAAAACAACTTACTAAAAGTACTAGAACACAGAATGGGGTTGTCTGGGAAAGTGCTTTCTTGGTTCGCTTTCTTCCTGCAGAATCACCCAACGCATCAAACTAGGCAACTCATTCTCTGAAGCCTCACCAGTGAGGTGCGGAGTCCCTCAAGGGTCAACCATTTCACCCACACTCTTTAACCTATATAAGGAACCACTAACTGAAATTCTCAATCAATCGTACATTGCATACCACATGTACGCAGACAACACACAACTATACTTAAAGATTTCCTCCCTAGACAACGTCATTCAACTAAATAACACGCTAGTCAAAAACTTAGTCCTGGCTCTCTCAAAACCTCAAGCTGAACTCTCTGAAAACCAAATTCCTTCTTTTCGGGGCATGGCCAGGCGGTCTAACATGGTAGCCGCGCCTTAGCGGAGCTCCCTGTAGCCCGATCTACATCCTGCATTAATCCGGACAATCCCTCCACCTCGACACAGTTCCGTGCCTGGGAAGATTCCTTGACGCCTGATCGACGTCTGCAGCTGGGTCCGGCGCTGCATTCTGTGTCCTTGGCGGACATTGCGAGGGTTGGAGACGCGCGGCCTGCGTGAGCGGGGCCGGCAGCTACATACACGAGACGGCCGGAGAGCTGCGACCCGGGCTGTGCCCGTCGGAGGGAAGAGGCAGTCGCGGATGAGGCGGTAGCTGCAGCCAAAGAGGTGAGCCCGTCTGGAGTGGCGGCTGGGGGCCCCGGAGTCAGCGACCCTAATTCCTGCCTTCCGGAGTCTCGGCGGCCGATCCGGGCCGCGGCGGGCCTGTTGACTGCGGATCCCTGGTGCTCCCCGGGGCCTCGGCTGCACGGCTGGCCGCACTTGCTTGGTGCCCTCACCCCTCGGCCTATCATATAATCTTGAGCCTGTGACGGTGAGGTGGGCGAGCTGCGACGTCCTGCTCGTGACGGGGGATTGGGCGCTTGTCGGCCAGCGCTTTATCGCGGCGGCCTCGTCGGGCCGCGATGGACAGCCTAGTGGCCTTAATTGCTGTGGCGCCGGCTGAAATTGGAGGGACAACGTGCGGCCCTAGGGCAGCTGGGGGGGCCCCCGGATGCCACCTAAAGTTATAAACTTGAGCCGTGCAGGGCCAGGGATACGGCCGCTGTGGGCTGTAGGTGGCCCCATATGTACTCTGGACGACTGCTGATGGAGCGCTGAGCTCGGCCCTGCGTGGGGACCTGGCGGGGTGAAACTAACAAGGGGGGCCGCCTTCCTGGATTGACGGATTGATACCCTGAGGCCTCCTCCTGTGGGAGATCCCGGATGTGATGGGGCGGCCGGCCATAATCTATTCCCTGCCGGCGTGATGTAAGAATTAGAGACTTGGACCCGCTCTGCTTTCGTCCCTCTGTCCTACGTGGCGGTGCCGTCTAGGGCAGCTGTTGGGTCACTGTTACCCCGGGAGGCGGCGCAGAGGAGATTGGTCGTACCTGGCCGCTCCCCCCCCCGAAATACTGTGTGGCTACCTGGCGGATGCGAGTGGGGCTAGGGGGGGTGAGTTGGCACCCGATAGGGTAGGTGGGGGCGCCCTGCTCACGGAGGCGGCTGAACTAGGTTCAGTGCGGCTTGTGGACGTGGTGGCCCCCTCCCCCACCAAGTGGCTGAGTGGAAAGGGAGCGGAGTGCCTGCGGCCCGCACTGGACTGTGCCTTGGTAGATTCTCCGGGCTCGGGTGCAGGAGTGCCGCGCCACACACATCCCCGCAGCCTGGCCAAGGACAAACCAACCGGAATGGCGGCCAAACAAAGCACGTTGGACAAGTTTACCGGGGCGGTGGCCCAGGGACCTGGCCAAGGTGATAACGACGCAGCTATGCCTAACAATGCAGTGCTGCTAGCGGCGATTACGCAGTCCTGTGAGACTTTCGATGCCAAGATTGGGGCCGTTGGTTCCGACGTCATGCTCCTCCGACAGTATCTCAGGAACGCCGTGCAGCGGATTACGGAGACGGAGTCCCGAATTTCCACCGTAGAGGACACGGTGACCGGTCTCCGAAAGAAATTTTCCAACCTCGAGACACTAACGAAGGGCCTGGCGACAAGAGTGGAGGACGCAGAGGGGCGTGCTCGCCGCAACAATCTTCGCTTTGTTGGGTTCCCCGAGGGCTGCGAGGGCAGCAGTGTCGAGGATTTTCTGACTAAATGGCTGCTGGACTGGCTCCCGCCCGACACGGTCTCCCCCTGCTTTATAAATCGAGAGCGCACATCGGGAGCTAATGCAGAAACCGCCGTCTGGTGCACGTCCCCGACCGATTATCGCGCGGCTTCTTAATTATAAAGACCGCGTACCATACTGCGACAGGCTCGTCTAAAGGAGACTCTTGTGTTCGCTTCTCAGCACATCATGATCTTCCCGGATTACACAAGAATGGTGCAGCAGCGTAGGCAGTCGTTCGCCGAGGCAAAGGCGCGTCTTCGCGGCCTAAAGATCCAGTACTCTCTGCTCTTTCCTGCTCGCCTTAGAGTGATCTACCAGTCGCGAACACATTTCTTTGAAACACCTGAAGGTGTTCCGCTGGACCGACGAGACTGTCAAACTCAAGCCACATACTCCGCCTAGATTTGACTGACTCTTCCTCCAGGGGGTGTGGTCGAGATTCTCTATGGGCGGTTGATAAGCAGCGCCGTCGTTCACGCTCCAAGAAGCGTTCCAAGACCCGTAGCAAGTCTCGCCGGCGCCTGACAGAAGATCAACCGGAACCTGCAGCATCCTGATTGATGCCTCGATGCGCTATACCCGCAAACTGAATCTGTTTTGGGATGTCACTAACAATTGGGCTACCACGTTCATGTTTACCTCTGCCATAAGACACTGATATACGCAGGGGATTGTTACAGGGGATCCATTGGCTGCATGTCGATACCACCCCCCGTTGGAGGTCGGTCGCACTGCATGCCGCGATAGATACTTCTATGTTTCTGAGGTATTGGGAGGATGGGTGGGTGGTCTCTTGGGAAGTTCATACAGTTAATACTTTTGGTTAGTGCCTTTGTACTCCGCATGTACACGATCCTAGACAGGTCCTTAGCGTTTATTGCACACCTCTTTGTGGGACTCCTATGCCAGACACATCAAGCAACCAGGCGATGGCCGGGAACTCAGAATCGTTAGCTGGAATATTCGTGGTCTCCTAGATAAAATTAAGCGGGGGCGGTTCTGCGGCAAGCGAAACGATACAGAGCAGATATCCTATTACTGCAGGAGACCCACATATTGGGCACTAAGACACCATGTTTGGTGCGCTTTGGATTCATACAGACATTCCATTCTGGGTTTACCAGGGGCTCCCGAGGAGTGGCGATCCTTGTTCATCGCAGCATTCCCTTTGTTCACAGTAAGGTATGGTCCGACCCCCAGGGGCGATATATTGTGGTATCTGGAACGCTATATGGGGAACCTCTTGTTCTTGGCAGTGTATACGCTCCCCCCCTCTGACGTGGAACCTGACTGAGAGATTGACAACACTGTGGACCAAGATCCCGTCGGGATTAACAATAGTGGGAGGTGACTGGAATGATTTGCTATGCCCGACACAGGACAGGTGGCATAGTGGTGGGAGACTGCCGACGGTTCGAGAATCTAAATTGCTGCCCATGATTCAGGGTATGGGCTGGACAGACACCTGGCGGGCGTTGCACCCCACCGCGCATGAATACACATACTTTTCTGGTGTGCATGAGTCATTTTCTCGCATTGATTACTTATTCATATCAGAAACCCATGCGCATAGATTAAAATCCGCTGAGATATTACCGCGGGGCCTTTCAGACTATTCACTGGTGTCTGTGCTGCTGGCCTTGGGCCCGAGGCACTCCTCATTTCGGTGGAGGCTCTCCCCTTGGCTACTACAAGATAAGCAATACCGGCTACATATCCACATGTCTATTACTGACTACCTTTCATTCAATGCCGGGACGGTTTCGTCTCCTACATCACTATGGGAGGCTATGAAGCCCTCGCTCCGGGGGATTGATATCGCCTTTTGAGCTGCAAGACGTTGACAGTGTCGGGAGAAATTGTTACAGGCCGAAGCCCGACTGATTGATCTGGAATGTAGCAGTAGGGGATCAGGAGGGAATACTGCGCGTAGACAGTTGCTCAGTGCCCAACAAACATATGCTAGCGAGCTCTTGGACGAGGCTCGACTCTACTGGCTTGCGACCCGCAGCCGAATTTACCAGTGGGGCAATAAGTCGAGTGCCCTGTTGCATCGCCTGTGTCAGCGGTCGATACGTCCCCAGGCCATCCCAACTATACAGGACCCAGAAGGGGCGGCTCTTACAGACCCACTGCACATAGCGGCTAGCTTCGCCTCTTATCTCGCCACCCTATACGCTCCCCGGGAAACCCCGTCTACTGCCACCATTTCTAAATGTATTGACGATCTCCCCCTGCAGACTCTCCCCGATACGGCACGGGAAGCCCTAGATGCCCCACTGTCGATCGAGGAGCTACAAACAGCCTTGACCGACATGAGTTCCGGTAAAGCACCCGGTCCCAATGGCTTTCCGTGCAAATTTTTCAAATATAACCAATCCCAGTTAATGGGGCCATATCTTGCGGCCCTCAACGCGGCGGCTGAGGACGGCTGCCTCCCGCAAGATTGGAGGCATGCCGAAAGGAAAGTGCTACTTACCCAGTATGCATCTGTTCTTGGCATATAGAGCTGTAGAGTCGTATGCTTTAGCATAGATCGCCATCTGGTGTTGGGCCTGGATGTTTGCACTTTGTTTTTGTTCGTAGAAGTCTTGCAGTCACAAGGTAGGTGACTCCTCCTTTCGGTGATAGTGCGCATGGGCATGGACTCCATCCTTAGATTGTTTTGCCATAAAGGGTGAAGATGGAGTTAGTAAAGTAGTAAAGATAGATGTCCATGTAAATTGTATCTAAGTAAGATATCACTGCAACAGGTAAAGGTACCCGGGTGGGCGCATAGGACTCTACAGCTCTATATGCCAAGAACAGATGCATACTGGGTAAGTAGCATTTTACGTTTGAGGCATATGAGCTGTAGATCATATGCTTTAGCATAGACGGTAAAGCAGTTATTTCTGAAGCGGTGGTTAACCTGTAGCTGTTGCAGTGGTTTGAAATAGTGTTCGTAAAACTGCCTGGCCCACACTAGCTTGTTGTCTTGCTAACACATCAACACAATAGTGTTTTGTGAATGTGTGTGGTGTAGACCATGTTGCAGCTTTGCAGATGTCATCTATGGGTATGTTTCCTAAGAATGCCATAGAAGCCCCTAGTTTGCGTGTAGAGTGTGCTCTAGGGGGAATTGTTAATGTGCGTTTAGCTTTAATGTAGCATATTTGAATGCACTTAACTATCCACCTTGCAATGCCTGATTTTGATATGGGATTGCCTTTATGTGGTGGAGCAAAAGCAACAAAAAGTTGTTTGGTTTTCCTAAAAGGTTTTGTTCTATGTAGTATAGTAATGCTCTTTTGACATCTAATGTGTGAAGGGCACGTTCTGCCACTGAATCTGGTTGAGGGAAGAACACGGGCAACTCAACAGATTGGTTGATGTGAAAGGCAGAGCTGACTTGAGGTAAAAATTTGGGGTTAGCCCCAATAACCACTTTGTTTAGGTGTATTTGTAAAAATGGTTCCTCTATGGTTAGTGCCTGAAGCTCACCGACTCGTACTAGAGAAGTGATGGCTATAAGGAAGGCTCAAAGGGTGGACCCATGAGTCTTGTAAGGACTATGTTGAGGTTCCACACTGGAGAAGGTGGAAGTCTGGGGGGGAATGAGTCTTTTAAGTCCTTCCATAAAAGCTTTAATAGCAGGCACTCTAAAAAGAGACAAGTGCGGTCTATTTTGCAGATATGCAGTTATTGCAGCGAGATGTAAGCGTATGGATGTGTACGCTAAATTGGAACATTGTAGGTGCAATAGATAGCAAATGATGTCTTGAATTGAAGCATCTAGTGGATTGATCTGATTGTTGTTACAGTAAACGACAAACCTTTTCCACTTTGCTGCGTAGCATGCTCTTGTGGTAGGGCGTCTAGCCTCTTTGAGAACATTCATAGTCTGGCGGAAGATTAAGGTAGCCAAACTCTAGGATTTCAGGAGCCAGATCGCAAGGTTGAGCTGATTGGGATCTGAATGTCTTATCTCACCATGGTTCTGAGTAAGAAACGTGGGGGAAAGGTGAAGTTTTTGGTGGGGAACTACTCATAGTTCCAACAGAGTTGTGAACCATGGTTGTCGGGCCCATGTGGGAGCAACTAGGATAAGCATTAGGGAATGCTGCTTGAGTTTCTGAACCACTAACGGAATGAGTGGGAGAGGTGGAAAAGCGTAAGCAAATATCCCTGACCAATTCATCCATAGTGCATTGCCTTTGCACAATGGGTATGGATGCCTGGACGCGAAGTTTGGGCATTTTGTGTTTAGGAGGGTGGCAAACAGATCTATCTCTGGGAAGCCCCACATTTGGAAGAATGGGAGGAGAACCTGAGGGTGGAGTTCCCATTCGTGGATCTGCTGTCGCTGACGACTGAGCAGATCTGCAATTTGGTTGTTTACTCCTGGAAGGTGTTCTGCAAGGAGATATATTTTTTGAGGTATGGCCCATCTCCAGATGCTCTGGGCTAACTGTGAGAGCTGGAGAGTGTGTGTCCCCCCTTGTTTTTGAATGTAGTACATCGCTGTCATGTTGTCTGTGCGAACCAGGACAGCTTTGCCTATTAGATGAAGTTGAAAGGCTTTCAATGCTAGAAAAATTGCTAGCAGTTCTAGATGGTTTATGTGGAGTTGCTTCTGTTGCAGAGTCCACATGCCTTGAATGGTATGTTTTTCTAGATGAGCTTCCCAACCAGTGAGCGATGCGTCTGCTGTTAGCACTATCTGTGAAACCGGGTCGACGAATGGCCGCCCCTTGGAAAGATGTTGTACGTTCCACCACTGCAGAGAGCGATGAGTACGGCCATCTACCAACACCAGATCTGATAGCTGACCTTGAGCCTGGTTCCACTGACGTGCTAAACATTCCTGTAGAGGACGCATTTGAAGTCTTGCATAGGGATTGATTAAAATGCAAGAAGCCATCATTCCGATCAATTGCATGAACACTCGGGCTGGTAATGAGTGTTGAGGCTGAAACTGTGATATTAGAGCTTGCATGTTGCGGATCCTGACTGGGTTGGGATACACTAGAGCTTTGCGAGTGTCTATTGTGGCTCCTAGATACAGTTGTGTGTTGGATGGCTGTAGGGGAGACTTGGTGAGGTTTACAGTGAATCCCAAGTCGTGAAGCAGTTGGACTGTCTTTCGAATGTTGTGTAGGCAGCTTTGTTGTGATCTGGCTTTTATCAGCCAGTCGTCTAGGTAAGGGAAGACATGAATGTGCTGTCTTCTTAGATGAGCTGCGACTACTGCCAGGCACATGGTGAAAACCCTGGGTGCTGTAGTTACCCCGAATGGGAGAACTTTGAACTGGCAATGTTGTCCGTCCACCACAAACCTGAGATATTTTCTGTGAGCAGGGTGAATGGGAATATGGAAATAGGCGTCCTTTAAGTCCAGAGTGGCCAGAAAGTTGCCTTGCTGAAGTAGTGGGAGCACCTGTTGGTGTGACCATGTGAAAGTGGTCCGACTGTATGTACAGATTTAGCTGTCGGAGGTCTAGTATAGGCCTGAGAGAGCCGTCCTTTTTGGGAATTAAGAAATACAGGGAGTATACCCCGGTCCCTTGATATGCTAATGGGACTGGTTCTATAGCATGTTTTCCCAAGAGAGATAGAACCTCCTGCTTTAAGAGGGAGAAATGTTCTAGTGACATTGCATGTGCTCTTGGAAGAATATTTGGGGGAGTGCTTGTAAGTTCCAGGCAGTAACCATATTGGATAATTTGTAGCACCCACTTGTCTGAGGTGATTGAATTCCAGACAGGTAGGAATTGGGAGAGACGTCCAACGACAGGAGTGGAATGATCAAGGGATAGCGGAAGGAAGTCACGGTTTGTTTGCGGGGGAAGTGCGTGTGGAATTGCCTCTACTTCTTCCCCTACCATTGTTCCCTCTAAAACCTCCTCTAGAATAACCTCTGGGCGAGGGGGATTGGTTGTTGCCCTTGTACGAGGAAGAGGGATTCTCAGTGGATGCCGTTTTTGAACCACCCCTGTAAAATGAGCGGCGAAAAGAACCTCTACTGGCAGGTAATTGTAAAGCCCCCATGGAGTTTGCGACCTCAGTGTCTTTTTTCATCTTTTTCAGCAAGGTGTCAACAGCTGGGCCGAAAAGATGCTCTTTGTCAAAGGGTTGGTTAAGTATGGAGGTTTGCACCTTCGGCTTAAATCCAGAATTTCTGAGCCATGCGTGTCTGCGTAATAGTACGCTGGTGTTGATTGCATGAGCTGCTGTGTCTGCTGTATCTAGTGCACATCTAATGGAGGTGTTGGTAATGAGTTTACCTTCCTAAATAAGGTCATTAGCCTTAGATTTATATTCGTCAGGCAAATGTTGCATGATTTTTTCTAGCTCATCGTAATGAGCCCCGTCATAACGAGCTAGCAGCGCCTGGGCGTTGGCAATGCGCCAGTTGTTGGCTGCCTGTGAAGCCACTCTTTTGCCTGAGGCATCAATAAGCTTGGACTCCTTGTCAGAAGGAGGGGTCTCTCCTGTGGCTTGAGAGTCAGCTCTCTTACGTGCGTTGGAGACTACAAGGGAGTCTAAAGGTAGCTGACCTTTAATATAAACAGGGTCGGTAGGAGCTGGTTTGTACTTTTTATCCACTCTAGGTGTGATTATTCTTGCCCTAACAGGATCTTTAAATACCTCGTCTGTGTTTTAACATGCCTTTCAGCATTGACAATGTATGAGTGGCTCTTTGGGATGAAGAAAGTGTCTCAAAGAGGAAATCCTCTTCTAAGGGCTGTTTATGAAGTTTTACCCCATGATAATGAGCAGCCCTGTTAAGGAGCTCGACATAGCCAATGTTGTCATCAGGTGGGGAGGGTCTGGAGGGATACAAATCAGGGTCATTATCTGTATTTGGATCTGTGTGGTAATCCTCCCAAGGGTTAGTGTCTTGTGGTGCATCCTGATCCTGATCCTCATCCCCTTCATCCTGTGGGTCAGGTGTAGGTGGTGGTGAATTTAATGGTGTGATAGCCAAGTTAGGAATAGGAGAAGGAGGTGGAATATAAGGAGGAGAAGGGTTAGTACCCACATTCTTCTTCTTAAGAGGGATATGATAGTCCTCTGGTAGGTCAACTTTCCGTTTTTTTTTTGGAAGAGTTGCCTGAATATGTCCTGTTTTAGGGTTTATCACCAGCTTTTTCTGTTTCGGGTCCAAAGGTGGCTCATCGGGCCGAGACTCTTTGGGAAGAGTGTCTTTTTCTGTACGTGGTGAATTCGGCGCCGACGGTTTAGGCTCCGAGCCTTTGGGTGTCGAAGGTTTCGACTCTGAGTGTTTGGACTTGGAGGGTTTGGACTTGGAGGGTTTCGGCTCCGAGTCTTTGGACTTGGAGGGTTTCGGCTCCGAGTCTTTGGACTTGGAGGGTTTCGGCTCCGAGTCTTTGGACTTGGAGGGTTTCGGCTCCGAGTCTTTGGACTTGGAGGGTTTCGGCTCCGAGTCTTTGGACTTGGAGGGTTTCGGTTCGGAGTCTTTGGCCTTATAGGGTTTCGGTTCGGAGTCTTTGGCCTTATAGGGTTTCGGCTCCGAACCCCTGGGTGTAAAAGGTTTCGGGTCCGAACCTTTCGGTGTGGAAGGTAAGTTGACCAATAGATGATTGGTCTTCTGTCTTGGTGCCGATTCGACATCAGAGCGGGGCTGGCTGGAGCTCGAGCCAGAAAGCTTCTCTTTGTGTTTCGGAGCCGGGCCGGAGGGCGGGGCATCGGAAACTTTTCGTCGGTGCCGACCTGAACCCGAGGGTGAAGGAGGGCCCGGAGCCTTTGTTTCATGGTGAATGGGCACAGGGGGATCTGTACTCACGGTACGCTGACCCGGAGTGATGCCTTCTTCTTCCATGTCAGAGTCGGCCTCGGACACGGAGATCTGCTCTTCTTCCTCTGCCCCTTGAGCTAGTTGTTGGGTATCGGAATCTTCGCCGAAGATGTCCGGAACAGCGTCGGTCTGATGTTGCATCTCGTGGCGTCGAGCCAGACGATCACGAAGTGTCTTTTTTGATCGGATTGATCGACACGCGTCGCAGTTTTTCTCGTCGTGTTCCGGGGACAAGCAGAGATTGCACACTTCGCGCAAGTCGGTGCGTAGAAATTCAGCACGACACCCGGGACATACCTTGAATGGAGTCCGTTCCATCGACTGCTAGCGCGGTCGGCACGGGTAGGCCCGACGGCCTGCCACGAGTTTGCGGATAGAAAGTTTTCCGAAGTGAGACGATGCGCGTCGAATGAGGAACCGCGATCGATAACAATACCGTCGAGGGTAATAAATTGCGCGTCGAAGGGGTCCGAAAACAGTACCGAACCAGAGCGCAGCAATACACATCCGAACCCGATGTCGGAAAAAACAATCTAAGGATGGAGTCGATGCCCATACGCACCATCACCGAAAGGAGGAGTCGCCTACCTCGTGACTGCAAGACTTCTTCGAACAAAAACAAAGTGCAAACATCCGGGCCCAACATCAGATGGCGATCTATGCTAAAGCATATGATCTACAGCTCAAATGCCTTGAACTAGTAGTTTTCCTCAAACCAGGCCGCCCACCGGGACTTCATTCGTCCTATCGCACTCCTTAATGTGGAGGCCAAGCTCTTGGCTAAGGCAATCGCAAATCGCCTTGTCCCATACATTTCTGATCTTATCCATCCTGATCAGACAGGATTTATGCCAGGCCGGGCTACATGTCATAATATACGTAGAGCATATAATGCAATCGCAGCGGTGGACAAACTGGGGGAGCCTGCAGCACTACTCCTTGCCGACATGGATAAGGCCTTTGACTCGCTCAGCTGGGTCTATCTCTTCGCCTTGCTTAGTCGCTTAAACATTGGCCCTCGCCTGCTAGCTCTCATACGGCTCCTATATACGGATATTTTGGCGTCCGTTAGGATCATGGATTCCATCTCGGGCCGCTTTGCCTTATCGCGGGGCACTCGCCAGGGCTGCCCCCTTTCTCCGTACTGGTTTGCCTTGGCCATGGAGCCGCTGGTGGCGTGGATGAGGATTGACGCCCAGATCCGTGGCTTCAAATGGCCGCGAGAGGTCTCCGACCGCATCGCGTTATACGCGGACGATGTCTTGTTCTTTCTTGCTCGACCCGATGGGACCGGCCCGCGCCTTCTCAGGATTATGCAGATATTTGGAGAGAACTGGGGTCTCTACATGAACAGAAGTAAATCGTGTCTGTGGCCCCTGCTTGGGGGAGATCAGCTGGGCATATGGTCTCGAGAGGTCACCTTGGTTCCTGATGGTTTTTAATATTTGGAGGTGTTTTTATCCCCATCTCAAACTATTTCATGGGAAAGAAATTTGTCCCCCCTATGGGCGCAGACGGGAGATCAGGTACGCGTGTGGTCTCACTTGCCGCTTTCTTTATTTGGTAGGTCTGCCATATTTAAAATGGTATCCTTGCCCTGCCTACTCTATCAGCTTCAAAACCACCCCTATTATATAAGGCCGACCTGGTTCCGGCAACTTAACGCGATCCTTGCTCGTTTTCTTTGGGGAGGAGGAGCAGCGCGCGTAGCATAGAGAACTTGTTTTCAATCCACCTATTGTGGAGGCATTGCCACCCCAGATGTTCAGGCCTACCATGCAGCCTCACACATACTAGTCCTTAACGACTGGTGGTATGGCGACCGGAGGGACCCAGCATACGCAGTGGAGCGCTGTTTGATGGGGGGCCGTGTCGATACACCGGATCTTATATTCTAGCCCGCTGCTTAATGTGCTGCCGCCGTCGACCAGGACGGTCTTTGGGGTATGGAAACGAGCGCTGCATACGATGGGCTGGTGGGGTAAACTGACGAAGGAAACCCCCCTTGTGGAACAATGTTCAGCTGCCACAGGTGATGCAGCTGTCGGGGTTTCGGGGCTGGGAGGCCATTGGTATAGACACACTGGGTGCAGTTCTACAAGGAGAGAGTTTGAAGTCTTTTCAGGAACTTCGGACAGAATTTAATATGCCCCACACACAATTTTACAGGTACCTCCAATTATGACATGCCCTCTCTGTATCTGGTGCAACAAGATGCCATACCTGAATTCAACCCCGTTGAGGCCAAGGTTTTTATGGGGGACTTGGGGGATCACAAAATAACTAAGATCTATCGTACACTTATAAATAACACCCCCCCTACACTACACAAAACACGGGAGGCCTAGCAGCTGGACCTGGGTCCCCTTGACGAGGATGACTGGGTAGAGGCACTCGAGTCCCCACGTGGCGCAGCGATCGCTGCCCGCTTGCGGTTGATCCATTTCAAATACCTGCATCGGGTATATTTCACCAGATATAGGTTGTGGCGGGCTGGGCGCGTCATCCAGGTGCCTGCGTTGCGAGGCGGTTGAAGGTAACTTCTTTCACACAATATGGCAGTGTATGTCCCCGTCGCGGTTTTGGAGAGGGGTGGCAGCATGCCTCTCGGAGGTCCTGGGATGGGATATTCAACTCTCGCCCCGATTGTTTCTGCTTCATGTAGCCGAGGGATTGGGTGGCAATAGATATAAGCGCCACTTGTTGTTTCTAGGCCTTACGCTGGCTAAGCGTGATGTCGCGAGGGTGTGGAAGAGTGAGGCTCTGCCATCGGTTGCAACCTGGAAGAAAGGCCTCGACTTTTGCATGGGTCTGGAGATCCCAGTCTTTACAGCGAGAGGGTGCCCTAGAAACACTATAAGATATGGAAGCGGTGGGCAGATTACAGGGGACTAGATCTAGAACCTCCCCCCTCTGTTTCTGCTGTCGAAGAGCTGTTGGGTTGACCGTGCTGTGCTGCAATATAGATGTGGACCCTACCTACATATGTACTGAATTGCTTCGACCTGCATGTTCTAGATCGCTGGGTGCTTCCAGCGATATTGTTACGGCACTATCGTTTGTTGTTCCAAGTTCTTTTCTAATGTGTTTATTGCATCAACACAGTTATGTTATTATTGAAAATGTTGAAATCAATGCTGCTTGTCATTATATACTGCAGGCGCTCTACGTGACGCCAAATTTGTATCGGCTTTCAACAATAAAATTGAGTTGTGAAAAATTAAAAAATCCTTCTTTTCTTCCCGCAAAACAGCTCCACATTCATCCAAGATTGGCTAAAGCACCTAGACGCCTTCAACTGCAAACTTATCATTGACTCCACGAAATTCCTTGGAATAACACTAGACAAGAATCTAAACATGAGAGCTCACATCAGTGCTACCACGCGAGGTGCGACATTCCAACTCAGATTACTGAAGAAATTGAAACCATTTCTGCCACCTTCAGACTTCAAACAAGCACTACAATCACTTGTGGTCTCCAGACTAGAATATGGCTTGGCGATCCAGTCAGGTCTACCCAAAGCGAGAACAGCTCCACTCAAATAGACTCTTAATGCTGCAGTGAGACTGGTAACAAGAACTAGACACTTTGAACACATCACCCCTTCGCTTAGGTATCTAGACTGGCTGCCCCTCAAGGCAAGAACCCAACTGAAAATTGCCTGCATCACACACAAAGCACTACATTTTAACGAACCAAGTTACCTGGCAGAAAAGATTTGAATCTCCGGTGGCAGCCGCCACCTAAGAAGTGCCAACTCTCTCAGGCTTGAACCTCCTAGATTCCGAAAACAAAAAAACGTACAAATGCTCCTTCTCCGGGGCGGCGCCAAGGATCTGGAACTCCTTACCACCCAAGGTGCGCACAAACCCACCATCCCACTTTTTCAAAAAAGAGGTGAAAAAGATCTTATTGAATAGATTCCTAACAGACTCTCAGAGAGCACCTCCCCAGGGCGCAAGGGTCGTTACAATGGCAGCATTTTCTAGATTGGTCAGAAGCATGTCGTTTACAGGAGAACCCTTTAAAACGTTGCTCCCCTGGGTACCTGGATCTGAATAGTTTCAGAGCAGCAGCAAAAATAACCACCATGAAAATGCTAGAGCAATGCAGACTAAGGCAATATTAATGGACTGATGGGCGTTTTATGTGATATCTGTTGCAACCGTCTACTGTATCGCTGTACTTTTGATGTACCGGTCTATACCCATCACTTTGTTCATTCAACCTTATGTACAGCGCTCCGATACCCTTGGGTCATGTACGAGCTTTATAAAACACTCTTAATAAAATTAAAATAAAATAAAAGTTGTCAGAGGCCACGACCCCTATCTCCACCACTCTGCAAACGTGCCTCCTGGCACACTACTAGTTGGGGTATAAAGTCCCATTGGCTCCAGAGGGACCTTAGGGGCCAAGAAGCCCTCTTGGTACCTCCTGTAAGTTCTACACAGCGGAATTCCTGAGAGTTGGTCGGAGGCCCAGCCGCATTTCTCCCCCACTCTGCAAACGTGACTACTATGTTAAAAAACCTTTGAAATTCACAAAAAAAAAAAACAAAGGTTACAGGGACATTATAGTTAGGAATTAACATTTAAAAAACCTTAGAAATTCACAGAAAAAACAAAGATTACAGGGACGTTACAGTTAGGGCAGATTTTACTCATACAAAACCAGAGAAATTCAGCTGTTATAGTTACCGGAGTTAACTAGAACTCGCGCCACCGCCATAAACTGCTTATGACCTCACATATTACACCACTCATGACATGGTCAGTGAAATCACTGATGACATCTCAAATGACATCACTGATGACATCTCAAATGACATCACTGATGACATCAGTGATGACATCAACCAGTGACTGTTTTTAAAAAGTTTGAGTGTTAAATATATATAAATATATATATATATACTAAGGTGTATTGGTGAATCAGTGGGTGTACGAGTGTCTGTATGGATGACTCAGTGTGTGCATGACTGACTGCATAAGTGAGTGATTAGGCGTCTCAGTGAATGTATAGGTGAGTGACTGGTTGTGTAAATTAGTGTATCTGTCAGTTGATGTCTAAGTGGTGTATGAGTGTGTTAGCGGGTACAAGAATGGCTATAGGGGTGATTGATTGGTTGTCTGACTACCTCTATGGTTGTCTGGGTGTGTGTGTGAGGTGCGTGACTGCCTGTATGGATGAGTGAGTGGGCGAGTCAGTCGCTGTATGGGGTACTGTGTGCATGTGAGAAGCTGTATGAGTGAGTCTGTATGGCTGTGTCTCTGATTGAGTGCATGTGTCAGTATGGGTGAGTAACTGGGTATGTGAAAGGCAGTATAGGTGAGTGACGGGTAGAGTGACTGTATGCGTGAGTGAATATGAGAGTGGCTGTATGAATGAGTTCGCGCTTCTGTCACTAACTGTATAGGTGAGTGAGTATGTGTTACTATTTGTATGAGTAAGTGGGTGTGTGTGTAACTGGGTGAGTAAGTGGCTGTGTGATTGACTGTACGTGTGAGTGTCTAGGTGTGTGAGTAGTTCTATGGCTGGCTCACTCAGTGTGCGAGTGCCTGTATGGGTGTCTGAGTGGATATGTCAATGGCTGTATTAGTGGGTGGGTGGGTGTATGAGTGGCAGTGTGGGTGAGCGAGTGGATGTGTGTGTAGATCTTTGAATCAGTAAGTGGGTATGTAAGTATAAAAGATTCTATACGGGTGTGAGTGAGCACGTCAGATGCTGTGGATGATGTCATCATTGATGTCATCAGTCATGTCATTTGAGATGTCATCAGTTAAGTCACTGACCAGGTCATGAGTGATGTAATATGTGAGGTTATAAGCAGTGCATTGCAGGGGCGCGAGTTATGGTTAACTCCGGTAACTATAACGGCTGAATTTCTCTGGTTTCGTATGAGTAAAATCTGATCCTAACTATAACGCCCCTGTAACCTTTGCTTCTTTTAGTGTATATATACCCCCCCCCCCCCCCAAGTCACACAAGTCAGGTCTTGCACGGAGCGTTCCACTAAAGACTTTTTCTTAGCCCTCCTTCTGGCCAGCACGGAGTCCCTCATCATTTCCCCTTTTAGCAATGCCATGCCCCCCACCCACAGGATCTGAGAATAGAAGGCACAGCAATGGTTCTTGTAAAACTCCAATAGGGGACCATACAGTTCTCTTCAGGAGTTTTATATTTGGAGGCTTCTGTCCTCCATCGTTTAGTTTGAAGCAGAGATCGAGACACCAGTACTGGAGCATGGTCCGAGATTCCAAATTCCTGTATGGAACATTGGGAGGTATCTTGTAGCAAAGATTTTGACAACAGGGAATAAATCAACTCTGAACATATTCCATGCACAAAGGTGTCGTTCTAATACTACAGATGGGCCAATTTCCATGGGACAGTCAGGCTTTAGTATCGCAGATCTCTCTCAGCATTCCCCTTCTACCGCTTTTGGTATCTGGCTTGCATGATATGTTAAGGAGGCTTCCGAACAGACGTTCCAGCTTCCTCTCACAGTGATACAATATCCACTGAATTCTGCAATCTGGACAGCCTAGAAAGCAAATCGGTTTGGGTGCCGTTTGAGGTGCTGATGGGAACTAAAACTAAATTGTAGCCCATAGTGTGAATTTTTGCATTAGTGTTTCTATCTTCCGTGTCCTTCCAAGTCTTGTGAATTTTCACAGGCAATGACTTGCGCAAGAGAAAGGCAACCCCATACTTCTGCCTCATCGGCACGTTATCTGTTGAATGTGATGCAGAGGAAGAAGAGCAGGTAGGTATCAGCCACTATCAGGCCATTGCCTGAGAGATAATGTCTCAGGGATGAGTAAAGTAATTGAACATGAGAGTAAAGAACATGGAGATTACAATATGCTTTGAACACTTTGGCAGGTAGGTAGTGCTTCTAGCTCCTGTGCTTACTCAACAATGATACAGGGAATATTGTACAGGTAATTGAAGTTAGAGGCCATGATGTTTGTTAATGACCTAATGTACTTTGTTTTTATTAACAAATAATAAATATTTACTTACTAGCTAGATTTAGAATTAACTTTTCTTATTGAGTTGTCGATACACAAGTTATTAAATTTTAAATGCAAATTAGTTCACATGCCCTGAAAGAAGAGAAATCTTTATGCTCACAGGCACTATATCAATGAAGGTACATCAAAGCTTTCCAAGGAGACCTTCATTTTGCTTATAGATGTATTTGAAACCGACCTTGAAATTCTTTTCCCTCAATTTCAAAACACAACAAGAACAAATTGTGGAAGGCAGCAAGTCTTCATAGTTCAGCTATAACCATGCAGAATTTCACAGTGCTACAATTATGCGGCTAAGCTCCTGCGGTACCTATGCCCAGACTTCACCTGTCACTAACTCATTGGCACATCTGATAACCCCATCTTCTGCTTAACATAGGAACGGCAAATGAATGCAACTATGCCATTCTTTCTCTGGGATGTCAATCTAAAAATGCAAAGGCTCAATATTGGAGTACTCACCAAGTGGGTTGCATCAGAAACCGTCCCATTGTGGTAGCCCCTTTTACAAAAGCTCTTCAGCAGCTCGAGGCCTGTACAGAAAAAAAGATAAGGAAGAAAAATGTCCATAAGGTGAGAGGACCCTAACCTCATCATTAACCTTAAAATGGCAAACCGGACTTACCCTCCAAAACTATATTTTACAGCGCACAAGATGTCTGCTCCTTAGATTAGCAAAGACAGACCAACAGCAATGGCTTCTTGGGCTTTCATCTGCCATTCTAGAAATTATTTTACAATTTTTGTACTGAGTTCTACACTTTGCAATGGCTGCCTTCTGATCTTGCCACCAACAATACTCTACGGTAGTTATTTTCCAGCTTGCAGCAAAAAATCTCTGCAATTCTCACCCGTCTGTTTAGTCCCTCAAGCACCACCTGAGCTTCAGAAGGCAATTCCAGACATGGAACCTTTCACAGCAAGGCTGCACTCAGCAGAAGTCTGCTCCTTTTAACACAACATTCATTCAGTGCCACGGATCATTCACTGGAGGAACAGATGCCAAGGAAATATCTTGCCCCAAGAGCTAGCGACCCAGCTGCTGGGTAGTACTGCTAACAATACAGCAAGCAGTTTCCCCATACCACATTAACTAAAAATGAATATGAAAAAATGTGTGAAGGATTGTGGACGGCTAACACTGAAATGTAACTCAGACTGGATAAACGTAGTGGGACCAGCTCACCTCGCTCCTTGTGATCCCTATATTTCTGCTCCCACTGGTTGAGGAGAATATTCAAGTATCTTGGCTGCTCAAAGAACCGAAGGTACCGTCCTGAGATGGGGGAAGGGAACACACGTTCAAACTGGCCACGACGCAAGTACTCATCCTCAGTTTCCACCAAAGTTCGGATATCATCAGGGGTTAAGGTGTCCAGGATAGAGGAGTAGAAATCCTAAAGGCAGCAGAAGAAACAGCAAGGTTAGTCATACAAGCACAAATATTCTTTCAAGAGTCTGCACTGTGAAGACCTAGCAACCAGTTCCCACCTTTCAATTTATTTTATGGCTATAAAAACTATTATTATTATTATTCAAGCTGTAACAATGTAAGGGTGGTAGGCAAGGTCAGACTAAATCGTGGTCAGTAAAAAAGATGGCTCTTTACTTTTCCCCAAGTGATATCACATATGCATGAACCATTCCTGAAACGGGGAATGGAGACATATCAACTTGGAAGAGGCAAATGCAAAACCACAGAGAACAGAGGTTGATGTTCTACTAAAGAGCGATGTGTTGAGTGGGACAGCATGCAGTACAACATCTCCATTTCTACACAGTTTACATATTTATTGTGCATCTCTGGTGCAATGTTGTTGATTGATTTTGCTTCAGTTATGAAACAGATGTCAAGCCCATGCCTAAGCAAATGAAAAAGGTCTTCTTGTGCAAACCACTTAGCCATCTGTCGTTTTCATTGGTTATATCAATCCAATTAACCAAGTGGTATTTATAGACCGCACAGCTACTTTGCATAGTGCCCCAGCGCTAAAGGTTCATCGACCACTGATCCAAAGGAGTAAATTAAAAGGCAGAATCAATCAACCATGTTTTAGGCTCCGTTTAAAGGAGCCTTCATCTTCAGTGGCAGGCAGGTAGAGGAAGGGAATTCCAGCCAGAGGCTGCAAGAACAGGGAAAGAGGTGCCTCCCCATTCCTTCCTTTTGATTTTTGGCACAACAAGCAAGATAGCATTTGAGGAGAGCAAAGTTCTTGCTGGATGCTAATGTATGAATCTTTTGGCCAGGTAGCCAGGACCTGACCTATAAAAGGCTCTATGGGCCAAAACAAGCCACTTGAAATGAACTATCCCCCGAACTGGCAACCAATGCAATTTCTTAAAGTGTGCATGAATTGGGTTGCTTTTCCGGATATTTAGGAGGAGCCAGGCTGTGGCATTCTGCACCAGCTGGAGTCTCTTAAGTTGGTACAGAAGAGCAGGGCCAAAATTCACGGCCCCAAGAAAGGGGAGGGATGCTGAAGACTAGAATTTCTATTTTGCTGGTATTGCACTGGAGATTACTCCAACGCATCCACTGAAATATTGCTGACAGACACGCTTCAAATTTATTCTGTGCATTGGAAATATCACTGTTCCAGGTAAGAAGGATCTGCGTGTCGTCAGCATAGGATACAACCTGTACGCCAAAGGATTTCACCAGGACTGCCAAAGGAGTCATATAGGTATTAAACAATGCTGGACTTGGGTCTGAGCCCTGAGAACATCAAATTTTAGAGGTTTGAAATTGGATGCAAAAGGCGGCATTCCTACTGACTGACATCTGTTTGAAAGAAACAAGCCAAACCAGTCCCCCATGTCCCTCAGATGTTGCATGAGGATATGGTGGGAAACAGTTTCAAACACCGCTGATAGATCTAGAAGCAATAAGGCAACTTACTTCCCCTTGTCCCCTGCCAGCGTGATGTCAGAGACCTCCACAACAGTAGATTCAGTGCTGTATCCCGGACGGAAGCCTGATTACGAGGGCTGCAGCAACTGGTTGGAGTCCAAATACTTGGATAATTGATCACTGATCAGTTCCTCAAGAATCTTTGAGAAAGCCGGCAGCAGTGAAATAAGCCTGTAGTTGGCTAGGATAGTCTTATTGGTGGAATCTTACTTAATTTTTCTCCGTCATATAAGTAGTCCTCTAGAAAAGCCATGGAATCAAAGACTGGCAGCATTAGAAAATGTCTCTTTTATGAAGAGATTGCACAGGGAAAAGCTTATAAAGGCATGGATACAGGAGTTGGCTTGTGATTAAAAGACAGCCATGGAAACTTCTGTCCTAGATTGTATATAACGAACTTCAGCCCCCCAAAAGATGCTAAAGTACAATTTGGAATTAAAGCACAGATCTCAGCATAGCCTTTGCCTACCAACTCTCTAGACAATCGTTCTGCTGCCCCTGGATCCTGTTACTTGGTACCTATGCTCACATGACTTTCCAAGCAAGGCTCAAATGAACCAATCTAATATACAACCAACGCAAGTAAACATATTCCTACGTTTGGTCGTATAATGTAGAGGTCGTTGCATGACAAGGGACAGCTCAATGAGTTGAGCATTCCCCTCTTGAACAAAGTGGTGGTTCGCAGGTTACAAGTTTGAATCCTGGCAAAGCAGAACAATTTCCATCCTCCTTGTGAGAAGTTGGCCTGGTATATGCTGTCCTCTAATTAAAGTGGGCACCTTGCACCAGTCCAAACAGCCCTTATGGTGATTAAGTTAAAGATAACCTTTATAGAAAGCTATCCTAGTGGTAGCTATGACGAGCAGCCTTCAGGCTAAGTCTTGAAGGAATGTTAAGCAGCTTGTTTTACCAGAATGCAACCTTATAGTATTGGCTAAATGAAAGGGAAACCACACAGCAGTTATAAAAATATGTATTTATTAAATATAACACTCTAGTATCCTCTACACGAGGATAGAACACAAATCAAATAATACAGTTGCAAAGAGTCAAACGTAAGTAGCACAATACACAGTGGGCTCCAGGGGGAGACCAAACCATATACTAAAATAGTGGTATAAGAACCACGACTCGGGACTAGACCTAGTCTAGGAGGTGTAGAATTGCTGGGACCCCTAGGAACCACCCAAGGTGAGTAAGTAGGGACCCCACGGAGGACGGGTGCAGAGTGAGAACACGACCACGTGCTCCGTACAATTCAATGGGAAAGTCGTGGTTGGAAAATTAGAGATCAAGGACCCTTCCCAGCAGATTACGAAGACAACCCTTGGAACTTAAGAGTTTGGAGAGCTACCCCATCCGTGGATACCCTTGTACCAGAGTTACCTATCCCAGGGGAGCCGGGTGCATAGGTACGAAGTGGCGTCGGAAACCCTCGTCGTTCTCTTTGGATGTAGACACGAAATGCTGCTGCTGGAAGTAAGAAAAGTGTCCGGTGGAATCCAAACGTGGATTCTAGATGAGAAGAACCTGAAAGCAGAGGGGACAGAGTCTGTGTCACTTTGGAGTGACCAGGGGCTCAGTAGACGACTGCCCACCGATGTCAGGTGCTTCGGGTGTGTTGACGGTGATCTCAACTCTTCAGCTGTGCGGACCAGGAGACGTCTTGGACGACCAGGAGCCGGATACGAGCTGTCCCACGAATATGTCGAGTGCTGAGGGGTCGTTGTCCGGCGGGAGCACCAACAAACCTTGGCAGCGGCAACCAGCGTAGATGGTCAAATTCAGTGTCGATCTGGCCCAGCAAGGACCAGGAGACTCACCACAGCAAGGGGAGTCAGGCAGGCCTGGAGCAACAAGGGGAGCCCAAATAAAGCAAAGTTGACCCTCAAGTGGACCCACAGGCCGAAGGCACAGGAGTCGCGAGGGGACCTAAGGCGGTTTCACAGGATACCAGCTAGCAGGGCACAGAGTGCGAGGATGCCGGAGTCCTTCTCAGAAAAGATGCGCTGGGGTCAGGGCTACAAATGGCCCAATGCACTGAATTGTTGCACGACAACAAGCATGTGCAGCTGCAAATACACGCGGTGCACAGGAGTACAGGTATACGGTCCCCACGAGGGATATCCGCCTCAAACTCTGAGAGGGCAGCTCAACCTCGGAGACCTTCAGAAACCCACCTCCTGTGTTGCTGGAGCCTTCGGAGTCCGCAGGAGCTCAGGATCAGAAAACCGGTCAGATGCGCTACAGTGCCTGCGTTTGCAGGGCAAGGACTCCTTCACTCCAAGGGAGATTCTTCTGTTGTCTTGGAGGTCCACAGGGTACTGCACGGAGCCTGTATGGATCAAGGACAGTGGCGAGACTGGGGACGGCAAGGGAAGACGAAGTCGAGCCCAAGGGAGGTCCAGCGAAATCCAGCGTGTCCAGACGGTCGAAGTGTAGTGGTATCTTCTTGCAGAATCTTGTCCACGTAAAATCTAATCTCCTGTAGCCAGGTAACCCAGTTTATACCCACGGGAGAGGGTTGGACAGACTCTAGGGACCCTCCGAGGGGAGGGACAGGACATGTCCTTTGTCCAGTTTTGCGCCAGAGCAGGAGCAAATGGCTCCTAGAACTGGTTTGATCTGGACTATGCACAGGGACACCAAGTGTACCCCTCGTGCAGACTTTCTGGCACTGAGACAGTGCCCCCACCCAGCCCCAATACACTAAATCCTGTCTGGAAGGTGGTAACACCTCCCTGTGACAGGATGCCTATTGTGCTGCCTTCCCTGTTCGAGCTTGACTCAGCAGCAGGAGGGCAGACTCGTGTCTGTGGCTGGCAGCATCCATTTTGTGTTGTAAGGCTCGAGAAAGTTGGTACCGGTAGACTTGGGTACCCCCAGAACCTCGGTTCTGAGGGGAGGAATCATACCTCATAACACAAGACTTCTCGGGTCTGTCATAGAGTGCAACTTGTGTTTCAATAAGGATAGAGTTAAAATCGTGTCTCTTAGTAAAGCCCCTCAGGGGAGCAGAGCAATCCCTTTCAGGACGAATGCCCTCACCCACCATAGGTGGCATGCTTCATCATATGGGCTTCTCCTCCCAGTAGGAAAACCTAGTCCTACTGAGGGCTACAACTCCCTCACTGTGAGGTAGGAGCTCTGGGATGTTTTTAGAATTTTTAAGATATTGAGGATGCTAAAATCCCATATGTGAGCACTAGGCGTTGTGAGGGTGCAGCGCTGGATGTAAATGGAAAGAAAAAGTGATTTGAAAACTACCTAGAAGGGACACAAAAAACTTTTTATTGGCTTGTCCAAACTGGCAGGGTTAAAAGCAGTGCAAAGCAGTATGAATTTAGACTGCCAAGATGTAAAGGTCGGTCGACATGTTTCAGCCTATCTGGTCTTTACAAGTGTCCAGGCTTTCATCAGGACCATAAGAATTAAACAATGCTGCTGCATGTGTGAAAGAATGAAAAAACAATAATAATTATAATGATACCAAACCAGTAATCCAATGTTAAGTTCGGTATTACTGGAACTTATCCAGATCGATGGATAAGTAAACCCACCTCTACCTGGTAACAACTCAGGGAAGGGGGGGCCCCGCTCTCTCCGTCGGTACCCCGTTGTGGTACATGAGCTGCAACCAGATTACTGGTTTGGTATCATTATAATTATTATTGTTTTTTCATTCTTTCACACATGCAGCAGCATTGTTTAATTCTTATGGTCCTGATGAAAGCCTGACACTTGTAAAGACCAGATAGACTGAAACATGTCGACCGACCTTTACATCTTGGCAGTCTAAATTCATACTGCTTTGCACTGCTTTAACTCCTGCCAGTTTGGACAAGCCAATAAAAAGTTTTTGTGTTCCTTCTAGGTAGTTTTCAAATCACTTTTTCTTTCCATTTACATCCAGCGCTGCACCCTCACAACGCCTAGTGCTCACATATGGGATTTTAGCATCCTCAATATCTTAAAAATCCTAAAAACATCCCAGAGCTCCTACCTCACAGTGAGGAGTTGTAGCCTCAGTAGGACTAGGTTTTCCTACTGGGAGGAGAAGCCCATATGATGAAGCATGCCACCTATGGTGGGTGAGGGCATTCGTCCTGAAAGGGATTGCTCCCCTGAGGGGCTTTACTAAGAGACACGATTTTAACTCTATCCTTATTGAAACACAAGTTGCACTCTATGACAGACCCGAGAAGTCTTGTGTTATGATTATTGTATATGGGGATTTACTTCTCGCAGGTCTTTAAACTGTCTCCCTTGGACCCTCTCCTCACTCTCTTTGTGCTTTGAGGAATCATACCTCTCACACCAGTTACTGGTGTGGAGGTATGATTCCAAGGTGTTTGACACCAAACACGACATACTTCGTTGCATTCGTTTGAGATAGCATTTACCGCGAGGTTATAATGCACCTCTACCTATATGTTTGGTAGTATCACGTACAGCCCAGGAGAATGGTCTCCGAAGAATGCAGAGGGGCCCTGCTCATGCAGGAGCACCCTCTCACGCAAAACCCAGCACCCTGCCTTCAGGATTGTTAAGGCCTGCTATAGGGGTGACTTACAAAGTTTTAAGTGTAGTGATATATATAGATATAGTGAACCTATATCTAAAGTAAGTGGTGCAATCACCAGCTTACACAGGTTGCAGTAGCAGACCTGGGGTTCCATTTTGCATGACCTCTCAGGGGTGGCATAATACATGCTTCAGCCCATGGGAGGCCTCTGGGGTACCTATGCCCTGGGTACATGGGTACCATATACTAGGGACTGATGAGGGTACCCCAGTATCCAATCTGGAGTTGTACCAAAGTACATGCATATCAATTTAAGGGAGAAGCAGATAGGCTGGGGTCCTGGATAGCAGGATCCCAGCCAGACTAGTCAAAACAGTGGGTGCAAAAAGTGGGGGTAACCTTAAGAAGCAGATCCTACTTTCCTACACCCTCCCCCCCCGCCAAACTAAAGGAGATGAGACTAACCTTGCCCAGTTGAGTCGATGTTCTAAGTGGAAATATCTGGAGAGTCCATCTGCATTGGCATGGATACTCCCAGGTCTATGTTCCACTGTATAGTCCATCCCCTGTAGGGAAATGGACCACCTCAAAAGTTTGGGGTTTTCACCCTTCATCTGTTTTAGCCACAAGAGGGGCTTGTGGTCAGTCTGAACAATGAAGTGAGTTCCAAACAAGTATGGCCTCAACTTCTTCAGAGCCCAAACCACAGCAAAGGCTTCCCTCTCAATAGCTGACCAACGTTTCTCTGTGGGGGTCAGCCTTCTGCTAAAAAAGCTACTGGCTGATCCTGAGCCTCTGCATTCAATTGTGATGACACAGCCCCTACCCCCAACTCAGATGCATCAGTTTGAACAATGAATTGTTTGGAATAGTCAGGACTTTGCAGAATGGGAGCAGTGCACATGGTCTGCTTGAGGTCATCAAATGCCTTTTGACAGCTAACTGTCCACTGAACTTTCTTGGGCATTCTCTTTGATGTAAGATCATTCAAGGGAGTCACTATGGACCCATAATCCTTCACAAATCCTCTGTAGTACCCAGTCAGGCCCAAGAAAGCTCTGACCCGAGTCTGGGTAGTTGGAGCAACCAATTCCATGATGGTCTGGATTTTGCTCTGCAATGGTTGAACCTAGCCTCCACCAACAAGGTGGCCCAGGTATACAACCTGACTCTGCCCTATCTGGCACTTAGTAGCCTTGATAGTGAGGCCTGCCTTTTGCAAGGCATCCAAAACATTTCTCAGGTGGACCAGGTGATCCTCCCAGGTGGAACTAAAGACAGCAATGTCATCTAGATAAGCTGCACTATAGTCTTCCAGGCCTGTGAGAACTTTGTTCACCAACCTTTGAAATGTGGCAGGTGCATTCTTCAAGCCAAAAGGCATCACCACAAATTGGTAATGCCCACTAGGGGTTGAAAATGCTGTTTTTGGCTTGGCATCCTCAGCTAGTCTGATTTGCCAGTAGCCAGCTGTAAGGTCAAAAGTACTCAGAAACTTGGCTGAGGCCAAAGTATCTATGAGTTCATCTGCCCTTGGAATAGGATGAGCATCAGTCCTAGTGACTGCATGGAGTCCTCTGTAATCAACACAAAACCTCATCTCTCTCTTGCCATCTTTGGTGTGAGGTTTTGGTACCAAGACCACTGGACTAGCCCAAAGACTAGTTGAGGGCTCAATGACTCCCAATTCCAACATCTTCTGGACCTCAGTCCTGATGCAGTCCCTGACATGGTCAGGTTGCCTGTAAATTTTGTTCTTCACAGGTAGGTTCTCACCTGTGTCCACTTCATGGGTACACCAGGTGGTCTGACTTGGAGTCAGTGAGAACATGTGCCTAAACTGATTGAGAACCTTCCTGCAATCAGACTGTTGCTGCTCAGTGAGGCTGCTTGCCAAAGCTACACCATCTACTGAGCCATCATCAGTGTTCTGTGAAAGGAGGTCAGGGAGTGGGTCACTCTCTTCCTCCTGTCCCTCATCAGTAGCCATGAGCAAGCCCATGTCTGCCCTGTCAACATAAGGCTTGAGCCTGTTCACGCGGACGCAGGTGCCTTGAGGGGTTCTCTGAACAAACGCTTGCATTCTGACCTCGTAACTGCCGATTTTGCACATATTCTCAGCTTCTCTGATTTTTAACCTTGTATTGTCTCATTCATGTGTTGCCGCTTTTAAGAAACTGTTTTTAAACTACTGTGTGCTCTGATAATGTGAGGAATTTGAATCTTCACAAGGGGGGTCTTCCTCACTTCCTGCTTTGCCGGTCTGCCACTGAGAAACGCCATTTTTAGGCAGTGCGCTCTCTAGTTTTCTCTGGCTGCCGGCCCATAAATATGCACGCTGCGCGGATGCGCCGCTGGCGCGCCTAAGGCGCGCCTAAGGCAAGCCCGTCTGCGCCCGTCAGCGTCCCGGAAGCAGCCAGGGCCAGTTACTCCGCCCGTTGGGCTACCGGCGCCCTGGAGAGGGTGTGCTATTCCAGGGAGGCAATATGGGCTCTCTGCTTGCCAGCATGTCACTCTCATTCTCAGTTTGACTTGCGGTCGAGCCAGGACAATATCTGTGATGTTTGCGGCTTCAGTATACGTTTTGACTTAATTTCATCTTCACAATCCCCTGGTTCTCTGTCTAGGCCCTCCAGACCGCGGCCTATCCTAGCGGCTCTAATTAATGTGCGCTCCTTAAAAAAACACCATTCCGATGTGTTTGAGCTCTTCTCCGACAGACCAGTCGATTTACTGTTTATCACAGAAACGTGGCTGGATAACACATCTGACCCGTTTGTCGCCCTGGCCACCCCTAAGGGCTTCAAAATCGCCAGGGCGGATCGCCTGGTGGGGAGGGGGGCGGGGGGGTGGAGTGGCGATGTATAGGGACAAATGGGACCTTACTAGGGGCGACATTCACGCATGGGGTGATTGCGAGGCCCTGGACTTCAGTATCAGGTTTTCCCCCCATTTCTTGATGGGAGGTTCTCTGATCTATCGTCCCCCGGGCCCTGCTAGGTCCTTTTTGCAATCATGGGGCGATGCAGTGACCTCCAGGGCTCTTCGATTTCCACAATACCTGGTATTGGGGGATTTGAATATTCACCTTGACCAGGCCGATTCGAAAGACTCACTTCCTTTTGGTGACACCCTCCAGCTCGTCCAACTGTCTCAATGGGTCACCTGCCCTACTCATCAAGGCGGTCACATTCTTGACCCTATCTGTTCCAATTTCGCTATTGCGGCTGATGATCCTCTGCCAGTCGCCTGGTCAGACCACTCTCTTACCTACTTTTCCTGGGAGCTAGTCTCAGCCTGCCCTGCGGGCCCCTGCTACCGGAAACCAGCCTTTAAAAAAATTGATCCTTCCAAACTTGCTACGGTTCTGGTGGATTCTAGACCCGTTCTTACCCCGGATCTAGATGGGAGTCTTGCGGGCTTTACCAATTGGCTATCCAATTCTATGACCATGCTGGCCACACCGACTTCGTCCAGGTTCTCCAGGGAATCACCCTCCAAACCCTGGTTCACCCCGGACTTGAGCGTGCTTAAGCAGGAGTGTAAAAAAACTTGAACGGGCCTGGCGTCTCAGTGAGTACTGTCCCCTGGCTAAGGCCACTCTCAGGGGCAGGCAAAAACTCTACTATGCGGCTATAATACTGGCTAAAAAGCAGTACTTCACAACCCGCATTGAGCAGGCTCATAACTCCAAGGAGATTTTCTCTATAGTTCAGAGTTTCACGTCCCCTGCTGCGCAAGCATGCTCTCTCCCAGCCACTGAGGGCTGGTGCAACACTCTATCCTATTTTTTCATGGATAAAATACGCACGATTCAGGTGGCCTTCACTGCCTGCCCCGGTCCTTCTTCTGCCCCTGCTGCACCGCCTGTTGTCCCCAGGCATGCTCTGCGAGCCTTCTCTTCTGTGGATGTCTAGTTCTCTTAAAATCCTGAAGGCTTTGAAATCGGGGTCACCTGCGGACCCCTGTGCGGCGAGACTGCTTGCCGCAATCGCGGAGATTATTAACCCCGCAGTCAATTCAATCATAAATGCCTCCCTTCGTGAGGCTCGGGTACCGAAGGATTGGAAACAGGCAAAAATCCTTCCCCTTTAAAGAAGCCTACTCTTGACCCCATGACCCCAGGGAACTATCGCCCTATTTCCCTCCTGCCCAGTTTAGCTAAAGTCTGTGAGAAGGTGGTGACCAGACAACTGACGGAGTTTGTGGAAGGGTATGATGTTTTGCATCCAGCGCAGTCTGGGTTTCGCTCCACCTACAGCACCGAGACTGCGTTGGTGGAGATTTCCGAAGCCTTCCGCGACTGTTTAGATGCCGGTGGGAGAGCAGCATTGGTAATGCTCGACTTGTCGGCAGCATTCGATACGGTCCCGCACTCCCTGCTGCTCGCACCGACTCACTGAGATTGGTGTCTCTGGCACTGCCTGGGACTGGCTGAGGGCCTTCCTTGAAGGGCGGACTCAACAGGTTTGGTTGCCACCGGCCGCTTCTACCCCGCAGCCGGTCTCCACTGGCGTCCCACAGGGGTCTTCCCTTAGCCCCCTTCTTTTTAATATCTACGTTACTCCTCTGGTCTATTTAGCCGAGGATTTGGGGGCTAAGGTGATAGCCTATGCTGACGACACCCAGCTTCTCTTCACGTGGGGTAAGGATGAGGACTCTATCCTTTGTACAGCATTGCTTGTCTTCGGTTTTTGAGTGGCTTGCGGCGGCCCAACTCAAATGCAACGAAGACAAGTCAGAGATCCTTCTCTATGGTAATTTCCCCCCTGGCTTTAGAAACTCGATCTGGCCTCCTGCTACCAACCTCCAATGGGAAATCCGCAAAAAACCTAGGAGTGTGGTTTGAGGATAACCTCTCCTTTTCTGCTCAGGTGAAAAAGCTCTCAGGCAGCTGTTTCGGCCTTCTCAAAACACTAAGGAGCTTTTTACCTCTCCTTCCCAGCCTGCCAAAGAGACGGTTATCCGTGCCCTGATCCTTTCTCGATTGGACTACGCTAATGCGTTGTACATAGGCATCCCTGGATACTCTCTGAATAGACTCCAGGTCATTCAGAATGTGGCCGCTAGGCTGCTCCTGGGAATTGCTAAGAGGAGCAGCGTGCGTGAACATCTTCGCGTATTCCACTGGCTTCCCGTGGCGGACCGGGTCAAATTTAAATCCCTGGTCATTGCCCACCGAGCCCTCTACGGTCGTGGGCCCGCCTATTTACAGAAGCGGTTTACCTTTTATGTCCCTTTGAGACAACTGCGTTCTTCAGCCCTCCTCCTTGCTAGGGTCCCCCGTTTCATCCGCCACAAGCTGGGCGGCTGCTCTCTGGCTGTAAAGGCTACCCAGGCTTGGAATGCCCTTCCGTTTCTACTACGCAATACTCAAGACCCGCTAGCCTTCAAGAAACTTTTAAAAACTCACCTGTTTCCGTAATTGTTGGTGGTGTAGTTCAGGGACTCCTCTTGGATCCGCGCCGGGACACTCTTCGGAGTAGCTGTTGCGCGTTATAAGAGCACTTAACATAACATGGAGCACCCTGTGGGGACTCCTGGGAGTGCCAAGGTCCACCAAGTAGGTGACCTCTCCCTTTTGCTCAAGTATGGTGTGGGGTCCACTCCAACTGTCTTGGAAAGCTGCTGGGGCCACAGGCTCCAACACCCACACCTTATGTCCTGGCTGGTAAACAGTCAAGACAGCCTTTTGGTCATGCCAGGCCTTTTGCAATTCCTGACTAGCCTCAAGGTTTTTGGATACCTTCTTCATATACTCAGCCATCCTGGAGCGGAGACCAAGTACATAGTCCACAATATCCTGTTTAGGAGGTTTGAGAGGTAACTCCCATCCCTCCTTCACCAAACACAGTGGACCCTTAACTGGGTGACCAAACAAAAGTTCAAAAGGGCTGTAGCCAACCCCCTTTTGTGGCACCTCTCTGTAGGCAAAGAGAAGGCAGGGCAACAGAACATCCCATTTTCGCCTGAGCTTTACGGGGAGCCCCATTATCATGCCCTTTAGGGTTTTGTTGAACCTTTCAACCAACCCATTGCATTGAGGATGCTAGCGTGTGGTAAACTTGTAGTTTACACCACACTTTCCACATTGCAGTTATATAACTAGATATAAAGTTTGTACCTCTGTCTGTTAAGACCTCCTTAGGAAATCCCACCCTGGAGAAAATCCCCAGGAGGGCCCTTGCCACCACAGGGGCTGTGGTGGTCCTAAGGGGAATAGCTTCTGGATACCTGGTAGCATGGTCCACCACCACCAGGATGTAAGAATGTCCAGATGCTGTTGGAGGGTTCATGGGACCAATTATGTCAACCCCAACCCTCTCAAAGAGAACCCCCACCACAGGTAGTGGTATCAGGGGGGCCTTTGTAGTACCACCTGCCTTACCACTGGCTTGGCAAGTGATACAGGAGCGACAAAACTCCTTTGTGTCCTCTGACATATGAGGCCAGTGAAAGTGAGGGACAAGCCTGTCCCAAGTCTTGCTTTGGCCTAAGTGTCCTGCTAGGGGAATGTCATGTGCTAGGGTGAGTAGGAAGCCCCTAAACTTCAGAGGTATAACCAACCTCCTGGTGGCACCAGGCTTGGGGTCTCTATCCTCTGAATATAGAAGTCCCTCATCCCAGTAGATCTTGTGAGACCCACTGACATTCCCTGCAGCCTCAGCAGCAGCTTGCTGTCTGAGGGGTTCAAGAGAGGGGCAGTTTTCTGCTCCTGGCTCAGATCTGCCCTAGAAGGTCCCCCTGTCCCCAAAAACTCAACCTGATCAGGTTCAAGTTCATCTGAGACAGTTCCTTCCATAGGACTGAAGTCATCTTCCTCAAAAGACTGACCCTCACTCTGAGCCTGGGGGGAAGACACAGCCTTACCCCCTCCTGCACCTCTTCTTGGAAGGCACCTGGTCCATCTTTTCAGGATTCAGGGCCTGTTCAGTGGCTCTCTGTTTGGCCTGTGACCTAGTCACAGCAAACACATCTGCAGTGATGCCCAGCATTGCTGCAGGAGTCCTGAGTTCCACCTCAGACCAGGCTGAAGTTTCCAAATCATTGCCCAACAATCATTCCACAGGGAGGTCTGAACTTACCACAACCTTCTTAGGGCCAGTTACCCCATCCCAGGTGAGATTAACAACTGCCAAGGAATGGTCTGTCCTGACATTGCTAGCATTGGTCACATGGTACATCTCACCAAGTATGATCTGGTCAGGGTGCACAAGATCTTTTGTTACCATGGTGACACTTACTCCTGTGTCCCTGTATGCCATGGCCTCCTTACCATTTAAAGGCTATTGTCTGTATTTGCCCAAGTTACTGGGACTAACAAATAAGGAGGCAATATCCATGCCTCCATCACAGACTAGAACAGCCTGAGTTGGAGTTCTGACTAGGCCAGAACCCACCTCAGAGCCCAAGGTTAACCCCACTATTCCCTTGTTCTGTGTACCACCACTTGAAACTGTGCTGGGGGAGCAGTTGCCTTAGGGGCAGTGGTGGTAGGAGTAGAATCCTTGGCCCTTGGACAAGTGGCATCTTTTGTCCAATGGGTCTTTTCCTTACATACATAACACCAAGGTTTTTTTTTGCCTTTTCCCTTGTTGGATTGTGACTCCCCCCCCAGATGCAGGTTTTTGGGGCCCTGATGACTTTTGATCTTTATTTTTGTCCCCACCCTTATCTGAGTTCTTAGAGTCTGGTTTCTTCTGGTCACCACCATTGGTCTGAGTTTTCTGCTTCACTCTGGTTCTGACCCACTTATCTGCCTTCTTTCCCAATTCTTGGGGAGAAGTCAGATCAGAGTCAACCAGGTATTGATGCAACAACTGGTTTTGGCAATTATTAAGGATCTGCTCCCTCATAATCAAGTTGTACAATCCCTTGAAATCATTCACCTTGCTACCAAGTAACCAGCCTTCCAGAGCCTTAATGGCACAATCAACAAAGTCTAGCCAGTCCTGAGTCTGTGCCTTCTGGGTGTCTCTGAACTTAATCCTGTATTGTTCAGTGGTTAAGCCAAACCCTTCAATGAGAGCACTCTTCAGGACTGAATATTTGTCAGCATCCTCTTCTCTAACAGTGAGGAGCTTATCTCTACCTTTGTCACCAAAGGAGAGCCACAAGATAGCTGCCCACTGCTCCTGAGGGACCTACTGTACTTTACAGGCCCTCTCCAAAGCAGTTATCCATTTCTGGATGTCATCCCCTATATGGAAGGGAGGGACAATCTTGCTCAGGTTCCTAATGATCAAAGGTGTGTTCCCTAACCCTAGGGACACTATTGCTGCTACCATGGGACTCTAGTCCCAATTTCTTTCTAGCCTTCTGGACTTCTAGGGACTCTTTATCCAGGGCCAATTGCTGTTGCCTGAGCCTAAGCTTAGCTTTCTCAAGCTCTAGAAATTGGCACTCCCTGTCATAAGAGTTGTCCCTCTTGCTAGAAACAGAGGTCCCTACAGAATGTCTAGAATGATCTGACTCAGCAGAGGGAGACCTAGATCTCCCTGGTAAACTCTGCACTCTCCCTGGAGGAATAAAGTGATTGTCTTCTTGACCCTCTTCCTCTTCTTCCCCCTGGGGATCCGAGTTGTTCAGGGGTGGATCATTTTGATCCTCCTGTCCAGGGTTTGCGTCCAGGTCATAGAAGGTGTCCCCTCCTGATCTATCTTCTTCCCCTGTACCACCCACTCTGTCCTGCTCATCTGACCCAGGAGTCTTCCTAATGTCATCTAGCAGTAATGCATCAATGAGGCGTTGAGTGTTGGCACTTCTCCCTGTCTTCAGCTTCCTAGATACACACATGGCTTTTAATTCAGTGAATGTAAAGCCATCATATTTAGTAGGCAGGATGCCACCAGTGGCATTCTCATTAGAAGACATAACTTTCTGGCACATGCACCAAGGAAGGCTTTTGCGATTCCTTAATTGCGATTATTAAGGCATCGCAATTAAGGAATCACAAAAGCCTATGCATGTAGGAATCGCTATAAAAATAGCGATTCCTAAACATTCCTTAATTGCAAGTCGCAATTAAGGAATGGCTTCCCATTCATTCCTATGGGCCTAGAGGCCCATAGGAATGAATGGGAATTGCATGCGCAATTTGCGAGTACCCATTAGGTACTCGCAAATTCGCATGTACTTTCAAGGTGCAAGGGTGTCAAAAGGACACCCTGTTTCACCCTGAAATTGTAATGTGCACCCATGTTACGACACACATGCCCCAAGGGCATGTGTGTGTGTAACATGTAACCTTGAAAAATGCACTTTGGTGCATTTTTCAAAGTTTTTGCAAATTACCGACCTGTTTTATTTTTCGGTAATTTGCGACCCCTAATAGCGAAATCGCTATTTTAAAATGCTTCTAGCATTGCATTTAAGGAATCGCAATTTGTGATTCCTTAAATGCAATCGCAATTTCCGAATCAGCCCGTTTTTTGTTTGATGCATGGGGCCCTAAGTGAGGTGTGGTGTAGGCACCTACCTAACATAGTGGGAACTAAACTCTCTTAGGTTGGAGAAAGGGAGTGCTAGACCCTTGACTTACCCAACCCCAAGTTCAGTAGAACTTACCATCTTAAGCTAGTATTATGTGTTCCTAGATACTAGTGGTTTTTCAGTTAATCAATACAAAAAGATTTTCTGGTAAAACAATGCAGGCTTGAATCCCAACCGCTGCACACCAATGTGAGAAGTTGGCCTGGTATATGCTGTCCACCTTGCACCAGTCCAAACAGCCCTTATGGTGATTAGGTTAAAGATAAACTTTATAGAAAGCTATCCTAGTGGTAGCTATGACGAGCAGCCTTCAGGCGAAGTCTTGAAGGAATGTTAAGCAGCTTGTTTCACCATTATGCAACCTTATAGTATTGGTTAAATGAAAGGGAAACCACACAGTAGTTATAAAAATATGTATTTATTATATATAACACTCTCTAGTATCCTCTACATGAGGATTGAACACAAATCAAATAATACAGTTGCAAAGAATCAAACGTAAGTAGCACAATACACAGTGGGCTCCAGGGGGGGACCAAACCATATACTAAGTGGTATAAGAACCACGACTCGGGTCTAGACCTAGTCTAGAAGGTGTAGAATTGCTGGGACCTCAAGGAACCACCCAAGGTGAGTAGGTAGGGACCCCACGGAGGACGGGTGCAGAGTGAGAACACGACCGCGTGCTCCGTACAATTCAATGGGAAAGTCGTGGTTGGAAAATTAGAGATCAAGGACCCTTCCCAGCAGATTACGAAGACAACCCTTGGAACTTAAGAGTTTGGAGAGCCACCCCATCCGTGGATACCCTTGTACCAGTTACCTATCCCAGGAGAGCCGGGTGCATAGGTACAAAGTGGCGTCGGAAACCCTCGTCGTTCTCTTTGGATGTCGACAAAGAAATGCTGCTGCTGGAAGTAAGAAAAGTGTCCGGTGGAATCCAAACGTGGATTCTAGATGAGAAGAACCTGAAAGCAGAGGGGACAGAGTCTGTGTCACTTTGGAGTGACCAGGGGCTCGGTAGACGACTGCCCACCGATGTCGGGTGCTTCAGGTGTGTTGATCGTGATCTTGACTCTTCAGCTGTGCGGACCAGGAGACGTCTTGGATGACCAGGAGCCGGATACAAGTTGTCCCCCGAAGGATGTCGAGTGCTGAGGGGTCGGTGTCCGACGGGAGCACCAACAAGCCTTGGCAGCGGCAACCAACGTAGATGGTCAAATTCATTGTCGATCTGGCCCAGCAAGGACCAGGAGACTCACCACAGCAAGGGGAGTCAGGGCAGGCCTGGAGCAACCAGGGGAGCCCAAATAAAGGAAAGTTGCCCCTCAAGTGGACCCACAGGCCGAAGGCACAGGAGTCACGAGGGGACCTCAGGCAGTTTCACATGATACCAGCTAGCAGGGCACAGAGTGCGAGGATGCCGGAGTCCTTGTCAGAAAAGATGCGCTGGGGTCAGGGCTACAAATGGCCCAATGCACAGAATTGTTGCACGACAACAAGCATGTGCAGTTGCAAATACACGCTGTGCACAGGAGTACGGGTATACGGTCCCCAAGAGGGATATTAGCCTCAAACTCAGTGAGACCATATTTAGGGAGACCTTCAGAAACCCACCTCCTGTGTTGCTGGAGCCTTCGGAGTCCGCAGGAGCTCAGGATCAGCAAACCGGTCAGATGCGTTAGGGTGCCTGCGTTTGCAGGGGAGTGACTCCTTCACTCCAAGGGAGATTCTTCTGTTGTCTTGGAGGTCCACAGGGTCCTGCACGGAGCCTGTATGGATCACGGACAGTGGCGAGACTGGGGATGGCAAGAGAAGACGAAGTCGAGCCCAAGGGAGGTCCAGCGAAGTCCAGCGTGTCCAGACGGTCGAAGTGTAGTGGTATCTTCTTGCAGAATCTTGTCCACGTAAAATCTAAGGTCCTGTAGCCAGGAAACCCATTTTATACCCACGGGAGAGGGTTGGACAGACTCTAGGGACCCTCCTAGGGGAGGGACAGGACAGGGGGGTGGCTACTCCCATGTCCTTTGTCCAGTTTCGCGCCAGAGCAGGAGCAAATGGCTCCTAGAACTGGTTTGAGCTGGACTATGCACAGGGACACCAAGAGTGCCCCTCGTGCAGTCTTTCTGGCACTGAGACAGTGCCCCCACCCAGCCCCAATACACTAAATCCTGTCTGGAAGGTGGTTACACCTCCCTGTGACAGGATGCCTATTGTGCTGCCTTCCCCTGTTCGAGCTTGACTCAGCAGCAGGAGGGCAGACTCGTGTCTGTGGCTGGCAGCATCCATTTTGTGCTGTAAGGCTCGAGAAAGTTGGTACCGGTAGACTTGGGTACCCCCAGAACCTCGGTTCTGAGGGGAGGAATCATACCTCCCACACCAGTTTCTGGAGTGGAGGTATGATTCCAAGGTGTTTGACACCAAACATGACATACTTCGTTGCAGTCGTTTTCGAGATGGCATTTACCGCAAGGTTATAATGCACCTCTACCTATATGTCTGGTAGTATCACGTACAGCCCGGGAGAATGGTCTCTGAAGACTGCAGAGGGGCCCTGCTCATGCAGGAGCACCCTCTCAAGCAAAACCCAGCACCCTGCCTTCAGGATTGTTAAGGCCTGCTATAGGGGTGACTTACAAAGTTAAGTGTAGTGATATATATAGATATAGTGAACCTATATCTAAAGTAAGTTTTGCAATCACCAGCTTACACAGGCTGCAGTAGCAGACCTGGGGTTCCATTTTGCATGACCTCTCAGGGGCGGCATAATACATGCTTCAGCCCAAGGGAGGCCTCTGGGGTACCTATGCCCTGGGTACATGGGTACCATATACTAGGGACTGATAAGGGTACCCCAGTATCCAATCTGGAGTTGTACCAAAGTACATACATATCAATTTAAGGGAGAAGCAGATAGGCTGGGGTCCCGGATAGCAGGATCCCAGCCAGACTAGTCAAAACAGTGGGTGCAAAAAGTGGGGGTAACCATAAGAAGCAAATCCTACTTTCCTACACTCCTTAAAGTCGGTAAACAAAGTGGTTTGATGTGCTACAAAAAAAAAGCTATTATTCTTGTTACTATCAGTGTTACTCCCTTATGTAAAGTCACCAAAAGTAATTTCTAAATAAGTTTGCCATTAGAATGCTTGAGATAAGTCTTAACTGTGACTAATCTGGGATGAAGCTTAGAGTGCCAGCTGGTCAGAAAACTTTAATGAGGTCTTGGTTAAAGATGGTTGGTTGACCAGGGTGTCGATCAAACAGGCATTTGAGAGACCAGGTTGCTCTTTCCAAGACAGAGATTACTAGTGGAACTTTAAGTCCTAAGATATTTCTTGCTCACATTTCGAGCTAAACAGTCACATCAAAATTAAATTTAGGTTACAGATGGAACTGGTTGGCCCTAAATAAGAAAATGATGGGAAACCCAGTTCCATGGAAGCACCTTCGGCCTGCCATCCATAAATGCACACCTGAACCAATACAAGCCCTCCATTGATAATTTCCATCACCACATCATCCCCATATTCTACCTGCAAACCAATACTATTCTGGTTGTCATTTAATGCTCAGGTTACTTCATACCTCATCTGGTGTCTTCTGACTTAGGTAGTAAGCTCGTTTCATCTTTTCTTCTGTGTAAAGTTCGGGGGTCATTCTGGATTTCTCCTTTCCTGGATTGTTCAGGCTGCGCGGGAGAAAGGGAAAGGATAAGTCAATTGGTGCTCTATGAGGACGCATGCAACACTTCCTTCTCAAAACAACATCATCGTGTTCAAGGGAAGCTCAATGCCTCAAGTAAGCCTCCCATTAAGCGCCACCCTTCAGTAAAGACCAGGCTACCACCTGAAAGCCTTATTAAGAAATGTGAGAAGCACATTCCAATTGCGTATATTCTGACATCAGCATGTGCTACACCTTGGAAAGCATCATATTTCAGTAAAGTGGGCATGGGTACTTTGCCAGGGAAAGGGCCCTACCGGCCTTGCTTCCAAGTACTCAAGCTACATAAACATCCCTATAATTCCAAGGAACAGTTTGTGTACGTTACATCCACAAACTCTGAAAGCATACTGAAAAACAAGCGCTACAAAAGAATCACATGCTAAATCTATACATTGTTACATAAATTGTATTAGTGCTCACTTTGCCACTGGTTTCAAACTAGCCTGGCTGATGAGGGGTGTTACCCCGAAACCGGTCCCAGAATGCTTGTTTCCGGTCCAGGGAGGACCTGGCTTGGCAGTTTGGGCTGGACTGTTCCCATCAGGCACAGGGTCAAGACTGATTTGCATATGGCTGGCTCCGAACTGGGGTGGCGAAGTGAGCTAAAGAACGATGATGGATTCAACCCAGATCTGTGACTGGAGGTGAGTGTCTGAAAAGTTTCAGCGCTTCGTCCATCATCTCCTTGTGTTTGCTTTAGGGAGTGTGAGAAGGGCCAAACTAGATTCTCAAACTCACCCATTGGATAATCAGGGGGAATCAGAGAGGGTAATCTAAATAATGAATCTGGAGTATCACATCCATCTATAACTGTGCACACTGAAAACTGCCGACAGTCAATCAAACTCTTGCTATTCACTAATACGAGCTAATCTAAACCATACAAAGCAGACTATTACCAAACATTACTTCGTGCATAGCCGACCTTACTGCACCACCAAACCCTGTTCCTCCAATTATTCCTAGGACAACCCCCTCAATACTATACTTAAGCTGTTCGCACATACCACTAAAAATATTCTTTAAAGGCAGACCCATCCGAAACCCTAAATATGGCCTATTCATACGAGTGTCACATACTAAAATCATGTCTCTAGCACACAGCTTCACATATTAATAGCTGAGATGATCTACTGCATATAAAGCAATGTACCCTGCTTTGTTCAACTCCCACAAGGCGCATTATATGGCTGAAACAGTATTGTGCCCACACAAAACATACCAAGTGCCAATTCGATCTCCCACTCACAGTAACTAACAGACAAGTACCCCCTGGAGGAAAGTGCCCCTTTTTACCATAGTCACCCCCACTTTTTGTATAGTATCTGATGCAATGTTGACAGAAGTGCACTGGGTTCCTGCTAACCAGGTCCCAGTGCCAGATCTTTTTCCCTAAAACTGTACAATTGTTCCCCAATTGGCAATACCTTTAGCACCCTCTGTAAGTACCTAGTAAAAGGTACCGCTGGTACCTGGGGTACCAAAGAGGGTCCCTAAGGGCTGCAGTGTGCATTGTGCTACCCTAAGAGACCCCTCAGCACCAACATACAAACTGCCATTGCAGGCTGCGTGCCCTGGTGCAGAGAAAAGTGAAGACATGACATAGCACACCCCCTATGTGCCATATCTGCAGACACTGCGTGCAGTTTAGGTAAGTCATCCCCTACAGCAGGCCTTACAGCCCTAAGGCAGGGTGCACTACACCCTATGTGTGGAAACACCTGCATGAGCAGATATGCCCCCGCGATGTCTAAGTCGATTCTTAGATATTACAAGTGAACAGGGAAGCCATTCCAAGTACACGTGCTGGACACTGGTAAATAGGAGTTCTCCAACTACATGATGGCTTCACAGAAACCAGAGAGATTTGTTATCAAACTTCTCGTATTAAACCCACACTGATGCTAGTGACAGATTTAGTAATACATGCACCCAGAGGGCACACTTAGAGGTGCTCCCTGAAAACCTACCGACAACTTGTGTGCTGGCTGACAGGTGCAAACCAGCCTGCCGCCACAGACAGGTTTCTAAAACCCTGCAGGTAAGAGCCAGTGCTCTGAGGGTAGACACAATGCCTGCTCCAGGCAGGGTTGCTGTCACCTCCTCCAAGCAGGATGGCTAAGTGATCAGCATATCAAGGCGGGAGGCTACAGAGGCCTCTGCCTCCATTGATATGCGACCCCAGGCTTCCACAGATAGGTGAAATGCCACCCCTTCCCCGGGCCCATTTGGCATCAGGACAGGTGAGAAAATTAGCTAGTCAGGAGGCGTGTCCCCCTCTCAGGCTAGTACCATCCCTAAGGTGGGCTACCTGAAGTGGACACGACTTTTGGCGGAATTAGGCTGGGTCAGAGTTCTGCCCACTTTCCACAGGAAGTGGCCATTTAGAGGATGTAGACACCCCTAAAGGTAAGTAGCCCATTGGCTCCTACCTGTCACTCCTGTAACACCCCTAAATTGAGGATTTAGGCGGCAACCCTGACAACAGGAACTCAAATTCAATGGCTTAAGAAGAGAATGACACAGAGAGCCGCAAGAAAATGCGAAAACTGAAGACTGGTGTGGACTTTTGGCATCAAACCCTGCCTGCCGCACTAAGTCTCGACAATTGTGACCCAACAACTCGTCCTGCAGCTGAACTCTTGCCAAGAACCCTGGCGGGTTGCCAGCAATTTGCAAATTGACAGCAATCTCCCTTGGAGTAGAGGAGATACTCCCCTGCAGTCCGCAGGCACTGAAACGCAATGTCCGGTCTACCGAGTTGCCACTCCCCAGTCAGCCTGACGCAGCAGTTCCCCAGGAAGAGGACTGTGTAATCCTAAAGGTCAGATATGTCCACCACCAAGTGAGAGAACAGCAGGACCAATCGGAGCCACACAGGATCAATACCTAGGTTACCGTACTCCTTGCAACAAACAAAGCCTTATGACAGTCCAGTCGGGACTCCAAGACAGTGCTGCTGTTGAGGGACTTCAGCACCTCAGAGACCTACTTCCAAAGTGGCCCAGCTGTCCTGATTTTGGCAACTACGGCCAGCGAAAGACTACCCCACGGCTCCAGGACGCACAAAGCCAAACTGACCATTTTGCTTTGCACCCTACCCCTCCAGCCCGGGTACAGACGAACTGACTGCGCTACCTTGTCCCCCGGACCCTTGTGGCCCGAGCACCCCGTTGGGAGCTCCCTGACTTGTCCCAAAGTCCCCCTCTGCAGCCTGTTTCTAGGTGCCCCACCTTCTCTTTACCGGCGTAGTGTGCACAGCCTCCAACGCGACCAGCACCTCTGCACCCGGACACCCAAGGGCAGGTAAACTGCTGGTAGTATTTTGGCCTCGGCCCCCTATGACCCTAATTCGCGAAGAGGACCCCCAGAAACTGAACGCAAATAACTATGCTATAATTTCCTTTTCTCCCATAGGAAAGCATTGTCCGTAACGGCACATTTAAGTAACTGTTTTACTCACCTGCAAAATTCACTATTTAATAAAGTACTTACTTGCTATCAAAGTTCTTTGTATCAAAATTTATATAAAAATAAGACTTATTTTTCTAAATTGGTTTCAGATTTATTCTTGAGTTGGTCTCATTTAATGCCTGTGTGTGTGTGTCAACAAATGCTTAGCACTACCCTCTGATACGCATAACTGCTCTCCCACACTACTATAAAAAGAGAGCACTTGGGATATCATTTGTGCCTTTATAAAACCAATCGGGCTTTGCCTGGACTCTTTACACAGTGTACCTAATTTTTTTCCACTATATAAAGAGCCAGCTTACTACACACCGCCTTCTCATATGGAGATGTGGGGAGTTGGGTATAAAGATAAGACACAAAAGCCTGTGGGCACCTTAACAAGGGTAAAAAAAAAAATATATGGTCTAACCATCTCCTGGCTATTGATGCAACTGACTATCCTCTCAATAAATCACAGACGTGAGCTTCTGAGTCAGATACACTTATCTATTTAAGTGTTCTGTATAGAACAGCTTGTGGATTCAGAACTAGCACGATTATCATCAATAGTTTCTTCTATAAGTCTTCTCCTAACACGATGTAATATGCTAATTGTTAGGACAGGAGTGCCAGTCCCAGGGACCTCCAGTGCGAGGTTTCTGAGGAGTTGGAGAGATCCTGGCCCTCTTTAGAAAGGCAATGGCTTTCAGATAAGAAGTGAGTGAATCTCTGAATTTAAAAGATTTTGATCCAGACCGATCGGTTGGAGGAAAGGAAACAGAGAATGGTGCACATCTACACAGTAGAGGGTGTGTCTAAGCTAGTGCACAAACTTGTGCATGGCACCGACTGCGAAAAGCTCCAAACAGCTAAGGGAACAGTTTTTGGTTTCACCTCTAAATGGTGCAGGACCTAAAGACAGAGCGAGGCAGACAGGGCTGAGGAGTACAAGAAATCTAGTCAATATGGGTTAAACTCCTGCCACTATACCAGGAGAGGTGAAGTAAAACAACTGAGATCAATTAAGACACAGAAGCATTAGCACATACTGTGAAACAAGTGCGCATCCAAAGAAGATATCTCTGCATTACTGTAGGAAAGTAGGATCTGCTTTCATGGTTATCCCCACTTTTTGATGGTGTCAGTATGTTTTTTTTGACTGGTCTGGCTGGGCTGGGCTTCCTCCCTAAATTTGACATGGTAAGTACTTTGGTACCGCCACAATTGGCTACTGGTGTACCCATGTAAGTCCCTAGTACATGGTACTAAGGTATCCATGGCATAGGTACACCATGGGTCTACCATGGGCTGCTGCATGTATTATGCTACCCATGAGAGACCACTCAAACTGTGACTACAGGCCTACCATTGCAGCCTGTGTAAGCTGGTGCTAGCATCACTTATGACAGATATACATTTCCTTATATCTGAGGTCACTACACTTAAAACCTATAAGTCACCCCTTAGGCAGGCCTTTCAATCCTGAAGGCAGGGTGCTGGGTTATAACTGTGAGGGTGTCCTGCATGAGCCGGATACCCCCTACAAACCCTGGAGTCGATTCTCCAGGCTTTGTAAGTGTGGTCAGCCATTTTGATACATATAGTGGCCATGCATCATTACGCAATGGCTAATTATATATTAGCTGTGCCGAACCTTGGCATGTTTGGTATCAAATATGTTGGAATCATACCCCAACACTGTTTCCGGTGTTGGAGGTATGATTCCATGCACTGGGGGGCTCCTCCAGGAAACCCCCAGTACTCCTGTTGACAGCCTTCCAGAGTCTGACAGCAAACTATGGTTGCTGCCGACCCCAGACACGATTCTGCCCTCCTGCTGCTGAGCAGAGCTCGAGCAGGGGAAGGTAGAACAATAGGTTTCCTGTCACAGGGCGGTGTGACCACCTCCCAGACAGCACTTAGTGTATTGGGCCAGGGTGGGGGCACTTGCAAGCGCCACCAGACTGCTTTGAAGGGCACGTCCGGTGCCCTCCTTGCATACTCGGTTCTGGGAGCCCTTGGCTCCGGCGCGAAACTGGACAAAGGACATGGGAGTATCCTCCACTCTGTTCTTCCCCTCATCTGGGAGGGACTCATGAGTCGTCTTAACCCCTTTCCTAGGGTGGGTCCTCAGAATTGTCGTGGGACAAGACTCAAGCCTGAAACTACGTCACTCTTCCACTGTCTGGACACTTGGACTTTGCTGGAACTGAGAATGCATCAAGGAAGACTCCTGCTGCTCCTGGTCTCGCTGTTCTCCAAGTCTTCCTCGTCGTCTGAGTTTCATCCAGGATCTTCAAACAAACCTGTGGGCATCAAGAACACCTGAAGTAATCTCCCTTGGAGTGAAGGAGTCACTCCCCTGCGTCTGCAGGCACCGCAACGAATCTGACCGGATTGCTGCTCTTGACGTCCCACAGACTTTGAAAGGCTCAGCAACACAGGTGGTGGTTCTGCAACTCTCTCGAGGCCTGACCTGTCCTCTCTGCAATTCTGAGGCCAGTATCCCTGGTTGGAACCGAAACCCTGTGCACTGCATCGAATTGCCGTTGCCAAGGCTTGTTGGCTCTGCACTCCAGAGATCATCAGGCTACAAGAAGCTCCAGCATCTCTTCCTGCCAAGATCTTCGTCCTCACTGCATCCTCTGCACCTTTGGCCTTCATCTTTGGTGAGCTGCTCGAGGTCCTCTTGCGACTCCTTTGCCTTTGGCCTGTGGGTCTTCTCTTGCTTCAGTGGTCTCCACTGCTTGCCCTGGGCCTGCCTTGACTCTCCGGCACTTGGTGAGTCCCTTGGACCTTGCTGTTCCCAACGTTGCACGTTCATCGTTTTCCATATCTGTTGCTGCTCCCAAGGCTTGTTGGTGCTCCCGCCGGACACAGACTCACTGGTCCTAGACTTCAGACGTGGGGCAGCTCGTGAACGGCTCCTGGTCTTCCTCAGCGTCGCCTGGTCCCCCACAGCTGCAACGACAAGGTCACCGTCATCACTCCTGCATCTTTCGTCACCGGTGGTCATTGCTCTTCCGTGCCTCATTGTCACCTCCGAGTGGCATAGACTCTGTCCCCTCTGCTTACAGGTTCTCTTCAAGAATCCACCCTTTGTTTCCACCGGACTCTTGCACAGTCTTCGCCAGCGGCATCTTTTCTGAAGTACTCCATTGTGGTCTACGGCGATTTCCGACATCATTTCGCACCTATGCACCCGGCTGGGAAGGGTCCTTCTTCAAAACTGCAACCGCATTTTTCCCGTTGACTACTATTGAGTATGCGGCTGTGTTTCCAATCTGCACAAAGCCTCTGTGGGGTTCCTGGGTACTTACCTTGGGTGGTTACTTGTGTCCCCAGCTCTTCAGATTCTGCTGGTCCAAGCCAGACTTCGGTCGCAGTTCGCATTCCACTTTCCTCAGTATATGGTTTGGTCTCCCCCTGGAAACCACTGCATTGTGCTCACTCACCTGTTCCCAATTTAAGTATTGTGTGTATTTGTGTTGATATCTCCGGGTAGGAGATATACCAATGTGTTAGTGAGTGTTGTATAATAAAGAGACATTTTTATAAATACACTGTGTGGTTCTTTTTCATGTAATCTACACTATATGATTAGTTATTTGTACCAATAGTTTTGCATCTTTTCAAGTACTGGTAAATATCTAAAGTTTCTCACTGGTATGGAAACTCACTTGATCGCCCTTGTATAACATCTCCTGCATTTCCTTCCACAGACGGCTTCTTCTCCTTATGTTGGAATGATGTGTCTTGCTCTTTGCATAAATTTGGCTTGTTGTACGATATCCAGCACAGAACTGTCAGAACTGGTCAGTTCGCACTGATCTGCCTGAAATCAGTCTGCCATATACTGGGGATGGGGAAAGTATGGTGTCATTTTAGCTATAGGCCAGATGAGGCTCTTCCACAGTGCCTACAGTGTATTCACTCTTGCTTTGCTATTCCCATCGCGGGTACCCTGCGGCTGGCTGTTTTCCTGTATGTGGCAGAGTACAAAATGACCCACTTGCGTTTGTTGGTGTCTGGAATAGGGCACGCCCCATATCTCTACTGTATCAGGGCTGATTGAGCATCCAAATGCCATGCAGTGTTAGCCTCCATGACATGACGTCACGTCTCTTTCCAAAACCCTATCAAAGGATATATTATGTATGTGTTCATTAAACCAGTTACTAACCATATCTATGAAATATCATTCAAGTACTTATCTGCCTGGCCATATTGATTTCTTATTGTAGGCATGTCTTGGCAGAGGTCTGTCCTTTTTGCACTACAGCTTGTGACTTGTTCTGTAAGGCTCTGGGAGCTGCTCATGTAGCTCCTCCATACCATTGACTTCCATGGTATATGGCTTTTTCATAGGCACATTGTTAAGTCTCAAGCTGCAGGCTGCTGCACTGGTGGCAACTTGCCTGCCTGCCTACAGCATTACTCTCCATATATCCTACTTGCCCCAACATTTGTTTGGGTCCACAGAACTCTCCCTAGCAGGCAAGGCTTTATGTGGGAGGGTCCCTCTGAGTCTAAGACCATGCAATAATAAAAAACGGACGATGAGACTGGTCCCTAGAGAGCCCTTGATGTATTTAACTTTACAGGTAAAATAGATGATCGATTTATGAACAAATCACTGTAAAAACAAATCAAGGGTTTGTGAAGCGCAGCTACTCACCTGCGATGGTCTCAAGGCGCCGGGGGGGACCTCCGTAGGGTGCTGTGGTCATCTGAAGAGCCAGGTCTTGAGGTCTCCCCTGAACTGGATCAGTGTCTAGCTTTGCCAGAGGTGGAGGGGAAGGTCGTTCCAGGTCTTGGCTGCGAGGTAGGAGAAGGACCTTCCCCCTGTTCTGGTCTTGAAGATGCGTGGTATGGTGCCATGAGAGAGGTCGACTGATCGGAGGTTTATCTTGTTGTTGGAAAGTGGATTATTGGCAGGGGCAAATGTAGGTCTGTCACAGGCAATAAGGCCACTAACACAGTATAGGGCTCAGAATAGGTCTTAGAAAATTATTCCTATTGATGGAGCAAGGACTCACAAATGAGACTTGCTCGAATGCAATCTCCTCACAGTATTAAATTATTAATCTTGTATTGTTATATTAACTTTGCATACACTACATGAATTAGCAAGGAAGCTTGCCTATGTATTCTAACTAACAAGTAACGCTTGTCTTTTTCTAAAATGGCCGCTAAAGCGCGGGAATTTTACTACGCATGTCTCAACCATATCACATGGTGTGACGTCATTCTTTGCTTGGTGGGAAATTTCTGCTTCTGTGCAGTGTGCATTAAAATGGCTGCTTGATGTTTTCACATGCTTCAGCTTGCTCTTGTGTTATTATTAATTTGTCGTTTTCTTAACGCTACTAATGCGGGATAGATTTATAAGTAAATGGGGACAGAGTAGAAAGAGTGGGTATACAGTGAAACATTTTATTTGTGATTCTAATATTCTCTTCTTTGACTTTTATTAGTTCGTAAACTTGGGCCTGAGGTTGGTGAACTGAAAACTCGAATGACGTGGGTTCCACGCATGCTCTATGAAAGACTGCCCAGAAGGAAAAAGGATGAAGTTAACCTGGACGTCGTCCAAGGCCACGACCTAATGGCCGATATTGATGTATTCATGTGTTCCTGCCAAACTTGCAACTATGTATATGGAAATTGAATAAACTTTGTCGTGAAACGGGTGGGAAATAAAGCCAATGTATTAAATTTAATGGGCGGTTGTTTAAAAACAAAGGTCTTCAGAAATGCGTACCAAAGTAATATGGTGTGAGGATCAACCCCCTGTCCAATCAGAAGTAGTGGTCCCATATTTTAGCAACATTAAGGGGAGGTACATGGGTGTAGAAGGGTATAATAGATATAGAATTAGCTAATTAGCTAGCTTCTAGCTCCAGACCGTCAAGCTGATCGATTGCAGACTGAACCGTTGTCCAGAGAGGTCCTGAGGAGGGGGCGGTGGAGTCCATTAGAAGAAAGGCACGGGAGAATTGAGGAGAAGTCGAGTATCAGAGAGGAGAACGACGCAGGCGTCGTTGTAGAGAGGTCACCGGTCCTGTCCCGATCCTGGAGGAGGTCTTTGCTCTTCATCCTTCCTGGGTCCTAATCTTTCCAACTCCTTGGCCAAGGGGTTTGGTTCTCGCATTTAGGTAAATATAAATGCAACCTTTAGTTGCGCTGCTGTCTCTATCTTCTCCTTTCTGAGGGACCGTCATTAATCAATAATTATTTTTCTCTACTTCATCTATGATGTGCGATTAAGTATCATGTGTTTCTGTAATTACTCTGCTAAATCTTTAGATAAACATTTTAAAACTTCCTGACTCAGTGGTTATTTCAGGATTATGTACTATAATGAATGTCACTCATTTTAAACTTCCCAATTAGCAAAGGATTCATTGGTAAGTCATTACTCTTCAATCAGAAGGTAATTGGTAGCAGGGATTTGATAAAGAGTAACAACTGATAAACCCAGCGTAAGTATTAGTGTAGTATGAATGTATGGGCCCAAGTGAGTATCTAGTGAATGAATGCTGTTTGCTAATATTGCGCTGGATCACTATGCTCAACCCTTGGTAGCTTGGCTGCGTGCAGGCAGGCTTAACTTCAAAGACAGGTATGTAAAGCATTTAAAAACACCATTTCAGTAAATAATTAAGACAATACAAAGTAAAAATCCAACACCAATTTATAAAAATAGGAAATATTTTCTTTAAAATCCAAATCCACAAAAATCCAATGTAGGGAACCGGAGATATGAATTTTCAAAGATTTAGCACTTTCTAGCACATAGAAACGTATAGCGCCTTATCGGGACATCTGGTCGCAATAGACTGGGTCAAAGTCAAAGTTTCAGGCCGACCCCGATGGAGCCCTCGGCGGCTACCTCTCGCGGTAGGTCTGGGTCAAAGTTTTTACCTTCTGACTTAGAAACTTTTCTGGAGCTTTTCTTCCCGGGGTCTCTCAAAGCTCTCAGCCAGTCCTGATTCGGTGAGGGTTCGCCGGATTGCCTTGCGACTAGCTCCCGGTCAAACTTATGGAAGTCCGACCTCCAGAGTGTTCCAGCGGAGAAAACCAAGGATCCAGGCCGACACGCGATTGAAGGCAGGCGGCTTGGCTTTCGCGTTTTCTCCCGATCACCTTTTCTTCGTTCGGACTTAGAAACTTTTACGGAGCTTTTTCTCGCGGGGTCCCTCGATGCTCTTCACCAGGCCGGATTCGGTGAGGGTTTGCCAGCCTCGGATTTCTTCTACTCCCGGTCAAACTCTGGAAGTAGGACCTACGAAGCTTTTAAGCGGGACAAACCTGGACAGCAGGCCGGCTCGCGGTTGAAGGCAGGTGGCTTGGCTGACCAGGTTAAGTCGGTCCCATTATGGAGGTTTTTTCAAAAATTGCTCCAAAGTTTTCCAAACTTCTGGAACGTCTTCCTGAAGTTCCCCAAAGTGTCTCAAACTCACTCCAAGGGTCTTGAAGCTCCAAGATGGTCCTTGAAAGTTGAGGACTTCAGTTCCCACAATCCACTTGAAATCAGACAACAAAGACCTGGAACTACTAGGCACTATCATTCATTTTATAAATGTTTTGGATTGATATGGGATGATATTCTAACCATTTCCCACACTCGGATACTCTTGTATACACTTTATCCTAATCCAATACGCCTAGTCATTTAACAATTTAAAACCACCCACCTTGAGAACCCAGTTGTCTATCAAGTCACTAAAACAGCCACACAGAAAATAAAGTGTGTATCCCACCAAGAGAAAGTGTGAGAAAAATGAGAAAATGTCTCACGTATGCACCACCATAACGGGCCACTGGCCAATTCTCACCAGCTCGCCCAAGTACTTATCATCATCGATCACTTTCTCATGTGAAAAGAGAAAAGAAAAAATTCTCCGTGTCCAGTGTAAGGGAAATGAAAACACAAATGTGTAGAAAAGACCCCGTAACAGATGAGACACAAGTAGTCTCTGATAAAAATTAAGCTGTACTCACACACATACTTATGGTTTTTTAATCCAACACGTGAGTACGCCCAATATTAAAAACACAGCATGTTGTAAACCACTTCAAGGACGGCACAATCCACTTGGACAAAACCCTTACAAATCCACTGGTAGTTCTCCTGGTTGAGGATTCTTGGTGGTGATGTTCCAGGTGAGCTCTGTTAACCTGTAGCTTGCAGAGAGTCTACTCTTTAGTCCTTTTACAGCAAAGTAATCCACAGGCTGTAGTTGCAGATGGTGCAGAAGGTGCTTCAGAGTGCAGGCCTTTAGAAATGCACATCAAACTTCCAGCATGGCTGTCTTACTTTCTTAGGTTTCAAGCAGCAGATCTGAGGGGCTCTGCCCTTCTCAGATACTTATTCCCACTTCTCTGGGTCAAGCAGGAGGTCACTCCTGTCCAATGGGCCGCAGGGTACCACCCAAAGGTCTGACCACTTCCTGCAGAGTGTGGCACTATTTTGTCCCAGAGTGCACCAATTCTTCCAAATTCATAATGGCTGATTTTCCTGTAAGGAGAGAAGAGCTGGCTAAACACACCCCTAGGATGGCTAATCTCCATAGTCTCTCCCCCTTGCATCTGCTCAATCCTTCCTTAATCCTAGCATCTGGCTGGGGTTCACAATGGTAAAGTTGTAAATGACATTTGTGTCCTCCTGTCGTGTAGTTCCTATAGTACCCATGCAGGACCTGCGCGTTTGGATAACATATACTGTGGGCTTGGTGGTAGACTGACTCTGAGCACTCCCACCGTATATGTTAGCCTAGTTTTGCATTAGCTAGCTCGCAGTGCCACTAGTGTCTCCTCTAATCGGGGAGAGATTAGTTTCTGGCAACCTTAGATCATGACAACCCGGATTCCCTCAGAATCGTGAAAACAATGTACTACTTTTCGCTCAGTCACTTGGGCTCACTTATTCGTTTTGTCTCAGAGTTACACAGAATAAACAGTCTGGTGTTTCAATAAGTATTTATTGAACAGTTGTTATTCTAGTGTAAAATATATGTGCTGCGGTAACCAGCAGACAATAGCAGAGATATATTATCAGCAGTACGATAAAAGCAAAGGGATAGAACAGTTCTACCATATTGCGATAATCATGAATACATACATGAATATAAAAGCATTATGCAAGTGCGCGTACTCCTACGATGCCTAACTAGATGTACCCGAGTGTACCTAGCATATGTGTAGGTCTAAAAGCTAAGAGCCAAGAATCCTCCTAGGATTTAGTCGAACCCACATACCTGAATAGAGAGAGTGTGGGACCCCGTCCTGGTCTCGAGTTGGACACCCCGCAAGGGCTGTCAGATCACTGTCAGTTGGAGCAACTGCATGCAGGAGCCTCAGCGTCTCTGGTCAGTGTGTCAGCATGGAAGTCTCGGTTCCCTCTGTCTTACCGGGGCAAGATGTGGTGTATTTATACCCTAAAGAGTCTCGGTCCTCAGTATGGTTTGTATTGGACATGAGGAAGACGTCAGGGGTGAACTTTGTACATACATATTATGCACGTGGTGTATTCCTAGAAAGCCATGCATAATTAATGAGTACAGTGAGGGCCAGTGTTTGGGAAAAACCCTGCTGTATTCAAAACCACAGGATAGATAACGTTCAGCCCTCAGAGCTCGTTGTGTACTAGCTGGGACCAATGTAGGTGAAAGATCATGCCTATATAAGGACCCATGACTATAATAGGACATGTACAGCTATGACCAAAATTGGGCATATGCGGCTATGACCATAATAGGGCAAGTACGAATATGACCATATTAGGGTAAATATGAATACGTCCATTTTAGGGCATGTATGAACGGGTCTACATTAGGGCCTCTATGCGGGATATAACACCCACTCCTCTTCCGAATTGGATAAAAATGACCATACTTAAAATCTGGACAATTTAAAAAAAAAAAAATCGTTAAAATTATTATTATTATTTTTTTTTTTTTAAATGTTCAAATTCAGTTATTTCTAGTTGCCACTTGAAAAAGTCAATATTGTCTCTCTATAAAGATTGCATTACCATAAGCAGGAGAAGGCCATGCTTTTCTCAAGCGAAAGAGTCAATGTAAGAAAATGTTCCAAATTTAGATCGTTTGTTTTGAAATGAGCAAAGAAGCCGAATTCCTTCCCAGGACGCGATGAGCCAATTCGAGATTAAACATCCTGGCTGGGAAGTTCAGTATTATCGGTGTCAGCTGCTGCAGACGACAAATCCAACGCCTCACAGAGAACGTCAATACCACATAGATGGAATGTAGCACTGCCAACAGGCGGTGCTGCGGCAGCTTGTGCGGCAGTTGTTACCTGGGTGCCTGTGGAGGAGTCACCTAACCCAATAGGAGCAAACGGCACCTGTGGATTCTCCAGGAATGCGTTCATCAGAATTTGAAGCCGCTGAGGACAACGCAGAGCGTGGGCCTTTATGGGGTCCAGCATTGCATCTGTGTCCGGAGGCGCATCCGATGGAAACGTTAGACAGAGATCCAACGTGCATTCTTCCCCGCAGAACAGGCATCGAAGAACAGGTAAGATGCAGTCTACCCAGACTGGTCTAAATGATAGAAACCAGGAGGCATTGAGTTCTCGCAGGCAAGAAATGCCCAGAAGTTGTACCATGCGTTCACTGTATTTCTGCTCCAGGAGCGGGTTCACCATTCCCTCGGGAAGTGGGCCGTCCATTGCGTAGCAGCAATATTACAATCAGGATTCCTGCGATTAGGAACAGGATGAGCGGGAATCCTCCAAATACGCTTCCCAATACGGAGTGTATAAAATTTGGGATTACTCCGAAGACTGTCTGAAAGGTGCTTAACAGTCCGGACCCTATGGTCTTAAATAGGTGTACAACACCGCTCGTATCAGACATGTTGAAGATACGACCCACCATTTCTGCGAAATGAATGGGGCAGTTTGTACGTATGAGTGCCTGTATCTCGGTTGAGGTCCTTGCAACTTGAAGTTCATAGGTTTCTCGAGCGGAGGTTAAGGGCACGGGTTGCTGTAAAAGCATGGCTTTCAATCTGCTCAGAGTATCAAACTGTATGAAAGAAACATTCAGCGAAGGCCATAGTGGCGCCTCCCCGACTGTTCAGTGGCGGAAACAATACTTGCATACAGCAAGTAACCCTGGAGTTAACAGTGACTAGATATGCGGAACGCCCGGAAGCATCCCACAGCAACCTTGATCATTTAGCATTAAGTAACTCCCATTCGAGAGCAGCTGGAAAACCGGCGTGATCATGGCCGCTGGGGTCCCTGACATGTGACAAGATAAGTTCGCCACTGAACCACTGCAGGCTCCGTGTAGAGAAATATCCTGACACATGAGAGAACCGCTTAAAGCGTTCTTGCAGTTTGTACCACTCAGATACACTTCTCGATCTCCATTCCGGCATCGGTATCTATATGGTAACTCCCAAGTTTCCTTGATGTATCCCTTACCCATTTTCACATATTTGCCTGCCTGCCTTTGCTCAAGGCAATATTGAAACTGAAACGTAGTGACCGGCAGAGTGATTTGGCCATGAATTAGCCATTCTGTTGATGGTGATTCAGCTACAGTGAATGGTAACCTTTCCAGTTTCTCAATACGCAGCATTGTATATTTGGCTCCCCTTTGTGCCATTTCTGTCTGTTTATCAGTCAGATTGTATTCTGAGAACAGAGACGTGGTGTTTATAAAACGCCATGGCACATAGCCTGCACGCAAAGATTGCAGAGTCCAGCTTAGCATCATAATAGAACGTAGCTGAGATTGCCCGTGTTGTAACAAGGCCAGATCTTGTTCTAATATGTCGATTGTCGAAGACACAATGTTGCCTAAGGAGTAAATCCTGGAGGTCAAAGTAGTTAACCCATTATCCACTACAGCTAATGCCTTTTCTAAGTTAATACGGTCTATCTCCCGTATCCTTTCTGCGGCCTCTTGTTGGGATATTTTCCAGTTTTCATTATAGTAGGCATAAAGGCCTGCATATATGAAACGTTTCTGACGTTTCCTGGGACCTAGTAGAAAATCTCTAAGATCCATGTCAGGTGTGAGTAAGGTCAAGTGGTGCTTTACTTCTGTCAGTGTTGAGGTCTCTAGCCAATCAAGGCACAACCTCCCAACACTATACGATGTCACTACCCCTGGGTGTTGTCTTTGTACATAGCGAGCATCTGGCCTATGGATACTAAACCCTTCGGTTGTATTCATAAATTTCTGTTGACAGGTGTTTGTGTCAATGGGCCAAATCAGCCATTTCGTCCAATCAGGATCTGATCTGTTGTACTGGAGAATGTCATCTAATCCTACCCCTATTGTAGTTGAATTCTGCCCCCCACCCATCTGTGATGGTGTTGGAAACCCCGGTGTGTTCATTTCCTTGCTTTGGCTAAACCAAGACAGGTTGTTTGTTGCACAGTTTCATTCAGAAATAAAATCTGCTGCGGAATGATGCATGCTCTAAAAAGTGCTTCTATTCCCTGGACTGCCAGTCCCTAGAACCCCAGATCGATTTGGAATCTATTGTGTCTTTCCATAGATCGAAACCCTGTTTAGACAACTGGTTCAGAAAGTATGCAGAGTAAATATGTTTGGTGTTTGTTAACATAATTCTCTCAGCTGAAATTTTCGCCACTTTATAATAAAATGACTTCGGGTCGGATGTGTTAAACCCTGAGAAGTATGTGAATTTCTGTGCAAATGCTTGTGAACTACCTTTCGGTGGTGTTGGGCAGTGTTCCCACTGGTGGTACTCAAATACATTTCTAGGTGTTATAGATTTGTGCAAGAAATGATGACCATATTGCTGGTAACAGTACAATGTATCATAGTCTGAAGTACCTTCTAACATTTTGTTGTTCGGAAATGCAGCAGTTTTTTCTAAATCAGACATCATAGCATTTACAGTTTCAGTGTCCCAATCATCAGAAAATGTACTGGAGGTAATGATATCACTTAAAGAAATTTTAAATACATGTTTTAGTTTTCAAAGTTCAGTCGGACCGAATACATCAGAATCAATCTTGTCCCATAATATACCGTCCGGTATAGGAACTGCTGTGATGTTCACTGAAGACAAGTGTCTTGGTTCACGATGTGAAGACTGGTGTGGTTTTAAAATCAAATTGACTCTTTGGGCTGTAGAGCTTTGCTGGAGGTATCGTCCATTAATAAGCATACTAAAAGTTATTATTAAACCTAGCCAGAAAATGAAAAATAAAATCCCAGTGATATACCATAGTTCTATCCAAGGTGACACCAGGTAAGTCTTTCTAAACAAGTTCAAAAAGTCATTGAGTTTCTCTTGGAGTGATTTTTTGGCTGTCGTCATTTCCGGTTCGCTTGGATCCAGTGAAAACGTATCAAAGTTCATGAAATAGCCAGAAGCGGTTCGATCAATTGTTGGAATTGCATCGGGAATTGTTGAAATTGGATTTTGCTCTTGACGAGGCATGTCGACGTAGATGTCTGTAGTCCGTCTTATTGCAACTTGGTTGTTAAGTTGGTTTTCATTTTGAAGATGAATTTGGTCCTTCATTCCGTACAGGTGGCTCCTCAAACGTGATGAGTCTTTCTGTTTGAACTTCTTGGATTGTAGCGAGAGGAGGGCGTCTGCTACTGTGGAGTCCACGCGGCCTATTGTTTAGTATCGGCTACATAGTGTGGTTTGATTAAGTCGATTGAGACAAATCTTTTCTCCTTTTTCCCGGCAAGAGGCGGCAGAAGTACAGTTCTTGTGCCGTGGATTGCAAGGACCGGTACAGGCTTTCTGTAAGATGGCCCAAATTCTTTCTTGTCCGCAATCTTCTCTCTGACCAGATCCCCGAACTTTGGGATCCAGATAGGTCTTGCCGTTACTGCCTTGACTTCCTCAGTGGCGGCCTGTTTCTGGAGCACGTTACTTTGTTGTCTCCTGGATTCATTTAGATCCTGTAAAACAGCCAAACGATCATGGATATCAAATGGTTTTTCATCCGCCACTGTGCCTTCACAATCAAGATCAGGTACCCACATTCTCGTTCCAAATAGGACCTCGTAAGGAGTGACACCCCCTAGAGAGCTTCTTGGCTGGTTATTGAGCGCACGCTGTACCCCATAAAGGTGATCGACCCATCTACCGCCCTTGCCTAATACCCTAGCTGTTAAGATTGCTTTAAGTCTCGGTTTTTCCTCTCCACAACAGAATTTCCCTCGGGATGGTACGGAGAGGAGTACCGCAATGCCACGCCCATTCCTTCCATGGCCTCTTTGTAAGCCCGAGAGCTAAACGCCAGACCACGGTCAGAATGTAACGTGCAACTGCGTATGTGCCGATAAAGACTCGCAAATCTTTTATAACAGTTCGAGCGTCAGCCGAGCGCGGAGGCCAAACCCATAGGAATCTAGAGCTGGACGCGCACGAACGGACAACCTAATGCTGTCTAACAATGGTATCTGTACTGGACGTGTTGCGGTGGACCCATTCATCTGCTTGCAGATGTCGCAGTTCCAGACAGTCTCTAATCTGCCTTCTCATCACGGGCCACCAGTAGCGTTCTTTCAACAACGAAACAGTCTCCCTAAGTCCCTTATGTACAGAACCTTCTCCTTCGTGTGCCGCCACAATTAAGCCTTGCCTACGATCCATATTTGGTATTACTCTATCCCTCACTCCAGGAATCTGAGCATATGGAATGTTTTTTGCATCTAACTTGTAGGAGTACTTGAGTGGGAATTTTTTAGGTACTGCTTTGCTGCCTTTGCGTGAAGCATTGACAGCTACCATTATCTCGCTGTCTACCCTCGTCTTTGAACGAGTAACTACAGCCCCCTTTGCGGCTTCATCAGCCAATGAATTCCCTTCAACGTGAATGCCATCACGCTGATGACTCCGTATGTATTACGTGAGCCCTTGGTAGTTCGTTTCTCAACTCCACTACCTGTTCCCATAGCATTTTATGCTTAATTGTGCCACCTTTTGCATCTTTGAACCCGTTTTGTTCCCAATGATGTAGATATTCATTGTACAACTGTACACAGTAAAAGGAATCACACACAATAAGTGTGGGGAATTCATGATCTGCATTTATAAGTGCCAGTATAAGTGCTTTGAGTTCTGCCAACTGAGCCATGCAGTCTCCTAGAGATTGCGTTTTAGAGCAACTCGGATGGAACGTTCCATCGTGCATGCGACCTTTAACAATCGCACACGCCGCGCTGTAAGCTTGCTTACTCCCTATGGCTGGTTGAGCAGAACCGTCAGTGTAAATAATGTATTCATACTGATCGAGAGGCAAAATTTCATTTGGTAGAGGATATTCTTGTTCGTACTGCAGGAATGCCTGTGTTTTTAAACTAGGATCAAATCTGTATTCAACATCCGTTGCAGTAAGAGAATTAGCCCATTGTATCCATCTTGGATGTAAGGCTTTAGCATTTGGAATGCTAGCTTTTGTAACAGCTTCTAAAGCTGGTACTGGGGTCACGATAATTATGCGTTTTCCCTGAGCCAGTGCTCTTTCTCTTGCTACAGTGGTCTGCACTGCTGTCAGGATTTTTTCTGTTGAAGTGAAACGCATTTCTGCGTTTGTGTACAGGTGTGATTTGTATGCGATTGGTACAGTTTCGCCTTCATTAAACGTTAAGTGTACCCGCATTGACCCACTATTACTCGGATCACCAAGTTCTGTGCGTTTACGCGGGTCTGTAAATGTTTAGAAGCTATCATGTCTTCCTGTAGGGAACGCAGGATATTTGTGTGTTCCTGTGTCCATTGTCTGACTGAAAAATCAGGTTTTATTAAATCGTAGAAAGGTTTTACCCTTTCTGCGTAATCCAAAATGTATGTTCGACCAAAATTTAGGAATCCCACAATTGATTGTAAATTCTTTAATGATTGGAGGTTGGAGCAGCGCACACTTTTCTAAAAAGTTAGTTGCCAGGCTTTTTCCCTCACTTGACAGCTCGTATCCTAAAAAACAGGACACTGAGGTGGGCAATTTTTGATTTTTAAAAATTAAATTTATAGCCCTCAGAGGCGAATCCCATAATAATGGTGCTCACCCTGGTCAAGTGCCTCTTTAAGTCATCGTCCGTCAGATAAATATCATCCACATAGGAGTAACTGTTACCCTTGCTGAAAACAACCCGGGGCTATTCTTGTACCCTTGGGGGAGTCGGCAAAATTGCCGTTGGGACCCTAACGCACTCAATGCGGTTAGATACCTGCTTTCAGGCGCTATATTTTGGCAGAAAAATCCATTTGAGATATCAAGTGTTTTATATTTTTGTCGCACAATCTTATTAATTAATGCGGCACTGTGTGCATTTTGAACTGCAAATGTTTTTGTGCAAGTGTTTAAATGTCTGTAATCTAAAACTAGACGATATGTATTGTCAGGTTTGGCTATGGGGAACAAAGGATTGTTCATAGGTGAAGTGCAATTTTCTATCACCCCCTGATATTCAAGTTGATCTAGAATCTCCCTGACTTGTTTTTTAGCTTCCTGCTTTATAGGGTATTGCCTTTGGGCATTTGGGGAAACTTTTAACGGGATCACGTGGTGGGTTTACTCCTCATCCCAACCAGCATGATTTTTGTACAATGCTGGAGCTCGGGCAACCGCCCACTCCTGCGCATATGCCTGTTTTTAATGTATGGGAACGAGGTCGGAAAAGGCTGGAAAAATTACAGTTTCTCCCCTAGGGCACTCCATGACGAATGCTGGCGGCCAGTCTTGTTCTGTTAATAGAATGTCATAACCAGATGACAGATTTTTCCAAAAGAGACCTTTAACTTTTCTGGGCTTGTCCCCCTCCATCCGGAGTGTTATCTCATGTAACTTATGTGGGACACTTACCCGAGTATCAGGTGTTTCCACCGTGATATACTCACTCAACTCCGCTGTCACCAAAAATTCCTTCAGGTTCTGGCGAGCTATCGTTACTTCTGCCGCGCTGTCTAGCATCGTCAGAGCCCATTCCCCGTTCAGAAGCTGTGTCCTCAGAATTCTGGGCATGTCTGATCTTGAGACCTGCTACCTTCTTTTTGAACTGAGGTTTTGATTTTTGTTTATCCTCTTTTTTAGGTGCGTAGTCCGTAGCGCGTTGCGGGTCTCTGGATTTTGTACGCTCCTCTTGTCTGTGTTCTGACCGTCCTTCCCTCTCGGAGTTTCTTGATGAACCCTGAAAGGAACGAGAGGAACGAGTATCAGTATCCTGATACCTGTCAGGTTTTTTAATATTATCCCTATTCCTGAGGTTATACCTCCTTTCAGAGGGCTCCTGTTGAGGAGACCTACCTCTGGACTGAGATCTGCTGTCTTTGGACTTTCGTTGTTTTTTATTTTTCCACTTCTTTTTAGAAGAGGTAGGCGTCTGCTTTGTAGTGTCCTTTTCAGGACTGCCCACCAGTTGTAGTTTTAATGCTTTCCCACCTAGACTGTCTCTGCCTAATTCTGCGTATGAAGTTTCAATTATTTTGGGTAGTTCGTGTTGTTGATCTACTGGACTGAACTCCCTTAGGCGTTGGCGGATCGCCACTGAAGCTGCTTCCCCCTTAATGTTAGCAAGTATTATGGCTGAGACCTGTTCAAAGTTGTTTAGCAACTTCATCCCTAAGTTGAGGGCAGGCTCTGCTCCGTACTCATTTTGTATCTGTTTTAATACTTCAGGTACTACTGCTATTGACGGGATACCATGTGTTCTGGTATATATGGCAGCAAAGACTGAACCCCAAGAGGTGCAGTCCTCTACTTGTGGTGTGAGACCCATGGGCAAGCAGATTGTTAGAATTCTGTGTTTATCACTGGTGGTAGTATTCGGGAATACTGCTTCAAGCAGAGTTATTTTCTGAGCTATCCAGAATGGGATTTGTTCGTATTTTGCTGGCATTTTGCCCATTATCGCGTGTAATGTTTGTGGAGTTATTTTATTAACTGTACCTTGGACCGGAGTATCTTGTGCTGCAGCTGGTGCAGGCTGAACTGTTAAAGTCCTCATCACAAATTGTGTGAGGTTTCTGTAGATTTTAATTAAATCTCTGTGTTGTACAAGTAAGTCTGGCTGTGGCATTGTGCCAATATCAGGATGCGGTGTGTATGCCGCTAATATGGGCCATCTGGCTCCTGCTCCTCCGAGCGTGCCTAATCTTGCTCTTCCTCGTACGTGGGATAGGGTGCCTTTAAATCAGTAATTATGCTCCTGGTAAGTGAGCGGAACCTCTAATTCCTCAAAAGGAGTATAGTCCGCTGGTGTTTCACCTTCTAGGTAGTAGTGAAATACATCTGTAACTGCATTCGCTGCTGGGAATGTAACCCATGAATAGAACACCTCTGTTTTATTGGATTCGTGTGCCTCAATCACGAAAATTACATTACCACCCCTGGCTCTTAAGCCATGTTCTAGAAGTTTTATGGTGACTGCCCTTCTGAAATTTGGTGCAATTTGTATTGCATCTTCAGGGTCTTCTTCTCCTAAACCGAAGAGGTCTGTTACAACTCTCCTTGTTTCGTCTGCTTCTTCCACCATTTTTAATTGGAAGAAGGGAGATTAAAGAATTTTTAAGATAAGGTGTAAATGCACAATTGTAGGAACTATATGTCCTTCAAGCTTGAATAACCAACAGCCAATAAATAGTATTCTCGTACTACTCAGCTGCGGCGGATTTTGTGCCCACCCACTCCAGACGTCTCTGGGGTTTTGTGAGTACGTTCTCTGAGAATAGCACGACTGAACTACTCAGATTCTACTGTTAAATAAGTACCAAACCAACGTTGGTGGCGCCATGTCGTGTAGTTCCTATAGTACCCATGCAGGACCTGCGCATTTGGATAACATATACTGTGGGCTTGGTGGTAGACTGACTGAGCACCCCCACCGTATATGTTAGCCTAGTTTTGCATTAGCTAGCTCGCAGTGCCACTAGTGTCTCCTCTTATCGGGGAGAGATTAGTTTCTGGCAACCTTAGATCATGACAACCCGGATTCCCTCAGAATCGTGGAAACACTGTACTACCTTTCGCTCAGTCACTCGTGCTCACTTATTCGGTTTGTCTCAGAGAGTTACACAGAATAAACAGTCTGGTGTTTCAATAAGTATTTATTGAACAGTTGTTATTCTAGTGTAAAATATATGTGCTGCGGTAACCAGCAGACAATAGCAGAGATATATTATCAGCAGTACGATAAAAGCAAAGGGATAGAACAGTTCTACCATATTGCGATAATCATGAATACATACATGAATATAAAAGCATTATGCAAGTGCGCGTACTCCTACGATGCCTAACTAGATGTACCCAAGTGTACCTAGCATATGTGTAGGTCTAAAATCTAAGAGCCAAGAATCCTTCTAGGATTTAGTCGAACCCCCATACCTGAATAGAGAGTGTGGGACCCCGTCCTGGTCTCGAGTTGGACACCCCGCAAGGGCTGTGTCAGATCACTGTCAGCTGGAGCGACTGCATGCAGGAGCCTCAGCGTCTCTGGTCAGTGTGTCAGCATGGAAGTCTCGGTTCCCTCTGTCTTACCGGGGCAAGATGTGGTGTATTTATACCCTAAAGAGTCTCGGTCCTCAGTATGGTTTGTATTGGACATGAGGAAGACATCAGGGGTGAACTTTGTACATGCATATTATGCATGTGGTGTATTCCTAGAAAGCCATGCATAATTAATGAGTACAGTGAGGGCCTGTGTTTGGGAAAAACCCTGCTGTATTCAAAACAACAGGATAGATAACGTTCAGCCCTCAGAGCTCGTTGTGTACTAGCTGGGACCAATGTAGGTGAAAGATCATGCCTATATAAGGACCCATGACTATAATAGGACATGTACAGCTATGACCAAAATTGGGCATATGCGGCTATGACCATAATAGGGCAAGTACGAATATGACCATATTAGGGTAAATATGAATACGTCCATTTTAGGGCATGTACGAACGGGTCTACATTAGGGCCTCTATGTGGGATATAACACTCCCTTTCCCTAGAAGTCCATTGTTTACGAGTCCTCCCCCTGCTCTGGCATTCCTGTGAAACAGGACCCTGCCCTCCCAGCAGAGCTGTTCAACCCCAGGGGCTCTTTACCACCTCTTCAAAGAAGCCTGGCTATTCCCCTCAACTCTGACCAATCAGGACAGACCACTGGAAAGCTGAATTCGGACTTACAAACAAGAAAGTCTTATAACTTCTTGTATGTACATTTTAGGAGAAATTCAACAATATCATATTATTGGATTTATTAATACCATTCTGGGAAGTCTTTGAATGGTACTTTTGGCCTTCTCCTATCAAGAGTTATTAATTAATAACTTTCTCCCATGTTAACCGTTGTGGCAGGGGGTTTGAAATGGGAAAAATGGCTCTGGCCATTTTTCCAGCACCAGGGCTTATAAAAACATATTTTATAAGTACTCTGCCTATATTTACAGGACCCCCACCCCTGGTATACCTAGGAGCGACTTTAGGGGTTCTGAATATGCAGAAATATTGCAGATCCTCCCTCCACAGTGCTCCTACCACCAAAGTCGATTTTGGGCAGCACTTTCTCACAATGTGGGGAGTGAAATGTGCATTTCACTTACCCCAGGGCATATAAAACTCATTTTATAAGGGTCTACCTTATAGCTACTTGACCCCCCCCCCCCACTCCTGGAACACCTAGGGGAGACCCTGGGGATACCTAATATGCCCAAACTTTGTAGGTTATCCATTTTTAAGTGCCCCAAACACAAAAGTCGAGTTTGGGCACAATTTACTTTTTAAAAGCAGTCCTGCAGCACAGGGCTGCTTTTAAACTGACCTCAGGCTCAGCAGTGCACACCTGCAAGTGCAGAAAAGGGCTGCTGGCCTCTTAACTGCCATGGCCTATTATATACTAGGGACCGATAGGTAGTTTCAATCCCCCTTCCCTATTATGTACTAGGGCCCTATGAGGTAGGTCATGCCAGTCACAGGGGTACCCCAACCCTTAGTGTACCCTACTGTATGTAGGTGTTTTCACTGTATTCTAAGTGTTTTCAGCATAGCACTGGCTCTGGCCCCCTGGTTAGGCAGAGCCCAGGGTCAGTCAGTCAGTTACCACCAGTACCAGTCAGCAAAAAGTTGGGGGGTGCCCAGGAGACAGGATGACTTTGCCACACTTGTGTACATGGAATAAGGCGGTTGTTTAGGTATACTGGCCTTATGTTGTGGAGGGCCTTGTGTGCATGAGGAGCTTTAAGGTTATTCTACTTTCAATGGGGAGCCAGTGGAGGTGTTAGGTGATGTGGTTGCGGCGAGGGATGTCTAGGATCAGTCTGGCTGCGGCGTTCTGGAAGGTCTGGAGCTTTCTAAGGAGTTTTGTTGATTCCGGCGTAGAGGGCGTTGCCGTAGTCAAGTCTGCTAGTGATGAGGGCGTGAGTGACAGTTTTTCTGGATTCAGATGGGATCCATCTGAACTTTTCTGGAGTAAGCGGCGGATGTTAAAGCAGGCAGAGGAAACAGCGCTGATCTGGTGGTTCATGGTGAGTAATGAGTCCAGTATGATGCCGAGGTTTCGTGCCTGGTCTGTCGGGGTCGGGGTGTTTGAGGGCGTGGGGTCACCAGGTGTCATCCCATGCTGAGAGGGTGGAGGCAAGGATGAGGACTTCTGTTTTCTCTGAGTGGAGTTGAGTTGAGTTTCAGGCAGCTGTGGTTGCTGCGGAATCCGGATTGGGAGGAGTCCAGGACGTTATTGGCTTCGATGAAATTTGCTAGCTGTATGTTGACGGCCTTTTCGATGACTTTGGCTGCAAATGGAATAGGTGAGATGGGCCTGAAGTTCTTGAGGTCCGTCGGGTCTGCGGAGGGTTTCTTCAGGAGGGGGTTTACTTTGGCGTGTTACCAGTTGTCAGGGAATGTGGCAGTCTCGGGGGAGCACTTGATAGTCCGGCGTAGTTCGGGTGCGATGGCCGTGGCGGCTCTGTGGAAGATGTGTTGGGGTCGGGGGGGACATGGGTCTGAGGGTGCTCCGGAGTGGATGCTCTTCATGATCTTTAATGTGTCTTCTATCGTGAGCGTGGTCCACGTGGGTATGGTCTGTTGGGTGGCGTCTCTGGGGTTGGGGGCTGAGGCGATGCAGAGGTTTTGTTTGTCGAAGTTGTAGTACTATTGAGGTGAAAAAAGGTGCCGAGTCTGTTGCAGCGGTCTTGGGAGGGGGCGGGGGGGATGTCTGCAGTTTCGCTGCTGGGTTTGGAAAATTCCTGGATGATGGAGAAAATTTCTTTGGAGTTGTGGGCGTTGGTGAAGATTCTGTCTTGAGGAAGTTCATTGTGGTTTTGATGAGTTGGTGGTGTGCTGTGGTAGCTGTTCTGTAGGCGTTGCGTGTTTCTGGTGTTTTGCTGTTCCTCCATGTCTGAGTCATCTGCAGGATCGCTTGGATTCTTGGAGTGCAGGGGTGAACCAGTTTGCTTTCTTGATGTATTTCCCTGTGGCTTTCTTGAGGGGAGCGAGTGTGTCTGCGCAGCTGGTGATCCAGAGGTAGTACAGGTCAGCGATGTTCCTGTTTACATTCGCATGTTTTTCTTACTCTTGCAATGAATAAGATTTTCTTATTCTAAAATGCAGTGATTCTGTAGTTTTTTCAGTGCAGCATAATACTTTTGAATAGTGAGTACTGTGAAAAGAGTCACCTCCAGGTATCTGCGCTCATGTTGTGGGCAGGTCTTTAAAATGGGTCACAATTGAGGGCTCTGAAGTGGAGGCTGAAGGCACTGCGAGTTTTTCACAGTGCTTTTAAGTAGGGTATACAGTGTTCAGGATACCGGTCATTCCTTGGCCTCTACAGAGAAATAGTGAGAATGTTCTAATATTGAATGTGATTCTGTGCACAAGCATGTGAGGAAGGTACACAGCTGTCAAAATATTGACCAGGAGAAAGTAAGGCGAACGGGAATATGGGGGTGTGAACTGAAGGAGATGCAAGGACGTACATGCAGGAGAGAGAAAAGAGGGTGCTGAAGTGGAAATAGATGTGGTGCAAGATATTGAGATATGCAGATGAATGGCTCCAAAATGCTAATCGGGAGAAAAAGTACGGGCCTTATTATGATGGCGGTCGGACGCGCGTCCGACCACTATCATTGCGGAATGGATACCGGCCAACTTGCAGTCTGCAGTTCCACCGGCAAAAATAACGAGCCGACCGCTGGGCAGACGGTCGGAAACATGGCTATTTCTATTATTGCTTGTGCAGCAGTCTGGAAAAGGGTCGCAGCACAAGCCACAATAGAAATAGGCATGTTTTAAACATCCATGCACCGTGTGCTAGACACCATGAGGTGCCTGGCACAGGGTCCATGGATGTTTGGGGGGGGGGGGGGGAGGGGAGTTGCACCACATGTGCCCCCCTGCCCCAAACCCCATAGCGGAGGCCAATGGGGGACGGGGGCCCTGCTAGAGGCCCCCAAAGTCCTTTTTCGTCTGCCTGTACATGGCCAGACCGCTATGTACAGGCCGAGGGAAACTGACATCGTGATCCCTACGGTGGAGCCTGAGCAGGCACTGCCCCTATTGTAGGAATTACGGTCTGACCGCTGCCCTGATGGGATCCTTGAGCCAGTCGGAAAAGCAGCGGTTTGCTCCTATGATCGGTGCCTCCAACGGCCGAACCATAATCCAGCTGTGGAACCACTTCTACGGATGGCTGTGAGACTGCCACAGACAGGCTGTTGGTGGTGGTTTGACTGCCATCGTAATGAGGCCCTATGTGTCTAACCGAAAAACCGCAAAAGAAAGGGATTTGCAGAGGAGAACCAGAGTGACTGAGACACTGCCAGTTCCACAGACCTCAGCAATGTTTAATTCAGTCACCTAGTTTAAGACAATCATTAGGTCGAGCCTAGCAGCGCGCATGCATTGCTCTGCGAGGCATGTTGTATCCAGTGTACGGGCATTCAGCGCACCCATCGCTTTTGATTGGCTCCTTCATGTGCTTTTCAAAAATCCTTTGTTTTCATTGTTTCATAGCTTACATTTGTCCCTACTTGTGCTGGTTTGGTCACGCCTTGGAGACTGCCCCTGTTACATGCATTATTTCACGATGGGCCATATAGGTTAGTGTCACTACTTGTTTTGATAGTTTCCTACTCAGCGGCACACACTCCCTGCAGCTTTGCCAAGGAGTGCATCGGTGCCTCAGACAACCAGTTTATTACCAAAAAGCTGTGCAAATGCGTTGAAGATGAAGGAGTTTTATATCGCAGCTTGTAGCTGATGTTCCTTTCTGTTCCCAAAGCTACCCTATCCTTAATCTTGTCTAGGGCGCCCAGAACGTCGCAGCTGCTGGGACAGGGGCAGTCTCTATCGTCTCTACCCACAGGACTCGCATGACATCAGCAGCCAGCTGCTGGTCCCCGCCTCTCCTGCCTCCTTAAAGTTTCTTCTTGGTATGGGTCCTGGGCCTCTATAAATGTCAGCCTCTGTTGCTGGCCGTCCTGGGTCCTAGCTTTTCCAGTTCCTCTACGCCTTCTTCTTGCTGGACCTGGATCGCATCACCTGCCACAACTGGCTGTTAAGAGTCCTGGCTCAAACGGCGGCTCCCTTCGTTATGGTACCTTTTTGTGCAGTGCTGCTAGCTGCTTCTCTGCTCCCGTCAGCAATACCTCATTCTAAGTCCTCTAGACCGTGTTGCAGCTACTTCTCTAGTCCCAGTGGTAAAACCTCATTCTAAGTCCTCTAGACAGTCCTGCAGCTCTTGTCCCAGTGGTAATGCCTCAATCTAAGTCCTCTGGAAAGTGCTGCTACATTGGTCTCATCGGTAATTCTCCATTCTTAGTCCTCTAGGCAGTGCTGCGTGCTGCTACATTAGTCTCATCAGTAATTCCCCCTTCTTAGTCCTCTAGGCAGTGCTGCTAGCTGCTTCTCTGGTTCCAGTGGTAATTCCTCATTCTTAGTCCTCTAGACAGCTCTGCAACTACTTCTCTGGTCCCAGTGGCAATTGCTCATTCCAAGTCCTCTAGACAATGCTGCTAGCTGCTTCTCTGGTCCTGTCGGTAATTCCTCATTCTAAGTCCTCTAGACAGTGCTGCTAGCTGCTTCTCTGGTCCCATTGGAAATATCCGCATCTTAAGCCCTTTAGGCAGTGCTGCAGCTATCTCTGGTCCCAGTGGTAATTCCTCCTTCGTAGTCCTCTAGACAATGCTGCTAGCTGCTTCTCTGGTCCCATCAGTAACTCCCACATTCTAAAGCCTCTAGGCAGTGCTGCAGCTATCTCTGTTCTCAGTGATAATTCCCCATTCTTAGTCCTCTAGACAGTGCCACAGCTACATCTCTGTTTATACATCCACTCCACTCCAAACCAAAGCACATAGGTAAAAGACATTGTCATTTACAACGCCAATAGCTCTAACTCCAAAAAATGCGAGACCTATTGTACTGCAAATGCTTGTTTTCCACTTTAGTTGGTCACAGCAAAATTGTTATTCATTTATCTGACACTAACAACCATTGGCAAAGCACTAGGTCTGGCAAGTATTAGGCACTTGCTCAGGATTCTGTGATCTGTGTGGATGAAAGAACAGAAAATTCACAGAGGCACTTAAATACAGGTCGGTGGAAAGCACCGGGTTTCAGTTTACAGGTTTCAAGCCACATCCATACTTACATAGGCCGTGCCTCCCTAGTTACGCTTCTTATGCTCTGCCCTTTTTGTGACAAAACCCACCCGCCTCCCACACAAACCTCATTCCCTGTAAATTCCGGCTTGTGGCTAATACGGGCTATGACAAAACAATTTGACTCTGATGCAGACTTGTTGAGTTTTAACGTCGCTGACACAAAGGTACATTACTCTCTTTAATCAGTCTTGGACTGTTATATCCCGCATAGAGGCCCTAACGTAGACACGTTCGTACATGCCCTAAAATGGACGTATTCATATTTACCCTAATATTGTCATATTCGTACTTGCCCTATTATGGTCATAGCCGCATATGCCCAATTATGGTCATAACTGTACATGTCCTATTATAGTCATGGGTCCTTATATAGGCATTATCTTTCACCTACATTGGTCCCAGCTAGTACACAACGAGCTCTGAGGGCTGAACGTTATCTAGCCTGTGGTTTCGAATACAGCAGGGTTTTTCCCAACCACAGGCCCACACTGTACTCATTAATTATGCATGGCTTTCTAGGAATACACCATGTGCATAATATGTATGTACAAAGTTCACCCCCGACGTCTTCCTCATGTCCAGTACAAACCATACTGAGGACCGAGACTCTTTAGGGTATAAATACACCACATCTTGCCCCGGTAAGGCAGAGGGAACCGAGACTTCCATGCGGACACACTGACCAGAGACGCTGAGGCTCCTGCATGCAGTCGCTCCAGCTGACAGTGGTCTGACACAGCCCTAACGGGGTGTCCAACTCGAGACCAGGACGGGGTCCCACACTCCCTCTATTCAGGTAAGGGGCTTCGACTAAATCCTAGAAGGATTCTTGGCTCTTAGCTTTTAGACCTACACATATGCTAGGTACACACAGTTACATCTAGGTAGGCATCGTAGGAGTACGCGCACTTGCATAATGCTTTTATATTCATGTATGTATTCATGATTATCGCAATATGGTAGAACTGTTCTATCCCTTTGCTTTTATCGTACTTCTGATAATATATCTCTGCTAATGTCTGCTGGTTTCCGCAGCACATATATTTTACACTAGAAAAACAACTGTTCAATAAATACTTATTGAAACGCCCGACTGTTTATTCTGTGTAACTCTCTGAGACAAACCGAATAAGTGAGCACGAGTGACTGAGCGAAAAGTAGTACATTGTTTCCACGATTCTGAGGGAATCAGGGTTGTCATGATCTAAGGTTGACAGAAACTACTCTCTCCCCGATAAGAGGAGACACAAGTGGCACTGCGAGCTAGCTAATGCAATCTAGGCTAACATATACGGTGGGGGTGCACGGAGTCAGTCTGCCACCAAGCCCGCAGTATATGTCATCCAAACGCGCAGATCCTCCAGGGGTACTATAGGAGCTACACGACATGGCGCCGCCAACGTTGGTTGGGTACTTATTTAACAGTAGAATCTGAGTAGTTCAGTCGTGGTATTCTCAGAGAACCTACTCACAAAACCCCAGAGAATTCTGGAGTGGGTGGGCACAAAATCCGCCGCAGCTGAGTAGTACGAGAATACTATTTATTGGCTGTTGGTTATTCAAGCTTGAAGGACATAGTTCCTACAATTGTGCATTTACACCTTATCTTAAAAATTCTTTAAGCTCCCTTCTTCCAATTAAAAATGGTGGAAGAAGCAGACGAAACAAGGAGAGTTGCAACAGACCTCTTCGGTTTAGGAGAAGAGCCTGAAGATGCAATACAAATTGCACCAAATTTCAGAAGGGCAGTCACCATAAAACTTCTAGAACGTGACTTAAGAGCCAGGGGTGGTAAAGTAATTTGTGATTGAGGCACACGAATCTAATAAAACAGAGGTGTTCTATTCATGGGTTACATTCCCAGCAGCGAATGCAGTTACAGACGTATTTCACTACTACCTAGAAGGTGAAACACCAGCGGACTATAGTCCTTTTGAGGAATTAGAGGTTCCGCTCACTTACCAGGAGCATAATTACTGGTTTAAAGGCGCCCTACCCCACGTACATGGAAGAGCAAGATTAGGCCTGCTCGGAGGAGCAGGAGCCACATGGCCCATATTAGCGGCATACACACCACATCCTGATATTGGCACAATGCCACAGCCAGTCTTACTCGTACAACACAGAGATTTAATTAAAATCTACAGAAACCTCACACAATTTGTGATGAGGACTTTAACAGTTCAACCTGCACCGGCTGCAGCACAAGATACTCAGTCCAAGGTACAGTTAATAAAATAACTCCACAAACATTACACGCGATAATGGGCAAAATGCCAGCAAAACGCGAACAAATCCCATTCTGGATAGCTGAGAAAATAACTCAGCTTGAAGCAGTATTCCCGAATACTACCACCAGTGATAAACACAGAATTCTAACAATCTGCTTGCCCATGGGTCTGACACCACAAGTAGAGGACTGCACCTCTTGGGGTTCAGTCTTTGCTGCCATATATACCAGAACACATGGTATCCCGTCAATAGCAGTAGTACCTGAAGTATTAAAACAGATACAAAATGAGTACGGAGCAGAGCCTGCCCTCAACTTAGGGATGAAGTTGCTAAACAACTTTGAACAGGTCTCAGCCATAATACTTGCTAACATTAAGGGGGAAGCAGCTTCAGTGGCGATCCGCCAACGCCTGAGGGAGTTCGGTCCAGAGGATCAACAACACAAACTACCCAAAATAATTGAAACTGCACATGCAGAATTAGGCAGAGACAGTCTAGGTGGGAAAGCATTAAAACCACAACTGGTGGGCAGTCCTGAAAAGGACACTATAAAGCAGACACCTACTTCTTCTAAAAAGAAGTGGGAAAATAAAAAACAACAAAAGTCTAAAGACAGCAGATCTCAGTCTAGAGGTAGGTCTCCTCAACAGGAGCCCTCTGAAAGGAGGTATAACCTCAGGAATAGGGATAATATTAAAAAACCTGACAGGTAACAGGATACTGATACTCGTTCCTCTCGTTCCTTTCAGGGTTCATCAAGAAACTCCGAGAGGGAAGGACGGTCAGAACACACACAAGAGGAGCGTACAAAGTCCAGAGACACGCAACGCGCTGCGGACTACGCACCTAAAAAAGAGGATAAACAAAAATCAAAACCTCAGTTCAAAAAGAAGAAGGTAGCAGGTCTCAAGATCAGACATGCCCAGAATTCTGAGGACACAGCTTCTGAACGCGGAATGGGCTCTGACGATGCTAGACAGCGCGGCAGAAGTAACGATAGCTCGCCAGAACCTGAAGGAATTTCTGGTGACAGCGGAGTTGAGTGAGTATATCACGGTGGAAACACCTGATACTCTGGTAATTGTCCCACATAAGTTACATGAGAAAACACTCCGCCTGGAGGGGGACAAGCCCAGGAAAATTAAAGGTCTCTTTTGGAAAAATCTGTCATCTGGTTATGACATTCTATTAGCAGAACAAGACTGGCCGCCAGCATTCGTCATGGAGTGCCCTAGGGGAGAAACTGTAATTTTTCCAGCCTTTTCCGACCTCGTTCCCATACATTTAAAACATGCATATGCGCAGGAGTGGGCGGTTTCCCTAGCTCCAGCATTGTACAAAAATCATGCTGGCTGGGATGAGGATTCAACCCACCACGTGATCCCATTAAAAGTTTCCCCAAATGCCCAAAGGCAATACCCTATAAAGCAGGAAGCTAAAAACAAGTCAGGGAGATTCTAGATCAACTTGAATATCAGGGGTGATAGAAAATTGCACTTCACCTATGAACAATCCTTTGTTCCCTGTAGCCAAACCTGACAATACATATCGTCTAGTTCTAGATTACAGACATTTAAACACTTGCACAAAGACATTTGCAGTTCAAAATGCACACAGTGCCGCATTAATGAATAACATTGTGCGACAAAAATATAAAACACTTAATATCTCAAATGGATTTTTCTGCCAAAATATAGCGCCTGAAAGCAGGTATCTGACCGCATTCAGTGCGTTAGAGTCCCAACTGCAATTTTGCCGACTCCCCCAAGGGTATAAGAATAGCCCGCGGTTGTTTTCAGAAAGGGTAACAGACTTACTCTAAAATTTGGATGAAGAAGCATTGTCCTATGTGGATGATATTTATCTGACGGACGATGACTTAAAGAGGCACTTGACCAGGGTGAGCACCATTATTATGGGATTCGCCGCTGAGGGCTATAAATGTAATTTTAAAAAAATCAAAAATTGCCCACCTCAGTGGCCTGTTTTTAGGGTATGAGTTGTCAAGTGAAGGAAAAAGCCTGGCAGCTAACTTTTTAGAAAAGTGTGCGCTGCTCCAACCTCCAAAATAATTAAAGAATTTACAATCAATTCTGGGATTCCTAAATTTTGGTCGAACATACATTTTGGATTACGCAGAAAGAGTAAAACCTTTCTACGATTTAATAAAACCTGATTTTTCAGTCAGACAATGGACACAGGAACACACAAATATCCTGCGTTCCTACAGGAAGACATGATAGCTTCTAAACATTTACAGACACACGTAAACGCACAGAACTTAGTGATCAGAGTAATAGCGGGTCAATGCGGGTACACTTATTTAACTTTTAATGAAGGCGAAACTGTACCAATCGCATACAAATCACACCTGTACACAAACGCAGAAATGCGTTTCACTTCAACAGAGAAAATCCTGACAGCAATGCAGACCGCTGTAGCAAGAGAAAGAGCTCTGGCTCAGGGAAAGCGCATAATTGTCGTGACCCCAGTACCAGCTTTAGAAGCTGTTACAAAAGCTAGCATTCCAAATGCTAAAGCCTACATCCAAGATGGATACAATGGGCTAATTCTCTTACTGCAACGGATGTTGAATACAGATTTGATCCAAGTTTAAAAACACAGGCATTCCTGCAATACGAACAAGAATATCCTCTACCAAATGAAATGTTGCCTCTCGATCAGTATGAATACATTATTTACACTGACTGGTCTGCTCAACCGGCCATAGGGAGTAAGCAAGCTTACAGCGCAGCGTGTGCGATTGTTAAAGGTCGCATGCACGATGGAAAGTTCCATCCAAGTTGCACTAAAACGCAATCTCTAGGAGACTGCACGGCTCAGTTGGCAGAACTCAAAGCACTTATACTGGCACTTATAAATGCAGATCACGAATTCCCCACACTTATTCTGTGTGATTCCTTTTACTGTGTACAGTCGTACAATAAATATCTACATCATTGGGAACAAAACGGGTTCAAAGATGCAAAAGGTGGCACAATTAAGCATAAAATGCTATGGTAACAGGTAGTGGAGTTGAGAAACGAATACCAAGGGCTCACGTGATACATACACTGAGTCATCAGCGTGATGGCGTTCACGTTGAAGGGAATTCATTGGCTGATGAAGCCGCAAAGGGGGCTGTTCGCACAGCCGCCGTAGCTGCAGTTACTCGATCAAAGACGAGGGTAGACGGCGAGATTATGGTAGCTGTCAATGCTTCACGCAAAGGCAGCACAGCAGTACCTAAAAAATTTCCACTCAACTACTCCTACCAGTTAGATGCACAAAACATTCCATATGCTCAGATTCCTGGAGTGGGGGATAGAGTAATACCAAATATGGATCGTAGGCTAGGCTTAATTGTGGCAGCACACGAAGGAATAGGTTCTGTACATAACGGACTTAGGGAGACTGTTGCTTTGTTAAAAGAACGCTACTGGTGGCCCGTGATGAGAAGGCTGATTAGAGACTATGTCTGGAACTGCGACATCTGCACGCAGATGAATGGGTCCACCACAACACGTCCAGTACAGATACCATTGTTAGACAGCATCAGGTTGTCCGTTCGTGCACGTCCAGCTCAAGTTTCCTCAAGGTTTGGCCTCAGCGCTCGGCTGATGCTCAAACTGTTATAAAAGATTTGCGAGTCTTTATCGGCACATACGCAGTTGGCACGTTACATTCTGACCATGGTCCGGCGTTTAGCTCTCGGGCTTACAAAGAGGCCATGGAAGGAATGGGCGTAGCATTGCGGTACTCCTCTCCGTACCATCCGGAGGGAAATTCTGTTGTGGAGAGGAAAAACCGGGACTTAAAGCAATCTTTAACAGCTAGGGTATTAGGCAAGGGCGGTAGATGGGTCGATCACCTTTATGGGGTACAGCGAGCGATCAATAACCAGCCAAGAAGCTCTCTAGGGGGTGTCACTCCTTGCGAGGTCCTATTTGGGACGAGAATGTGGGTACCTGATCTTGATTGTGAAGGCACAGTGGCGGATGTAAAAACCATTTGATATCCATGATCGTTTGGCTGTTTTACAGGATCTAAATGAATCCAGGAGACAACAAAGTAACGTGCTCCAGAAACAGGCTGCCACTGAGGAAGTCAAGGCAGTAACGGCAAGACCTATCTTGATCCCAAAAATCGGGGATCTGGTCAGAGAGAAGATTGCTGACAAGAATGAATTTGGGCCATGCTACAGAAAGCCTGTACCGGTCCTAGCAATCCAAGGCACAAGAACAGTACTGTTGCCGCCTCTTGCCGGAAAGAAGGAGAAAAGATTTGTCTCAATCGACTTAATCAAACCACACTATGTGGCCGATACTAAATAGTAGGCCTCGTGGACTCCACAGTAGCAGACGCCCTCCTCTCGCTTCAATCCAAGAAGTTCAAACAGAAAGACTCATCACGTTTGAGGAGCCACCTGTACGGAATGAAGGACTAAGCAACGATGCTATGGAACTCGTTCCACTTCAACAAGAAATTAATCTCCAAAATGAAAATCAACTTAACAACCAAGTTGCAATCAGACCTAATACAGACATCTACGTCAACACTCCTCGTCAAGAGCAAAATCCGATTTTAACAAATCCCGATGCAATTCCAACAATTGATCGAACTGCTTCTGGTTATTTCATGAACTTTGATACGTTTTCACTGGATCCAAGCGAACCGGAAACTACGCCAGCCAAAAAATCACTCCAAGAGAAACTCAATGACTTTTTGAACTTTTTTAGAAAGACTTACCTGGTGTCACCTTGGATTGAACTATGGTATATCACTGGGATTTTATTTTTTATTTTCTGGGTAGGCTTAATAACTTTTAGTATGCTTATAAATGGACGATACCTCCAGCAAAGCTCTACAGCCCAAAGAGTCACTTTGATTTTAAAACCACACCAGTCTTCACATCGTGAACCAAGAGACTTGTCTTCAGTGAACATCACAGCAGTTCCTATACCGGACGGTATAGTATGGGACAAGATTGATTAGGATGTATTCGGTCCGACTGAACTTTTAAAGCTTAAACATGTATTTAAAATTTCTATAAGTGATATCATTACCTCCAGTACATTTTCTGATGATTGGGACACTGATACTGTGAACAATTTGATGTCTGATTTAGAAAAAACTGCAGCATTTCCGAACAATGAAATGTTAGAAGGTACTTCAGACTATGATACATTGTACAGTTAGAATAGAATAGAATAGAAAAGGTTTTTGTATAGCGCATGGCTACCCGGGAGCATCCCAGCGCCGAGGATCACTAGAGCAGGGGGAGGCCCTCAGGGGAAGAGCCAGGTTTTGAGTTGTTTGCGAAAAAGCAGAATGATTAGGTTGGCTACGTAACAGCAGCGGTAAACTGTTCCACAGCTTGGAGGCATTATATGAGAAGCGTCTGCCTCCACTTCTAGCCCTTTTGATCCTAGGTACCACTGCAAAGTGCAACTCATCCGAACGGAGGTTTCTATTAGCTTTGTAGGGACGAATCAAAGACTTAATAATAGGAGGACCATTTCCTCCCAAAGATTTATGGGCGACGCATAGGGCCTTGAAATTGATTCTTTCCTGGATTGGTAACCAGTGGAGAGTGCATAGTGCCGGTTTTGCAGAACTACGTTTCTGAGTTCCCGTAAGCAGTCTGGCCGCAGAGTTCTGAACAGTCTGCAATTTAGATATGACATTTTTGGGGGCACCCAGATAGAGGGCGTTGCCGTAGTCCAATCGTGACAAGATAAGCGCCTGCACCAAGGTTCTTTTAGCTTGGGCTGGTAGCAGCGGCAGAATTTTGCGAATCATTCTTAGGAGGCCAAAACAGAGCGCGGTTGTTTTCCTGGCTTGAACTTTGAATGAGAGTTCTTGGTCCAACCAGACCCCTAGACTTTTTATCTCTGTTTTTGGAATGGGTGCTGGTCCCATACAGGCTGGCCACATAGTGTTTGCCTTAAAGTTTAACTGATTGCCCAGAAGCATGAGTTCAGTTTTGTCACCATTGAGTTTTAGGTGGGAAAGACTCATCCACTTAGTGACTTCCTCCAGGCAGTGGCTGAGATCCGAAGGCGTATGGTTGGTCTGAGTCAAAGCCACCACCAGCTGAGTATCATCCGCATAGGTGACTATCTGGATCCCAAAGGGGAGAACGATCTCTGCAAGTGGGTACATGTAAACGTTAAAAGGGTGGGACTCAAGGATGAGCCCTGTGGGACTCCACATTTAAGTGGGACCAGTTTCGATAGGGCCTCATCCGAGAACACATGGAAGCACCTGTCCTCCAGGAAGGATTGAAGCCAAGATATCACTATGCCTGAAACACCTAAGTTCCTAAGACGGTGAACCAGCGTCTGGTGGTTCACCGTATCGAAGGCCGCGCTTAGGTCCAGGAGAATTATAGCAGCTGTACCTCCCCCGTCAAGAATCTTCCTAGCTTCTTCCACAACTGCCAATAAGGCGGTCTCAGTGCCTTGGCATGGGCGAAAGCCTGTTTGAGAGGAGTGCAGCAGGAATTAGATTCCAGAAAGGTGGAGAGAGACTGGTTGACAATTTTCTCTGCAATTTTGCCCATTGTCGGAAGCAGTGAAATAGGGCGATAATTGCCCATGTCAGCAGGATCCAAGTTTGGCTTTTGAGCAAAGCTTTCACCATGGCTTTCTTCCAATCGGGGGACAATCCCGATAACAAAGAAGAGTTGATCAAATTGGTCATACTAGGGGCCAATGTAGTAGCTGCCAGTTTTAAAATATTGACCGGTGCAGGGTCTAATGGTGACCCTGATTTTATCTTAGTTAGGGTAGCTAAAAATAATTCCTGAGTCAGCGGAGTAAAAGTCTCCAATTTTTGTTTATTTTCATAATGATCCATGATCATTGACTCAGGAATATCATTTTGAGGAAGGGACCCAAGAATCTTGTGCACCTTCATAGAAAAGAATTCTGCCAATTCATTGCAACGTTCTCCAGACGGATCTGGTGCTACCGGGGGATCTGGGGCCTTAAGAAGTTTTTTTGCAATCAGTTACAGTTACAGTTACCAGCAATATGGTCATCATTTCTTGCACAAATCTATGACACCTAGAAATGTATTTGAGTAACACCAGTGGGAACACTGCCCAACACCACCGAAAGGTAGTTCGCAAGCATTTGCACAGAAATTCACATACTTCTCAGGGTTTAACACATCCGACCCGAAGTCATTTTATTATAAAGTGGCGAAAATTTCAGCTCAGAAAATTATGTTAACAAACACCAAACATATTTACTCTGCATCCTTTCTGAACCAGTTGTCTAAACAGGGTTTTGATCTATGGAAAGACAATAGATTCCAAATCGATCTGGGGTTCTAGGGACTGGCAAGTCCAGGGAATAGAAGCACTTTTTAGAGCATGCATCATTCCGCAGCAGATTTTATTTCTGAATGAAACTGTGCAACAAACATCCTGTCTTGGATTAGCCAAAGGAAATGAACACACCGGGGTTTCAAACACCATCGCAGATGGGTGGGGGGCAGAATTCAACTACACATGGGGTGAAATTAGATGACATTTTCCAGTACAACAGATCAGATCCTGATTGGACAGAATGGCTGGTTTGGCCCATTGACACAAACAAATGTCAACAGAGATTTATGAATACAACCGAAGGGTTTAGTATCCATAGGCCAGATCCACGCTATGTACAAAGACAACACCCAGGAGTAGTGACATCGTATAGTGTTGGGAAGTTGTGCCTTGATTGGCTAGAGACCTCAACACTGACAGAAGTAAAGCACCACTTGACCTTACTCACACCTGACATGGATCTTAGAGATTTTCTACTAGGTCCCAGGAAACAACGTCAGAAACGTTTCATATATGCAGGCCTTTATGCCTACTATAATGAAAACTGGAAAATATCCCAACAAGAGGCCGCAGAAAGGATACGGGAAATAGACCGTATTAACTTAGTAAAGGGATTAGCTGTGGTGGATAATGGGTTAACTACTTTGACCTCCAGGATTTACTCCTTAGGCAACATTGTGTCTTCGGCAATCGACATATTAGAACAAGATCTGGCCTTGTTACAACACGGGCAATCTCAGCTACGTTCTATTATGATGTTAAGCTGGACGCTGCAATCTTTGAGTGCAGGCTATGTGCCGTGGCGTTTTATAAACACCACGTCTCTGTTTTCAGAATACAATCTAAGTGATAGACAGAAATGGCACAAAGGGGAGCCAAATATACAATGTTGCATATTGAGAAACTGAAAAGGCTACCTTTCACTGTAGCCGAATCACCATCAACAGAATGGCTAATTCATGTCCAAATCACTCTGCCGGTCACCACGTTTCAGTTTCAATATTGCCTTGAGAAAAGGCAGGCAGGCAAATATGTGAAAATGGGTAAGGGATACATCAAGGAAACTTGGGAGTTACTATATAAATACCGATGCCGGAATGGGGATCGAGAAGTGTATCTGAGTGTTACAAACTGCAAGAACGCTTTAAGCGGTTCTCTCATGTGTCAGGATATTTCTCTACACGGAGCCTGCAGTGGTTCAGTGGCGAACTTATCTCGTCACATGTCAGGGACCCCAGCGGCCATGATCACGCCGGTTTTCCAGCTGCTCTTGAATGGGAGTGACTTAATGCTAAATGATCAAGGTTGCTGTGGGATGCTTCTGGGCGTCGCATATCTAGTCACTGTTAACTCCAGGGTTACTTGCTGTATGCAAGTATTGTTTCCGCCACTGAACACAGTCAGGGAGGCGCCGCTATGGCCTTCGCTGAATGTTTCTTTCATACAGTTTGATACTCTGAGCAGATTGAAAGCCATGCTTTTACAGCAACCCGTGCCCTTAACCTCCGCTCGAGAAACCTATGAACTTCAAGTTGCAAGGACCTCGACCGAGATACAGGCACTCATACGTACAAACTGCCCCATTCATTTCGCAGAAATGGTGGGTCGTATCTTCAACATGTCTGATACGAGCGGTATTGTACACCTATTTAAGACCATAGGGTCCGGACTGTTAAGCACCTTTCAGACAGTCCTCGGAGTAATCCCAAATTTTATACACTCCGTATTGGGAAGCGTATTTGGAGGATTCCCGCTCATCCTGTTCCTAATCGCAGGAATCCTGATTGTAATATTGCTGCTACGCAATGGAAAGCCCACTTCCCGAGGGAATGGTGAACACGCTCCTGGAGTGGAAATACCGTGAACGCATGGTACAACTTCTGGGCATTTCTTGCCTGCGAGAACTCAATGCCTCCTGGTTTCTATCATTTAGACCAGTCTGGGTAGACTGCATCTTACCTGTTCTTCGATGCCTGTTCTGCGGAGAAGAATGCACGTTGGATCTCTGTCTAACGTTTCCATCGGATGCGCCTCCGGACACGGATGCAATGCTGGACCCCATAAAGGCCCACGCTCTGCGTTGTCCTCAGCGGCTTCCAATTCTGATGAACGCATTCCTGGAGAATCCACAGGTGCCGTTTGCTCCTGCTGGGTTAGGTGACTCCTCCATAGGCACCCAGGTAACAACTGCCGCACAAGCTGCCACAGCACTGACTGTTGGCAGTGCTACATTCCATCTATGTGCTATTGACGTTCTCTGTGAGGCATTGGATTTGTCGTCTGCAGCAGCTGACACCGATAATACTGAACTTCCCAGCCAGGACGTTTAATCTCGATTTGGCTCATCGCGTCCTGGGAAAGAATTCGGTTTCTTTGCTCGTTTCAAAACAAACTATCTAAATTTGGAACATTTTCTTACATTGACCCTTTTGCTTGAGAAAAGCATGGCCTTCTCCTGCTTATGGTAATGCAATTTTTATAGAGAGACAATATTGACTTTTTCAAGTGGCAACTAGAAATAGCTGAATTTTAACATTTTCTTTTATTAAAACACCTCATTTTAACGATTTTTTAGATCCATGTTTTTACTTGCTTTTAAAAAAAAAAATATTTTTAAATTGTCCAGATTTTAAGTATGGTCATTTTTATCCAATTCAGAAGAGGAGTGGGTGTTATATCCCGCATAGAGGCCCTAATGTAGACCCGTTCGTACATGCCCTAAAATGGACGTATTCATATTTACCCTAATATGGTCATATTCGTACTTTGCCCTATTATGGTCATAGCCGCATATGCCCAATTATGGTCATAACTGTACATGTCCTAGTATAGTCATGGGTCCTTATATAGGCATGATCTTTCACCTACATTGGTCCCAGCTAGTACACAACAAGCTCTGAGGGCTGAACGTTATCTATCCTGTGGTTTTGAATACAGCAGGGTTTTTCCCAAACACAGGCCCACACTGTACTCATTAAGTATGCATGGCTTTCTAGGAATACACCACGTGCATAATATGTATGTACAAAGTTCACCCCTGACGTCTTCCTCATGTCCAATACAAACCATACTGAGGACCGAGACTCTTTAGGGTATAAATACACCACATCTTGCCCCGGTAAGGCAGAGGGAACCGAGACTTCCATGCTGACACACTGACCAGAGACACTGAGGCTCCTGCATGAAGTCGCTCCAGCTGACAGTGGTCTGACACAGCCCTGACGGGGTGTCCAACTCGAGACCAGGACGGGGGCCCACACTCTCTCTATTCAGGTATGGGGGTTCGACTAAATCCTAGAAGGATTCTTGGCTCTTAGCTTTTAGACCTACACATATGCTAGGTACACACAGGTACATCTAGGTAGGCATCGTAGGAGTACGTGCACTTGCATAATGCTTTTATATTCATGTATGCATTCATGATTATCGCAATATGGTAGAACTGTTCTATCCCTTTGCTTTTATCGTACTGCTGATAATATATCTCTGCTATTGTCTGCTGGTTACCGCAGCACATATATTTTACACTAGAACAACAACTGTTCAATAAATACTTATTGAACCGCCCGACTGTTTAGTCTGTGTAACTCTGAGACAAACCGAGTAAGTGAGCACGAGTGACTGAGCGAAAAGTAGTACATTGTTTCCACGATTCTGAGGGAATCGGGGTTGTCATGATCTAAGGTTGCCAGAAACTAATCTCTCCCCGATAAGAGAAGACACTAGTGGCACTGTGAGCTAGCTAATGCAAACTAGGCTAACATATACGGTGGGGGTGCACGGAGTCAGTCTGCCACCAAGCCCGCAGTATACGTTATCCAAAAGCGCAGGTCCTGCAGGGGTACTATAGGAGCTACAGAACAGGACAACACGTCTCCCTTGCCCATCTTGCCAACGGATCTCTTCCCAAGGATCAACTGTAGAACTTCTAAATACTATTCCACATGAGATGTGTAAACTTCTATTGCTGCAAATAAATAAGCCCCACTACCACAGGGCTGGATCCCGAGACTCAAAGTGTCTATTTCCAGTAGGAATCGCCCAGTCTGTGTGCGACTACGCCCACACAAAAAATAAAAGAGAAGGAAAAGACCATTCCAGGCCCAACCACTACATGGCGGAATAGATGCCCAGCATGTCAATCCTGACAATTATTCATACTGCAAACAGACGATCCTTCAGTACATAATTCTTTGCTTGGCAAATTGCACCAGTAGCCTGAGCACATTCTATTCTGCGGTGATTTTAATACAATTACCAAGCCTCACCTTGATTGTAGGTCAGCAGAAGAGGCTGCCCCAACTGCGTATGAGGAGATAAAGTTTTGCTTTGAAGTACATTATTGCATCCTATGCTTTGGTAGTCATATGGAGAATGCTTTGAAGTTCTTAATCTGGATTTACATTTTATTCAGCACCACACCAGTCTTATTCTCAAATAGCTATGTTGGTCATTATATGATCCCATATTTAGATATTAAAATTAATCAGAGGATTATTTCTGATAAGACCTTCTCTGTGTATTAAGAATGACTTTTTTCAAGTGTCTCCTACTCTACCCCGGTGGACATTCAATCATAAATTATTACTGGATAGTACCTATGTTAGCTAAAGGACAGATTGTTCTAGGGACTTTATAGACTAATACTGGAACCGCAGCCACAACAGTGGTTTGGGATACTCTTAAGGCTTATAGCCAGGGGTATACACGGAATGATACCATCCGTCATAGGAAGGCATATAGGGAAACAAACACAATTACACATGAAGCTTCTTTTCTTAGAACTGGAATGCTCATTCTCCTGTAGGAATCCAGTTCTACAACCTATTTGCTTCCTTATTTAAGATCAGCTAATTACCACACAAATGTTAATAACAAAAATAAAAAAAAGGACCTGGGATAGGGCTTGTCACAAGACATGGTTAATCAAACCTCCCGATTTGCAAATAGATGAGGCAATAGTTGGCATTTCAAGCTAAAGACTGAAATAACAGAAATTTAATCCTGAATATCTGAAATGAGGCTGCTGAATCAATTGTTTGTCGTCTTGATATCCTTGCAGTACTTCAGCAGTTTTATGCCAATCTGTATACATATGATTGGACAGCTTCTTAAGTGGAAATGGACAACTTTTTGAAAACTGCCTGCTTACAAAAGTTAACCGACAATCTATTCTGAATTCTTGCATTACACAACAATAGTTAGAGGAGTCTTTATCTCGGCTCCTAACTGGTTAGGCAACTGGTCCGGCAACTGGTCCAGACTTAATCCCAACTGAATTCTATAAGGTCTTTGGGAATATTCTTATTCCAATGTTGTTTGCACTTTTAAATTCAGCCACATTCGGTCATGCTGTACCTGCCTCGTGGGGGAAAACGCATATCTCGGTTTTCTTAAACAAACATAAGGACTCGCTACATTGTGGCTAATATGCTCAACCTTGCTTATTAACTCAGACTCAAAGATACATACTCCAATTCTCTCCATTCGTCTTGCTTAGGTTATTAGCTCACCAGCTGACCTATGCAGCATGGATTTACACCCCAAACAGATACCACTTCTCAAATGAGCCCTTGATTGTTAAACCAGACACATCCTTGAGTGTTCAGGTTTCAACTAGCTATGCAGACATAATTAATAAACTATGAAGCTTGGTGTATAAATTCTACTACAATTTTTAGGAAATGAGACAGATTTAGACGTGGATTAACTGGAAGATAATTAAGAGGATTATTTTCCCCCAATATTTATATTTGCATTTGTTTAGTTTAAATCCCTCGTATTTTTCTAGAGCATTTCTTTAAAGAAATTCGAGGCCAGCTGGCAAAAGATTATTTGGCATATGAAGCCTCGCTATTCACCGTTTACAATTACTTCCTAGTTTTGCCAGCATGTCTCTTCCGAATCTCTGGCTATATTTTGTGTCCTCTTACTTTTCACTTATTTGCAGTTATGGGTCGCTTTGAACTGGCCTTGTTGGGTCGGTTTCCTCATTATAAAAGCTACAAATGAGGTATTTTACCGCTGTAAGGCTTGGTTGACACAGCTTAGTTTAAACGCACTAGGTTTAAGGCATTGGGGTTATATCATAAGATATGGCAGGCTGCTAAGTCTATGTGCAATATTTCCAGTTTTAAGCAACTCACCTCTCTTGCCTACAATCCAAATTTCCCCTCATTTGTACACGAGTTATTTAGGAAGTTGGCAAGATTAAGACCTAACAATGCTGGGACAGTCAGCCAGAGATGGTATCGTATTGTTGTCGAGGATCAGCAAAGTGCATATGCAATTCCGATACAAGTATTTTTAAAGATATTTGCAGCTGCAGGATTTGTTTTACAGCACCTTACACAGAAAGAAATTAACTTTACACCAAATACATTTTTGGATTACTTTACTAAAGCACCTAAACGGGGTGTTTCGGTATGCTTTACCACTTTTGTATTCATTATAAAGAACCTAATTTTGCTTATCTGGCTGCAAAGTGAACTAGGAATATGGGTGTAGCTACCTCTCAGAACGAAATTAAGTATAGCTTTCAGCTAGGACAATTAAATCTTACTGTCTCTCGGCATAAAATTCATCATTTTGAAACACTTACTGGTTTTTATTATACTGCTTTTAGACTGTTTAAGTGGGGTCTGTAAGATTCTTTAAAGTGCTTACGGTGCAATATCATTACGCCAGACTCTACCCATATCTTTACTACATGTCCCAAGCATTGTATTTATTAATGCCAGCTATTCTATCAATTGAATCGGGTATTAGGCACTCAGATTTGCTGGAATAGCAAAATAATAATATTGGGCTATTCAAATCAGGTTCCCTGTGCTACGGGATGTTTTTTGCTGTAACAGTTGCAAGGCTGGGAACCGCACAAGCACGGCTTTGACACGACCCACCAGACTATAAAGCATGGTGGCAGGAATTTGTTTTTAGGTCTTGTCCTGCTTGCGCGGTCTTTTCGAGACATGTTGTATTCAGAATATGGGCTTGGAGGACCGCCCAGCTTTTCAACTAGTTCCTTTCTGTCCTTTGAAAATGCCAGCTTTTGTTTGGTGGATACGCTTAGTAGCCCCACCTTTTGGACTTCTGTTTTCCCCATGAGGACTGCCCCGGTTACATGTGTTCTAACTTGTGATGCTATGTTGAGAGCTTCAAGAGCACTCTTTTTTCTTTGATGGCATGTTAAGTGTTCTGTTTACTTAGCTTCTGCAGCTTTATTTGCCCTGTTTTCATGTAATCTCCCGGTCCTGTCACTCCTCACCCACTCATCCCTCTCTCCACACTACTTGCCTGTCCCCACCACCCCTACAAGATCGCAGAGATTGCTGTTTTTTTAAAATATATATTTTTACATTTATATAGCGCAGGCAGGGGCAGAATAAGTGATTTGCCAACATTTACAACATATTGAGCCGACGCCAAAGCTCGAACAGGATTGCCAGCTCCCGACGCAGCTGACAGGGAGGTTACAGTGCCAAAGGCCTCACTAATTGGCTGTGCCCTCTTTCCCCACCCCCTCATCCTTCCCACATCACTATTTGCCCGCGCCACCACCCCTACAAGACCGCTGCTTTTTTGTTTTCGTTTACATCTGTACATTTATATAACGTGGGCAGAGGGGAGAATAAATGCTATGCCAAAATTTTCAACATATCGAGCCGGGGCTCGAACATGAATCCGCAGCTCCTGAGTCGGCAGCTAGTAGGGAGGTTACAGTGCCAAAGGCCTCACTGATTGGCTATGTCCACTGTCCTCTCTCCCCACTCCCTCATCCTTCTCACAACACTGCTTTCCCACCCCCACCACCCCTACAAGATCGCTGTTTTTCTTTTCATGTACATTTTTACATTTATATAGCGCGGGCAGAGGGTAGAAAAAGTGATTTGCCAAAATTCAAAACATGTTGAGCCGAGGCTCGAACACAGATCCCTAGATCAACTGTCGGCAGCTGGCGTGGAGGTTACAGTGCCAAAGGCCTCCCTGATTGGCTGTGCCCTCTCTTCCCATCCCTTCATCAACACTACTTGCCCACCCCCGCCACCCCTACAAGAATGCTGCATTTTTTTCTCATGTAAATTTTTACATTTATGTAGCACGGGCAGGGGACAGACTAAGTTATTTGGCAAAATTTAAAACATGTTGAGGCAACGCTGAGGCTCGAACACGGATCCCCAGCTCCTGAGTCGGCAGCTGCCGGAGAGGTTACAGTGCCCAAGTCTTCACTGATTGGCGCAGCTCTCTCCACCCCTCATCCCTCCCAAAACACTACTTATTTTCTTTTCTTATTTAGTTTGCAGCTGGTGGTGAGGCTCCCCGAAGGAGAATTTGCATAATTGCTTACTTTTGCGGTGATTACGGTACCTGTGTCGACTGCCAAGCAGTGAAAGCTATGACATACATCCACTTCACTACAAACAAAAACACATGGGTAAAAGACATAGTCATTTACAAGGTCAATAGCTCTAACTCTCCCAAATGCGAGACCTATTGCATTGCTAATGCTTGTTTTATGTGGCTTAGAAATTTCAATTATTCAATGCAGTCAGTCAAAGCTTAGGAAAATCTGGGAAAGATGACAAGTGGATTGGCAGATGAAATTAGATCAAGTTGAGTGTTCCTTTCTATGACCTACAATGAGGTGTGAGGGATGAAAAGGTGAAGGAGGTAGAGTACAGAGGAATAGCAAGGTGGGGAGTGCATAGCAGACCGAGTGGGGGAGATGCGATCTGGAGGGTAAAGCAGGGAGAGAGCATGGAAGACTGAGCAAAGCGAAGCAGTGCTAATTTAAAGTCCCTCACTTCCCTTGCATTTTTCTTTAAAAAGACTACAGTAATGTATACCATACCAAACTAGTTTTGCAAAAGTGACTTTATATTCAAAATAGATTTTTCTTTTTTTTAAATAAAAATAAAAGATTGTTGTTATACATTGTGAAACTGTTCCTGGAACCTGTACATGGGTGGAAGTAGTTAAATGTTCCCTATTGGAGAACATGAATTTGTCAAGGATGACAATACAAGTTTCCTAATACAAGGAAAACATAACTTTTGAGTGACGTTCACAGTCAGTTTTCAACCTGAAGTGGCGTCTAAAGGCTCCGAGCTAGAGCCCGGGAACCTGCAGTCTAGCAGAGTTAGACAGTCCAGAGCACTCAGAAGGGTAGAATCTCTAAAGGCAAGAGTCAAGGGCTGCACACAGACATGCCTTGAGGAGGAAACATCTGTAAGGACAGAAGAGCCAGGAATAATGAGAGGGGGCAACAAAACCTGTAGAGGAGACACATGGATGGATCTCGCAGAGTCCAGACCCATATAACAGTCTAGTGTAAGTTGGTCCACAGGGAGCAAACATCCCTCAAGAACAGCCCCTCCCCTCCTGGTTTTGAGGCCATGCCTCTGTAGTGCCAGAGGCACTCCCATGTATTGGGACCACGTGATGACCTTTGACTACCATTATTTTAATTGACTTTAGGTGTTTCTTGAATGTACAACATTTTTCCTGCATGTGCACTTTTCCTTGAAGATTCTTTCGTGTCTCCTAGTAGTTTTAGAGTGGGAGTGCTTTCACGGAGTAGAACAGCCTTGCCAAGAACAGAACATGTGGGATGTGCATTTGAAAGCATGAGAGAGAGAAAGAGGTGCGGAATGTACTTCTTGGTCTCGAAGTGCAGTATTATAAGCAGTGGTGCTTACATGTGCATTATGTTGTACATTGGGAGATGAAGTGTGTGATGCTATAGGCAGTGGTGCACAAATGTGCATTGTGTTGTACATTGGGAAGAAATATAAGTTCTTACTATTGGCTTTGACATGGACTCATGCCATCTTGAATTCTGTCTAGCTTGAGCTTTTGCGCACACAGGCAGGCCCCCAAATTACTCAAGTTGTTTAGGCTATTCACGTTCAAGGTTGTTTTTGGAGATTGTTTTCTGTACTGTTGGTAACTTTCGTAAGCTTCGTTAAGATAAGGGGCTGGAACATGTGAGAGGGCAGAAGGATACGTGAGAACTCTTTTGCCTTTGGAATGCTTGCATGGAGAGTGGCCAACTCCAGTAAATTTCCTTGGCGCAGAGGACGTCCTCTAAGAAACTTCTAGTGCTTTGAGATTATAAAACTGGGGTTTGTTAACTTGGAAACCGGGATTTTGGAATCTGAATGAAGAATGATGCGTCCACTTCTGTGTAGCAGAACCTGGCTTGCTGAGTCTCTTAACCCCGGTTATGAATCCCCCAGTCTGAAGTGTGCTAAGATGCAGTGTTTGCAGCCGGTGAGGTGTTTTATTTTTGATTATTGACTTTGTGATGTGCGAGTGTGTCTGTGTGCACATTCAAGTCTCCAGTGGTTATAATCATCAGATGTATTTAGTGTATATATCTTTCTGATTTCTTGCAGCGCACGTCCATATTATTATCTGCTTGTACTTTGTTTCATGTATTTTATTCCATGCATTAACAGTTGCATTTGCTTACTTATAAGTGTGTTATTATTGCTTGCACATATACATCTCTATATACATTTGAATGTTGTTCATTTGACATCTGGGAAAGCCTTTTTGCTAGAGAATAAAACCCCATGCCTTATTCTGAGAACTGTCTTTTGATGTGTCATTTTATAACAGTGAAATCCCTTTCCAGGTGTTTTTATTGCTTCGCTGTGTTTGTGCCTCCGTGTGGGGAGGCAGTATTTTTATTATTTGGGAGGGCGAAGCAATATAGCCTCATGTGAAGGGAGCACCAAATTGTTGCTGGGCCCAGTCACAAGCTTCCTAGTACACAGATCAATGTTGATATGGAGGTTTTCATGACTATCTTGGCTCTGGTCAGATGATTGGCGTGCAGCCTGCAGTTGTTATATGAGTTAGACTTATGTCTGCTTCAATGCTTTCAATGTCGCGAGAGGGCTTGAGGTAGCGAGTCATCCGGAACCGTCAAGTTATGCCCACTACCTCATTACACATGCTGCGATTCGATATTTTGATCTAATACTCCAACAAAGTTAGAATTGAATATGTGGGTTGTAATGAGGATCAGTAAACAGACTCTGTAATTTTAAGAGCATTTATAAAAGAACTGTAAAGTAAATGCAACAACCATGAAAACAGGAAAATGCCAAGAAGAGAAGAAAGAATAGTTTTAGAAGATAAAAGAAAGGAAGAAGCAGAAAACACAAAGGATGTGAACCCAAACGTTTATGACAAATTAGAATACATGCATGATGCCAGCACTTTGTAGTTTTATACATTACAGTTTATTGGCCTTAAATACTCACATTCTACTTAATTCGTAAAGGCGCCCCCAACATACCAATCAGAGGCACTAGTAACCTTGACCTATGCAGAAATTTAAGAACGTGTGGTTATGCAACTAGCCGGCATTGGGGATAAATCGGTCGTTTTAGGACAAGGAGCCCATACCAGGCCTGGAAGTGTAAGGGAACCTCAGAATAGATACCATACAGTTCAGTGGCAGGAATTTTATGGAGTGGACATTGGTGTAAAGCTTGAGATGTCACCCAAGTGTTACCGGTACAGCCAATACTAGAGCTGCTCATTGACCCCTGCAGCAACATTTGGGAAACATCCCAAAACACAAAATCTTCCAATTTTTAGGGGACTGAAAAAACACTAGACCAAAGACCTGAGCCTGCTGATAAACAAGCTTTCTGGCAAAAAAAAAACATGTACACCCTGCTGTACAAGAAACATAAAAATAGATGACCACATAGTAAAATGATTCCCTGAAGCTCTGTAGAAAAAAGATTTACAGAGGATTTAGTCAGGCCAGAAGTGCTCAGAGCCCTTCCACTGAAAGCACAAGGCATAGGGTCAAGCTTTGGATAATGGGATTCAGCATGAATGGCATTCTTTAAACCAAAGTATACAAGGTATGACTGAGGACTCAAAATAGGGATATGAAATGAGCAGATGAACTATGTACCAATGACAAAAACTGAGCACAGAGAAATGATGGTTATATTGGACCGGCATAGAGGAGGCCAGTCAATATTGGACCTGTGACCCATTTCTCAAATTATTTATGTTCTAAACTGTCAACTCAACAAACTGCCAGATACTCAACAGGTCGACCCCAAGGCCTACTGCAACAAACACAAAATAATTAGAATTGGAAATGGTAAAGCCCCAATCCACATTTGCAAAACGCGGTATCCAGTTTGTAATTTAATCTCATCTGTTATCTATTTAACTGCCACTGTACTAATGTGAAATCAGTAAACAGAGCGGACACTCTTGGAGGTTTATTGTACCATGCACAATATATAAATAGCCAACAAAACCTCAAGGCTGGGACTCTCCACTAAAGTGACAGTGGCTTTGTATTTTTTCTTTAAACCAATACAGGGGAGACAATGTTGTTCTCTGTGCACAATACCATCAAGCAGGAGCTTGCAGAAGACACTCACCTGGTGTTGGAGTTGCTAGCATTTGGGCTTTCTGCAGTTGGCAGCTCGTCCTTACTGGGGAGAACAAAGCCTGCCAGATTCAAAAGGTCACTAATCATCTGCCCCTTGATATTCAGGTCCAGCGGGGAGTTAGAATGGAGGCTGTGGAGAAGCAACAGTCACTTTAAAGGAGTTATTTGATCAGTTTGCTCTGTGATTAACCTCTTCCTGTGGCACTACAACAAGGTTTCTTTATTGACCAGGCAACAGTGCAGCAACACACACAGAACATGGGCGTATATACCAGGCAGGCAGCTTTTACTGACACCAAGGTATTTCCACAGCTAAGGAAAGATATAAAGAGGGAAGTGGAAAATATTACACAGCCATAGTGCATAAATTAACCAGCATTTGCAATGCAATAGGTCTCGCATTTTTTAGAGCTATTGGCGTTGCAATGTAAATGTTTTTAAATTAAGACCATCACAGCATACTGAAAACTTTAAAAATGCCAAACACAATTCGTCCTTTCGGAGGGCAGGTTCTTTTTGCTCCTGTGATGCTTTGCCAGTGATGTCATGGTTTTGGCACAATGTGTAGGGAGGTTCTGAGTCCCACCCTCAGGCTACAGAGGAAAAACTGCGAGCAAGGAGTGGGTGGGCTCAGGGGATGGAATGCGCCATCGCCTCGTATGTCTTCTGCACACATGGAGGGGCTAAAACTGCAATCTGACCCTAAGATTTTGAAAAGAAACACTCCTGAGACTGAAAGCATGAGGGAGACATGCACCTCCCTGAAACTACAGCAGTGATGTATATGTATTAACCCAGAAACGGACGGAGGGGCTGGGTAAGATCTCACTCTCTGGAATGCTCGAAGTTGCAAGACTACAGGCGATGAGTGGGCGGGACTGGAGTAAGGTCCGGACCCTCCCTTTGCCTGCAGCAAAAGCCACTAATGAGGAGGAAGTGGGCGGACAGGAAGAAGTTCTGGACCCTCCCACACGTAGGTGCAACTATAGGAGGGTCAGGGAGCAACGAGTGAATGTGACTGGAGGACACCCTACCTTGCAGCTGCAGGGGACACTCAAAGCAGCATAAGGCACTGCTTCCGCCCCTCAGCAGGGGCGGATAGGGAAAACAATGGTCTATAAACTAGGAGAGTGGCCTAAAAGGAGTGTTCTTTTGTTTCGCCCCGTGAGGTGGCATGGAGTGGGCGGGGCAGAAAGACTCCCTGCACCCCCTTCAAAGCAGAAAAGATACAGTTGGGCGAGCCGTGCAAAAGAAAGGAAAGGCGCATGGCTGCCATTGTTGAAGATGAAGCATTGGGTGTTGGGCTGCTTAAAAAAAATACAGTATTTAAAAAAAAAAAAAGTTGGGAGAGCTGCGCATAAGAAAAGAAAAGCGCGCGGCCGCCATTGTTGTAGAGAAAGCGCGGCGTTCCACGCGGCTTAAAAAAACATACAATATTCAATTTTAAAAAGTCAAGGAAACATGTGGACTCTGCTTTGTGGAAGCGGGACAGTGTGTTGTGCCTGCAACAGCAGCTAGGAGAAAGTCATTCAGAAAATATTGCTCACAAACTGTAAATAAAACATGCTGAGTAACAACACATCTAAGGGGGCAGTCCTCATGGGAGGTTACAACAGGGGATACTAAGGAGGGACTGTTGCAATATCATCTTGTGCCCTGGGCACTCCCATTTTTTTTTTGCTTACTGGTGGTAACTGAATGACTGTCCCTGGGCTCTGCCTAACCAGGCCCAGTGCTATGCTGAAACCACTTATAATACAGTGAAAACACCTACACACTAGGGTACACTATGGGTTAGGGTACCCCTATGATTGGCATAACCTACCCTATAAGTCACTAGTACATGATAGGGCAGGGGGATTAAAACTACCTTTAAGTCCCTAGTATATAATATGGCATGGCAGTTTAGAGGCCAGCAGCCCTTTCTGCCTGCATTTACATGTGTGCACTGCTGAGAGCCGGAGGTCATTTTTAAAGCAGCCCTGTGTTGCAGAGCTGCTTTTGAATGTAAAGTGTGCCCAAACTCGACTTTGGTGTTAGGGGCACTTAAAAATTGATAAACTACAATATTTGGGCATATTACGTACCCCCCAGGGTCTCCCCTAGGTGTCCCAGGGGTGAGGGGTAAAGGGTGGGGGGGGTAAGGTACATATAAGGAAGACCCTTATAAAAACGTTTTATATGCCTTGAGGATAGGGAAATTGCACATTTAACTTCCCTCATTGTAGTAAAGTGCTTACCAAAATCGACTTTTGTGCTAGGAGCACTGTGGAGAGAGGATCTACATTATATTTGTATACTCTGGACCCCTAAAGTCTCCCCTAGGTGTCCCACGGGTGGGGGTCATGTAGATATAAGCAGGGTCCTTATAAAAGCAGTTTTATAGGCCCTGATGTTGGAGAAATGGGACACTTCATTTTCCCCATTGTATATCCCCAGCCACATGGGTTAACATGGCAATACTTTAAGAATTCATAACTACTGCAAGGGACAACCGAAAAATATCATTCAAGGACTTAGGGGAATGATATTGATAAATCCAACAATATGCTGTTGTTGAATTTATCCTAAGATGTACAGAAAAGAAGTTATAAGAATTCTGGTCTGTAAGCCAAAATTCAGCCTTCCAGTGGTCTACCCTGATTGGTCAGAGTTAAGTGGATTAGCCAGGCTGCTTTGATGAAGTGATAAGTGGCACCCAGGAGAAAAGGCTATCTCTTGTAAGAGGACCCTGCACTACAGGAATGCCAGAGCAGGGGGGTGGGGAGGGAGAAATCAAAGCATCAGCTTCAAAGGTAAAAGGAGACAGCCAGGTCCATCTACCCCCTTCCACTCTGAACCCAGCCAGATGGTAGGCTTAAGGAAGGAATTTGCAGATGGAGTGAGAGGAGCTATGGAAATGAGCCATCCTGGAAGTTGGGTTACCTAGCTCTTTCTTTTCTGCTGAGACTTCAGCCATATTGAATTTTGGAAGAATAGTGCTTTCTGGGAGATCATTGTGCCACACTTGGACGAAATGGTCATGCCCTGGGGTGTTGCCCTGCACCTCATTGGACAGGACTGCCCTCCTGCTTGACCACAGAGAACACTGAATAAGTATCTGAGAGGGGCAGAGCCTCTCAACTCTGCTGCCTGAAACAGAGAAGAAATTGCCAAGCCTGAAACTTGATTTGCACCATCAGGCCCTGCATTGTGACTGACTGCGCCTGCCGTATTATCTGGAACTACAGCACTTTGGATGTACTTTGTTTCAAGAGGACTAAAGAGTGGACTCCCTGAAAGCGACAGATTAACTTCACCAAGAGTCCCCTGCCTGGAGTGCATCCAGTGGACTTAAAGATTTTGGCCAGGTGCATTGTGGGAATTGTCGTCCAAAACTTTCCAGGACCATCTGGGAGCTTCGAGACCCTTGGATTGTGTCTTGGACCCTTTGAACCCTCAAGAGGAACTTCAGGAAGAAGTTCAAGAAGTATGGAGCAACTTTGGGAAAAAACTCCATAAGGTGATTAAATGCTTTATTCTTTAAAAAAAAATCATCTCTCAGGTTCCATATATTGGTTTTTTTTTGTTTTGGTGTAATTTTGAAGATAAAAACATCTCCTATTTTTATAAATTGGTGTTGGATTTTTGTGTGTTGTGTCTTAATTATTTAATTAATTGGTGTTTTTAAATGCTTAACATACCTGTCTCTGAAGTGAAGCCTGCCTGCTCAAAGCCAAGCTACCAAAGGTTGGACATGGGAATAATTTTCTGAGACCTATTCTGAGCCCTAGACTGTTAATGGCCTTATTGTCAGTGCTAGTTGCATATTTACCACTACTAATAATCCACTTTCCAACAGGGACTACCAAACAAATCAACCAATGGAAAAAAAAAAAAAACTATGACAAAAGACAGTCAAAGGTGCTAATAAAATGCATGGGCAGAAAATGGGCGGGGCTTAAAGCCCATATTGTAAATACAGCATGTCTCGAAGAGACAGCGCAAGCGCTGCCAAGGAGAGGCATAAAAAGGGTTAGTTTTTTGTCGGTTTCTTTTGGGCTTTCCGGATCATCAACTTTGGGAGAGTTTACATAGAGACTACATGAGTAAAAGATTTCCTGTGAGGGAGGTTTGCCTTTTTTTTGTCCGACTTCCTTGAGCATTACGCAGTACAACAAATGCAATAAGTTGTAAACTGGACCCCTGATGCTGCCCAAGCATGGAGTGATGTGGTAAATTTTTAATGCCTGGGGATTTAGTGCATGACTGAGTCCAGAACAGTTTTCAGTGGATCCAAGACTGAAACTGAGAATACAGTAAAGCCACCACCAATAGGCAAGGGACAGAGAGTTAGGACTGTGGAGGAGAAGTAATCTGGTAGCAGAAACAGTCAGTCTGAAGACGAGGTTGGTGGTGGAGGTTGTCCACATGATCTTAGAAGTACAGATGAAGGTCAGTGTGGAAGCCAAGAGCCAATGGACCCGGTGTGAGGGTAGAATGGAGAGTGCTGTTACTCACGTCGGAAATCCAGATCTGGATCTTATTCTGGAACTCACTGACACAAACAAGCACAACTCTGCACTGATCGGGCTGATCGTTAAATATTTGGTGGAAAATGCTGGTTTGAAGATGTCTAGGCAGAATCTGGGCACTGGTCGACGATACTGTGGTACTGCCTGGAAACGTGTGTCTACTGTGTAGGATTTCTCTCTAGGAGAGCAGGGATCTATATATAAGTTGAACATCACAGGACAGAAAACTCAAGGATGCTGCTTTTGATGAGGGCCAGAGGCGACGGTGGGGAGTTCTGAAGGAATCCACTGGTGGCAAACTTGTTCCTACAGGGAACAAGAGGGAGGCGAAGCCTGAAAATAGGGCCTGGTGGAGTTTAGTATTTCAGGCACTGACAGACTATCAGACCACCCTCACCGCTGTCATCCTGGAGCTAAGGGGATTGCATTAAAAGCAGACATCAAGTTTGTAGACGTGAAGCTGAAACAGCTGGAAGGTGAAAATTTAAATTGCCAAAGGGTGGGTGACATTGTTGGGGGCAGCACTTTTTTTTTTTTTTTTACTTTTCTTTGGGATTTGTAATGTATAACAATACACGTCAGCATCTGTTAAGGTACATATTCTCAAATCCGTCAGAGTTGATCGTTGATAAATAACGTAACCCAACAATAAAACAAGGTACAGTGTGTTTCTTATCAAGATCATGACGCTAGTTTCTACAAGATGACTTATCCAACATAGTCAATGTCCCAGATCTTTTTGTATTTGGAGTATGCACTTAGTCTAATAACTATTGATAAAGGACAGTGTTCAGCCACAGTTCAACCCTCCCGTGTAGCACACAAGCCAAGGCATGTCCCCTACGAGCCCTGCGGGATTATTAGTCCCCCTCCAGGGGGTATGTCTGTAAATAACTTTTCAGTGGTTGCCAAATGTCCCGTGGACGCGAGGATGGTGGCTGCAACGTGGCATATAGATCGCTCATTGTGTCGCAATGAACCAGGTCTCGAAGCCAGGCCTTCACTGTCAGTGTTTGTGCTCTGCCCCAGTGTAGGGAAACCCGACGCTTCGCAATCAATAGGGCGATTGCTGTAAATCGCCATATACTTTTCTTCAAAGGCTGGACATATCCCAGCAGTGCCGTCAATGGTGCAGGGTGCAAGGTAAGTTCGATCATTAGGGTTAAGTGCCGGAAAACCTCCCCCCAGTATGCCAGAATGGGCCCGCAGTTCCAGGCAAGATGTGAGGTGCTGGGATCCATCTTGGCTAACAGACATGGGGTTATGTACGCTCGGTGTAAGTACTTAAAGTGTAAGAGTTTATGGCGGAGGTTATTGGATATATATTGTGTCTGTGTGCAACAGTAGTACCATATCTTGTCAGTCAATGGTATATCTAAATCCTGCTCCCAGGCTGTATGTGTCTTGACCTCGACCGCAGGGTGGAGAGTCAAAGATATGTGATATAACCGGGAGGCCAAGTGTGTTCCGTCCGGCGAAGTTATGACCAGTGTAAGTGGGGAAAAGTCGGCAGGTTCTGTTGTCGCATCTGGGAGCGCCCCAGTCAGGGAGCAGCGGATCCGGTGTAGGAGAAATTTGTCCATATAGGAGGCATCACCACGAGGGATGAGCTCCTCTGTAGTGCGCAGTCGTGAATCCTTAAAGTAATCTCCCACCTCCCGCAACTCGAGTCTGGTCAGTGTATGCTTAGTGAGAGTTTCTGTTGGGGGGGGGGGGTAGCCAGGGGTTATCAGCTAGTGGTATATGCGCAGAGTATAGGAACCCTGCCTGCAAATATTGTCGTAGCTTTGACCATGCCCAGTACGCGGTTGGCAATGTCTGAATTTAGGTGGGGCATCAAGGCAGGCCTTGTGGTAGTAAGGCCGATAAAAGATTAGGGTATATCTGGGATCGTTCTGGCTTTAAATACTGGAGCCGGGCGTTGGGGTGATACCAATAGTATGTGAAGGGGATTTGGGCGACTAAATAATATAAATAAGTCAGGGACTCCAAACCCTCCCCGCTCATATGGCATGACCAGGGTGTTCCAACTGATAAGCGGCTGCCTATCAGCCTAGACAAGGCGGATAAGTAGGGTCCCGAATGTATCAAAAAATCTTGTGGTGAGCGCAATGGGAATGTTTAAAAAAAAGATACAACCGCAAATGTTTTGACTGGCAATCCAACATTCCTCTTCGCCGTCAATCCTTCAAATACTTGGGGATATGGATGACCTTGCTCCCTGAGCTCAGCTGGGCCCTCAACGTGGCCCCACTGGTGAAGCGGGTTAAGGCAGACCTCCAGAAGTGGCAGTCATTGCCCCTGAATCCCATGGGGAGGGTCGCCCTATTTAAAATGATGGTGCTCCCCCGGTTCCTCTATGTACTGCAAAACACCCCCATCGGCTTTCCCAGAGCCTGGTTTCGTGAACTTGATAGCATTGCTAGTAAGTTTTTATGGGGGAAAGGTAGGGCCCGGTTGGCACTCACAGTGTGTAGGAACCCCTCATTCGACGGGGGATTGGGGATGACCCACCTCTATTTATATTACTTGGCCACGCGGCTCCTCTCCATACATGATTGGTTCAATGGGGGTTGGTCGGACCCGGCGTACAGGCTCGAGGTCGGAGAATTGGGTTTCGCCAAGATCCAGGCTATGCTATATGGTGCCCCTATTCCCTCCCGCTTGCCAGAGGTGACACGCTCTGTGCTGTTGGCCTGGCGAGCTGCATTGCGACATACCAAATGGACATGTACGTTAACCCAATGCACACCCTTGTGGCAAGGGACCTGGCTCAAAGAAGTCAACGCACTACAGGGGTTTAGAGCCTGGGATTTGATGGGCATTTCGCAGCTAGGCGATGTGTGAGTGGGGGACCACATGCGGTCCTTCGACGACCTTCAAAGCCGGTATTCCTTACACCAGTCACAATTCTATAGGTATTTGCAGTTACGCCACGCCCTTCACACCCACCTAACGACTGGCACGCGCCTTCATGACCACAGTCCGCCTGAGGCCCAGATAATGTTTGGTGACCTGGGAGAGGCGGCATCTCCCGCATCTACCGTACACTGATCAACAATGCCCCCACTTCCTTAGACCGACATCGGGCTCAATGGGAGGGTTGGGTAGGCACCTTAGACGAGGAGGACTGGCGCGACGCCCTTATGGCTCCTAGGATGGTCACGGCCTCAGCCAGATTGCGCTTAGTGCAATTATACTACTTGCATGCTGCATATCTTACCCCAATGCGCCTTCACCGGGCCGGACTTAGCCCAACTTCTGCTTGTGCCAGGTGCGGTCACGACCCCGCAGATTTTTTCCATATGGTATGGGTATGTCCCCGCTTGGAGCGGTTCTGGGAGGAGATTGAGGAGGAACTCACTGAGGTTTTGGGCTGGGAGGTCCCCCATGACCCAAGGCACGCACTCCTGGGTATCACTGATGGGCTGGATGGGTCACGGAGCGAAAACTGCTTTACACTACGGCAATGGTGGTTGCAAAGAGAGACATTGCGGCCTCCTGGAAGCTCTCCGAACCTCCGTGCGCTGGACGCTGGAGGACTGGAGTGGACTGGTGTGCCACGCAGGAGAAAGTTATGTACGAGGCTCGTGGGTGCCCTAGGAAGTACCGTAGGGTTTGGGGGAAATGGTTGGGGGAGGTGGAGTAGTCAGAGGGAACGCCCAATTTTATACCCCTATGTATTTGTTTTTATCATTGTCTGTAAACTTTGTGGTGCTGCTTTCCTTTCCAGGTCCTGGAAATTTATGGTGTTGGACTGTAAGGCTGGTGTTTTGTTTGTTTTTCTTTCTCTTCATTTTATTAATCAATAAACAAAAATTTGTTTATCAAAAAAAAAAAGATACAAAAAACGTGGAAGTTCGACCATTTTAATTATGGCGATTCTACCTGCCACAGAAAGGGGAAGCTTGATCCACCGCTCAACCTGCGCTCTCAGGTGATCAATCGCCGGTCCATAGTTGACAATGCAGTAAGATACCAAGATATTTCGGAGGCTCTGTGCACCATTTAAGCGGGAATTCAATATCTACTTGGGTGGTGGCCGGAGTCAAGGGGAAAACTTCCGATATGGCCCACTTAATAGCTAGCCCCGAATATACTCCAAATCAGACCACTTCTCGAAGTAATGGGGACAAATTAATGTCTGGCTTCCTCACAAACAGCATCACATCAGCATAAAACGAGGCCACAAGCGGGCCTGTATGAAATTGTATTCCACAACGGAGATGACTGTCCTGAATGTGTCTTGCCAGGGGGTCCATAGCTATAATGAATAAAAGGGACGAGAGAGGACACCCCTGTCTGGTGCCTCGCGTCAAGGGGAACTGAGAGGTTATCACAACATTCAGTTTCAGGCGGGCAACTGGAGTGGCATATAGAAGTCGGATTAAATTGATGAATCCCACTGGGATTCCCAGCTTCTGTAATACTGCATATAGAAAGTGCCATTCCAAAGAATCAAATTCTTTCTCAGCATCGAGTAGGACGGCCGCTGCTGGTAGGGTTGGCTCCAGTTGATTTATAACAGCAAATATAGCCCTCAAATTAAGTGCAGTGGATCGGCCAGGCACAAAGCCCGCCTGAAATGGGCACAGAATTGTCTCAACTAACACTGATAGGCGGGTGGCTAGAATCATGGCCAAGATTTTATAATCGTGATTAAGTAGGGACAATGGCCTGTAGGACGTGCAGCTACGGGGTGTTTTACCAGGCTTAAGTAGGAGCGTAATTATGGCTTCCCGCATAGTGGGGGAGAGGGATCCTCGGGGGGGGAGGGCAGCACTTTTATGATGGAAGAGGGTAGGATATAATCCAGGTGGTGGATATTAATATGTTGATAAACTTGGAAGGGGATACAGTGACCAGAGGGAGGGCTAATGTAGGAAAGTGCCCCTTTTCGAAATGCTCACCCCCACTTTTTGCCTGGTATTCGATGTGATTGCAACTGGAAGTGCACTGGGTCCCTGCTAACCAGATCCCCAGTGACCAATCTCTTTCCCAAAACTGTGCAATTGTACCCCAATTGGCAATATCTTTGGCACTCCCTGTAAGTCCCTAGAAAGTGGCACTCCTGGTACCTAGGGAAAGGAGGAGCAAAGAGTGCCCTTAAGTGCTGCAGCACGAATTGTGCCACCCTAAAGGACTGCTCACCAAACACCTACAGATCACCACTGCAGGCTGCGTATCTTGGTGCAAACAAAAGGGAAAACACGACATGGCAGACAGCCCTGTGTGCCATGCCCACAGACACTACATGGAGTATAGGTTGGACACCCCCTACTGCAGGCCTTACAGCCCTAAGGCACGGTGCACTATACTACATCTGAGGGCATAACTGCATGAGAAGATATGCTGCTGAGCTGGTCATCCATATTGCTGCCAGTACAAGTGAACAGGGAAGCCATATTGAGTACATGGTCTGGACACTGGTGAAAACGAGTTCCCCAGCTACACGATTGCTTTACTCAAAATAGGGATCTTTGGTATCAAACATTTCATATTAATAAACCCACACTGATGCCAGTGTTAGATTTATTAATACATGCACATGTACCTTAGGGGTGCCCCCTGAAAATCTACCAGCCTCTAGGGTGTTGACTAACTGGTTGTTGCCAGCCTGCCACCAGAGACTAGTTTCTGACCCCCTTCTCTCCCACTTCTCCCCCCCCCCCCAAAAAAGGGTGAGGGCCTTTACTCCCAGGAGGATAGAAGCAAAGCCTGCATGGCAAGAGGGTGTTCACACCCCCTCCCACAGAATGACCTGCAGATTAGCATTGCAAGGCAGGGGAGGGGAGCTTCAAAGAAGCCACTCCCTTTGAAGTGCAAATCTGGCTCCCCTCACAGGAGAGGAAGCCGACCCCCTTTGTCCAGAGCCCTTTGGCACATGGAGAGGTGGAAAATTAGCTAGTCAGGGAGGCGTGCCCACCCTCACGCCAGTACCACTCCTAAGGTGGGCTACATGAAGTGGACAAGACTTTTCAGTGTTGGCCATCTTCAAGATGGCAAACTTATGAATTCTGGGACAGGGTTATGCCCACTTCCCACAGGAAGTGGTCATATGGGGGCATAGTGACCCCGAGGGTATGTAGCCTATTGGCTACTACCCTACAATCTCCTAACACCCCTACATTCAGTATTTAGGGGAGCCCTGGCACCAGAGATTCAGATCCTGCCGACCTGAAAGAAGAAGATTGACATAAGGAGTCACAAAGAGCAAGAACAGGAGATCTAGGAACGGACTTGGTGCCAACCCTGCCTGCGGACTTCCACAATTGCACCAAAAGTCGACTTGTCCTGCGGCTACTGTGTCTCCAAACCCTGGGAGACCAGTACTTCACCCAAGAACAAAGAACTCCTGTGGGACAGCAGACCTGTCCCCCTGCATCTTATAGGAATCAAAGACTGAGCAGTGAGGCTCAAGGATCGCAGAAACCTGATGCCGGAAAGCACCACTGCACCAGAGCCGCCTAGCCCGAGCTGAAGTGGGCCAACGGTGCATGGTCCCCAGACCCTCCAGACTCAAAGCCCACCTTGAGTTTGCCCACTGTGGACTCCTCGACTACACTTGCAGCCTCTGTACGCAGGCCCCCTCTACAGCTACTGCTCCCGGTAACTAAAACCAAACCAGACGCCAAAGAACATCCCTGCACCAGTAGCCCCTGGCCCGTGGAGAAAAGTACCAAAGGTGTTCCTACGTCCCCGAGCATTGTGAGGCCTGAGCCCCCCCCCCCGTTGGTTCAACCCGACTGGCCTCCCAGTCAAAGCCTGCAGCCTCTTTTTGCGAAGACAGATCCCCCATTGACTTCCATTAGGCACCCAACGATTTTTTGCACCCCTGCACTCGGGGGCCCCAGTGCCGCTGGTGGAGTCTGGCTGGTGTAGCCTTGGGCCTTGCCCTCCACTCACCTTAAGTCCCGGACATTGGTCGCGCAAGTCGCTGTACTGTACCTGAATGATGTACTTGGTTTTCCTCCCATAGGATAACATGGCAGCTTCTGAAAAATGCAATGTCAACATTTAAATACAAAAGTATTTTTATTGAAAAATGTACTTACCTGATTGTATGGATTCTGGTACCTAAATATATATAATGATACGTGTTATTTTTATAAATTGGTGTGGATCTCCTTATTGAGTCATGTGCATCACTTACTGACCATTGTGTGTATTTGCACTCCTCTCTGATAAGTCTAAGGCAGCTCACCCACACTACTTCCTAAAAGAGCGCCTTGGGATTGCTAGCCCCGGTTCACTCAAAGGAAAACCCCTGGACTCCTTGCACAATATGGAAAATGCTACTTACCAGTATGCATCTGTTCTTGGCATGTAGAGCTGCAGATTCGTATACTTTTGCAAAGATCGCCATCAGGTGTTGGGCTCGGATGTTTGCACTTTGTTTTTGTCTTGGAAGAAGTCTTTGTAGTCACGAGGTAGGTGACTCCGCCCTAGGATGATAGTGCGCATGGGCATCGACTCCATCCTTAGATTGTTTTTGCCACGAAGGGTTACGATGGAGTAGTAAGAAGTAGAAAGAGATGTCCATGTGTAATGTATCTAAGTAAGATAGTACTGGAACAGATAGAGGTATCCGGGGAGGCGGGCGTATACGAATCTGCAGCTCTATATGCCAAGAACAGATGCATACTGGTAAATAGCATTTTCCGTTCGAGGCATATGAGCTGCAGATCGTATACTTTTGCATAGACTATACAGCAGTTACCTCCTTAGCGGTGGCTACCTGTATCTGTTGCAGTGGTTTGAAAAAGTGTTCTTAATACAGCCTGGCCCACACTAGCTTGTTGTTTTGCCTGCACATCTACACAATAGTGTTTTGTGAAGCTGTGTGGTGTAGCCCAAGTTGCTGCTTTGCAGATGTCATCTAGGGGAATGTTCCCTAAGAATGCCATAGAAGCCCCTAGTTTGCGTGTGGAATGAGCTCTAGGGGGAATGGTTAATGTGCGTTTGGCTTTGATATAGCATATTTGGATGCATTTGACAATCCACCTCGCAATTCCGGTTTTTGAGATGGGATTGCCTTTGTAAGGTGGGGAGAAAGCCACAAAGAGTTGTTTGGTCTTTCTAAAGGATTTTGTCCTTTCAATATAGTAAAGTAATGCTCTTTTAACGTCTAACGTGTGGAGAGCTCGTTCTGCCACTGAGTCTGGTTGAGATGGAAGGCAGATACGACTTTGGGTAAAAATTTAGGATTAGTCCTAAGAACCACTTTGTTATGATGGATTTGTAAAAATGGTTCTTGTATGGTTAATGCCTGGAGTTCACCAACTCTTCTGAGAGATGTGATAGCGACCAGAAAAGCTACTTTCCAAGTGAGGAACTGTAATTCGCATTTGTGGAGAGGTTCTAAAGGGGGACCCATGAGTCTGGTAAGGACCACGTTTAGGTTCCACACTGGAGAGGGCAGAACTCTGGGTGGAATTATTCTCTTAAGTCCTTCCATAAAAGCTTTGATAGCGGGCACTCGAAACAAAGACAAGTGTTGTCTGTTTTGGAGATAGGCTGCTATGGCAGCTAGATGTAGCCTAATAGATGTATATGCTAGGTTACATTGTTGTAGATGCAAGAGATAGCAGATAATGTTCTGAATAGAAGCATCTAGTGGATTTATTTTGTTGTTTGTGCAATAAATGACAAATTGTTTCCATTTTGCTGCATAGCATGCCCTGGTGGTAGGACGTCTAGCTTCTTTAATGACGTTCATACAGTCTGGCGGGAGATTGAGGTAGCCAAACTCTAAGACCTCAGGTGCCAAATCGCAAGGTTGAGTTGATTGGGATCTGGATGTCTTATCTCTCGGGTGTCTAGCTTGGGTGAGAGGCGTAGCTTTTGATGAGGAACTACTGATAGTTCCAATAGGGTTGTGAGCCATGGTTGTCGGGCCCATGTTGGAGCAACGAGGAGCATTGTGAGGGAATACTGTTTGAGTTTCCGAACCACTAACGGAATGAGTGGGAGAGGCGGAAAAGCGTAAGCAAATTTGTCTGACCAGTTCATCCATAGCGCATTGCCTTTGGACAATGGGTGTGGATACCTGGACGCGAAGGTTGGGCATTTTGCGTTCTGGTGTGTAGCGAACAGATCCATTTCTGGGTGGCCCCACATATGAAAGAATGGAAGAAGAACTTGAGGATGAAGTTCCCATTCGTGGATCTGCTGTGTTTGACAACTGAGCAGATCTGCGATTTGATTGTGTACCCCTGGGAGGTGTTCTGCAAGGAGATATTTTTTGCGGAATTGCCCATCTCCATATGCTCTGAGCTAGGTGTGAAAGCGGCAGAGAGTGTGTTCCCCCCTGTTTCTGTATGTAGTACACTGTCATGTTGTGTGTACGGACTAGGACAGCTTTGTCTAGGAGGTGGAGTTAAAAAGATTTTAACGCTAGGAAGATTGCTAACAATTCCAGGTAGTTTATGTGGAATTGTCTTTGTTGGGGGGGTCCATATGCCCTGTATGGTATGGGTTTGAAGATGAGCTCCCAAGCCGGTGAGCGATGCGTCTGCTGTTAGCACGGTCTGTGGAACAAGGTCGAGGAACGGCCGCCCTTTGGAAAGGTTTTGTGTATTCCACCACTGCAGACAGCGATGGGTGCGGTCGTCCACCAACACCAGATCTGTCAGCTGACCTTGAGCCTGGCTCCACTGACGTGCCAAACATTCCTGTAAGCGACGCATCTGGAGTCTTGCATAAGGGACGAGGAGAATGCAGGAGGCCATCATCCAGATTAGCTGCATGAACACTTGAGCTGGTAGTGAGTGTTGAGGCTGAAATTTTTGGATTAGAGTCTGTATGGCGCTTATCCTGACTGTATTGGGATATGCTAGAGCTTTTGAAGTGTCTATTGTAGCTCCTATGTATTGTTGTATGCTGGACGGTTGGAGATGGGATTTTGCGAGGTTTACTGTGAATCCCAAGCTGTGAAGCAGTTGAATTGTGTTGTGTGTGTGTTGCACACAGCTGCTGTGTGACTTGGCTTTTATGAGCCAGTCGTCCAGATAAGGGAAGACATGAATGTGCTGTCTCCTTAAGTGGGCTGCAACTACTGCGAGGCACTTGGTGAAAACTCTGGGCGCTGTAGTGACCCCAAACGGGAGGACTTTGAATTGGTAGTGTTGACCTTCTACCACAAACCTGAGATATTTCCTGTGAGCAGGGTGAATGGGAATATGGAAGTAGGCGTCCTTTAGATCCAGGGTGGAGAGAAAGTCGCCCTGTTGAAGTAGTGGGAGCACCTGTTGGAGAGTGACCATGTGGAAGTGGTCTGACTGAATGTAGAGGTTTAGCGGTCTGAGGTCCAGTATGGGCCTGAGAGAGCCTTCCTTTTTTGGAATTAGGAAATAGAGGGAGCAAACCCCTGTGCCTTGATGAGGTAAGGGGACTGGTTCTATTGCATGCTTTTGTAATAGAGAGAGAACCTCTTGTTTGAGAAGTGTCAGATGTTCCAAGGACATTGGACGTTGTCTGGGAGGAATATTTGGGGGAGTAGAGGTGAGTTCCAGGCAGAAACCATACTGGATAATTTATCTTACCCACTTGTCTGTTGTGATGGAATTCCAGACAGTTAGGAACTGTGAGAGACATCCCCCGACAGGAGTGGGATGATATGGGGAAGTGCAGGGAAGTCACTGTTTAGTGGTATGGGAGGTGCGGCTATTGTTGCCACGACCTCTTCCCTTATTATTGTTGCCTCTGTAGCCTCCGCGAAAGTATCCTTTGGAGGATGTTTGAGTGGGGCTTTTGTAGGAGGAAGAGGGATGTTCTGAACCCATGGTTTTGGAGCCGGCTCTGTAGAAGGAGCGGCGAAAAGAGACTCTAGGGGAAGGAAACTGTAAGGCCCCCATAGACTTAGCAGTCTCGGTATCCTTCTTCATTTTTTTCTAGGGATATGTCAACTGCGGGTCCGAAAAGATGTTCCTGATCAAATGGTTGATTTAAAATAGCAGTTTGAACCTCCTGCTTGAATCCGGAAACCCGGAGCCAAGCTCGTCTGCGCAACAAGACGCTAGTGTTAATTGCGCGAGATGCGGTATCGGCCGCATCGAATGCACATTTTATAGAGGTGTTTGTAATCAATTTGCCCTCTAGGATATGGTCGTTGGCTTTTTCTTTGTATTGGTCAGGAAGGTGTTCCATGAGCTATTCAAGCTCGTCGTAGTGAGCCCTGTCGTACCTGGCCAATAAAGCTTGGGCATTGGCGAACCGCCAATGGTTTGCAGCCTGCGACGCAATACGTTTCCCGGATGCGTCAATTAATTTGGATTCCTTATCAGGAGGGGGGGGTGTCACCTGTACCCTGTGAGTTTGCTCGCTTGCGTGCATTAGTTACCACCAGGGAATCCAAGGGAATCTGACCTTTAATATAAATTAAACCACTGCTAGGCAAAATTACCGAAAAAAGTGTGAACCAGACTCTCTCAATATCTAGAAGACAACCAAAGGCTCCACAACACACAAATGGGATTCCGACCCCAACATAGCACTGAGTCAGCTCTGTTGGTGGTAACTGAGGAATTGAAGGAAGTCCTAGATCAGGGGTGCACAGCGGCCATCCTGCTACTGGATTTGAGCGCCGCGTTTGACACGGTAGAACACTGCACATTGATCAATAGATTAAAGGATGCAGGCATCACAGGTACAGCGATAAAATGGATAACCTCTTTCCTGGAAGAGAGATCCTTCCAACTGATGGAAGGGGAACATCTCTCAGACACCCTCCCACTATCATGCGGGGTCCCACAGGGCTCTGCACTAAGCCCTACACTTTTTAATGTGTACATGCAGCCATTGGCAGAGATAGTACAAGAATTTGGCATGCCCATAGTGCCATACGCCGACGATACGCAATTAGTACTGTCAGTGACGAATGACCCCCAGTCCATAAACAATAATCTAGGTCCCTGCATGTCAAGGATAGCGGACTGGATGTGTAAATGCTCCCTGAAACTAAATGGAGATAAAACGGAGCTTATGTTCCTGGGAAACCAAACAGTACCCAGGAACACCATCAGCTGGCCAACCCAGTTAGGGGAACCCCCAACCCCCAAGACGGCCATAAAAAAATTAGGAATCTGGCTAGATGAAAATCTAAGTATGGAGACCCATGCAAAGAAACTATCAGGCAAATGCTTTGGAATACTCAATATGCTCCGAAAAATTCTACCCATCCTACCTATACAATCCCGCAGAACGGTGGTACAAGCTCTGGTTATGTCGCAGCTGGACTACGGGAATTCCCTATATCTTGGCGCACCAAAATATGTCATTCATCGGCTGCAGGTAGTACAAAATGCCGCAGCAAGGACCCTGCTCCAAATTCCGAGAAAGCAATCAGCCAAGGCAGCCCTGAAGACTCTACACTGGCTCCCAGTTCAGGCAAGGATCACCTTTAAAGCAACCTGTATCGCCCACAGAGCCATGAATAATAGAGGACCTGCCTTAATAAAAAAGCTGGTTGCACACTATATCCCAAGCAGGGACCTAAGATCCTCCTCAGACTTTCTCATGCAGCAAGGCAGAATAAATAGAGCTAGATGGGGAGGAAGATCTTTTCGGCACCTGGTTCCCAAAATTTGGAACTCACTGCCCAAAGATGTACGCATGCTAACTGACGAACTAGCCTTCAGGAAGAGACTTAAAACACTGCTCTTTCCCTAAAATCCCTCCTGACTATCTGACTAAGCCCACCGTGGTTATTTTCTCCTAGCGCTGGGAAGCCTACGGGCAGCCACGCGCTCTATAAATCCATAAACATAAATTGGGTCATTGGGAGCCGCTTTGTATTTTTTATCCACCCTGGGGTTGAGAACCCTGGCTCTGACTGGGTCTTTAAAAACTTCTGGGGCATGTTTTAGCAAGCCTTTTAACTTTGGCAGGGTGCATGTTGACTTTTGCGAGGGTGCGAAGGTTTCCAGCAAAAAATCTTCCTCTAAGGGGTCAGAATGTAAGGGGACCCCGTGATATTGAGCAGCCCTGTTGATTAGTTGCGCGAACCCAGTGTTGTCATCTGGTGGTGACGGCTTGGATGGATAGAGATCCGGGTCATTATGTGTGTCGGGATCTGTATTGTAGTCACCCCAAGGGTCTATGTTATGTGGGATGGTATGTGAATCATCATCCCCCTGTGGATCTAAATCCCCACCTGTGTCATCGTCAGTATCTGATGTTTGAGGTTGTGGGGAGTGTGGTGGCGAAATCAACAAATGTGGATTAACTGGAGGAGGAGAAGGAGGTGGGGAAGTGTTAGTGCCCATGTCCTGTCTTTTCAGAGATATTGCAGGTTCTTCTGCAGTGTCCAGTTTTCTCTTTTTTGGAGGCTTGGCGATTAATTTGCCCGTGTTTGGATCAATAAACAAAGTTTTTTGTTTTGGATCCTCCAAATCAAGTGTAGGCTGCGTGGGCAAAATGTCCTTGTTCGGTGCCGAAGATCTTTCCAAAGATTTTGGGTCCGAACCTTGTTTGGACGGAGTCTGTGAGGCTTTCTGTGGGGTCCTAGACTCTTTAGGTTTTTGCGGTTCCAAAACTTTTCGGCTCCGAAGATTTCTTCGGTTCTGAGTGTTTGTCCTCACTATGCTTCGACACCGAGGGCTTCGGCGTCGAGGTTGTCTTTGGCGTCGACGAAGACTTTTTGACTTGTTGCTTCGGTGCCGACGAGGACTTTCCGGCGCCGGAATGGGGTTGGCTAGAGCCCGAGTCGGGAGGCTTATGTTTGGGTTTCATAGCCGGGCCCGAGGGCGGGGTGTCTGAAATATGTTGCCGGTGTCGACCCGAGGCGGAGGGCGAGGGTGTTACCGGGGCCTTCGGTTTGTTTTTCGGGAGAGGGGTTTCGGTACTCGCGGACCGCTGAGCTGAGGTGACCTCTTCGGCGTTGGAGTCGTCGGCCTCGGAGACGTAGACATCTTCCTCATCGCCTGATTGTTCCAGCTGGAGATTAGGGTCTGCTCCGAAGATGTCCGGAATGGAGCTGCTTCCTCGAGACATTTCGTGATGTCGAGCCCGATGATCACGGATGGTTTTCTTCGACCTGAACGATGCACAGGCCTCGCAGTTTTAATCTTCGTGCTCCGGGGAGAGGCAGAGATTGCAAACCTGGTGCAAGTCTGTGTGTGGGAACTTCGCACCACACCCGGGGTATTTTTTGAAAGGAGTCCTTTCCATTGACTGCAGGCGTAGTCGGCGCGGAGAGGTCCAATGGCCCGCGTCGAAGATGGAGGTCGAGAAGTTTGTTTTAAAGATGCTCGTCGAAAAGGGAAACGCGATCGAGACAATACCGTTGAGTGGAGAGGATTGCGCGTCGAAGGGGGATTCGAAACCGATATCGACCCGGAGCGCAGCAATGTACATACGAATCCGATGGCGGAAAAAAACAATCTAAGGATGGAGTCGATGTCCATGCGCATTATCATCCTAGGGAGGAGTCACCTACCTCGTGACTACAAAGACTTCTTCCAAGACAAAAACAAAGTGCAAACATCAGAGCCCAACACCAGATGGCGATCTATGCAAAAGTATACGATCTGCAGCTCATATGCCTCGAAAATCTCTTTTTCATATATAAGCAGCCAGCTTCCTACAGCTAACTACAGATTTGAAGGTAGGTGACTTATGTCCATGATGTTAGCATCTGTGTACATGGGGCTTTGCACAGGTCTCACGCACAGTCACAGTCTGGACATTTTTCCAAATGGTTTTAAGAGAAATCAAATTAAAAAATAGAAAAGTGTAGTGACTAAAGATCCAGCCACTCGGGCACGAGAAAGAACTTCACAGCAACAGGCTAACTGCGTATCATCTTTGTCCACAGAACATCACAAACTGAGGCAACACTGGATAGAGTTTTGTTCTGTTAATGCTGCTGTCTGGGATTCAAAAGAGCTGTGTTTTAACTGGAACTGTATGCAAGGGTCTGGTAGGGTCAAACAAGCTCTTGGAAGTACCAACTGCAAAGAACAAGCAGCAATTGGTATGACTGACATGGTCTTGCTATGCGGACATCTGGTTCCTAGGTAATCAAAATCTAGGTAAGCACAGCTTTATAAGGCATCTTTTATACAAATGTGTGAATTAATAGACATTTATATGCATAAACGAACAAGTTACTTACCTTCGGTAACGATATATCTGTAAGAAACATTAGTAGTGATAGATTCCTTACCTTAGAATATCCCCAGGCGTCAGACTGGATCCGGAAAGTTTTCGTCATCAGTACACCTGCGCGTCGGTAGGTGGCGTCGTGCGGCTCCGCGTCAGTCGTTGGCGCCGTGGTCGCCGTGATGACGTCGCGGGCGCTACTTAGACGCCGCCCACGTGCGCTGACGTCAGATTTGTACACGACTTTCCGCGCCAGGAACGCAGAGCCATGAAAGATACTGACCACTGATGCATTGAAACTAGGGCCCTGAAAGGGATGACCTTAACCCTAGAAATCAGTTCGCAGAACGGGGAGGATGGGTGGGGCGGTAAGGAATCTATCACTACTAATGTTTCTTACAGATATATCGTTACGGAAGGTAAGTAACTTGTTCATCTGAAAGAAACAGTGATAGATTCCTTACCTTAGAATAGATACCCCAGCAATACCAACCCCGCTGGTGGGTCTGCGAACTAAGATCACACCAGAAAGTCGCGGAGAACAGAACGGCCGAAGAAGCCGTCTCTGCAGACTTGGCTGTCCAGGGAATAATGCTCGGTAAACATGTGCAGCGAGGCCCACGTGGCTGCCTGACAGATGTCTTGCAGGGGGACACCACGTCCCAATGCAGTAGTGGCTGCAGTAGCTCTGGTGGAATGAGCACGCAGCCCCACCGGAGGTTCTTTTTTAGCCAAAGAGTAACAGGCTTTGATACATAAGACAACCCAGCGGGAGATGGTTCTCTTATGGACCGCCCGACCTTTCTTGGTGCCAACGTAGCCAACAAAGAGCTGGTCGTCCACCCGGAACTGCTGTGTGTGGTTGAGATAAAAAGAGAGCGCACGTTTTGGGTCCAGACGGTGGAGCCTCTCTTCCTCTCTGGAAGGATGCGGAGGCGGAAAGAAGGTGGGCAAGGTAATAGTCTGCCCAATGTGAAAGGCCGTAACCACTTTTGGCAAAAAGGAAGGACGGGGCCCGAGCACAACCTTGTCCGGATGGACTGAAAGGAAAGGAGGCTTACAAGAAAGAGCCTGGAGCTCACTCACCCGCCTGGCGGAAGTGATGGCCACCAGGAAGGCAGTCTTTAATGTTAAAAGTCGAAGAGGACAGTTGTGAAGGGGCTCAAAGGGAGCGCACATCAAGTATGTCAGAATCAGATTCAAGTCCCACTGAGGCATCACAAAAGGAATAGGAGGAAAAAGGTGTGTAATGCCTTTGAGAAATCTATTTAATACATGTGACTTGAAAAGAGGGCTGATCAGGGAGCCTGAGAAAGGCCGAAATAGCAGAAAGGTAGCCCTTGATAGTGCCCAGAGCAGAGCCCTGCTGGGCCAAAGAAAGAAGGAACAGTAGTACTTCAGAAAGAGGGGCAGAAAGGGGATCCACAGCCTTTGCTGTGCACCATGCCACAAATTTGTTCCACCTGCAGGCGTATACCACTTTAGTAGAGGGACGCCTGGCTGCCAGAATAACGTCACAAACTTCAGGAGGCAAGTCGAAAGGAATCAACTGCCGCCGCTCAATCTCCACGCAAAGAGGTGGAGGCTGGACAGGTTCGGGTGGAGGACCGTCCCTGCTGCTGCGACAGAAGATCCTCCCAAAGAGGCAGTCTGATCGGAGGATCGATGCTCATACTGAGTAGCTCGGGATACCATACTCTTCGAGCCCAGTCCGGAGCCACAAGAATGACTTGGGCCCGGTCGCGCCTGATCTTCAGCACTCTGGGCAGAAGTGGTATAGGCGGAAAGGCGTACAACAGACCGCAACTCCACTCGCGACGAAAAGCGTCGCCGAGCGAGTGCCGCCTTGGAAATTCCAACGCGCAGAACTGATGACATTGCGCGTTCTCTTCGGTGTCGAATAGATCTAACCAAGGCTCTCCCCACTGCTGAAAGAGACCTTGCACCACCTCAGAGTGAAGACGCCATTCGTGATCGAGCATGCACATGCGGCTGAGTTCGTTCACCCTGGCGTTCAGAGAACCTGCCAGGTGTTGAACCATCAGGGACATGCCCTGATGTTCCAGCCATGTCTAGAGACGCAGAGCCTCCTGACAGAGGGTCCACGACCCCACCCCGCCTTGTTTGTTGCAGTACCACATGGCGGTGGTGTTGTCTGTGAACACCTGCACTACTCTCCCCTTGACAGAGGGAAGGAATGCCTTTAGTGCAAGCCTGATCGCCCGCAGCTCCAAAAGGTTGATATGGAGCCCGGACTCCGCCGGAGACCAGAGGCCTCTGATCTCCGCCTCTCCCATGTGGCCGCCCCATCCCAGGAGGGACGAATCCGTCACCACTGTAAACTCCGGTTGGGAAAGGGAGAGGGATCTGCCGTCGACCCAATGCCGGTTCGTGAGCCCCCACTGCAACTGACGTGCAGTGCCCTCCGAGATCTGGACGTGATCGGACAGGTTCCCCTGATGCTGCGCCCACTGGAACTTCAGGTCCCACTGCAGAGCCCGCATATGCCATCTGGCATGATTGACCAGCAGGATGCATGAGGCCCAGCAGCGTCAGAGTCACTCTGACCGAAACCCGGGACAAGGGCTGAAAGATGGGAATCAGAGCCCGAATATCCCAGACTCGCTGTTCGGGAGGATAGACTCGAAACTGCGCGGTGTCCAGAACCGCTCCGATAAAGAGGAGCTTCTGAGAGGGGATCAGGTGCGACTTCGGCACGTTGATGGAGAACCCCAGCAAGTGCAGGAGGTCGGCCGTAGTCTGGAGGTGGGAGACGACTGTCTGTGGCGAGCCCGCCTTCAACAACCAGTCGTCGAGATAGGGGAAGACTGAAACCCCTGATCTGCGCAGATGAGCTGCGACCACCGCCATCACCTTGGTGAACACCCGAGGGGCACTGGTAAGGCCAAAGGGGAGCACGGTGAACTGAAAGTGCTCGTGGCCTACCGTGAACCGTAGGTAACGCCGGTGGGCTCGCAGGACGGGAATGTGGAAATAGGCGTCCTGCAAGTCCAGCGCCACCATCCAGTCCAGAGCAGACAAGACCTGAGCTAGAGTGAGCATCTTGAACTTCTCTTTGCGGAGGAAGCGATTGACGTTCCGGAGGTCTAAGATAGGACGCAGGCCTTTGTCCTTCTTGGGCACCACAAAGTAGTGGGAATAACAACCACAACCTACTTCGGGCGTCGGAACGCGCTCGATGGCCCCTTTGGCCAAGAGGGCCGCAACTTCCTGCTGAAGAAGCACCAAGTGATCCCCCGACATGCGGTGGTATTGAGGTGGCATGGCTGGGGGGTTAGTCTCGAAGGGGAGGGAGTAGCCCTCCGGACTATCTCTAAAACCCACCTGTCCGAAGTGATGGTGCGCCAGTGGGGGAGGTGATGGCGAAGCCTGCCGTCCACTGGCGTTTGATGGGCCTGAAAGTTCGGACTAGGAAGGTTTGGAGGCAGTGGTGGCCGGGGTGGTGGTGGACTGACCCGCCCGCTGGCCCCTTTGTCCGCCACGGCAGAACCCGCGTCCGCGCTGGGATGATTGCTGCGCCAGCCTGTGGCTCTGTTGCGAATGTTGCGGGGCGCCCCTTCCTGTGCCACGAAAGGAGCAAAAAGCGGAAGGCGGAGGAGGGCGGACTGCCGAGAGTCCCAAGGACTTGGCCGTAGCCCGCAAGTCCTTAAACCTCTCCAACGCGCTGACCGCTTTGTGGCCGAAAAGGCGACGGCCATCAAAGGGCATGTCCATAAGGGTGTTTTGGACATCCCCCGAAAATCCAGTGGTCCTCAACCAGGCGTGACGGCAAACCGCCACCGTCGTTGCAATCGATCTGCCCAGTGAGTCGGCGGTGTCTAGGCCACACCGAATCATGAACTTTGCTGCGTCTCTCCCCTCTGCAACAGCCTGGGAGAGAGCAGGCCAGGCCTCCTCCGGACACTGGGGCAGCATGTTCGCCACCGTATCCCACAGAGAGTGGGAATAACGGCCCAAGAGGCATGCGGTGTTCACGGACCGCAGAGCTGGTGGAAGACAAAAATCTTCTTTGCAAACTGATCCAGCTTCTTGGATTCCCTATCCGGTGGTGCGGAAGGGAAGGCGGTAGGGGAAGCAGAGGCTTGGACAACCAAGCTCTCGGGGGTGGGGTGTTGGGAGAGGAAAATGGGGTTACCCGGAGCCGGGCGATGGCGTCGGACCACGTTCCTATCCACTGGAGCCCCTGTAGTGGGCCTGGACCAAAGTGCCCAAAAGAACGTCAGAGGGCTTCATTGAAAGGAAGCAGCGGCTCCGCAGAAGTAGCTGCTGGCTGAAGCACCTCTGTTAGGAGGTTAGTCCTGACGGCCACAGTAGGGAGCTCGAGGTGTAGGGCCTCGGCCGCCCTACGCAACACCACTGCATAACTAGCGCCCTCCTCCGTAGCCACGGTAGGAGGAGATAGCATGCCAAGGTCTGGTGAGGTATCCAGACCACTGGCGTCCCCCAATTCCTCAGTCCAGTCCTGTTCAGACTCGCAGGCTGCAGCAAGAGGGTCCTCAGACCCCTCCCAGTCCTCCCCTTGCTCATCAGGCTTTTCAACAGGTCTAAAATAAGGAGCAGGGACATGGGGATAGAAATCCCCAAGCAGCATCGAGAACGGCATCGATCGACGCCGGCTCGACGCCACGTCCACTTCGGGGCTGAAACTGAGGTCGACGTCGTCCCGAGGTGTGGGGGGCGTCAGGATCGGTGCCGGTGGAGTCGACGTCGGTGGAGGCGTAACAAGGTCAACCGGCGTCGACCGGGATCCAGGCCTGGATCCAAGGGTGTCCTGCGGCGCTGGGGCCAGAGCCGATAGCGACGCCGGGGCCGGAGCCGCTGGCGAGGAAACGCGAGGACACCCATGCGGGACCGCGGGGCCCGAAGGCGCACCGGCGGCCCGAAGAGGCGAGCCATGGCCGACATGAACACCTGTATCTGGGCCGGAGCCGCCGACGACCCCAGAAAGGGCGGGTAGTCGGGCGGCGACTCCACAGGCTCCGCCGGAGCCGCGGGGGTGGTACCACCCATACCCTCAGCCGCGTCGCGCGACCGGCGAGGGGAAGTCGAAGAACGATGGCGTTTCTTCGACTTCTTGTGCTTCGTCTTACCTGATCCAGAGTGCGAAGACTTGGATCCCGAAGACCAATGATGATGACTCCGCGCACGGTCCCTCGACCTCCCTCTGGACCGGGTCTTCGAACGGCGCGGAGCCGACTGCCGGGCTTCCAGCAACTTTCGGGACCGCTCCCGCAAAGTCTTCGGCGCCATGGCCTGGCAGTCGGAGCACGACTTGGGGTCGTGGTCGCGCCCCAGGCAGAAAAGACACACGCGGTGCAGGTCCGTCACCGACATCATGCGGTGACAATCCCTGCAGGACTTGAAACCGGGCATCCTACTGCACCAGGAGTCGATGACTCGAAGAAAAAACAGAGACAAAAAGCCTCAAAAAGTCAGTCAAAAATTGCCTGGGGGTTCCTGCTCTTCCCGGATCTGCGCTTGTTGGCACGGAAAAAGAAAGAACGGACGTCAGCTCGCGTGGGCGGCGTCTAAGTAGCGCCCGCGACGTCATCTCGGCGACCACGACGCAGACGGACGCGGAGCCGCACGACACCACCTACCGACGCGCAGGGGTAATGCTGACGAAAACTTTCCGGATCCAGTCTGACGCCTGGGGATATTCTAAGGTAAGGAATCTATCACTATGTGTTTCTTTCAGATACATACATTAACTCACATTTATAATCACCTAAAAAAGGTTAAAGGGACGTTATCGGTAGGTGAAAATGTCAGTTAAAATATTAAAGCATACCGTTTAAAACTAAAAGCCACTGAAATTCGCACCCAAATGATTATACCAGCAGGAGGGGGTTTTATCTTTTGGCTGCATAAAGAACTGCCTATTGGCCTCTTCCTTTTAAGATAGTCTGCCAGGATGCCTTTAGGAATTCCAACAGGTAACAAGAGGTTGGTGAATAGGTGGATGAGGCAACTCCGAAATAAAGATCTACTTTATTCCCTCCTGCTAATTGCTTCTTTAATTTAGAAACAGCACCTTTTACAGCTTCCTCACTCTGCTAATTCACAACCAATCGGGATAACACCTCTGGCAAAGACTGGAGCAGAAAGAGGACAAAAATGTCCCTGTACTTCAAAGAAGCACTCCGTTTCCGATCCTCCACACCCCTAGAGTTTTGTTCGCTTCAAAGGACCTCAGCAACACTTTGGAGGTTTCTTAAAAACATCTACGAAACACTGCAATAACGACTTAACTAGAGACACTAGAATCTTTGTCTGAATTGTTTAGTGAAAATATGCAGACAACTTCTAATTCTTTCATAGTAAATCCATCAGGCTCTTTATTTCCAATTTGGATGTTGGAATCTGTGCCATCCTTGTTTGAATTCAACCTTATCTCTTCTGATGTGGCCCTAAAGATTCTAAATAACACCAGATCAAGGTCACCAAATGATTAATGCAGAGATCGGATATTTCATCTCACTACCACATTCTTAGTCCAGTGATCTGCCAGCCAGTTACCGCATCCCTTAAGCCTGGCTCTTTACCCTCAAATTGTAAAAAGGCACACATAATTCCATCACTAAAAAACCCGTGCTTGATCGCGCAATTCTGAGCCACTACTGGCCCCAAATCATAACTCTTTTGTGTCAAGATAGCTGAAAAGGTTGTCAACACATAGCTCTGAGTTAATAACTGCCTTTTTTATTCTTAACCCAGCTCAGACTGGGTTCCAGCCTTTCCATTAGTGGCTGTTCAGAATGACCTGCGCATGATCCTGGACCAGGGCGGAGTTGCAGCTGCTACCCTCCCACTCATTTCTGCTGACTTTGATATCATGTGTCTGTTGGAAGATGGCTCTTTGCATAGTGGAACAAAAAGAGGTGCACAGTGTAAAGAGTCCAGGCAAACCCCAATTGGTTACAGAGGCACAAATGATAACCCACATGTTTTCTTTTGTGGTAGTGTGGCCGAGCAGTTATGTATCATAGGGTAGTGCTAAGCATTTGTTGTACTCACAGAGGCAATAAATGAGAGACACATTCAAGAATAAATCTGAGACCAATTTAGAAAATAATCCCATTTATGTCAATTTTGATACCAAGAACTTAGTTATCAAGTAAGTACTTTTTTTTAAATATGATTATTTTACAGGTAAGTGAATAGGTCAATTTAATGCATCTTTATGCAGTAATGAATTTTTATAGTAAGTAAATAGTTCAATGCTTCCCTATGGGAGAAAAGGCATATGTTGTATACAGTTATTTGCAATTGGTTCCAGTGGGGGTCTCCTCCAGAACTTAAGGTTGTAGGGGGTCAAGGTCCAAAGTACCACCAGCAGTCACTTATTTCCTGCCCTAGGGCGTCTGGGTGCCAAGGTGCTGGTCAGGTTGGTAGTTGTGCACGCTACGCCTCTAGAAAGAAGGCGGGGCACTTAGAAAGAAGCTGCAGAGGGAGACTTGGGGAGAAGTCGGGGAGCTCCCAACGGGGGCCTCGGGTCGCAAGGTTCCTGGGAACAAGGGGGCACAGCCGGTTCGTCAGTGCCCGGGCTGGGGCGCTCTGTGCAGAGTGGAAAGGTCGGCTGGGCTCTGCGTTAGCTAGGGCGTTGTGGTGGTCTGTCTCGCCGGTTTGAGGGTGTAAAATCACGACAGCTATTCCACTCTGGAGGTGGGGCTCTGCAGTGCTGACATCCATCGACAGCTGCTTGGTGTCGATGGAGTCCGGACTGGACTCTCACGATCTTTGTTTATTGCAAGGGGTCCTGTGCCCCAGGTATTGGTCCTGTGCAGCTTTGGTTGGTCCTGATGTCCTCTCACTTCGTTGGAGGACAGATCTGACCTTCAGGAGCACAGGCACCTCTTCCTGTAGGGCTGCTGAATCAGGCTGGTTGGGGAGCAGCAACACAGTGAACCGGACTTTGCTCTTTGGTGCCTGCGGACTTCAGGGGAGTAGCTCCTCTACTCCAAAGGAGATTGCTTGAAATTTGCGAAGGTTGGCAGTCTCCCGGGGTTCTTGGAAGCTGGTCAGCTGCAGGGCAAGTCGCTGGTCACCATTGCCAGTCTTGGTGCAGGCAGGGTTTGGTGCCAAAAGTCCACAGCAAGCCTTCAGTTTTCGCTTTTCTTCTTTGTCCTCTTCTTCTTGATCCGTCGAAACTGAATTCCTGGTGTCTAAGGTGCCACCTAAATACTCAATTAGGGACGTTAAGAAGATTGACAGGTAGTAGCCAATGGGCTACATACCTTTAGGGGGTCTACACTCTCTATATGACCACTTCCTCTGGGAAGTTGGCATAACCCTGACCCAGAGAGCCTAACTCTGCTAAAACTAAGATGGTGGAACTCTAAAAGTTGTGTCCACATCTGGTAGCCCTCCTTAGGGGTGGACCTAGCCCGATAGGGACCATGCCTCCTGACTACCTAATTTTCCCACCTGTCCTGGTGCCAAATGGGCAAGGGGTGGCATTTCCTCGGTCTGTGGACGCCTTGGGTCGCATATCAAAGGCGACAGAGGCATTTATAGCACCCTGCCTTGATTTGCTAATCACTTAGCCATCCTACTTGGAGAAAAGGACAACACCTCCTGCTGGAGCACACATTGTTTCTGCCCTCGGAGAGGACAGGTTCTCGCTTGCAGGGGGTCAGAAACCTGTCTGTGGTGGCAGGCTGGTCTACACCAGTCAGTCAGTACATTAGTAGTCGGTAGGTTTTCAGGGGCACCTCTAAGGTTCCCTCTGGGTGCTGGTATTAATAAATCCATCACTGGAATCAGTATTGGCTTATAAATACGAGATGTTGGATACCAAACATCAAGTTTCAGTGAAGCCTTCATGTAGTGGGGGAACTCGTTCTCACCAGTGTCCAGCACATGTACTAAAAACAGCTTCACTGTTCACTTTCAATATCTAAGAATCTACTTCGATATCACAGGGGCATATCTGCACATGCAGATATGTACACATGTGTAGTATAGAGCACCCCGCCTTACGGCTCTAAGGCCTACTGTAGAGGTGACTTACCTATACTGCATGCAGTGTCTGCAAGCATGGCACACAGGAGGTGTGCCATGTCGTTTCTTCAGTTTTCTCTGCACCATGGCACAGAGTCTGCAATGGCAGTTTGCATGTTGGTGCTGAGGGGTACCTTAGGGTGGCACAGTACATGCTGCAGCCCTTAGGGACCCTCTTTAGCCGCCTTGCAATAGGTACACCATGGGTACCACTTACTAGGGACTTACAGGGGGTGCTAAAGGTATTGCCAAGTAGGAGAAGAATTGTACAGTTTAGGGAAAAAGATCTGGCAATGGGGACCTGGACAGTTGGTTAAAGTCAGCAGTGAAGAGACACTCTTGACATTGGGCAATGCGTGAAAAAATTAAGTGTGCATTTGGATACATGGCATGTAAAGAAGCTAGATTGTGGTGGGAACCAGGAATACGTCTAGGAACATTGCATCGTACATGTTAAATAAATACATCAGTATAGCGCAATCGGGACAAATTCTGTAATGCTGGAACCACTGCTCTCCATCTCACACCACAAAATCCAAACCACTTTATCTTAGCTCCGGCATAGCCCAAATCTGTTACTAACTTAGGATTGACAGCAAACTCCCCCACCCCTTAGACCCAAGCTTCAGGACAACTGTGAAAGCAATACTCACATACTGGACAAGAAGCAAAAGTAACTTTCCTTCGGTAACAATGCTTCTGGCTGATGCATAATCTTTCGGCATATTTCTCACCTTATGAGCATCCTCGAGGCAACAGACTGAATCCGAAACTTTTTTTTTAACCAAGCAATAGCTTTCCAGTTGGCATCAAGCAGCTTAAACCACAACACTGCCCGCGGGATGAGACTATGTCAGAGTAAATTAGGAACCACATGGTGTGATGGCATCCATACCTCATTTTGTATATGCCCCATTAAGGCATACAGAGAGGAACCAAGACAGCAAACAACTAAATTGACAATTACAGCACATACCATGACCTTGACCATGACCTCAGTGTCATTAGTGAAGGAAGTTGTGTAGGAAAGTGGGTTTCTGTTGCAGTAACCCCCCCCCACTTTTTGCCTGATAACTGATGCACTTTTCCTTGGTGTGCCCTGGGTCCCTGCCAATCAGGTACCCAGGGCCTGTGTTCCTTCCCTAAAAACTGTACTAAAGCCTAAACCCAATTGGCATCTCTGGCCACAGGTAAGCCCCCTGGTAAATGGTACCCTAGGTACCCAGGGCACTGTGACCAGAGAAGGCCCCCCAAGGGCTGCGGAACTTATTGTGCCACCCTTAGAGGCCCTGTACCCTGACACACACACACCCTGCCTTTGCAGGCTGAGTGTCTTGGTGCAGAACTAAACGGAGAGTCGACATGGCACACATCCCTGTGTGACATGGCACACATCCCTGTGTGCCAAGCCCACAAACACACTGCCCTGGGGTGCCGCCCCGTCACTGCAAACTGCTTTGCTTCATTGAAGCGAGAGCAGGGAAACCTGCTCTCGCTTCAATGAAGCAAAGCAGATTGCTTTTCCACACAGGGAGCTGCATGTCAGCAGCTCCCCATGTGGAAAAGCAATGCTGGCTCCCGCAGGACGCGGGGAGCCGGCGGGACCGTGGGGGCATTGGGGCTCCCCCCACAGTCCCCAACGAGAGGCCAGGCCCTGGGGGATGGGGTCCCCGGGGCTGGAAGTGGCCCGGGAGGGGGGCCACGCAGCGCCCCTCCCCTAAAAATAAATTTTAAAAAATCACGCAAAGGCCGGCCCCGGGGGATGGGGTCCCCGGGGCCAATAGAGGCCTCAGAAGGGGGGCCACGCAGCCCACCTCCATAAAAAAGCAAAAACAAAATCTGGCCATGCCCCGGGGGATGGGGGTCCCCGGGGCCGGAATTGGCCATGGGAGGGGGGCCCACGCGGGTCAGGCCCTGGGGGATGGGGTCCCCAGGGCCCAAAAAAAGTAAAAAGAAGGGGAGCCACACAGCCCCCCTTCCAAAAAAAATAATTTAAAAAAACACGCGATCGTGCCAGAGACCCCGCCCCCTCCCAGCAACACTCTGCAAACGCGCCCTGTGGCGCGTTTTAAGTTGGGAAATTAATTCCCCTTCACTACTGGGGGTCCCTGGGGCCAACTAGCCCACCAGGTACCTCCAGTAAGCGCCACAGGGCTGCGTTGCAGAGAGGTGGTCCAGGCCACGCCCCTTTTACACCTCTCTGCAACGCAGCTCTGTGGCGCTTACTGGAGGTACCTGGTGGGCTAGTTGGACCCCAGGGACCCTGAAGATTTAAGGGGACTTAATCTCTCAACTTAAAACGCGCCACAGGGCGCATTTGCACAGTGGTGAAGGGAGGGGGCAGAGCCTCAGGTGACATGTGTGCAAACACGCCCTGTGGCGCGTTTTAAGTTGGGGAATTAATTCCCCTTGAATCCTGAGGGACCCTGGGGGCCAACTAGCCCACCAGGTATCTCCAGTGCGCGCCACAGGGCTGCGCTGCAGAGAGGTGGTCCAGGCCACGCCCCTTTTTACACCTCTGTGCAACGCAGCTCTGTTGCGCTTACTGGAGGAACTTAGTGGGCTAGTTGGACCCCAGGGACCCTCAGGATTCAAGGGGACTTAATCTCCCAACTTAAAACGGCCACAGGGCTTGTTTGCACACATGTCACCTCAGGGCCCCCCCCTCCTTTCACCACTGTGCAACGCACCCCGGGCGCATTTTAAGAGGAAGTTTTAATCCCCCTGCCCTATTATGTACTAGGGCCTTACAGAGGAGGTCATGATAATCACAGGGGTACCCCAACGCATAGTGTTCCCTAGTGTATGTAGGTGTTTTCACTGTATTCTAAGTGTCTTTTAGCATAGCACTGGCTCTAGGCCTGGTTAGTCAGAGTCAGTTACCACCAGTACCCGTCTGAAAAAGTTGTGGGCACAGGAGGATTTTGCAACCAGGCCTCTTTCTGCTCCTCTGTTGGTTCTTTCTGCACATGTCTTGCTTCTTCCTGCTCTTTTCTTCGTCTTTGTGGACTTCTTTTGCTTCTTTCTGTGCGTTTTTTCTTCTTTCTTCACATGTCCTACCTCTGTAGGCATAGTTAGAAATTAGCATTTAAAAAACCTTTGAAATTCACTTAAAAAACCATAGGTTTCAGGCACGTTATAGTTAGAAATTAGCATTTAAAAAACCTTTGAAATTCACTGAAAAAACCATAGGTTTCAGACACGTTATAGTTAGAAATTAGCATTTAAAAACCTTAGAAATTCACTGAAAAACGATAGGTTTCAGACACGTTATTGTTAGAAATTAGCATTTAAAAACCTTAGAAATTCACTGAAAAACCATAGGTTTTAGGGACAGTTCTAGTTAGTTGGACATTTCACTCGTACAAAACCAGTGAAATTCCCCCGTTATAGTTAGTTCAGCTAATTATAACTCGCGCCCCCGCAATGCACTGCTGATGACGTCACATATTCCATCATTCATGACATGGTCAGTGACATCACTGATGACATCTCAAATGACATCACTGATGACATCATCCATGTGATAATTTCATGCATCTTCTCACACCCTAATATAACTTTTGATACACCCACTCTAAATTACAGACTGCCATTCTCAAAACCATAGACACTCCAACACCAATAACTACATACACGCTCACTGATTCTTAGGTCTACACACACACCCACTCACTCACCCGTACAGTCACTCATACTTACGGTCACTCAGTACAGGACTATCATATGCACTCATACACCTATATAGACACTCACACACCGCCACTCATCCATAGAGGTACTCACACACCTAGTCAGTCATGCAAATAATTAATCACACTCCCATTTACTCACCTATACAGTTATACACACACCAGCTCACTTACTCATACAAATACTCGCACATTCTTACGCTCTTATACAATCACTGATACAAGTACACACTCATCCATACAGCCACTCTCACAATCACACACTCACTTATAGCCATTTATATACTCCAACACACATGTATACTGCCTTTCACATATGTAGTTACTCACACATGTACCACTGAGATATACATTCACTCACTAACACACCCATACACACATTCACCCACCCATACAGTCCATCACAGATGCACTCTTGAAACCATGCACCCAGTTAATCACCCACTCACACATCTATGCACAGAGTCACACACACCCCACCCACACAAACACTCAGGCACCCATACAGATACTCAGACAACCAATCAATAACCCATGTAGACACTCATGTAGCTATTCGCAAACCCATGCAGCCGCTTACACACCAACAGACAGACGAATACAGACATTCACACAGTTTAGTCACTAACCCATGCATTCAGTAAGATACGTTTAATCACTCACTTATAGAGTCAGTCACGCACCTACTAAATCATCCATTCAGACACTTATACACCCACTCATTCTTCAATACGCCTTTCCCTATATATATTAAACATATTTAAACTTTACAGAAACACACAGTCACTGGATGATGTCATCAGTGATGTCACTGACCAGGTCATGAGAGATGTAATATGTGACGTCATCAGCAGTGCATTATGGGCGCGAAGTTATAGTTAGCTGAACTAACTATAACGGGGGAATTTCACGGGTTTTGTACGAGTGAAATGTCCAACTAACTATAACTGTCCCTAAAACCTATGGTTTTTTCAGTGAATATATATATATGAATATATATATATATATATATATATATATATATATATATATATATATCAAAGCTCCAAGGTTCCCACCAGTTTGAGACGCACTCTGACATCCACTACAGCAACCTTCATGAGGTAAAAGCCGGATCGGCGGGCGGATCCAGTTTACAGCATGCCTGTCGATTCACGCCTGACGCGTTTCGTGCTCATTGCACTCTTCAGAGGCGCGACAGTCAATTTGGCATAAAGGCCACACCTCCCACTTATGATATGAGCCCTCCAATGGGCGACTCACATGAGTCTGCGTTGGTTTGTGGGTCTTGTAGTGTGTGTTTTGTAAATCAAAGCTCCAAGGTTCCCACCAGTTTGAGACGCACTCTGACATCATATATATATATATATATATATATATATATATATATATATATATATATATATATATATATATATCCTCCAACATGGTTCCCCTTCACCGGATTATGCAGTGCTTAATGTTGGTGCGGTCCACTGCGGCAGAACCACGCCGCTCCATATTTTCACACAATCCTTCCAGCCAGAAGGACAAATGGGTCGCACACCCGTAGCTCTTTTGCAATTTATATTTGTTTTTCTCCTTCATTTGCAGGGATAAGGGCGAGAAACGATCTACGCGTTTCGGTATCTCCAAATACCTTGCTCACGATCAACCAACCACTTGTCACCACCCCATACAAATATTCATCCATACAAATATTCAAACAGTTGTTTCCTCACTTCCTGTCAGGTGGTACAAGCGCCCCTTTGCATTATGGAGGATGTAGTTTTTTAAAGCTACCACTATTGTGAAAGTGAAATTTAAAAAGACAATAATACTATTGCCACATTCCCAAGTGAACCATATTACTCATTATGTTATACAAAATATTATTATTCAAAAGATGTATACAAAAAAAATTATTGTGCACATTTCTAAGGGGAACTACATAGATAATTATTATCAACTAAATGAAAGAGTCGATTTTATATATCTGTTCTTTCTCTTTTCTTCTTTTCTTTTCTCCTTTTATGTTAATGTCCCTACAGTGAGAGTATTATATCCCTCCCGTGGGAAAAGGAGTGGCATAAGTGCCTTCCAAGAGTCAATCTAATCTACAGTTACCCCATTATATTAGTGTGGATGTGTTCCTTTTTTCACTTTCTTTCTTTCACTTTCCAGTGTCAAATCATTATGTTCCAGAGAAGCTATTTTCATTATAAATGAATATAAAGTTCTTCCGATTGGTTTAGGCCATGTGGATTTAATGTTCGCAAATTTAATATATGGCGCGATTCCTTTTGACGCAACAGTTTTTCTCTGTCCCCACCACGTTCCTTTCTTGGGACAGTCTCAATTCCAAAGAATTTAAGTTGTTTCCAATCGCCTTGATGGTATTGCTCCATATGCTTGGCCACAGTGTTGGTTCTGTCCTTATGTATAGTGGCTCTAACATGCTCCATTATTCTTTTTTTCAATTCACAGATGGGGCTTCCTACATACATTAGTGGACATGGGCATTCCACCACATACACTGTGTACTGGGTCTTACACGTAATTAATTGTCAAATTTCCCACATCCTGTTGTTAGCCATTCTCACTTCTTTTGTTTGCTTGGCAATTTGACAGACTTTACACATATGGCATTTCAGGAAACCCTTTGTTTTCAGCCATGTATCCTCCTTTTTCTTTCCTTTAAAATGACTATGGATTAGGTGATCTTTTAGATTTTTTGCTCTTTTGTAGGTCACTGTAGGATGTTTCCCCACTATTTCTTTCTACAGTGCTGTCCAATTGTAAAATTTTCCAATTTCTCCTCAGAATTTTCACTATTTGTTTACTTTCCTGTGAATAGTCCATTATCAACCTAATCGGTTCCGGAGCCTCCTTCTGCTCTTTCTGCTTCAAAGCTAGACATTCCTCGCGTGATTTTTCATTTGTTCTGTCCTAACATTTTTTAATCGTACCAGTAAAGATCACCTAATCCAGTGGTTCCCAAACTTTTTCAACCCACGGCTCCCTTGACCTATTCAGGCTGTTGGCCGCGACTCCCCATTATGTTACTTTTTTTTGGGGCGGGTGGGGAATGTAAATCCAGCCTTGGGAGTACCTCCATTTTTCTCCCTGAAAATAACTGGGATGAAGCCGATGAAAGCATTAAAAACATGAAGTACTGCAATGATGTAATGTGGATAAAACAAGGCTATTTTTAGGATGGGTAGCATTATATATCTATATCTATATCTATCAAGACTCCCCATAGTCGAAAAGCGTAATATCTGTCTGCCATGATTTAAAAAGAAAATCGTGAATATCAAAGACGGAGCAGCTGTTATTCATACATACATATATATATAGATATAGATAGATAGATAGATAGATAGATAGATAGATATCTCCTTCTGCACCAGAAAGACCAACTTAAACAAAACCTGTTCCTTAACAGGCCACCAATGTAAGGAAGCAAGGGAGGAAGAAATATGAACCCATTGCTATCTTGGCAGCACAATTTGTAGCTTCTCCTCAGTGAATTGAACAAGTGCAGGTAGAATGAATTACAATGGTCCAGACCGTTGCAGTAAAACCTTTCGAATTTGCACTTTTGTGAAGAAAAAGAACAGCTACTGGGTATGTTTTTGAGTGCAAAGTTGGAAAAAACGAGTACTGATGATAGTAGTGATTTGACTAAGCATACAAAGTTCAGTGTCGAATTTATTGCACTTTTTTTTTTTCACATGAGGGACAGCGACTGGCTTTAGACCAAGGTAGGAGGACCAGATTGACAATTCCCAGAAATACACACAATAGTCATAGGAGCTCCAGCTACTCGCCATTCATCTATTTAAAGCACATTCTTGGTCAAGCAATTGTGCAAATGTGAGACACAACTGGTAACATTGTCTAAGAGTTTAATTACATTTTGATGATTAGTGCAATTAATGCGTTTATAAATTGAAAAACTCTGATGGAATTCAGAAAATACGGGCAGGCACAAGAAATGCATGAACATTTTGAAGAGATCTCTGAAGCGCCAAGGGCATGTGAGACAGGCTACTTAAATGTATTCCTGATTTTCAGAGATTCGTGTGATGTAGTATCAGAAAAACTCTGGGACCCTACCTCTCCAAGTAAATCGGCAAAAAGCATTCATCCGGAGTATCCTGGCAGTCTGCATATTTTTGTTGCCCTTTGAGTTCAAGCCAACTTAAACTTCAGTTTTTCTGTCTGCTCAGACAAATACACATATTGCTCTTCCATAATTGAAATTTGAATGTGGTCTTCATACATTTGCAAAAGATGGGCTATAGGAGTCGAGTTTCTAGCCACATCACCTATTTATACCCAGGCTCCTACGAGAGAAGCTCTCCCTAAGTTACTACATAAACTATTGTAGAGCTTCGTGTGTGTACACTGCACAGAAAATTAGCAGTGAGTGTATGCTGAGATTTTTGCAACAGTTATTTCTTGTGACTTTTTAAAATGTAATTGTGGCGCTTTCCTCTCCCGCTCCCACGCAGATTTCTCACACGGAACATTCCAGGAAGGTGATAAATATAGCAGACGTGCCTTGTTCACTAATAACCCCTTTGTTAAATATTGTTTCACCAAAATTCATAACTTGTAGGAGAACCTGCCCGTCCTAATAAGTCGCAAGGCAAAGGTCGTGAAACACAGACGTGTTTGCATGCAATCCTTGGCAGGCAGTCGTAGGGGAGGGGGGCCTGTGATAAAATGCAGCAGGGCACAAGCGTGGCACACGGCGCCCCTGGCTGGTTTTGATGGCGCACCAGGGCGCCGTGGCGCACAGTTTGGGAACCACTGACCTAATCCATAGTCATTTTAAAGGAAAGAAAAAGGAGGATACATGGCTGAAAACAAAGGGTTTCCTGAAATGCCATATGTGTAAAGTCTGTCAAATTGCCAAGCAAACAAAAGAAGTGAGAATGGCTAACAGGATGTGGGAAATTTGACAATTAATTACGTGTAAGACCCAGTACACAGTGTATGTGGTGGAATGCCCATGTCCACTAATGTATGTAGGAAGCACCATCTGTGAATTGAAAAAAAGAATAATGGAGCATGTTAGAGCAACTATACATAAGGACAGAACCAACACTTTGGCCAAGCATATGGAGCAATACCATCAAGGCGATTGGAAACAACTTAAATTCTTTGGAATTGACTGTCCCAAGAAAGGAACCGCGCCATATATTAAATTTGCGAACATTAAATCCACATGGCCTAAACCAATCGGAAGAACTTTATATTCATTTATAATGAAAATAGCTTCTCTGGAACATAATGATTTGACACTGGAAAGTGAAAGAAAGTGAAAAAAGGAACACATCCACACTAATATAATGGGGTAACTGTAGATTAGATTGACTCTTGGAAGGCACTTATGCCACTCCTTTTTCCCACGGGAGGGATATAATACTCTCACTGTAGGGACATTAACATAAAAGGAGAAAAGAAAAGAAGAAAAGAGAAAGAACAGATATATAAAATCGACTCTTTCATTTAGTTGATAATTATCTATGTAGTTCCCCTTAGAAATTTGCACAATAATTTTTTTTTTTTATATACATTTTTTTTTTTTAATAATATTTTGTATAACAATGGGTAATATGGTTCACTTGGGAATGTGGCAATAGTATTATTGTCTTTTTAAATTTCACTTTCACAATAGTGGTAGCTTTAAAAAACGACATCCTCCATAATGCAAAGGGGCGCTTGTACCACCTGACAGGAAGTGAGGAAACAACCGTTTGAATATTTGTATGGGGTGGTGACAAGTGGTTGGTTGATCGTGAGCAAGGTATTTGGAGATACCGAAACGCGTAGATCGTTTCTCGCCCTTATCCCTGCAAATGAAGGAGAAAAACAAATAAAAATTGCAAAAGAACTATGGGTGTGCGACCCATTTGTCCTTCTGGCTGGAAGGATTGTGTGATAATATATACATACACATACACACATATATACACACATACACACATATACACATATATACATATACGCATATATACATATACACATATATACATATACACATATACACATATATATATCCTACTGGCGGTCGCCAGTAGGTAGTTATAGTTAGAACCTAGTTTCCATAGGAAAAGCGTTTTTTGATTTGCCAATATCTTTGGCGCCATTTGACAAATCTTCGCGAAATTTTCCCCCCAAAAAAAAAAGGTTCACTCAGGTCCTGTCTTGAAAGTTTCGGGGTGATTCGTCAAGCGGGGGCCGAGAAAAAAGGGGGGCCCCAAAATGCGTTTTCTCCATGTTAATTTCCATAGGAAACTTTAGACACGGCTACAGCCCGAACTGCTGAACGGAATTGCACCAAATTTGGCAAAAAGGTAGCTCTTGGTTCAGAAAGCGCCTTTTTTAGGTCTCGCCTAGCGTTGCAGCGCGCATGCGCTGCTCGCTCTGCGAGGCTTCTTGTAATCGATTAACTTTTAGAAGGAGTGTAGGCTCCGCCCCTTGTTTTCATTGGCTTGAGTCATCGTCCATGCTAAACGCTGGCCTCCGATTGTAAGTGAGGCTTTTTAGTCCCTCCTTGTTACCGCCCTGTCTCCTTTTGGCCCCACCCACCCGGACTGGATCGTTTACTTGCGGCGTTACACAGTGTCTTTTAATTACTAGGTAAGCACTTTTTCGCGTAATGCCGTTTAACATTGCGGCTGTTTAACGCTCGGCTCCCCCGAACATCGCGGTTCGTGCTCGAAAAAGAACATTCTGGGCTCTGTTCCTTTCCAGCGCCTAGTTTAGTTTGAAATGAAAGATGTATTCTCACATTGTAGTGTCGTGGACTCCCGAGATGTTGCTGTGTATTTTTATTTCAATTCTGTGATAAAAGTAGGATGCGATGCTTTGGTAAAGGAATGACATTTTTCAAGTCGATAAAATCTGGCTTTCCGTGACGTTATTAAGCACCGTACCGCATAGAATCTGTTTGTTGCTCTGTTATACCCCCAACCTCCTTATTAAAAACAACAAGGAACATGTGCTATAATAAAAAGAAAGCAGTTGCTTTTGTCTCAACGGTTCCGAGCTTAATTTGGCTCGTGAGGTAATTCCGCTCATTATAACTGGACGAACAGTGGCCATCTTCTCTTAATCTCCCCCTTCCCCTCCTTCGTGGGATTTGTTTCGCTGCAAAGACACTTTTTCTCTCATTCGCTACACGAACATAGTGTAATCCCGAGTCCCAACTGTGTTTTTCTTGGCTCTCAAGGAAGGAACATCGTGCTCTCGCAGGCCAGGCAACCCCGTTGCAGCAGTGGCTCGGCCCGCAGAAGTTACCGGAAGTTGTGGGGCTGCCATGTTGGGCGCTTTGTTGTAGGCTCCGGTACACTGCGACGGGGGAAGATTTTTTAATTTTTTTTATAACTACAGCGACGCGCCATGGAGGCCAACTGGACTGCTTTCCTGTTCCAGGTAAGGGCCCCTCCCGCATGGAGTGGGGGGTCGGGGGAGGAAAAGTGGGGAGTGCAGGGGGGGTGAAGGGGGCAAGAAGGAGGGGGCAGGGAGGGGAATTCACCGAAGGGCCCGCGGGACATCTCCCCCCTTTTTTTGACCCTCCCTCCTGAGGAGCCTGAACATCACATTGGTACCTGAGGCTGGACTTATAGCTGTGTGTCCAGGGTTGTAGTAGTTTACGCTCCAGGTTCTAAACCCTAATAAAACATCGCAGAAAGGCCTCGCACACTAAAATGACACTTTCGGTACAGCATTAATTAGGTTTCACACCATAGCGGCCAATCCTATTTTTTATTGGGAGGGTGGTGGGTGAACTAATTTTAATCGTGTCCTTTATCTCATATTTCTTGTATATGCAGTGAATACGTTATTTTCCAGTCGGACACATTAAACGCGTCTGTTTTTTTTTTTTTATAACTCCGCAGTACCCTCCGCCGAGAAGGACTTTTTAGCAACTTTCATCTTTTAAAAACTTACAATCATTTAGTTAAAGAAAACTGCAAACCACACTATCCACCCGTTCACAGAACCCTCTACCCCCCCCATCAAAGAGTTTCGATGAAGGTTTGGACCGGACTTTCACAATCTCAAGAATTATGCCAAATTAGCATTCGATGTGAAATTGTGAACACTGTAGATACGTGAATGAACAACATGTTTTGTGTCGAATGAACATTTAAAAATGCAAATGCTTATTTTTTGTGGTGGCGAGGTCAGGATCCTGCAGTAGAAGAAAATTTGAAATTCGTGACAGTCCTTGGGAGATGGGCTGCATCCATACCCGCATTTTTTTAAAAGATGCTGTAAAAATTGTTTTGTCTAACAGAAAAACAAGAGCTGCTTTGTTTCCTCGTCGGAACGTCTCCAGCCCAGTTTCCCATTTTTCACTACCCAAATGAATAAAACTTACAAGGGATCAGGATTAATTCGTCACACGTTTCATACTGCTATTCTTCTCCCCCACTATTGCAAAACAATGCAGCTCCTCAAAATAAGTTGGTGATCGAGTATAAGAGTAGACCCAGGTCCATAGCTTACACCGCCGTTTAGTGATTATCTCGCTCCGCCTCCTCCCCATCATAGATTTTCCTTTTCTTTAAACAACATCTTTAGGACAGGATGGGTTTATGTGCATGCCCGCCACCGGGATTTTTGGTTTGTTATTTTCACTCCTACAGGAATTATTTTATATTTGATTTGTTATCAGTAGATCACATGGTTGCGAAAACGGACCCCACAAGGCTTAAGACAACACATTGATGGCATTCTAATACAGGAAAGAACTCTGCAGAGGTGATGCACAGTATTCTGATTATAGTTACCCCTCAATTGAAATTTCTAAATTTACACGTCTTCTACTGGAACCCATGTTATCTGTTTAGAAAGGAATGTAAATCACAATGCCATTTATTTATATGTTGGCTTTTAAAACAGATAAATAAAAGGCATTGTCATTTACAATGCCAATAGCTTAAACTCTCGCAAATGCGAGACCTATTGCATTGCAAATGCTTGTTTTAAATGGTATAAATCCGTTCAGTAGTTGCTAAGAAATTTAAAAAAAATAAAAATAAAAATCTATATCTGAGCACCGAGGAGGGTTTGCGAACCCTCCGGAGCATAAGCTCAATTCTGATTGGCGGCCAACACTCCAAACCAGAATGTGTTGGCAGCCATCTTGTGACTTGGTAACCGAGACGCAAGAAAACAGAGGAAAAAAGGTTAAACAAGAAAAGGGGGCAGGGTAGAAACACCCTGATCCCCTAGGCCTGCTCAGGGGGTCCCACAGGGAGCCCCAGGGCCCAAAAAAAAGCATTTATAAAAAAAAAACGGTCGAATTCGCGCTGGGTGCGCGAATCCGGCCGAGAAAAAACAAACAAAAAAACAAAGCGCTTCCCGCGCTTCGTTTTTGAAAGCCCCCGCCACCTCCCCGGGGCTTTATTTATGCGTGGGGCACGCACCGCCCCCCGCAGTCCCGGGGCCTGCCATCTCCCCGGGGCTTCATTGTAAATATGCGTGGGGGGGGCTGCTGCCCCCCCCACGCTGCACCGGGGCCCGCCACCTTCCCGGGGCTTTATTCTAATCAGGGGCCTCGCGGGCCCCCACCCTCCCCAAGCCCCGGGGACCCCCACTTCCCTGGGGCTTTCTTCTTAAATGAGGGGGGGCCTCACGGGCCCCCCCCCCCCAAGCCCCAGGGACCACCACCTCCCGGGGCTATGTCAAATGTAGGGAGGGGGCCGCGCGGCCCCCTCCTGGAGCCCTCGATGGCCCTGGGGACCGCCACCCCCAGGGCTGGCTCCTGCAACGTCCCGGGGTGCACACCCCCGGGACATTGCCGTTTGCAATGACAGGGCGGGAGCCGTGCGGCTCTCGCCCTGTCATTGCAAACACTGCTTTGCTTGTTGGAAGCGAGAGCAGGAAACCTGCTCTCACTTCCAACAAGCAAAGCAGAATTGCTCTTGGGCAAGGGGAGCTGCATGTCAGCAGCCCCCCATGCCCAAAAGCAATGCCGGCTCCCGCAGGAGGCGGGGAGCCGGTTGGGACAGTGGGGGCATTGGGGCTCCCCCCACGGTCCCCAACGCCAAGGGCCGGCCCCGGGGGATGGGGTCCCTGGGGCCAGAAGAGGCCATGAGGAGGGGGGGCCACAGGACACAAGTGGACTTCATCGCCCGAGCAGCAGTGCGCCAGGAGCCGCGTTTGCAGAGTGGTGTAAAAAGGGGGCGTGGCCTCAGACCACTCTCAGCAATCCAGCTGTGTGGGGCTTACTGGAGGTACCTGGTGGGCTAGTTGGCCCCCAGGGACCCTCATGAGGAAAGGGGACTTAATCCCCCAACCAAGAGCGCGCCAGGACGCGCGTTTGCAGAGTGGTGGAGAAAGGGGGCGAGGCCTGTGTCCACCTCTCAGCAATCCCACTGTGTGGGGCTTACTGGAGGTAAGAGGTAAGCTAGTTGGCCCCTAAGTACCCCCAGCAGTGAAGGGGACTTCAATCCCCATCGAAGAGCGCGCCAGGGAGCGCGTTTGCAGAGTGGTGGGCAAAGGGGGCGTGGCCTGTTATGAGAACTTAGCAATCCTGCTGTGTGGTACTTACTGGAGGTAATAGGAGGGGTAGTTGGCCCTCAAGGATGTCCTTGGGGGTCAAGTACCCCTCTTGTTACCTCCAGTAAGTCCCACACAGTAGGATTGCTAAGACGTCTTCGGAGGCCATGCCCCCTTTCTCCACCACTCTGCAAACACGCCTCCTGGCAGACTACGGGATGGGGGATGAAGTCCACTTTACTCCTGAGGGACTTTGGGGGCCAAGAAGCCCTCCTGGTACCTCCTTTAAGTCCTACGCAGCGGAATTCTTGAGCGCTGGTCGGAGGCCCAGCACCCTTTCTCTACCACTCTGCAAATGCGACTACTAGTTAAAGTAGCATGTTTCTGCACCTATGACTTAGAGGTAGTTTTAATCCCCCCTGCCCTATTATATACTAGGGCCTTACAGGGGAGGTCATGCCAATCACAGGGGTACCCCAACCCATAGTGTACCCTAGTGTATGTAGGTGTTTTCACTGTATTCTAAGTGTCTTTTAGCATAGCACTGGCTCTAGGCCTGGTTAGTCAGAGTCAGTTACCACCAGTACCCATCAGCAAAAAGTTGGGGGCACAGGATGACTTTGCAACAAGGCCTCTTTCTGCACCTCTGTTGGTTCTTTCTGCATATCTTTTGCTTCTTTCTGCACCTTTCTTTGTCTTTCTGGACTTCTGTTGCCTCTTTCTGCATTTCTCTTGCTTCTTTCTGCGCCGTTCTTCCTCTTTCTGCCCATGTCCTACCTCTGTAGGCATAGTTAGAAATTAGCATTTAAAAAATCCTCAGAAATTCACTGAAAAATTCATAGGTTTCAGGGACGTTATAGTTAGTAATTAGCATTTAAAAAACCTTAGAAATTCATTGAAAAAAATATAGGTTTCAGGGACATTATAGCTAGTTGGACATTTCACTCATACAAAACCAGTGAAATTCGGCCGTTGTAGTTAGTTCAGCTAACTATAACTCGCGCCCCCGCAATGCACTGCTGATGACGTCACATATTACATCATTCATGACAAGGTCAGAGACATCACTGAAGACATCACGGATGACATCACGGATGACATCACGGATGACATCCATGTGATAATCAGATGCACCTCCTCACAATCTAATATAACCTTTGATACACCCCCTCTAAAATACAGACTACCATTTTCGAAACCATGCACACACCAATACCAGTTACTACATACCCACTCACTGATTCCTGGGTCTACACACAAATCCACTTATTCACCTATACAGTCACTCATACATGCAGTCACTCATCAATACAGCACTATCATATACACTTATACACCTATAGAGACACTCACACACCGCCACTCACCCATAGAGTTACTCACACACCTAGTCAGTCATGCAAACAATCAATCACACTCCCATTTACTCACCTATACAGTTATACACACACCACCTCACTTATTCATACATATACTAATACATACTTACTCTCTTATACAATCACTGATACAAGCACACACTCATCCATACAGCTACACTCACAATCACTCACTCTCACATATAGTCATCTATATACTCCAACACTCACATATACTGCCTTTCACATATGTAGATACACACACATGTACCACTGAGACATCCATTCACTCACCAACACAGCCATACACACACTCACCCACCCATACAGCCCCTCACAGACGCACTCTTGAACCCATACACCCAGTGAATCACCCACTCACACATCCATGCAGGGAGTCATACACCCCCCACCCAGACACTCAGTCACCCATACAGATACTCAGACAACCAATCAATAACCCATATAGATACTCATGTAGCTACTCACCAACCCATGGAGCCGCTTACACACCAACTGACAGACTGATACAGATTAGTCACTAACACATGCATTCACTAAGACACGTTTAATCACTCACTTACACAGACAGTCACGCACCTACTAAATGATATATTCAGACACTTATACACCCACTCATTCTTCAATACACCTTGGCATATATAAAAAACATATTTAAACTTTACAGAAACACAGTCACTGGATGATGTCTTCAGTGATGTCACGGACCATGTCATGAATGATGTAATATGTGACGTCATCAGCAGTGCATTGCGGGGGCGCGAGTTATAGTTAGCTGAACTAACTATACCGGCCGAATTTCACTGGTTTTGTACGAGTGAAATGTCCAACTAACTATAACGTCGCTGAAACCTATGGTTTTTTCAGTGAATGAATATATGATCTTTATTGGAGCAGTTGGCATGACGCGTTTCGGCGAGTATGCCTTTGTCAAATGCCTTTAAACAAAAAGGATTCCCTCCAATCAGCTTTTAAAATGTTCGAACGCTTCCACGTTGTTAACCGCAGTCCAGCTGAGCCGAGTCTTTACCACGTGTGGAGATCACACGCACGTGGTAAAAGATTCTCATATATATGATTATTTAAAGACGATCCTTCAAAGCTAACCGTATGTTGGAGAAGGGGACCTTGATAACCACAAAAGTATTATCATTAAGCAGTTATCAAGAGATACATCATGAAAGGTGGGCATTAATGCAAAGCACATATGTGCACTTGTTTTTTCGAGGCTCCACTTCCTAAAGCACAAACCTTTAACTTGGAACCGTCCAGAGTTAATGCATGTCCTACAATCCGCACACTTGGGACATGCACTAACTGAGAAGCTTGGAGTTAAATAGATGGGATTTAGAAAGTGCAGTCACATAAAAATAGGCTCACTTTTGAGCCCTATGCAAACACACCTTCATGATATTGCAGTTGAATCCTAAGGAAAATGCTACTTACCCAGTATGCATCTGTTCTTGGCATATACAGCTGTAGATTCATATGCGTTAGCATAGATCGCCATCTGGTGTTGGGCCCGGATGTTTGCACTTTGTTTTTCTTCGAAGAAGTCTTTGTAGTCAAGGGGAAGGTGACTCCTCCTTTTGGTGATAGTGCGCATGGGCATCGACTCCATCCTTAGATTGTTTTGCCATAACGGGTGATGATGGCGTTAGTAAGAGTAGTAAATAGATGTCCATGTAGAATGTATCTAAGTAAGATATTACTGCAACAGATAGAGGTACCCAGGGAGGCGGGTGGGTGCATATGAATCTACAGCTGTATATGCCAAGAACAGATGCATACTGGGTAAGTAGCATTTTCCTTTCGAGGCATATGACCTGTAGATCATATGCGTTAGCATAGACTACACAGCAGTTATTCCCCAAGCAGTGGTTAACCTGTATCTGTTGCAGTGGTCTGAAATAGTGTTCTTAAAACTGCCTGGCCCACACTAGCTTGTTGTTTTGCTAACACATCTACACAATAGTGCTTAGTGAATGTGTGTGGTGTAGACCATGTTGCAGCCTTGCAGATGTTATCTAAGGGTATATTCCCTAAGAATGCCATAGAAGCCCCTAGTTTGCGTGTAGAGTGCGCCCTAGGGGGAACTGTTAAGGTGCGTTTATCTTTAAGGTAGCATATTTGGATGCATTTAACTATCCACCGTGCAATACCTGCTTTTGAAATGGGATTGCCTTTATGTGGTGGGGAAAAAGCAACAAAGAGTTGTTTAGTTTTCCTAAAAGCTTTGGTTCTTTCAATGTAATAAAGTATCGCTCTTTTCACATCTGTGTGAAGAGCACGTTCTGCTACCTAGTCTGGTTGAGGAAAGAACACGGGTAACTCAACAGACTGGTTGAGATGAAAAGCAGAAACGACTTTGGGTAAAAAGTTTGGGTTAGTCCTAAGAACCACTTTATTTTTTGTGAATCTGTAAAAATGGTTCTTGTATGGTTAGTGCCTGGATCTTACCAACTCTTCTAAGAGATGTGATGGCTATAAGGAAGGCTACCTTCCAAGATAGAAACTGTAGTTCGCATTTGTGCAAAGGCTCAAATGGTGGGCCCATGAGTTTTGTAAGAACTATATTAAGATTGCACATAGGAGAAGGCGGAAGTCTAGGAGGAATGATTCTTTTGAGTCTTTCCATAAAAGCTTTGATAACAGGTACACGAAACAAAGACAAGTGTTGCCTGTTTTGTAGGTAAGCCGCTATTGCGGCAAGATGTAATCGTATAGATGTTTATGCTAAGTTAACACGCTGTAGGTGTAATAGATAGCAAATGATGTTTTGAGTTGAAGCATCTAGAGTATTGATTTGATTGTTAGTACAATAAATTACAAATCGTTTCCATTTTGCTGCATAGCATGCCCTTGTGGTAGGGCGTCTAGCTTCTTTAATGAAGTTCACGCAGTCTGGCGGAAGATTAAGGTAGCCAAACTATGATTTCAGGTGCCAGATCGCAAGGTTGAGTTGACTGGGATCTGGATGTCTTATCTCTCCATGGTTCCGAGTGAGAAGCTTGGGGGAGAGATGTAACTTTTGATGAGGAACTACTGATAGTTCCAACAGGGTTGTGAACCATGGTTGTCGAGCCCATGTGGGAGCAACTAGGATCATTGTGAGGGAATGTTGTTTGAGCTTCCGAACCAGTAATGGAATTAGCGGGGGAGGCGGAAAAGCGTAAGCAAATTTTCCTGACAAATTCATCCATAGCGCATTGCCTTTGGACAATGGGTGTGGATACCTGGAAGCGAAGTTTGGGCATTTTGCGTTGAGGTGTGTGGCAAACAGATCTATTTCTGGGTAGCCCCACATGTGGAAGAATGGGAGGAGTACTTGAGGATGTAGTTCCCATTCGTGGATCTGTTGTCTTTGACGACAGAGCAGATCTGCGATCTGATTGTTTACTCCTGGGAGATGTTCTGCAAGGAGATATATCTTTTGAGGTACGGCCCATCTCCATATGCTTTGAGCTAGGTGTGAAAGCTGTAGAGTGTCCCCCCCCCAGTTTTTGTATGTAGTACATTGCTGTCATTGTCTGTACGGACTAGGACAGCTTTGCCTATTATATGTAGTTGAAAAGCTTTCAATGCCAGAAAAATTGCTAGCAGCTCCAGATGGTTTATGTGGAGTTGTTTTTGTTGTAGTGTCCATATGCCCTGAATGGTATGTTGTTGAACATGAGCTCCCCGACCAGTGAGCGATGCGTCTGCTGTTTGCACTATTTGTGGAACCGGGTCGACGAATGGCCGCCCTTTGGAAAGGTTTTGTGTATTCCACCACTGCAGAGAGCGATGGGTGCGGCCGTCTACCAACACCAGATCGGTCAACTGACCTTGAGCCTGGTTCCACTGACGTGCTAAGCATTCCTGTAGGGGACGCATTTGGAGTCTTGCGTAAGGAACGAGTAGAATGCAAGATGCCATCATTCCGATGAGTTTCATGAACACTTGGGCTGGTAACGAGTGTTGAGGCTGAAATTGTGATATCAGGCTTTGTATGTTGCATATCCTGAGAGGGTTGGGGTATACTACAGCCTTGCAAGTGTCTATTGTGGCTCCCAGGTATGCTTGCGTGTTGGAGATGAGACTTGGTGAGGTTTACAGTGAATCCCAAGTCGTGAAGCAGCTGAACTGTTTTGTGAGTGTGAAATATGTAGCTGCGTTGTCACTTGGCTTTTATTAGCCAATCATCCAAGTAAGGTAAGACGTGAATGTGTTGTCTTCTCAAGTGTGCTGCGACTACTGCCAAACACTTGGTGAATACTCTGGGTGCTGTAGTTACCCCGAACGGGAACTTTGAATTGGTAGTGTTGACCGTCCACCACGAACCAGTGGCGTAACGAAACTTGAGGGGGCCCCCCTGCAAAACACATGGAGGGGGCCCCCCCCCCCGGCAGCCTGGCCCACCACCTACCACTTTGCCCCACCGCCCAAAAATCTGGCATATTTTGATTTGAAACCTCCAACATTTAAATGAAATGCCTCTATATTGTCTTTCTCAAAGTTCTAATGAGAAAGTGGGAAACCCTCTTAACATATAAGCTACGCCATTTGTAACAATAATGTCAAAAGCAGATTATTTAACTGAGGCAGCAATCAGATCATTGCCAAGGAGCGATCCTATTGTCTCAGGAACTGCAGCAATCAGAACAATGCCAAGGAGCGATCCTATTGTCTCAGGAACGGCAGCAATCAGAACAATGCCAAAGAGCGGTCCTATTGTCTCAGGAACTGCCTATGGCTGAAGAATAACTATGAAGGGTCTGAATTAGAATTGACATTAATGGACAATAACATGAAACTTTGAAAGACAAACCCAAACCTGCAATTCCATAAAAACTCGACTGACAATCCGTGCTAGCTGGTGACATTTGAAAGTGGTAGTGGGGCGTAAACGTTCTGTGGGAGAGCATAAAGGGGTTGGGGGGGGGTCTCCCCCCGAGAAAATTTTGAAAAAAGAGTGGGTAAATGGTGCATTTTCAAGCAAATTGGAGAAGCAAGAAGGTTAAAGCAATTGTGAAAGTGCAGTTATTACATTAATAAAGGAATGTCACATAACATGGTAGCTGCTTATTCAGTATAACCACAGAGCTTCATAACAGACTTCAAGATACAATGCTGAGAACCTCACAGATTTTTTTTATTTAAACTGCAAACAACTAAACGAACAACTAAACAGGTCACAAACTAGCACTATCACTGTTTATTCTCCCATAATTTCAGTGGAGTAGTGTGCTAATATGTATCCTGTTTCTTTAAGTTGGTTATAGAATGGTTATGTGTCACTGATGGTTCTGTATTCTTTGTAGAACTTTACCGCTGGTTGCTAGGTGAGGGTCAGTTTACTTCTGATCCTTCGCCTCAGTAGCCGGTCTTTATTGGACTCGTGGAATAAACTGCTTTACTTTATCACAGCTGTTTCCTGCCTCGGTCAGTTAGCCTACCCCGATACTACAAGTGGTCACTCTGCTTTATTAATTGGAAACTCTCCACTGTTAACTGGTCACTCTGTCTATTCACAGCGTACTGTGCCACGTCACAGGCCACTTTGCCTCATTTATTGGTCCTTTGCATCAATCTTTGAGCACTCTGTCTCATATTCACGTATTAACGTACCTTAAATGTACTAAACATTGCTGAGTCATCGGCCTTGTTTTCACTGATCACTCTGACACATATTCACAGCTCACTCTGCCAAGTTCACTAGTTTCTCACTGTCCCAATCATAGTTTGCGTTGCCCCATTTACGGTTTCCGTTGGCACATAGTCGTGTGGCTCTGCTCTATTAACATACACATTTAGAGCTCAGGGTTCCTTGTTCACAGCTGAGTCCCCATCGCTCTCTAGTTACCTGTACCACAATATTTTGCTACGAGTTTACATGAGGTTTGAGACATGTTTTGATAGAGGTTGCCATTTCAGCTCACAATCTCCAGTTAGGCGACTAACGTCATCATGTCTCTCCTTCCCCGATACTGGCACATGGATAATTAGCAGCATCACCAGCCCAGCCCTCGACTACTCCCTCTGCCTGCGGCCCTGGGCATAGGGTTCCTCCTCTAGCCTAAGAATTACCAGACTGTGCCTTTTCCTCTCACGCCCGCCTCTCCCCACGGACCACTCCTGCCTCGGACAGACTCACCTGAGGGCTGAGGCCTGGCCTGGGCTGCAGCTTCAGAGGCATGCGCGAGCGGGCAGCAGAAGACAGGGCAAGGCTAGCCAGGCAGGGGCTAGTAATAATTAAAATTATGGCCGGTGATGGATGGTCCTTCTCAGTCTCTGGCGTGGCTGGGTCCTGGGATGCCTCACCTCACAAGTCATGCGCACTTTTAATTGCGCATGTCAAATTCAACAGCATTGGTCAACAGCCCCACCCTTAGGACCGCGCCGAAGCAGAGACAACTGCATGCCGCGCACCCACCATTTAATTAATGAAGAGCCTCAGAGGCCCGGCCGGGGCCTGCGCGTGCACACCATTTCATTTATTAAGAGGCCGGGCGTGCGCACCATCATGATGAAGAGGCTTGCCGGCTCTGCAGAGTGAGGGGGCCCCAGGAGCGCAGGGGCCCCCCCACAATGTGGGGCTGCAGGGGCCTGTGTTACGTCCAGGGGCCCTAAAAAACGTGTAGTTACGGTGAGCAATCTACAACCGAAATTCTATATCTCTAATTCTGAATTAAGTTCTATGTTGAAACAGAAACTGCCAAAATAAAGGTTGGAGAGCAGAAATAGGGAGATGTCTTCTGCTGCTAACTATCCACAAGTGCGTGTTAAAATTCTGGTACTGTTTGTGTTCTTCTGTGGGGCGTTTTTGCTCGCATAATTAAACATCTTATAAATAAAGGTTTAAAAAATCTGGTGCTACATCAAGAAAGCAACCAAACGTCCTCCACGACCAAGTGTTGAAAGTAAACAAACACGCCCTCGCAACTGCAAACTCCTCTGGAGTAGTCACAGAGAATCCTAAAATAGGAGACCACAAGCAGGAGTCGAGCCTTCCCTCAGGCATACAACCAGCCCAAAAGAAGCACTACAAGTTTTAGTTGGAGACAACAAGCTAAAATGCAACAGATCACTTGCAAGAACCATTAGCTTGAAGAATACTTCACTGGTCAAAAACTGACAGCATAAACACCAAATACCGGCACAGATCAGACCACAAATGCATAGAGGATACAAGTTGTCAATAGGTAGACTTTGGAGAAACAAACACTTTCTTCTGCACTGTCCAATGTACACTTGGGCCATCTATTTCCCCATATTCCAAAAAGAAAATCAAGTATTTGCAGTTACAAGTGAAGTAGGAAAACTCTGTCACCCTAAAGGACCAAAAAAACCAAATCTGCACACATCAAAAAGACAGAGTGTACAAAACATGGAAACTGAAACTACCACTGTTGGCAAGACAGTGAGGTTTAAAGAATTTTCCGCTGTTACTTGGTCAAAACTTGTTTAACTTGTACCAGCAAAGTGGTTTCTATTGTATAAGTGAGGTGGTATTTTTTTTGCTGCAGATTTATATAGCGTGAACTCGACCTCGAAGGTATTGGAGCACTTTACATGAGCACCAGTTACGTTACTTTACACAAGAACACATTCATTTGCACGTTCTGTTGGATAGTGGGGTGGGTGGTGGTGTGTACGTCTCTGTGGAAGATAGAATCGTAGATGAAGAAGGATGTCTTCCCCTGAAGAAAAGGGGCGGGGTGTGATTTTGAAGGAGGGGAGAGGTGTGCCTTATATTGAAGGAGGAAGAGAGTAATGCCTTCTTCATTGTGATAAGTGGTGAGTCTGCGTTTGTCTGGGAAGGTTTTTGGGAAGAAACAGTAAAGTTTTAGTTCCCAAAAATAGGGTGAGGGGTGCCTTTCGCATTAAATGAGACAATGCGTGGCCCAGGGAGGAAGCGGTGCGCCCTTAAAAAGAGTTGCGGAGCCGAGTGTTAAAAGTTACTGCCAATGTTTGTTTACTCTCAATCTAAACTAGCTGCCAAGTATGTCCCAGCTGCAGGAATGTCCAGCCTGGTCACCCCGCCTTGTCCAGGACTCGCAGCCAGTTCTCCCTGGTCTGCACGCACAGGTGCAGGCAGGTACAGCGAGCTCACTCCCAGGTCCCCCACCTACAGTCAGTCTGAGTGGTCAGTGCCGGGCAGCACCTTGCCCTGCCACCCAGGGAGCACCCAAAAGTTTTCAACCAGGGGTGCGGGCTGCAGGCTGAAACCATAAGAGTTCTTTTTCACACATACAAAGTAAATAAAATGTGTGATGAAAGCCACAATACTTTTTGGAATTTAAACCTCTTGAAATGCAAATCAGGCATTTATGAGGGGCCGGATTGCTTTTAACAGAATAGTTGTGTCAGGCTCTTTCATCAAAAGACAGCCACGCACAAAAGTTTTAAGCCATGCTTCAACACGGGCAATTCGTCGCCATACAAAACACCAATGGGATTTTCGCTTTCCTCCCACTGGTTTCTGACAAGCAGCTTACTGCAGCCTGCCTCCCGGAAGGACCTCCGCTCACCTCGCTTGTTCATGGGACGGAGTCGCACCTCCACTTTCACGTTGGAACCGCTCATCCTCGTCCCCGCTGCCTTCTTTACACCCCTGACCCCGTGACTGAGTCGACTTCCGTCTCCTGGCCTGAGACCCGCAGCTTCGGTGGAAGGCACAGGCCGGCGCCAGTGACAGACACGGCAGCTGCCAATTCCATTTTGCTTTGGTCCCAACAAATGTCCGACATCACGGACCCATCGGCCCCGGTGGCCTGCACGTGTAGTTTACACTGTGCATGACAATTCAGTCACACCAGCGCAGCTCTGCCCCACCCTATGCCCTACCCTGAGGCTGAAGCGCGCGCGCAGAATGCATCATATTTAATTAGTGAAAAGCGACGACGAGCATAACTTTCAAACTAGGTCCGAAAGACGGACACTTACATTGTGAGTGCACTGTGTGCTGCGGGGGCCCCTGGAGCTCGGGGGCCCCCCCACACCGCGGGGGCTGCGGGGGCCTTTGTTACGCCCCTGCCACGAACCTGAGATATTTCCTGTGAGCCGGGTGAATGGGAATATGGAAGTAGGCGTCCTTTAAATCTAGAGTGGAAAGGAAGTCGCCTTGTTGAAGCAACGGGAGCACCTGTTGAAGTGTGACCATGTGGAAATGATCTGATTGAATATAGAGGTTTAGATTTCTGAGGTCTAATATAGGCCTCAGAGAGCCGTCCTTTTTTGGAACCAAAAAGTATAGGGAGTATACCCCCGTCCCCCGATGGTGTAATGGGGACTGGTTCTATTGCATGTTTTTGTAACAGGGAGAGAACCTCTTGTTTTAAGAGAGTGAGGTGTTCTGGTGACATTGCACGCTCTTTTGGTAGGAGAGTTGGGGGAGTGGATGTAAGTTCCAGGCAATAACCATACTGGATAATCTGTAATACCCACTTGTCTGTGGTGATTGAATTCCAGACGGGTAGGAACTGTGAGAGACGTCCCCCGACAGGTGTTAAATGATCAGAGGTATTGGAGGGAAGTCAATGCTTATTGGCAGGGGAAGTGCGAATGGAGTTACAAGGGTAGAGGATTGCGCGAAGGGGTTCGAAAACTATACCGACCTGGAGCACAGCAATACACATCCGAACCCGATGGCGGAAAAAACCAATCTAAGGATGGAGTTGATGCCCATGCGCACTATCACCAAAAGGAGGAGTCACCTACCCCGTGACTACAAAGACTTCTTCGAAGAAAAACAAAGTGCAAACATCCGGGCCCAACACCAGATGGCAATCTATGCTAACGCATGTGATCTACAGCTCATATGCCTCGAACCTGAAATTCTAGTATCCAATGCCCGACAATAGATTTCTCAGAATACAGGGTCCCAGACTTTTATGTGCCATCAAACCATCAGACCATCACAATCTAATAAAAGTCAACCTGTTCTAACAAAGGCTTCGACTGCTGACCTGCCTCTGGATGTGCAGTGATCATGTACTGTTGGCAAAGGACCCACTATGAATGAACCATGGGCAGACCACCTGTGTTCAATATAGAGCCCAATGCCACACCTGTTGCTCTTTAAGGCCCATTCTCTATTTAATAAGACCAGCTCAGTCCCATCTAATCCCAATAACAAAGCTGATGTTGCTGTGGTGAAGGTAATAGAGAGTCAACAGAGATCCAATTCACAGTTAAAAAACTACTTGGGAGATGCGCTGAACTGGTAACAAAGATGTGCAGGCCTACCTTGGTGATATGTTAACTTCCAGTATCCATGGCTTGAGATTTTCATCCAGCATGATATCGAACCCGAAAAGTTCGTGGCAGCAGTAGGGCCGTCGCAGATACATCTTTGCCAAACTATTCACATACGGGTCAGACCTGTGGAAGCAAAGACACAGGTTCTTATAGACAGGATAACAGGACTGCCTTTCAGTTGTCCTTTTTTTCACCCACAATAAAGAAGTTATTTACCTTTAGTAACGCTATGTCTGATACAAACTCCAACTGCAGCTCACTTACCGTGGGAATCTAAACAGGTACCAGAACGATGTGGAAAGTCTTAAAATAGCTCCCGTGAGCCAGCAGGTGGGGACACAGGTTATTGAGATGCCTCCCACAATGAGAGCATGGAAGTGGATACAGGCGCCACCAAGCATGGTCAGTTCCTCTTTTTTGTGGCATTTTATTGGTTTCAATACACAATATCAGTAATCTAAAGTCTTCTTAACCAGATGTTTCTTCTATTTGAAACATTGGTTTATCTCCTCCCAGTTGTCCTTCCCTCCCCCACCCCGCCAATTAATCCCCCACCCCCAATCACCATATATACATCAGCCGCAATGTATGTAACCAAGTTCCAATACTCCACATTCTTTTATGGATGGACTCCAACGTATTCATCCTTTCACCTCTTTTCAGTCTTGAGTCTCTAATGCTGGTCTCCAAATCAGTCTCAGTGCTTTGAGCATTCGAGGGCACACACAGTTCGGATTGTCCTTTGGAAAGAAGTCCATCAGGGGTTTCCGTCAATAAATGTATGACTAATTTCTTCAGTCCAGTGTGATCTTTCTCATCATCAATGACCCCAGTCTTTTAGGCCACTGTCAAACATCGGGTGAGACTGCTTTCCTCCTATTGAGTGCAATTTCTTTTTTGGCTACTAATAGCGTCTAGTAACTAGAGTCTTATCTTTCTTTGTGGAACTTCCAATTTGTGGTTGAATACCTAAAATTACTATCAAGCCTCTTGTGACTGGACAGCCCATTGTTTTTTAGACGGGACTTAGGATTTCTTAATTCACACAAAGTACCTCTGGTATGAAAAAGAAATAAATTAAAGAAGGAAAAGAAGGGAAAGAAATGATGATAGACCAAAGCATGTTGTTTTAAGGACAAGAACCCTCCCTCACCTAAAGGTGACATGCTTCATCATAGGGTTCCCTCCTCACAGCAGGACCCCAAAGTACCTGCTGTGGGCTACAAATCCCCTTTCGGGGAGGAGCTGAGGTGTTTTCTTAAGGATGAGCTGTATGAAGGTTCTGAGTGAGGGGCAGAGTGCACAGGACAGAATCATCAGGTCTGATCAACCTTGAGGATACGTTTTTCCACATTCTGTTGGCCCCTGAGGAAGGCACTGTGGGTCCCGAAATGCATAGGGCAGTGTTAAACTTCGATGTGGAACTCACAGATGAAGCAACAAGCAAGTATCAACAGAATGTTGTTATAATTGCAATATTGGTGTTTTTCTATCTAAATATGATTTTTGTGAAATTGATGTGATTTGAACATGTATACATGAACAATTCAAGTAATTGTAGTTGAAAATTCATTTGGAATACCGTGCAAAAGTGGTGAAGAATTATTTTTCAAGTTGTTTTTGTTATATATGATGCTATATACATACAGTAGTGCATGCAGGTTTTTCAGGCAAATTTTGACTTGAAACACTTCTGCATTCATACCATAGGGAGACAGGCAGTTCCCTAATCCTGCGTAGCAAGCATAAATTTGATTACATTGACCAACATCTTGGTTAAGACGCAATACAAGGTGTGCGCCACTCACAATACATTTGTGTCTATCAAACGATAAAATATCCATATGTGGCCAGTGTTTTTCAGTTTCCCAGATGTAAAAAAGTGGCTCTGTATATACTGCACCAAAGTGAGGTACAGTGTGTACAGAGTCCAGCAGTCCCCAGAGGTAGGCAGAGGTTAAAGTTAGATAGAACCTTACTCTCTATTTGTGGTAGTGTGGTCGAGCAGTAAGGCAGTATCAGAGGACAGTGTTAATGCACTCATTGTACCCACTCAATCATCAAATGAATTCACACACTCAGAGACTGAACTCGAGACCAATTGTTTTTGTATAAAAAAAAATATACAATTTATTTATTTTAGAGCCAAGTAAGCTTGGTGCAGTTGAGCATAAAATACTTGACAGGTTTAAGATGCTGTTGTTGAATACTTTCAATATACAGTAGACTTGGTATGCAATTCGAGTTACAGGGGTTGCAAGGCAATGCAATACTTAGTACATTCAATACATATGAATCAATAGGCTTTTTAAGGAAAATGCAGATAATTACTTTTCGGATTACTTTTTCTACCACAGTGCTGGATCCTAGATTCAGCACCGGGACATTTCCTGAAAACAGTTGAGAAAACGCGTTTTGGTTGGAGGTACGATTTTTAAAGAATATTCTTGTATTTCAAAAGCTGACACACAGAAACTTTTTCACAGAGAACCACCAATGTTATCCTATGGAACGAAATTCAATTCACAGGTAAGTTACTTTCCCGTTACTTTTCCTACTCAGTGTTGGGTACCTAGACTCAGCACTGGGACCTTTCCTGCAAACAGTTGAAAGAATACGATTTGGTTATTTGGGCGATTTTTAACGAATATTCTTAGTTTTCAAAAGTCGACACTTTGAAACTTTTTGGGAGAAAAAGTGTCAATGTTATCCTATGAGGAAAAACAGGTCATCGGTTTCGAGGTAAGTACTCTGTCTTTGGAGTTAGGGTTCTGGGGTTAAGTCAAGGGTTCCCCCAGGGTCTGGGGTGCACTGAGATTGCACCCTCAGCGGCACTAGGGCGGCCGGGTGCAGAGTGTTGAGGCCCAATGTTATCCTATGGAGGATAGGGGGCCTCCGGTTGGTGGCGGCTGGCAAGCAGGCCACGCGGCTGTGGGAGCAAAGCTCCTAGGGTTTAGGTCAGGGCAAATGGGGAAACAGTTGGGCACAAAAAGTGCACCCTCAGCGGCACTAGGGCGGCCGAGTGCAGATTGCTGTTTCGACGTCGGGCGCCCTGTTATTTTCTATGGAGAGCCTCCGGTTTGAAAACGCGCTGCAGGCAGGGAGACGAAGGGCTTCTGGGTGCGACCACCACTTCGAGAGGTAAGTTGGGAAGTTGGGGGTTGGCTAGGCACCGTTGGTTGGGGCACACCAGGCCGTGGGGCGTCGGGCGCAGGGGTGCCTTTTGGGGTCGGATCTTCTTACCAGCTCCGGTCGCGGTTAGGGGGACCTTCTGGATTTCGACTGCAGGCGTCTGCTGGAGGCTTGAGGCAGGTCAGGAGTCACCAGGTCTCGGGTCAGGATCGCCGGGGGGACCTCCTCTTGGTGTTTTTCCACTCGAGCTCGGGCCAGGTTCGGCGGGTGCAGAGTGGGCTGGATTCGCGGTCTCGGGCTGCTGCCAGAGGTTGCAAAGGTGAACAGTTCTGCTGTTCTCAGGAGACACAGTCTTTAGAAGTGAAGGCAGGCAGGTCCTCCGGGTTTGTTGAGGTTGCTGGCTGCAGGACACGCCGGGATTTCGCAGAAGGCAGGTTCGAGGGGAGACAGGCCGGTAGGGCTGGGGCCAAGTCAGTGGGCGTCGTCCTCTTGTTAGCTCTGCACGGCTCTTCGTCCTTATCTTCTTTCTTGTTTTCGTTTCTGGATCTGAGGAATCCAGGTTCAGGGTGCCCCTAAATACTAAATTTAGGGGCGTTACAGGTAGGGCAAAGGCAGGGACCAATGGGTCCCTTCCTTGTGGGGAGTACACCCCCCTACTCTGCCACTCTCCAGTGGGAGGGGGGCAGGATCCTGTCCCTGGTTGGCTAGGGCTCCCCATCTTCAAGATGGCGAGAGCCCGGAGTTGTGCTTCACCTCGCCTCCCCCACCTGAGGGGTGGGGTTGGCAAAGGCTGGCACACCTCCTTTCCTCACTTGTTTTTCCCGCCGATTCTCCCGCCCAAAGTGGGGGTCAGAACCGGTGGGGACCAGTTGCTGAGTACAGCAAGTGGTCTGGAGTAGCTCACAAAGGCGGCAGGCCTTTGAAGCTTCCCCTGCCCATCCTGGGGAAGGGGGCCTAGCACCTCGTCCCAGGATGTGCATTGTTGCAGGCCCTCGAGAGCGGATGGCTCTTGACCCAGGGGACCAGCAACATGTCTGGTGGGTGGCAGCCTAAGCAGCCACTCAGTTGGGATACTGGTTGTGGGTTGAGTTCAGGGGGCATTTCTAAAATGCCCTCTGTCGTGCGTTTTACATTGAAACCCACACTGGCATCAGTGTGGGTACAATGTGCTGAGAAGTTTGATACCAAACTTCCCAGACTTCAGTGTAGCCATCATGGTGCTGTGGAGTTTGTAATGACAAACTCCCAGCACCATATACTCTTTAATGGCACACTGCACTTACAATGTCTGAGAATGGACTCAGACACTGTAGGGGCACAGGGCTCATGCCTCTGTGCCCTCACCACTGACATAGTGCACCCAGCTAGAGGGGTGGCTGACCTAGGCCAGGGCAGTGGTTTGTGGGCATGGCACACAGGGATGTGTGGCAGGTCTACTCTTCACTTTTGGTCTGCACCAAGACACGCAGCCTGCAAGGCAGAGTGTTTGTGAAAGGTGCAGGGCCCCTAAGGGTGGCACAATTCGTGCTGCAGCCCTTAGGAGCCTTCTCTGGTCACAGTGCCCTGGGTACATGGGGTACCATTTACCAGGGACCTACCTGTGGCCAGAGTTGCCAATTGGGTTTAGGCATCAATGCAGTTTTAGGGAAGGAACATAGTCCCTGGGCTCCTGATTAGCAGGAACCCAGGGCACACTCAGTCAAAGAACATCAGCAAAAAGTGGGGGCATACCATGTGGAAAGATGGCGCTTTCTCACACCAGAGCCTCCGTTCCAATGCTATCCTCAGTAGGGGTGCCATAAAATATTTGCCCCCTTCTGGTATACCTCAACTTATTTTCCTAGTGCTCTACAGTAGTGCATGTGGTTTCCTTAGATGGAGATTGTGGCACATAAAAGTATTGCAATCCGTTTGTAGTTGGTTCAAGTCTCACGCTGAGATTGTAACTGGGTATACTTGGAAGAGGTAATCTAGGAAGTATGCTCATTTTCTACGTGGTGATTCTTCCCAGCAAGATGATAAAGAGGGGGTTTCATATTTGTAGGTTGCTCCTTTTAATTCTCAGGAGACTGGATAGTATGCAGCGGCGGCACCTGTTTAGGTGGAATGCAGCCCACTACTTTCTGAGCAGTGAATAAACAAAAAATAAAATGATAATAAAACATGTTATTTTATTTTTCCTTGCTATGCCCGGTATGCCGATTCAAGGGCGGGACATGGCGGTCCTGATTGACACTGGGAGGAGGAGTGGTACGCACTGCTACAAGTGTGCGACCTGTGCACGTAGGTTTCTCCAACTCAGCTGTATTCCACAGCCGGGTGGATTAACAGCACAGACTCCTTGTGCCTGAGCGAGTGTCAAACAACCCCGCTCATGCCAATTCCCACACTGCTCTCATGCTAGGTATAGAAATGAAATGCTAGGTATAGCATGAGAGCAGCGTCTGGATTTGATGGGGAGTCTCATGTGTCCTAGGGACTGCTGGGAGCAGGAAAGCAGAGGAGCACCGAAGTGCGAGGCAGCCGTCAGTATCAGGTAAGTCTTTGATTTATTTATTTTTACCCCCTGCACCTCTCCCGCGCTCCCCTCCGGCGCCTCTCCCACCCGCCCCACTACATTTTATTTGTATTGGCCACCAGTGATAGTTTGTTTTCTAAATGCTCTGTAGTGTAGGTATGATATGTACTTCTAGGTACATAATGCTTTTCTTTTCCCACTTAAATGGAAGGGCATTCCTAGGATACATCATAGATCAACACTGAGTTGGGACCCCAAGATTTTTGATTTGCTAAAGTGTATTTTGAACCCTGAAACATTGTCATAAACTGGCAACACTGATGTTGCAGCCAGAACAGATTTATGCTAAGGGCCCCAAACATGAGAGTGCTTCTCTTGTAGTGGTGGTTCGCAGAGCTGCAAAGGCTACTAGATTTGTAACTCTGTATAGCAGGGACTAAAGTTAACAGCCTCGCTAAAAAATTTCCGCCCGGGCCTTCAACTGCAGAAGTCTTAGTGCCATTTGGTGAAACCCTAATTGAGTCCCTTGTGGCGGCCACGCTCAAGCCGGTCTGCATTTTGAGGAGTATGTGGTCTGCAAATTAGTGTGTTTATGTTCTGCATTTCTATTTTCTTTTCTCTCTATTTCAGGCATTAGCCTAATTAACTGAATATTTCAAGTAAAATCAGAAGCAGAAGTGGGGACAATGGACACACCTGTCGTGTGCCCCGGATAGTGTAAGCCATGCATTCCTGTTGTCATTCATCAGTATTCGAACTATAGGACAGGCATAGCACATCCAAGTATACTTTTGCATCATTGAACCAATTCCAATCTTAACTAAAACACACTGCAAGAAGGGACACTCCACCCAACTGAATGCTTTCTCCCTGTTAATTGGCATTATCATCAAGATTTTTCTTCTATTGGATTTTATATGAGGAGGAGGACCCTTGTGATATAGTCAAATGTCTTGAGGTTCTTTATGAATCTGGATTGGACTAGGTCCACTATGCAGGGGACATGCGTCTCCAATCTATTGTCCAGGACTTTAGTACATGTTTTAGGGTCTATGTTCCACAATGAAAAAGGCCTTTATGGTGCACATTGATTTTTGGTTTACCTGCTTCATGTTAGAGTTATACCTCCCTCACCCATTGTGTCCATTACTTAGCACATGTTCTGGAAAGTATTCTATAATTTCCATTTCACAGTTGTGAGGAAATATATGATAATATTTCCACCTCTTCAGTTGAGCTATCCTTTGCCAGGTCTGCCTTGTCCCTGTTGAGAAAAGGGATGGCAGTTTTATATTTTGTTGGAAGACATTTATTTCACAATTACCAGGATTTCATGCTAATAAAGTTCTATATAATAAGAAAGGCGTCCTTCTCATCCTTAACTCACAAGTAGCATCCAGATTTATTTTTTTCAACATATGATTTGATGGATGACAGTTTAAAAAAGTTTTTTTTAGCTATCTTCAAACTCGTGAACCCGCTTCAACTCGTGAGTTTTGCTCTGTGAAAAAATATGCATCAACAGCTACAGGGGGCCAACCCCAAACATGAAGCCAGGGCTGTGGTAAGGGGAAACAAAGATACGTGGAAAAAAAGACACTCCTGAGGAAAAAAAAGTGTCTAAAATGGCGTGTAAGTTGGAGCTGACTCGCAGGCTCGAGAGCAGCCATTTTCGGTGCTGAATGTGACTGCGTTTTGGTGTGTTACTACCAAGCTGCCTCAGACTTGTAAGTTTCAGGCACTGTATTTAAAAAAAAAAAAACACACACACACACAAAGCCAAACTCTAAAATGAGTGTCTAGCTTTGCTTGGAAGAGGAGGTGAGGTGCAAGGCCTGGCCGCAGTCAAGGCCCCATGTCAGACACCCTACTGAGCAAAAAAGCATCTATATTCTAACACAGATTCAAATAGTTATCAGGAGAGCAGCCTGGTGGAAGACTGTGGTAGGTTGTTGGTATTCTCTTCCCAGAATGTGTGTAAACAGCTGTGTGTAGAAGGAGAAAATGTCTAATCTCGCCATAGATTTCATGATGTTACGGATATTATCTCTTTCACCCATTCTTCAGGGATTCATGTTTCTTATTCACATTGTTTAGCTCTCAGCAAGTGCAGCGATCGTGGCCTGTTATTCGTCCACAGTGTGCTGCAGTGTTTTTGATGTCTCTTGCTGTTTCTGCCAAAGCAGATTTCATTTCATTTTTAACAGCTTGTAATTGTTCTGCAAGAGTTTTGCCTTGCATCTCTATTAGGTAGAGAAGCAAATCATCCTTAGTGCGGGGTGGCTGGTCCCTTTTCTTTTGGCCCACCATCTCAGGATCTTCCGCATAGCAGAGTTTGTGGGATTTTGTTGCGGCTTTCGTCTCTGGTCCTACTGGGCTCTCCCATACTCCATTCTTGCAGAGGCTGTATTTATGTCTTATTAGTGAGCTACTAGGTACTGTCTTCTGGGCTGTAAAGAGTTGCACTTTCTGTGGTTGAGGTCTCAGTTGATAGCAGTTCCTTCTACCCACCTCCTAGCAGGTTCGAATCTGCAAAATGTTCATGAGTCATCATCGGCGTCATAACAAATCTCAGCCTTCATGAAAGCCATGCTGCAGCTCGTCAAATTGGTTCCAGGTTCTTATGGCATGCCTGAGCCCCTCTCAGCCATGGGCCGCCAGTCGGGTTTCCACTGGTGGGTCCTTCCCAAACTTCCTGCATAAACTCAATCTGTTGTGCCTTTGGTACCATGCTTCGACTTCTTTGCAGCAAGGCCTGCTGGTTTTTCCCTCATCAGCACCCCAGCTCCAAAGGTGCCAGTAGATCACAGTAAAACACTGATTTCAGGTCACAGCTAGCTTCTACAAAGGAGCACCCTATGTCTAACTATGAGGTGAGTGAAGCTCAACCTACGTTTGACAAAGAATTTCTTCCTGTCCTCTTGCCTCGGAGGCAACATTTGAGGACAATAGGAGGCCTCTTTGCGTCCAATCCTGATATTCAACAAGGTCTTCAGCGTATACCCAATAGTCAAAACAATGATGAGGAGGTAGACTGCTTCACTTGCTTCCGCCTCCGTATACTGATGCTGGCTAGTATCTTGGTCTGCAAAATACCAGTGGCTTAGAAACCATGCAATGCTAAGGGCGATAACCTGTGAAGTATTCTTCTCCTAGAAGTGGCAGTGCTCGTAAGGAGGGACAATATAAGCTACGCCTAAACGCCACCACAGGGGAAAAAACTTGTTTTTATACATAACCCTCACCCACTCTAATGGTGGCATGCTTCATCATTGGGTTCACCCTGACTCCAAAAGGTCAGGGTGGGTTCAACCACGCGTAAGGGAGCTCTATGAATAATGTTTTTTTTAGGGGGTGGGGTTTAAAGTTCAACAAAGTTCCTCATCCAACCCCAAGGTATCCCTTTATTGATGGGGAGGATGGAAGAGATTAAAAACTATATAAGGGGCTTTCAGGATATTATGGTCCTACGACCCTATTATTAAAATGCTAATACGTAATGCCATACACTATTGGCCTGTATAAGGTCCATTTGAGTGTTTTCCCATAAGAGGGTGAGAATGGAGTAAGTGTAGTAAAGAGCTGTCCATGCATATATAATGTAAATAAGGAGAACTGTAACAACTACAGGTGACCGCGAGGTGGGAGGGCACTTATGAATCTACAGCTCTACATGCCAAGAACAGATGCTTACTGGGTAAGTAACAATCTGTTCGAAGCATGTCCTTCTCCATCTGAACACAGGATCAGATGGAGAAGGTTTATATTTTTTATCGACTCAGAGTTAAAATACGTGCTCACACAGGGTCTTTGAAAATGTCATCCGCATGCCTCATCATGCCCTTTAGCATAGGGAGTGTTTGACTTGACCTGTGTGTGGACCCAAGGGTTTCAAATAAAAGACTTCTTCTAAGGACTCTTTATGTAAGGCCATCCCATGATATTCTGCTGCTCTAGCAATAAGTCCATGATAAGCCATGTTATCATCTGGTGGTGATGGTTTTGCGGGGTAAAGGTCTGGGTCAGTATCCCCTGGAGGGTCAATAGTGTAATCATTCCATGGGTCTACAGGCAAATGAGTGTCATCAGTATCATCCCCTTAAGGCTGTGTATGTGGAGATCCCTGAGGTGTCATGTGTAAGGGATCATGAATTGGTAACTCTGGAGAAGATGGAGGTGGAGGGGATTGAGGGGCAGTATAAGCAGGGCTAGTCGACATGTCCTTTTTTCTCTTCAAAGGAATTTTATCTGCAAGGTCTTCTGAAGGGAGTTTGTGTTTGGTGTTTTGGCAGAAATATGTCCTGTATCAGGATGGATATAAAGTTTCTTCTGTTTAGGATCTAATTTATGCTTGAGAACGTCTAAAATTAGTTCACGAGGCTCAGAGAGGCTGTCCTTTGATTTCAGCGCTGAAATAGTTTTGCTTTTGTGAGCAGGTGGTTTCGGCTCTTAAGCATGTTTTGGTTTCGGAGCGGAGGGTTTCAGCCCCGAACTAGATTTGCCTTTGGTACCAGAGTGTTTCGGCTCCAAACCAGATCTGTCCTTGGAACCGGAGGGTTTCGGATGGTTAAGTTACTTACCTGTAATCCTAGTTCTCTTCCAGGAGTATCCTCACCAAAGTCATAAGCACATGAATATTCCCGCCCATGCGCGGGACCCCGGAAACATAAAACATATATGTGGAAACCATATATGTAGCTCTATTTATATATATCTCTATATCTCTATATATATAGATATATATATATATAACAATAAAAACACAATGCAGCCTTCCATATACTAGAAACGCTGAGCAATGTTGTAGGAATTTCCCTTGCACATAAATACAATTCCAATAAAGCAGGGAGAAAGAAAATACATTTGAAAACTGCTTTAATGCACAGCAGAAAACAATCCTGCAAAGAGGAATAAAAGAACATTGCCAGCACATAGGCTGCATTTGTAGAAACATCAGTGTAGAAAGCTGAAAAGCTAATCCACAGAATAAACTGGCACCGTGCCTTTAAGGCAGCCATGACCCCTAGCTTCCCATCATGCCTCAGGGGTGACAGTTAGGTCAGTTCTTTGCGGAGACCCGAAGGCCATGGCACAAAGAGATGACATGTATCTTGATCACTTGCTCGGGAAGGCGGGTGGGTTGCTTATGACTTTGATGAGGATACCCCTGGAAGAGAACTAGGATTACAGCTAAGTAACTTATCCATCTCTTCCAGGGGATCCTCATCAATAGTCATAAGCACATGAATAGAATAGCAAGCCCATCCCCTCATCCTGCGGGCAAGTGACCAGAGTACAATAAAGATACATTGTAAGAAAAAACCATTACAAAGACTCCAATCAAGCTAGCATTGAAACAGATTCCTCAAGGAGGCCTGGCCTACTTGGGTATCCGCTCTGGAGTCAGAATCCAGACAGTAATGCCTGGTAAACGTATGGACCGATTTCCAAGTTGCAGCCTTGCAAATCTCGGCCATCGGTACATTGTGTAAGAAAGCTATTGTAGCTGCCTTGCCCCTAGTAGAGTGAGCTTTAGGGGAGGCTAACAAAGGCTTGTTCGCTAATTGGTAAGCCAATTTAATACAAGACACTATCCACCTTGAAATGGATCGTTTGGAGGCTGGAAAGCCTGTCCTAACAGAGCCGTAGTTTACAAACAATTGATCAGCCTTTCTAATGGACTTTGTGCCCTCCAAATAGAATTTGAGAACCCTCTTGAGGTCTAATGAGTTAAGAGACCTTTCTGCTGGTGTAGCAGGATTTGTAAAGAAAGAGGGGAGAGAAATTGTCTGATTGACATGGAAGTCAGACACTACTTTGGGAAGGAAGGAAGGGTGAGTTCTCAAAACCACCCTATTGTGATGGAAAACCGTATACGGTTCCTTAGAACAGAGTGCTTGGATTTCACTCACTCTGCGTGCTGATGTAATAGCCACCAGAAAAGCTACTTTCCATGCAAGGTGTTGTAATGTGGCCTTATGAATGGGTTCGAAAGATGGACCCATCAATTTTGATAAAACTAGATTCAACTCCCAAGGCGGAGAAGGAGGTCGGACAGGGGGATAAACCTTCTTCAACCCCTGAAGGAAGTCCTTGACCACCTGAAGTTGAAAGAAAGAAGGTTGATCAGGTGATTTTCTATATGCTGTGATGGCCGCCAAATGCACTTTTATGGACGTGTATTTCAAACCAGATTTGGCCAAGTAGAGTAGATACGGCAAGATTACCTCTTCTTGCCCACTAACTGGACTCCAACCATTACGCATACACCAAAAGTAAAATCTTTTCCATTTAAAAGAGTAAGAGGCTCTTGTGGATGGTCTCTTTGACTCCCTCAAAATGTCCATGCAGTCCTGAGGGAGGTTCAAATGTCCGTACTGCAGGATCTCAGGAGCCATGCTGCCAAGCTCAGCGAGTGAAGGCTGGGGTGCAGAATCTTCCCTCCCATTTTGGTCAGAAGGTCCAGCCTGCACGGGAGTCTCCAATGCGGACAGATCGAGAGCTGCAACAGGTCCGGATACCACCATTGGCGTGGCCAGTCCGGTACTATGAGGATCATCTTCATCCTGGATCGTATGAGCTTGGTCACCACCTTCGGGATGAGAGGAAGGGGCGGAAAAGCATATGCAAACGTCCCGGACCAGTCTATCAAAAGAGCCTTCCCTCTCGTTCCTGGTCGGTAAAATCTGGACGCGAAGGCGTGGCATTTTCTGTTTCGATCGTCTGCAAAGAGGTCGATGGATGGATGACCCCATTGATGAAAAATGTCCGCCACCACTTCGTCGTTGAGCACCCAGTCTTCTTGTTCTTCGAAGTGTCGACTGAGGGCGTCTGCTCGCACATTCTGCTCTCCTGGCAGATGCACTGCCGTGATCGAGAGGTTCCTGGCCAGCAGCCAGATCGCCTGAGATTCCAGAGACAGAGGGCGAGAGCGTGTTCCACCTTGTTTAAGTAATACATGGTGGTTGTATTGTCCGTTTGTATCAGAATCGACTCGGACTGAATCGACGAATGGAATGCCTTGAGGGCCAAATGAACCGCCCGCAGTTCTAGCATGTTGATATGATAGGTCTGTTCCTTGCTGGTCCATCTGCCCGGAGTCTGCAGTTGACCCAGATGTGCTCCCCATCCCTGAAGAGACGCGTCCGTGATCAGGGATTGTTTTGGCAGAGGTTGATGGAATGGGACTCCCACTAGAAGATTCTTTGGCTGAATCCACCAGAGAATGGACTTCTTCGCTGCTTGAGAGAGGAGAATTCTGTCGTCCCAATGACCCGAGGATTTGTCCCATTTGTCCTCCAGATCCTGCTGCAACGGTCTCATTCTCAATCTGGAGTTGGGTATGAGAAAAATGCAAGAGGCCATCGACCCAAGTAGAGATGCCACTTGCCTTACTGATGGTTGATGTGCTTGAAGGATGATGTTGCATTTGTTTCTCATCGATAACAGTATCTCCTCCGAAGGAAACACTTTTCCTAGGTCTGAGTCCAGGGTGGCGCCCAGATAGTGGAGCGATTGAGTGGGCTGATGAACTGATTTTTCCACGTTCACATGAAGGCCCAAGCGTTGAAGGAGATCCAGGCAGATGTGAAGGTGATTCTGCACCACGTGAGGAGATGGTCCCTTCAACAGCCAGTCATCCAGGTATGGATACACAAACAGGCCTTGGCGATGTAATACTGCCGCCACCACTGCCATGCATTTCGTGAATACCCTTGGTGCAGATTTGAGGCCGAATGGTAAGACTCTGAACTGGTAATGCTTCGCGCCTACCATGAATCGCAGGAACTTGCGATGCTTTGGGGTAATTGGAATGTGAAAGTACGCATCTTTGAGATCCACCGAACACATCCAATCTCCTTTCCTCAGATGTGGAAATATTTGATGGAGCGCCAACATTCGAAACTTCTCCTTTCGGATGAACTTGTTCAGAGTTCGTAGATCTAGAATAGGTCTGAACTTGTTTGGTTGGTCTTTTTTCGGAACAAGGAAGTATCTGGAGTAGACTCCCTTTCCTCTCTGTGCAGGAGGGACCTCTTCTATGGCTAGTTTCTTCAGAAGAGTCGACACTTCTTGACGCAGCAGCTCCAGGTGTTGAGGACGGGACCTTACCGGAGGAACGTCTCTTGGGGGTGCGCAAAAACGTAGCGCGTACCCATTGCTCAGTATATTTAGCACCCACTGGTCTTTGGTGATGTTGCGCCACTCTTGTATGCAATTTGAAATACTTCCTCCCACTGGAGTGTGCAACGGTGCTAGAAGAAGCAGAAAATCATTGCTTTCCTTGAGTTTTTGCTATGGAAGAGGACTGCTGTTGATGTCCTCTTCCTCTCGAGGAACGACAGCCTTGATATTGGGATTTGTTTTTGTTTTGCGACCATTGAGGGGTTTGAACCCTCTGTTGGTAATTTTTACGATTGTAGGGCCTGTAGCGTCGTTTGAACTCCTTTTTCTTCTCAAGGCCCACAGCCTTTAATGTGTCCAACTCGGCCTTCATTCTAGCCATTTCCTCATCAGTGTGTGACCCAAAAAGGGAGTTTCCAGAAAACGGAAAATTCAAAATACGTTGTTGTGCTTCCGGTTTCAAAGCTGTCAGGCGCAACCAGGAAGACCTCCGTGCACATATACCATGTGCATACGAGTGTGCAGCCAAAGAAACCCCATCCGCTGCTGTGCTGATTACTTGGTTGGCCACCAGTGCCCCTTCTTGGAGAATCTCTGAGAAGTCTTGCTGATCCTCCTTTGGGAGTTTGTCTTTAAAACGCTCCAGCGAAGCCCATAAGGACCTGTCATACCTGCCCAGCAGGGCAGCAGCGCTAGATACCTTAAGAGAAGATGCTGCAGAGCCGCAGGCCTTTCTCCCCCAAGAATCCTGGGCTGTACTTTCTTTATCTGGAGGGGCTGAGGAGGAAGAAGCCACCGCATGTGTCTTCTTTGCCGCTGCGATGATGAGAGTCCGGTGGTGGATCAAATTTCAGAAAAAGGGGATCCGATGCAGCAGGTTTATATTTTTTCAGGATCCGAGCCGGAGCTGTTTTAGCCGATGATGGAGTGAGGAAGATGTCCATTACCGGTTCAATGATACCAGGGACTAGAGGAAGTAATGGTCTAGCCGCAGATCTCTGATGGAGAGTTTCAAAAATGATGGAAGTGGTGGTCTGAGGAGCTGACATGGCTATGCTCAGCTTTTGTGCTCCTCTAGCGAGGACATCGTGAAATGTGTTAACATCATCGATGGGTGACACTCTAGAAGGAGGGCTATCCGTAAGGGTAGGCGAGTAGTCCCTTTTGGATGAGTTTGTCGAAGACGAGGACAAAGATGGTGTTCTCCGTCTCTTGTGATGAGCATGAGTTGACCTATGCTCAGGAGATCTGCATCTGTGTTCTCTGCTCCGAGTAGTGGGAGACCTGTCCACTTCCTGCACTAGACGCTGTAACGGGTATCTGTGCAGTGGACTGGAATAGTCCGTAGGCCGCTGAGCATGACCAGAGGGTTCTTTCTGCCAGTGATGGAGGTTGAAGCCATCTGGGCGAAAGATGAATGGAAGGAGATCGCTGTCTCCTTGGAGAGCCTCTTTGAGATGGATGCTTAGGAGAATGAGCAGAAGAGCTGCGTGACGTCGAGAGCATCTGGGGGGAGCTCCTAATAGAATGAGAGGACTCTCTGCGACTTCTGGAGGGTGATCGGCGTCTTGATGAACGATGCAACGTCGATGGAGAGTGTCTCGACGTCGACCGACTCTGCGTCACCATCACTGGTGAATCTCTCCGACGTCGACCTCTCCGTGTGCTTCGACGTTGTACGATTTGACGTCGAACACCTGGAGCCCATAGACTTAGTCTTCGGCGTTGAGCGTGCAGGAGACGAAGTATGAAACAACGGAGAAATCCTTCTCGACGTCGTGTCTTTATGCCTTTCAGATCTTTCGACGCTGATCGTCTACTGGAAGCCAGCGGAGTCGAGATCGGGGCACTTCTCGCAGTCGATGGAGACCGCCGTCTCGACGTCGAACGACGCCTAGTGTATTTTACCCTAGGTCTCGACGACGAATCTTTCCTAGTCGTCGGCGAAGATCGAGCCCTCGACGTTGAACGTCGCCTGGATAACGACAACGGAGGCGATGGGTGCCTTGTCTCTGGTGACGAGGCACGTCTCGACGTTGACCGCCGCCTGGTTGACGGTAACGGAGACGCCTGCTTCGACGCCGGTCGCCGATGACCCGGCGACGGCGGAGCATGTCTCGACATCGAACGCCGAGCAGACGGCGACGACAGAGATCCATCTCTCGACGTTGGGCGAGCCCGCACCAACGGAGAGCGACTCCTCCACGCCGATCGTCGCTGGGTTGACGACGGCGGAGGATTCGACGTACCTGTATTCTTCGTCGACGACCAGTGTTCTCTCGACGGCGAGCCCGCCGTCGATGGTCTTCTCGTCGACGTTTTCACTGCCGATGAAGGCATTTGTGGCGCCGAGCCCGACGCCGATGGAGAGCAGACTGGAACCTTACTTCTAGATGGAGTGGTGGCTCTCTTTCCTCTTCTTCATAGGCGACCTGCCTCTTGAAGGTGTTTTCCCCTTCTCAGCCAGCCCATAGAGGCGAATCCTCTCTCTGTCCTTCAGAGTTCTATTGGACAGCCACTGGCAATGCTGGCAGGTCTTGGGAGCATGATCAGAAGGCAGGCAGAGAATTCAGACAGGATGGGAGTCTGTTTTAGCCTTCTTCTTGCCACAGGAAGGGCAAGAGACAAAGAGGGCATTTTTGACTGAAAAATAATGCTCAACTCTCAAAAATAGTAGACAGGTACTTCAACAACAAAAAGACGTCGAAGTAAAATGTCTTTGATAAAAAAAAAAAAGTAATTTCTGACAGAAATCAGAAAAAAACTGAGCTGAAGTTACCAGGGTCCTGACAGAAGGAGCCGGAAAGAACAACTGACCTAACTGTCACCCCTGAGGCATGATGGGAAGCTAGGGGGCATGGCTGCCTTAAAGGCACGGTGCCAGTTTATTCTGTGTGTTTCTGTGGGTTAGCTTTTCAGCTTTCTACACTGATGTTTCTACAAATGCAGCCTATGTGCTGGCAATGTTCTTTTATTCCTCTTTGCAGGATGTTTTCTGCTGTGCATTAAAGCAGTTTTCAAATGCATTTTCTTTCTCCCTGCTTTATTGGAATTGTATTTATGTGCAAGGGAAATTCTTACAACATTGCTCAGCGTTTCTAGTATATGGAAGGCTGCATTGTGTTTATATATATATATATATATATATATTCACTGAAAAAACCATAGGTTTTAGGGACAGTTATAGTTAGTTGGACATTTCACTCGTACAAAACCCGTGAAATTCCCCCGTTATAGTTAGTTCAGCTAACTATAACTCGCGCCCCCGCAATGCACTGCTGATGACGTCACATATTACATCACTCATGACATGGTCAGTGACATCACTGATGACATCACTCATGACATCACTGATGACATCATCCAGTGACTGTTTCTGTAGAGTTTAAATATGTTTAATATATATGCCAAGGTGTATTGAATAATGAGTGGGTGTATAAGTGTCTGGATGGATGATATAGTAGGTGCATGACTGACTATTAGTGAGTGATTAAACGTATCTTACTAAATGGGTTAGTTACTAAACTGTGTGAATGTCTTTATCCGTCTGTCTGTTGGTGTGTAAGTGGCTGCATGGGTTTGTAAATAGCTACATGAGTGTCTATATGAGTTATTGATTGGTTGTCTGAGTATCTGTATGGGTGCCTGAGTGTTTGTGTGGATGGGGTGTGTGTGACTGCACATAGATGTATCAGTGGGTGATTCACTGGGTGCATGGTTTCAAGAGTGCATCTGTGATGGACTGTATGGGTGGAGTGTGTGTATGTATGGGTGTGTTAGTGAGTGAATGTATATCTCAGTGGTACATGTGTGAGTAACTACATATGTGAAAGGCAGTATATATGTGTGTTGTAGTATATAAATGGGTATAAGTGAGAGTGTGTGATTGTGAGAGTGGCTGTATGGATGAGTGTGTACTTGTATTAGTGATTGTATAAGAGCGTAAGAATGTGCTAGTATTTGTATGAGTAAGTGAGCTGGTGTGCGTATAACTGTATAGGTGAGTAAATGGCAGTGTGATTAATTATTTCCATGACTGACTAGGTGTGTGAGTACCTCTATGGATGAGTGGCGGTGTGTGAGTGTCTATGTAGGTGTATTAGTGCATATGATAGTCCTGTACTGAGTGACCGTAAGTATGAGTGACTGTACAGGTGAGTGAGTGGATGTGTGTGTAGACCTAAGAATCAGTGAGTGGGTATGTAGTTATTGGTGTTGGAGTGTCTATGGTTTTGAGAATGGCAGTCTGTAATTTAGAGTGGGTGTATCAAAGGTTATATTAGGGTGTGAGAGGATGCATGAAATTATCACATGGATGATGTCATCAGTGATGTGATTTGAGATGTCATCAGTGATGTCATCAGTGATGTCACTGACCATGTCATGAGTGATGTAATATGTGACGTCATCAGCAGTGCATTGTGGGGCGCGAGTTATAGTTAGCTGAACTAACTATAACGGGGAATTTCACGGGTTTTGTACGAGTGAAATGTCCAACTAACTAGAACTGTCCCTAAAACCTATGGTTTTTTCAATGCTAATTTCTAACTATAACGTGTCTGAAACCTATGGTTTTTTCAGTGAATTTCAGAGGTTTTTTAAATGCTAATTTCTAACTATAACGTACCTGAAACCTATGGTTTTTTCAGTGAATTTCAAAGGTTTTTTAAATGCTAATTTCTAACTATAACGCCCTAAAACCTATGGTTTTTTCAGTGAATTTCAAAGGTTTTGTAAATGTCAATTTTTAAATGTATTAATTGTTCTATTTATTTTTTTGATACTGATTTACTACATTTTTTAAAACTATTTATTTTTAGATATTTTATTTATTAAATTACATTGTAATTACATTATACATTACATTACAAAATATACTTTCTCAGAATGAATTACTTTAGTTTAAATAGTTTGCAAATAGGCAATAGAGTTTTAAGTACAGTAGTTACAGTTGTTGCAATGGGCAACACAATTTCAAACACAATGCAACATTGAGCTCAATGTGATTTTCTAGTTAAATGCAATTAGTTACTTTATGGATTACTTTTCTAACCACAGGACTGGATCCTAGATTCAGTCCTGGGACATCTCCTGTAAACAGTTGAGTAAAAGTTTTGGTTACAGTAGTGATTTTTAAGGAATATTATTGTATTTTAAAAGTTGACACTTAGAAACTTTTTCACATAGAATCACCAATGTTATCCTATGGGAGGAAATTCACTTAGCAGGTAAGTAGTGTTATCGTTACTTTTTCTTACTCAGTGTTGGATCCTGGATCCAGCACTGGTGCATCTCCTGTAAACAGTTGAAAGAATGCATTTAAGTCATACAGGCGATTTTTAAGGAATATTTGTAATTTGTGAAAATCGACACTTTGAAACTTTTCTGCTGAAAACCAGACAATGGATTCCTATGGAAGGAAATATAAGTTACTGGTAAGTACGGTTAGAATTACTTTTCAGGGTCAGTGCTGGGCTAAAAGATGCAGCACTGGGTTCTCTCCTGATAACAGGTGAGTAAATCGGA